>CM045498.1:44444341-45644341 GCA_024704745.1 Rosa lucieae
CTCAAGGTTTTATTTCTCAATTTTTTTAATATTATTTTCTTGAGAAGAAAATGATGATTTTTTTTGGTGGGTCTTGTAAAGATACTATCATGGATTAGTGCTTTTTCCATGACATAAAGTTCTAAGTTGTTATAACCTCGCTTGGTATAGCCGCACAATCAGCATTTTATAGATTATGACCATTTAACCAAAAGTTTGTTCATCGATAACTCTTATGTTCATTTAGTGCATATATGAGATACATTAACATTCTATGTAGAGTAATTTATTGTGGGATCTGTGGTTTTTGATCAAACAAGCTCGAATTAACTTAGAAAGGTTGCTTATACTTTTATGTGTTGATGGAAAATGTATATGTTATGATCTTGACTGCTCCACATAAATAGTACACAAATAATTTTTTTTCTTTATTTTCTTAAACACACACATATACAATGCAATATTTGCTGCATCCTCCAACAGAGAGAGAGAGAGAGAGAAGGTGAGCTAGAGAAGAAATAGCTCAAGTCGTCAAGTGGGTCATTTTTCATGGATAAACAGAAACTAAATTGTTACTCAATTTGGTAGTTGAATAAAAAAAAGCAAAAAATCACAAATGATCACTGAGTTTTGACTCACTCGACACTTAACTCACTAGTCACTTTAGTCATTGCCATCAAATTCACCATTAAAGTTCTATATTTATAACAATATGTCAAGGGTACCTTTGTCAAATCAAAATAATTATTTATAAACTATTTTTTAATTAAATATTATCTTAACCATTTGTCAGTACGATGCAACCATTTCCAAATAGCAATACGTAATCGAGTGAGGACGCAACTCTAGTCCTGACTCTGATCTCTTCAAGCATTGTGGATCTCACCTCCTTATATGTCACGCCCTTGATTTTTAACACAAATAAAAATCGATGTATAATCCCATAATTATACATGCGCGATCGTTCAGCCATCAATACAAAATACATGGAGACATCTTCCCTTTACAGCAAATACATATTGATGCCCTGAACCCACAATTTCAAATATTGACCCACTCCACATAGTCACATATTACACAACTTACGAATTAAATTGTCATCACAAATAAAACGTAAATGCTCCTCAGAGCTTACTACATAGCGGAAGTCATAACAATGGCAAAGCCAACAAAATTTGATTCCTACCCGTTCACCTGCCAACAAGCTACCTCAGCTTCAGCCACAATTAACCTGACCTGCAGGATTACCCCTACACCATAGAATGGTGCACCGGGTTTCCGCACAACAAAGCCGGTAAGCTTATGAAAGCTCGTATAAGTAACTCATGAACATCAATAACAACTCACACAATCAGCTTAAGAAACCATGCAACCATGATTCCTTCTAATATTCCATATCCTTTCCACTGAAAGGACAACATTAGTCACCTCTGTGAAAATGTTCTATTTGCTAACTTAACTATCAAGAAGCAATTCAAGTCTCATCTAGACAATAAAAGAAGAATACTCTCAAAACTCTCATTTAAACTACATACTTATGAGTCTCCAACAACCTCGACCGTTATCCCCATAAGCTATAATGGCAGATAGACTAGAGCTCTACAGAAATCGTAACCACTCGTCCGGCCACGGACGTGATTACCTATTTCCTGCCTTGGTCACCATCTGCGACCTGTCACTATCTGTGACCTATGATTTCAGACCCCATCTGGTCATAACATCAAAGATCAAGGTCACCATCTGCGACCTGTCACCATCTGTGACATATGATCTTTAGACCCCATCTGGTCTCAAAGTCAAACGTTAAGTAAGTCACACCTGACCTAAAAACGTTAAAACCATCTAGTTTCGGTTTTCCCCATCCCTGCTCACCATCTGTGGCTCTTGGTACAAGGACCAATACATTTAAAATGAGTCACGCTTGACTCAAACCTGTAACATCAAATTCACTACTTTTCAAACAATAGAAAACATCTTTTTCCACAATATTGTTTCCTGAAAAGTCGCCTTCTACAATAATATGATCATCATCATGCATATTATTCATCACACATCACTCACAAGAATATATAAATTTCACGTAAATATATATATATATATACACATATATACACGTAGTCATTCGCTCAGGAATGCCTACAAATACCAACTATAGTTTTCAGTTAAATAATTAACGCCAAAACAATAATGATAATTTGGTTCATAATGAACCTTGTGAGATTACTCACCTCGAAACTCCCGCTACGTCTTCAATATAGCACAAAGCATCCAATCCATAAAATAACCGTCCAAAATACTTCATCAAGTACCTAACACATACGGTTCCAACTTAGTAACGATTCACATTTGATTTAAGTTCGAAACCCCTATTTTGAACTAAAATCCCCAAAGTGGCACCAATCGAGGCAAAACCACATCCGAGACCTCCCAAAGTCTCCGGAATACTTCCACGGTCGATATGACCAACCCACAAGTCGATCGGAAGCTCGAATCCTCACGGATTGAATAAATCGACCGGTATGAAACCGTAAAAATCATAACAAATCCATACGAACTCCAAATTTTGCATATTATATATTGAAACACTCGTATCAATGAGTAGAACATATATAATACCAAAAACAATTCCCTACATGGCCGGCAAGCCACCAGAACACCTCCACAGGCGGTGGCACACTGCCGCCGACCAAAACTCAATATTTCACAAAACTCCCAACACCAAAGTTGTTCATCTAAGCATGCTTGTGAATTTTCATAACGAGCTCGAAGTCAGAAAACAAGCATAAAGGGTCGAAAATTACCTCACAAGCTTTGGATTTTTGCTCAATCTGAGTTGAACCAATTTCCACGTAAATCGATCCAAACAAACACCATAGATCGATCCAAAAAGCTCCCATGAAGCCAAAGGAGGAAACTTGAAGTTGTGCAGTCGTCGGAGCTACGTTTTCCGGTCGGGTCCGAATACCTCAAAGTTCGCCGCCTTCTAGTACCACCGCGGAGGAGAATCGCCGGTAGAGGACACCATAGGGAGGAGCAGATGGCTAGACGAGCTAGTCTGGAAATTTTCACGGCTAGAGACCGCCGGAAACCACAGGAAAAGTCGGGTCGGGTGGCCGGGTTCAGGTGGGGTCAGACGGAAGGTTTCGTTTCTGAAGGAGTCAACCGAGAGAGAAAAGAGAGAGAAAATGGCTTTCCGGAAATGGAAAGTCGAATTATTATTTCATTTTCTGATTTTCCATATTTATACTAAAATGGAAACTTCTTCTGATAGCCATAACTTTCTCATACGAACTCCGATTGACGCGAACCATATGTTCATGAACTCGTATCGACGCGCTCTACAACTCTTGAGAAGGAAGTTTTCCAAGAATCCCAACATATAAAAAGTCAAACTTTACACGACCCCCTAAACTGTGAAATTCGAATAATTATACGTACGAAAACCATTCCACTTCACATACAACTTACGAATAAAGCACAATAACAATTATTCGTATTACTGGTCCATTAATAATTACCAAAATTAAATAACAGAAATCCAGGTCATCACATTATAACTAATACCCAATTGCAGAAAATGCCCAAAAGGAAGACAGACAATAGACTCGTTGAAAGAAAATGTCCAGTACCATTTGGTCTAAAGGCATAAGTCCCCTTTATAAGTGGGAGGTCATGAGTTCGACTCACAATAGACTAGTTGTTGTATATGATTTGTTTATTTGATCAAAGAAAAAAAAAGGAAAACGGACAAAGCTTATGTCTTGAACAAGACCAAATACCTTGCAAAGCTAAACATTAGTGAGGCTAGAAAAGTTATTTTGAAAAAGGGTGAAGGAATATTATAGAAGCAGTGTCATATGAATTGTTGGTTGTGAACTCTTTGTCTTCTATCATTCAGAAGAAGATTTGGAAGATGCTTCTTTCATTTTATTGTTGACAGTACTCTTAACAAAATTGCTATTGAAACCTACCCACATGATGCTCCTGTCAATCCTGTTCCACCTTGCATATCACAAAAAGATGGAGGACTTGTTCATGTGGCTATAGAAGTGAAAGATCATGCATAACACTCAACAATCACAAAAGTCAATGCAGATGATGTTAGAGTTACTGTTCCTACACCTACAGCTCGAAAAAAGCTAATAATAAACTTATAAAGTCTATGGAAAAGTGTTGGGTCTTAGACTAAGTTAGACGATTCTTCAGAGAGGATTGAATAACGTTACAAATCAAAACTTATTGTGGCGGAAGATTTGTCTACTAGACAAGTATATGAGAAACTTTTGGAGGTTGTAAAACCTTAAGGCTATAATATTCAAATGATAAATGTGTTGGCTGAACCTTCAAGGCTTCATATTAGTTTTGTGTTAGATGTGATTGTTGTAGTGCAATGCGAAATTCAGCTGTACAACCAGAGTCAATTTAATGATAACTCCCATTTTTAATTTAAAAAAAAAAAAAATCAATTCCAAATAGCAGCTTGGACCTCGGGTGGTCAAGCAAACCAATGAAGATGTTCTTCATCCACAATTCCACATCAACACCAGAAGATAAAAAGCATGAGAAGACCAAAGCACATAATTACTATAATTCATAGGCAGAACCAAAGCTTCTACCTTGGTTAATTCCATAGAAACATAAAGCAAGTGACCATGAGATGAGAAATAGATTGAGAACAAGTCTAGCTTGGCCTATACGCCGCGGTTTGGAGCAATTTCCGTCCAATTTTGGTGATTGAGTGAAGAAGGAAACTGGGTTTGATTTGAGAATGGGAATTTGAAGGCAGGGAAGCATTTAGGACTGAGTTTGAACGAGAATTGGTACTCAAGTTTGTGAGTTGGAATCACTGGTGTGATACCCTGGAAATTTGTATTTATTTTCCGAGGATTTTCCGGAATCTAATTTGGGATTATTGGACGGTTTCGTGGCTCGTGGATGGAGCGGAAGTGTTTCGGACAAATTTTTATTCGGAAAATATGACTTTAGGGGTGGCGCAAAGGTTGACTTTTGATACGTTGAGATTCTCCAAAAACTTCCTTCACAAAAGTTGTAGAGCGCGTCGATACGAGTTCGTGGAAATGAGGAACGCGGAAATCGGAGTTTGTATGAGAAAGTTAAGAGCGTTTGAAAAATTAGAAAGTTACTATATATAGGGGTTTCCCTTTAGGCAAAGTTACTATTTTCATTTTTTTCTCACTTTCCATTTCCGGAAATCTGAAACTCTCCATTCTTTCTCCTCACCCGCGTCTGACCCGACCAGGATTTTCAGGCGAGCTCCAGCGACGGCAGACTACCAGACGAGCCCAGATCAGTTCGCCTCCTCCGTGCGCTCCTCCCTGTGGTATTCTCTAGCGTCGATTCTCACTGTGTGCGGCGCTGGAAGACGGTGAACCTTGAGGTTTTCGGACCCGACAGGAAAACATAGCTCCGACGGTGACACGGCTTCCAGCTTCCATCTTTGGGTTCGTGGGAGCCTTCTTGATCGATCCTTGATGTTTGTTTGGATCGATTTACGTGGAAATCGGTTCAACTCGAGCAAAAATTCAAAGCTTGTGATTCGATCCTTTATGCTTGTTTTCTGACTTCGAGCTAGTTATAAAAATTCACAAGCATGCTTAGATTAAACTTTTTGGTGTTGGGAGTTTTGGGAAATAATGAGTTTGGCAGACGGTAGTGCGCCACCGTCTGTGGAGGCATTCCGGCAGTGTTCTGGCCATCTAGGGAACTGTTTCTGGTATTATATATGTTCTACTCATTGATACCAGCGTTTCGATATATAATATGCAAATTTTGGAGTTCGTATGGATTTTTTATGATTTTTACCGTTTCATGTCGGCGAATTTATTCAAATCCTTGAGGATTTAAGCATCGGATCGACTTGTGGCTTGGACACATCGATCGTGGAAGTGTTCCAGAGACTTTGGGAGGTCTCGAAAGTGGTTTCACCTCAATTTGGCGTTACCTTGAGATTTTGGTTTGATTTGGGGATTCGAACTTTATTAAATTGTGATTCGTTAACTAAATCAGAGTTGTACGTAATTCCTTAGGTACGTGACGAAGTATTCTTTGGAAGGCTATTTGTGATTTGGCTGCTTTGTTCTGTATTGCAGACACAGCGGGAGTTTCGAGGTGAGTAATCTCACAAGGTTCATTAATGAACGGAATACCTTTATTTTTTAGAGTTATTTAGTAACTGCAAACTATAGTTGGTATTAGTAGGCATTACTGAGAGGATGACTACGTATATATATATATATATTTACGTGAAATATATATGTTTTGGAGGATTTGTGGATTTATGGAAACAATAGGCATGAATGATGCGTTTTATTGTTTTGGGTTGTGGCCTTTGGAAAACAAATGATTGTAGAAATGTTGATTTCAATTTGTTTTGAAAAGCGTTGAGATTTGGGTATGAAAACAATATGCATGAATTGATGCTTTTTATGTTTTGGGTTATGGCTTTCGGAATATACAATGATTATGGAGATGTTGATTTCGATTGTTTTGAAAAGCGTAGAGATTTGCGTAACATTTTGGGTCTAGTGCTACTCCTTTAATGTTTTGCTCCAAGGGACTATGCGGCCCGAGGAACAAAGGTCTATGACCTTGGGTAGAATATCAGGTAATCACGTCTTTGGCCAGATGAGTGGTTACATTTCAGTTAGAGCTCTAGTCTGTCTGCCATATAGGTAATTCATGGGGTAACGGGAATTAGTTATTGATAACTCATGACATTACGTGTTTTTAGGGAACAAGGTGTGAGTTGTTTCCTTATTAACGGTTTTTAAGGGGACAATGTGCGAGTTGTTTTCCTTATTAACGATTTGATAGAAATCAAGGTGTGAGTTGCTTTCTATGGTACGATTTGGTACGATTGATAGGATTCAAGGTGCGAGTTGTTTTCTAAGTTATATTTGATAGAAATCAAGGTGTGAGTTGCTTTCTATGGTACTATTTGGTACGATTGATAGAATTCAAGGTGTGAGTTGTTTTCTATGTTATATACTTATATTTGATAGAAACCAAGTAGTGTGTTGCTTTCTATGTTTCGTTTTAAAAGAAACCAAGGTGTAAGTTGCTTTCTTTTATTTCGATTTGAATGGGAATTAAAGTGTGAGTTGTTCTCCTTTATTTCGTGTTTTAAGGGATCAAAGCATGATTTGGTTTCTCGATTGAAACGTGCGGGTTTTTATCCCGTCATTTTGTGTGAGTTGTTTTGAGTTACTCATACGGACTTGCAAAAGCTTACCGGGTTTGTTGTGTGACAACCCAGTGCACTATTCAAATTGTGTAGGGGTTAATCCTGCAGGTCAGGGTAATCGTGGCTGAAGCTGAGGTAGCTTGTTGGTAGCAGAACATGTAGGAAGCAAATTTGGTTGGCTTTGCCATTATTATGACTTCCGCTATGAAGTAAACTCTGAGGAGATTTTACGTTTTATCTTGTTGTTGACAATTTAATTTGTAAGCTTATGTAATATATGACTCTGTGGGCAGGTCAATATTGACATAGTGGGTTCAAGGCATCAATATGTATGTAGTTTAAAGGGAAAAAGTTCCTAGGTGCTTGGCATTGATGGTTGAGCGATCACGCATATGTAATTATGAGATTATATATCGATTTTTATTTGTGTTAAAAATCAGGGGCGTGATAACTGGAAAAGCTTGAAGCTGCCATTTTTCTAAGATTTATTATGTATTATTTATTTTTTAGTAAGAGTTAACAGAGTTTGCGAGCTGAAAAAGGGTGTTAGGTTAGTGATTACGTGTCAAATTGTTATTGGTGGGATAGGGAGTTTCGGGACAGATGATTTCCTTCCCATTTGTGAAGCACACTAAAAACAATTTGCAATATAACTGAAGTTTCAAGCGACTGTCTCTAGTGAAGACTTAATAAGAACTAAGTGAGGATTTTCAAATCAACAGTTGGATGAGTTATAAGTAAACTTGTTAATGGATCATATTTTGATCCGATTCCGTTCATATCGTTGTTAATGGACGAGTTTGGATTTGATCATTTGTCTGTTAATCCATTAAAAATCTAGATCAGTTAACTTATCCGTTAATGACTTGGTTCATGTATTGTGGTTTGCTGTGTCTATCACTGAAGTGAGAGTACCTGTGCTTTGCATATAAGTGACTCATTATAAATTTGGTTCCTCTAAGCGTTAGAGTAATACGAACAAAACCAGGTAAGCCTTACATCACATAATAGGGTTTAAACAATTTTATATACTCAACTTCGTAGATAAAAACATTAGCTATAGAATAACAATACAAAGGAATAACAATTGGCATACATACCTTTATACTACATTTTGAGCATTGTAAATTAAGTACGGAAAGGACTGCTCACCGAAGGGAAAGTTTTTAACAGACAAGTGAATCTGATGGGTGAAAATAAATGTACAGTTTTTAAGTTATTATGATTTCATGTAATACCCCAAAAATTAGTTATTAATTTTCAAGTGTCTTTCAGAAATTATTTTGTTGATTGTTGTGTGATTAGTTGGTTCGAGGGTGAAGTAGAAGAATTTCGGACGAATATTTACTCAAAAAGCTTTATTTTCAAGGGGTCAAGGGTTGACTTTTTATACGTTAGGATTCTGTGAAAATGTCCTTCACAAAAATTGTAGAGCGTGTCGATGTGCGTTCGTAGACATGCGGAATGCGAAAATCAGAGTTCGTATGAAGAAGTTATGGTCATCGAAAAAAAAATTCCATTTTAGTTAAATAGGAAAAAAATCCGGAAATTTCATAAAATACCGAAGTTTCCATTTTTGAAAACTTTTCACTCTCTTCTTTCTCGAGCCGTTATTGGGGATAGATTTTTCGTCCTGTGATTTCTCCCTCCTCCGACCACCAATCAACTTGCCACTTATCCCATTCTCTTCGCCTCACTCCCCTCTCCAAGTCTGTGGTAGCTTCGTCGCCTGGGTCGAGCCACGGACGGCGTGGCAAGGGTGGAAAGAAGAGGCGGCGCTGCAATCTGGGGTCAACTTGGAACTCTCAATTCCGGCCACCTCAGGTGGAGTTTCTTGGGGGCTTTTGGAGCCCAGAGGACAAAGAAGCTTTCCCCCAGGGTCGCATGCAACGATTCAAAGTGTGGAGATCAAATTTTTAAGATTGGGATTCTAGGGTTCATCAAGTTTTAGAGCTTTTGAGGTAAATTCCGGCCATATGGCGTCAATTCAGAGGTTGTGCTAGTTATGAATGTTGATGTACATGTTGAGAGGAAGAGTTTACCACAGGTTTCATCGCCCAATTCGGAGGTTGACGGTGGCGCTACCACCGTCTGTGGTGCCGTTTTCCAGCGGCGTCGGGCCATTCCAGGGGCAGTTTCTTGCTCCGTTAGCCTCCATTTGTTGATGCGAACATGTGGGTATGTTTACTTTTGTGTTTGTTTAAGCTTTGGTTGAGTTGGGTTAATTACAGTTTCGGTTCGTTCGATTTTCGATCAGTGAGGATCCGACACATGGATCGTCCTCTTGTTTGGGCGGTTTGATCCTAGAAGTGTTTTGGAGGCCTTAGGTGGTCTCTAATGGGGTTTCGTCTCAATTAACATATCATTCAGTTTATAGTTCACGTGTTTTGAACTTTAAAATGATTATGTGCATTGTCTTGTATTGAGTGTGACCTTGATGTGATTAGATGATTGACGGAATTGTGTGAGTGGAGTTTGGATGATTTTGTGCTTGTCTGGGTTTTTGTGTGAAGACGCAGCAGGATATGGAGGTGAGTAAATCTCACATTGTTTTGGGTGATAAATTAGTTGAGTGATAGTTAGTAGAATAAATTGTTAGCTGGAAAATTATATTTGTCGCAAAATAAATATTTGTTTTAAATTATATGAACTAGATCTTCAACGGTTTATGGGTAAGTAAAAACAAGGATTTGTTACTGTTTGAGTAGACTATGAAATATAGTTGGAACTGTCTGGTGAAGTGAAAAACATTGTTTTGTGTGATTTTATCATTATTGGGTTGAGAGGTGATTTTGAAGAAAATAATTGAATTTGAAAAGGGAAAATGAAGGTGTTGTTAGATTTGTGTTTTGAAAGGAATATGTAAGATCTGTTAAAATGTTGAGGTGTGAAATCAATATTTAGAAAATGTTTCGTTATGATTTTGAGGTTGTTGGAGATAAGGAAACAGTAATTGAGACGATCAGTTTGATATGTTAATGAGATTTGGGATTGTATTTTGTGTTTTGTGATTAAATAAATAGTATTGTGTAGTAAGACCTGTGTGGCGAAACTAGTGTGGCGATCTGTGTGACGATTTTTATGAAAAAGATATGGATTATTGTTGAGTGTTTGATGTTTGAGATTGTTGATATTGTGTTTGGTGTTATTAGTAAATGAATGGTATTGATTTCTAGTTTATTTTTATTATTGACTTGCCTGTTTTCTTTCATAATCTCCTGAACTAAATTATATGCAAGGATTATTGTTTTCTGAATTGATTGGTTTTAATGTAATCTCCTGAACTAAACGACATGCAAGGATTACTATGACTTCTATTGATTGTTTTAATGTAATCTCCTAAACTAAATGACATGCAGGGATTAGTATGATTTGCTTGATGTGCTTTTGATGTGATATCCTAAACTAATTCACATGCAGGGATTACTTTTTACTTGATTTTGAATTATAAGTGCTTTACTTTATTTTCGAGAAGTGGTTGTTGAGATTTCAATGATTTTGGAAGGTCACTGAGGTGACAATTATTCGATTGAGATAAAAGAGCATGATTTTGGATTATTGGAGTTTGAAATGTTTTAAAACGTTACTAAAGCTTGATTGTTAGTTGGACATTTGTTAAATTAAATGCATCAGTTGAGAGTCAGAGCATGTGAGTTTTAAAATTTGAATTAACTTACGTGAGCATGATATGGTAGGATATGAACTTGATGTTTTGTTGTGATAATTGTACAACGATTTCGTTAGGTTGAGATGGTGTAAGCATGTGCTTCTTCCTTGTTGTTTTGAGTTTGCTCAGACGAGATTTCATAAGCTTATCAGGTTTGTTGTTTCAACCCGGTGCACTATTCCATAGTGTAGGGATCTATCCTGCAGGTTAGCGTAAACATGTTGGAGCTATCCCTTACCATTGCAGTCCTAAGTTTAGGAACTTAATTGTTGTACGAGCATTGCGGAGGCGCAGTTTGCGACCGCAAAAAAGTCAGGGTACCCAATCTCGTTAGTGGACATCCACGCCATTGCCCAGAAAATAAGGTGAGCCCTTGACAAATTAAAGACTGCAATTGTTACTTTCAAGGATGCCAAAGCTCTTGAAATCGCACTCTTGTTATCGTTATGTACTCAAATTGCTTTCCTCTCTCTTCGAATTGAAAGTGTGCTTAGTAATTCTATTCTCTTCATAAGCAATGTATATGTCTTTACTTTTCTTTTTTTTTCTTTTTTTAAGTTTTTTCTCTTGATTAAACTTGGGAAGACTCGAGGTTTTATCTCATGTGCCTTGTCAGATTACAACCATCAGAGCAGGCATCTTCTTCAATTTATACTTTTAACGGGTTTTGATTTTGTGTTTGGGAGTCATTTTCAATGAGCATGCATCTTCTTCTGTTTGGCTGTAGATATTGAAAGGAAAAAAAAACTTGTGTTTTGGATTGCAGGGAGCAACAGTGGTCGATAAGATTGTGACTATATCTCCTATTGAAAATTATGTACTAAACAATGAGATGCCAGTAAGTTTCCTTGAAAGTTGTCTGCAATTTGTTGTTTCCTTCCTTTGGCCAAAACTTGCAGTTTATTAGTGCAATTTATGCAGGAAGTAAGAATGGTGGAAAGTGCTGTTTGTGCTGCCCCTGCTGAAAATGTTTCACCAAATGCTGAGGTAGCTAATAACACCACCACACATCTGACACTTTTATGAATTGTAACCTGTTGAAAACAAATCCTATACAGGGAAGTAAGTACTTTTTTACGTACTGTATGTTAGATTTTGCCTGGAAATGGAAACAAGTGTAGATAACTTATGACGATATTCCAGGGTCTTTGAGTATGTGAACGTTTCATTCTTTGGGCTTTTCAGTGATAGAAGGATGATTGAAATTGATTATGTTTTCCTATTCACATATCCTTTTGTACAATAAATTACCTAGAAGTATGTTGGTTAGTGATCCCAGGGATGATGTACATACATAAATAAACTATGAAAAAACTTTTTCTTTTAAGTACTCAGTAATTGTCTTGATATTTCCCTTTAAAATTCCAAAACGAGCTTAGGGTAATGAGTTTTTGTTCACAGGATAAAGATGGATCTCCTAACAATGGAAGGGTGTATATATGTCAATAGAGCTCAAGATGTAGTGTCTAGTGTGTTTGCAAAAGATTCAGCAATTGGACAAGATGCAGTGAACAAGGCTAAAGCATTTGATGGAAAGCATCAGTTGATAGCAAGTGATCTGAGAAAGTAACTTCGTTTCAAGAGAGTGGGGCTCACAGAGAAATTGACAGTAGGCCTTTCAATGGTTAATGAGAAAGTGAAGTCTGATCAAAGACGGTCCCAGATAAAACAATGGCAGCAATATTTGCAGTTGAGAGAAAATTGGATGACACTGGATCAGCTATCAAAACTGAGTCAACAAATTGATGAAGGAAAATTTTCATATTGCTGGGAAAAGTTTATAGGTGGATACTGCCATTAAATAGAATCTTGTTCTTTGGCCGATAAGCTAGCAACTTAGCACTTGCAGGTAAGAATGTTATATATACTCAAGTTATGATAAAATAATCTGTCAGCTCAATGGTATAAGTATATGCAAATATATAATTCGTATGGAGTTTGAGATAAGCTTTGTTTTGTTTTTTTTTTCTTTGACAGTTCAGGGATATCTTGCAAGCTTTGGATACTGCTTTGGAGAAGTAATAGATTAGTTTAGTTATATAGACTTTGTGTTTCTCAGTAGGATTTGTATTTATAGTTGAAAAGTACAAAGATGTTGGCTGAGACTATGTAATACTTGCATGATTTTTATGAATGTCATTTAGTATTTTGATTCTTTCAGATTATAAGCTGTCCCTCTACATACTTGCTGCATTTCAAAGTATTATGGCATTTTCTAAACGCTACAAAATAAAGGCAGTAGCACTACAAAATGCTATTGGATAAGTATAATAGCATTTGTTAAAAGCTACGACATACTTATTAAGAGCATTCACTAAATGCTATGATTGTATTGTAGGGGCCGTGCGCCTCTCGGATATTACTTATGCTTGATGACTTCATGATTTGAACTCCCCAACCAAGAAGCTACTCTTACTCGGGGACTTCGGGGACTTGTTTATACCTACACTAGCAAGCTAGTCCTCTACATCACCAAGCATAAGTAACACCCACTTTGGGGCATCCACGAGCCATGGTGAGGCCCAACCACTACTTGCATCTTGTAGCCCTATGTTCAAGCTACGCTACGGTATCCGGAAGTCGCAAATCCATCGCCGGGAAGCCACCTTTCCGGCCTTGCCAAGTTGCCTCCATAATATGCATTTCTATACTAGAATAGTTGTTTGCTTGTCCCACATCTAAGAAAATGTAAAGGAGAAGCATTCCTTCACCTATAAAAGGAATGCCTCCTCCCACTTAAACACCATTCATTCATTCACACCATGACAACACACTTTGTAATCATGTGAGGCCGCAAGGCTCAACACACATAGTTAAACATTCAAGTGGACGTAGTCTCCCGCTCATGCGGAGGCGAACCACTATACTTCGCTTGTGTCGTTCTCTCTCTCTTTACTTATCGTTAATTAGATCCCCAACGGATCAAAGCATTAACATTGGCGCCGTCTGTGGGAAGCCAACACAAAGGCTTCGTCACCTACCACGAACTTTGACCCGAAAATGTCGAGTCGACGCTCATTCAACATCAAAAGGGGTCCGGTCAACGCCCGGCGGAGTCAGTCAACGCCCGGCGGGGTCGGTCAACTCCCAGCGGGTCCGGTCAACGCCCAGCGGAGTCGGTCAACGCCCGGCGGGGTCGGTCAACGCCCAGAGGGTCCGGTCAACGCCCAGCGGAGTCGGTCAACGCCCGGCGGGGTCGGTCAACGCCCAGCGGGTCCGGTCAACGCCCGGCGGGGTCGGTCAACGCCCATAGGGTCCGGTCAACGTCTGGTCAACGCTGACAAGGTTGGTCAACGCTGAACCTTCAAAAAAAAAAAAAAAAAAAAAAAAAAATCTCTGGACACCCAGAAAACTTCTCTGGGCACCCCTCCAATTTTCAAATTTCCCGCCAGTCACTACCAATTGCAGCTCCGTCCACCTTCGACCTGGAAATCGTGGTCTCCATCAGGCTCAGTTCCGCCGAACTTAGTCAGCGGCACCGCCGAACTATTCCTCCGCCAACCGCCAGGATCCTCCGCTGACCTCCAGGTCACCGCCGAGCTCTTCCGCTGAACTCGAGCTCGGAGCCTCAGCTCTACTTTGCAGCTCCGCTCCGCCCAACTCGCAGCTCTGCCAGCCGCAACTCCGAGGCTCTGCCCAACCTGCAGCTCCAGGGCTCCGCCTAGCTTCGCCGCTGGGAGTTCCTCCGCCCAACTTGCATCCCCGCCAAACCGGTGATCCGCCGAACTGTAGCCCTCCGCCAAGCAAAATACCGCCATAACCCAGGCCTCAGCTAAACAAGGTACTGTTCTTGGATCATTACTCAGCTAAACAGCTCCGCCACCGCCACGCTGTGGCACCAACATCGGTGAACAGCTCTAGTGACACCAGCGGCAAACGCTATCGCTGGACACCCAATTCAAATTTTGCTTGGAGACCCATGGCAACTCTAATCTTCTCTTCGATCATCTCAGATCAGCGGTACAAAAAAAAAAATATATATATATATATATATATATTCCGCTGATTCACTTGGGATACCCAGAAAACCTCTCTGGACACCATCCACCTTCAATCATCATCCTCCGCTCGGCAAGGCTAGCGCCGGTATCAATCACAGCTCACAGCCTTGAATCTCCGCCAGGAGTCCCCACTGAGTCTCTGGGAGGGGCTCCGCTGTCCATGATAGCCAGGCAACACCGCTGGGTGACCTCCGCCGGGTGGGCTCCGATGAGCAACTCCACAGCAGAACCATCTCTGCCAAAACTCTGTTGGCCCAAAATCTCCGCCAGACACATCCGGCGGCAAAAACACCTCCATTCATGGCTTCCAGCTTTAGCTTTCGATTTCTCTCCCTTCACAACAGTCAACAAGCTAAGTCCACTGATGCTCTGCTCTTCTCCTACCTTTATTGAAAGGCATGCATTGGAATTATGATTGCACACCACGTGCTCATGTGTGAAACAACATGATTAGTTTACTACCACCCATTACCTCTTACGCTATCTGCTCATTGTGATATACATATATCATGGGCACCACATGCATATTTCTGTCCTACACATAATTAATTATGAGTACAACATGATACATACCATACTAGACATCATGATATGCTACCATGGGAAGCATAACTAAGTGGCACGTGGCCTTGACTTCTCTTAGCTCAAGTGCATGTGCATGCATCAACTTTATCTCTGCAGCAAAACCGAGCATCAACTTTCTTTGACTAAACTATGTCACAAGTACTTATGTGATGCACATGAAAAGCATAATTGTCATGCAATCCCTACACCTGTCCATTTGACATATATAATTATATATGCCTAGCATCTTCGTTCTAAAATGATAAATGACTATACTGCCTATATTGTTTGTTTTGTCAAAAGCATGCACAAACTTGGTCATATATAATTATATATGCAGCAACACCGAGCCTTTGATATTATGCATGTGCTCTTGCCTAAACAATCTAGGCTACGTCATGGGCACCGACAATCTACCTATATAGCTACATATTTTATTAGCTCCTTCTGCCCCTAGCTTGATCTGCTTCTTGAGATATATATATATATATATATATGAACATATGAAGGTATATATATATATGAACATATGAAGGCCACATGCTTCTATTTACGCAACTGAACTGCTATATGAGCTACTGTCTATCAACAGCATGACACACTGGCCCTTTTTAACACATGCCTCATGACATAGAAAGCAACAACCTAAAGCATCCTTTCTTTGCTTCTTGCATATCCTCATATGCATATATGTCTTTAACTTATGTACATGGTGACATCAAAATTGCTATGCATTTCTAGCTTTTGTTGTTTGAAGGATACTCGCACTTCTCACCATATATATATCAATGCAACATGATTATCTCACTTATGCCATATACACTTTGCTCACAATTTTATCAAAGTACATATGCAAATTATTAGTGTTGATTTTTCAAATCTACATATTAATCACCTATTTTGTTTCAAGGAAATTCAACTATTTCCATCAACCATGCAAACCGCAACCACGCGTTGACGTACATTATCGGAGTACTTTATCCGCCACAAGCAATGAATCTCAAATCGGCATAAGATAAGTCACTTTATCTTATCTTTTACGCTCTTTCAATTTGAGCTACCGCCATGCCAATACCATGCTTTTACTAATTCTAAGCATGCTTATAGAATATCACACTTGATATGCTTTTACATGCTTCCGTAAACTTTTGAGCATGCCAACAACATTTCGTAGATTTGGCAACACTTTCTACACCTCACATGCTAGATATGCCATACTTCACATACCGATCTCAATGACCCTTTAGCATATCTACAAAAAATGCAAAAATGATATTACCATCCACATTACAAGTAAATGCTATACACATATGCCATGCTTCTATTTTAATTGCAAAATTAAATAAGTATGGGAAACTCAAACAAAATTTTATTACTTGCTCTATGTGTTTATCATTTTTCAACCAACCGCCAAGCGGTAAGGCTACGCCTCATAATGACAATGACCGCTACGCGGCATTGCAGTCAAGTTTCTCATTTGAGAAAACAGTAAGGGACTAGTTAACACAGCCTACGGCAGCCATTGATCCGGCAGTTAACCCCGACGCTTGGGTACCAAAGATTGGGCTCGCTACCCAACACCCTCTGCTCCGCGCAGCTCCCCTCATCAAACAATTTTCCGACCATCCGGAGGTCTATAGCCAGGAGTGGGGGACTCCTCGCAGGGCCTAGCAGGGGCCCACCCGAAAGGGCAAAAGCGTTCGCTCCAACCAATTCTAGATGGACGACGCACTCGCACTAATTATGCTTGATATACGGCACAAAGCTACGCTTTGGTATCAACCCGCAAGACCACCCTCCTTGACTGGGGACTTCGGGGACTTGCACATACAGCCCAGCATAATTAGCAACGGCCACGCTCATGCCCCAGGGCATCACCATCGAGCTACCCGTTAGTGCCTCAGCGGCACCGCCACGCTTTCGCGCTCGTGCCTCAGCGGCATTGCCGACCTTTTCGCGCTCGTTCCTCAGCGGCACCGCCTAGCTTTTGCGCTCATGCCTTCCCGGCACCCACGAGCTTCCGCTCATGCCTTCCCGGCACCACGAGCTTCCGCTCACGAGCTTACCGCTCATGCCTTCGCGGCATCCATGAGCTTCCGCTCATGCCTTCCCGGCATCCCCGAGCTTCCGCTCACGAGCTTACCGCTCATGCCTTCGCGGCACCCTTGAGCTTCTGCTCATGCCTTCCCGGCATCCCCGAGCTTCCGCTCATGCCTTCCCGGCAACCCACGAGCTTACCGCTCATGCCTTCGCGGCATCCCCGAGCTTCTGCTCATGCCTTCCCGGCAACCCACGAGCTTCCGCTCATGCCTTCCCGGCATCCCCGAGCTTCCGCTCATGCCTTCCCGGCAACCCACGAGCTTCCGCTCATGCCTTCCCGGCACCCCGAGCTTCCTGCTCATGCCTTCCCGGCACCCCGAGCTTCCCGCTCATGCCTTCCCGGCAACCCTTGAGCTTCCGCTCACGAGCTTCCGCTCATGCCTTCCCGGCACCCCGAGCTTCCCGCTCATGCCTTCCCGGCACCCCCGAGCTTCCCGCTCATGCCTTCCCGGCACCCCGAGCTTCCCGCTCATGCCTTCCCGGCACCCCAGAGCTCCCCGCTCATGCCTTCCCGGCAACCCTTGAGCTTCCGCTCACGAGCTTCCCGCTCATGCCTTCCCGGCACCCCGAGCTTCCGCTCATGCCTTCCCGGCAACCCCGACTGTTTCGCTCATGCCTGCCCGGCAATCCTCGAGCTTTACACTCATGTCTACTCGACACACCACACGTTAATGGAACATTGAATTCTTCTACCATTTGTCGCTTGTGACAAATCGAATTCTTTTCACGTTCCATTAATACGAGCGACAACCAAACAAACACAAGCGTTCAAGCATTCAACACTCACGAATTACAAACGCTTACCTCCGCAACGCTCATACAACTTACATTTATCATACGCAATCCATATGCTCACACGCCCATACGCGTCCTCGAGTTTGTACGTCATAAGCGATCATACTCGGCGCTATTCGAGTGTATACATCAACATGTATCATGCACCCCGTACGTTCGTATATGCCAACGCATATAGGTGCAACTCACATTTGTTGCCCAGGGCAACGAGAATCCTACATATGCCTGTTTTTTGTCTTTGTTTTGCAGGTTCACGAGTCCCTTCTTGCTTACGGAGTTCGGGGACTTGTAGGGGCCGTGCGCCTCTCGGATATTACTTATGCTTGATGACTTCATGATTTGAACTCCCCAACCAAGAAGCTACTCTTACTCGGGGACTTCGGGGACTTGTTTATACCTACACTAGCAAGCTAGTCCTCTACATCACCAAGCATAAGTAACACCCACTTTGGGGCATCCACGAGCCATGGTGAGGCCCAACCACTACTTGCATCTTGTAGCCCTATGTTCAAGCTACGCTACGGTATCCGGAAGTCGCAAATCCGTCGCCGGGAAGCCACCTTTCCGGCCTTGCCAAGTTGCCTCCATAATATGCATTTCTATACTAGAATAGTTGTTTGCTTGTCCCACATCTAAGAAAATGTAAAGGAGAAGCATTCCTTCGCCTATAAAAGGAATGCCTCCTCCCACTTAAACACCATTCATTCATTCACACCATGACAACACACTTTGTAATCATGTGAGGCCGCAAGGCTCAACACACATAGTTAAACATTCAAGTGGACGTAGTCTCCCGCTCATGCGGAGGCGAACCACTATACTTCGCTTGTGTCGTTCTCTCTCTCTTTACTTATCGTTAATTAGATCCCCAAAGGATCAAAGCATTAACATGTATAATAATAGCGTTTATAAATCGCTATGGTACCTTATACAATAGCACTTCACAAATGCTATAAATGCAGGTCTTTTAATAGCGTTTTCGGAAAACGCTATGATATGCCCTAGACCTATTATAGCTGGGGCAGACATAGCGTTTTAGTAAACACTATGGTAGGATACCATAGCGTTTTTCGAATGCTATCAATGAAACTTTATGATGTAGTGACTTAGCAAGACCGCAACAATTACAGCATCTGGCGCTGCAGCAGTCTTGGGCCGCCACAGGGCCGCCCAAGTCCCATGTGATGGCGCCAACCATGAGCATGACACCATGGTTGTTCCTCCCCATGGCCATGACACCATACATACTAATTCCCATGGCTCCAACGCCATGTTGGGAGATGTAGTTACACACTTTGCTTCTAATAGCGCTACAGACGCGCAAGCCCAACCAAAATCCTCATTGGTTGCTTCTAAGGCCCCTCACTCATTTTGTAAAGCCTGCTCCTTCAGGAAATTAGGACCGAGACCGTCCTACTCAAAGGATCCTAAAATACTCATTCCGTTCTTATAAAGAATCCAAGGGGATATCTGTGGACCAATTCAACCATCATGCGGACCTTTTAAATATTTTATGGTATTGGTTGATGCTTTGACACGCTGGTCACATGTTGCGCTGTTGTCCACTCGAAATGCTGCTTATGCTAAGATTATCCGTCTAAGGGCTCACTACCCTGATCATCCTATTAAGTCGATTCGACAGGATAATGCTGGAGAGTTTATATCGAAAACGTTCGATGACTATTGCATGTCACTGGGGATTGAAGTAGAGCATCCAGTTCCCCATGTACATACCCAAAATGGTCTAGCAGAAGCCGTTATCAAACGACTACAGATGATAGCACGGACATTGGTTATGCGCACCAATCTCCCTGTTTCTGCTTGGGGATATGCAATATTGCATGCAGCAACGCTAATTCGTCTATGACCCACTGCAACCCAATCTTACTCTGCATTACAGCTAGTGACTGGGTACTAGCCTGATATCTAGCATTGACGCATTTTTGGGTGTGCCATTTATGTCCCTATTACGCCGCCATAGCGTACTAAGATGGGTCCACAACGACGAATGAGCATATACGTTGGATATGAATCTCCAACCATTGTCCGCTACCTTGAACCCTTGACAGGCGATCTCTTTACCGCTAGAATTGCAGATTGTCACTTTGATGAGACAGTCTTCCCATCGTTAGGGGAAGATAAGAACACATATGTTCAACAGGAACGACAGGAATTGTGGTCTGTCCCCACTATGTCTCATCTCGATCCCCGTATCGCACAGTCGAAACTTGAAGTGCGAAGAATAATCGAGCTCCAGAAAGTAGCAGACACTCTGCCTGATGCGTTTTCTGATGTTGCCAAAGTGACGAGATCACACATACCTGCTGCAAACGTGCCTGCAAGGATTGATGTCCCGAATACTGGACATCACGCCACTCCTGTGACACTAGGAAATGGCGCCATTGCCCAGCATGGCAATGATGTGGCATCTATAGCCGTAGGTCCCACAAGGAAGCGCGGTAGACCAATTAGTTCGAAGGATACTCGCCTTAGAAAGAGAGCGAATGTGGCACAAACAAATCCTTTGATCATCGATACTCAAAATCCGTCCCATGAGAATGTTCCGGATTATGGTTATGTCCAAGAGACATCATTGGGGGACGCCTCAGTGTCAGAACCTATCCCTGAGAACGTAGAGATATCTGTCAATTACACTAGTGTACATGGGACGTGGGAAAGAAACTTCATCATCATTGATGATGTATTCGCGTATTCAGTGGCGCGTGAGATTATTGAGACCGGTGACATCGAACCATGCTCCATTGATGAATGTCAACGTAGAGCTGATTGGCCAAAATGGAAAGATGCGATCCAGGCAGAACTTGATTCTCTAGCGAAAAGAAAGGTATTTGGCAAAGTTGTACCAATACCACCCAACACCTAACCAGTTGGTCACAAATGGGTATTCGTTAGAAAGCGTAATGAGAGAAACGAGATTGTAAGATACAAAGCTCGCCTTGTGGCGCAAGGCTTCTCACAACGCCCTGGAATCGACTACGAGGAGACCTATTCTCCCGTAATAGACGTCATTACGTTCCGCTACCTTGTCAGTTTGGTAGTTTCTGAAAAACTGAACATGCAGCTTATGGATGTGGTTACTGAGTATCTATACGGAGATATACATGAAGATTCCAGATGGAATTCAGTTACCCAAATCAAGTGGCTCTAAACCACGGAGCGTGTTTGCTATAAGGTTGAAACGCTCACTATATGGATTGAAACAATCCGGACGAATGTGGTATAACCATCTAAGTGACTACTTGATTGGGAAGGGATATGTCAACAATGTACTATGCCCGTGTGTGTTCATAAAAAAGGACAAGTTCAGGATTTGCAATAGTAGCGATTTATGTCGATGACATGAACATAATTGGCACCCTTAAAGAGTTAAGGGAAACCGCTGAACACTTGAAATTCGAGTTTGAGATGAAAAATCTTGGGAAAACATGGTTTTGCCTCGGTTTAGAACTTGAGCACCGTAAAGATGGTATCCTGATTCATCAATCAGCTTATACCCAAAAGATGCTTATGCGCTTCAACACTGACAAGATTAAGCCTTCAAGCACCCCAATGGTCGTCCGTAGTCTTGATCCAAAGAAGGATCCATTTCGTCCAAAAGATGACGACGAAGAAGTGCTAGAGGCAGAAGTGCCCTACCTAAGTGCAATAGGCGCATTGTTGTACTTAGCACAATGCTCAAGACCAGATATCTCATTCGCTGTGAACTTGCTAGCTAGATATAGCTCAGTGCCAACACGACGCCATTGGACTGGTGTTAAAGATATCTTTCGATACCTAAGTAGTACGATTGATATGGGCTTGTTCTATCCCTACAGAGAGAAGATGGATTCAGACCCATCAAGTGCCAGGGATGCCACACATGGTAGACTGCGTTCCCTCTCCCCATCCCAAAATGATATAAGTGTTTTGGAAGGTTTTGTTGATATTAGGTACCTCTTTGACCCACACAAATGTCGCTCCCAAACTGGCTATGTTTTCACCATGGGAAAGACCGCGATATCTTGGAGGTCTACAAAGCAGACCTTAGTCGCTACATCTTCGAATCATGCAGAGATTATTGCTCTTCACGAAGCAGTTCGTGAACGTATATGGCTTCGATCCATAGTTACGCATGTTCGAAGCAATTGTGGTTTGAAGTCTACCACAGACAAGCCAACGAGCATTTATGAGGATAATGCTACTTGCATTGAACAAATGAAGCAAGGCTACATCAAAGGCGACAACACCAAGCATATATCGCCTAAATTCTTCTACAATCAGCAACAACAGAAGCTCCTCAAGATCAAAGTGAACCAGGCTCGATCTGAGGACAATGAGGCAGACTTGTTTACTAAGTCATTGCCCAAATCCACGTTCGAGAAACATGTGGCAAGAATTGGCATGCGGAAATTATCTGAACTCCCAGGATCGTAGTCATCAGGGGGAGGCGCAGACATCAAAGGGAAATGTCTACATGTTCACCTCGAAACGTGAAGGGTGTGTTGTGCTCTTTTTCCCCTAAAACCAAGGTTATTTTTGTCCCATTGGGTTTTTGTTACTCAGCAAGGTTTTTAATGAGGCAACGAGAGAAACACCGCGTTTGGGCAACACAAGGGGGAGTGTTCAAGTAAACCCTAATATGTGTTTGCCCCAAACTCTAGGTTACTTGCTCTAGTGGTAATAGGGTTAAATTAGAAGGATCTAGATTCCTATTCAATGTACGATTACTTTCCTTGTATGATTGAGATTCTATACATTGTAATACTCTATATAAAAAGGCTCCTATTATCAATGAGAACATAGTGATTTCCTCTCAATTTCTGATTCCCTAAAACAATTTATTTATTTTAGTTGACAAATTTTTTTTTTTTTAATTTATGTCAAGTTATTCTCACACTTAATTTAGACCATTGAATATTTTAAAATGGGTTAAATACTTGTTACTCCTCAAACTTTTGTCCAAAAAACAGTTTAGTCCCTCGCCTTTCAAATTAAACTGGATAGTCCTTATTCTTTCTAATTCTCATACAACAGGTCCAAAACATGTCTAAAATGACTATTCTATCCCCATGATCTTTTTTTTTATTTTTGTCTCTCTCTTTTTCTAATTTTTCTCTCTCTTTTTTTTCTTCTCTTTTGTACTTTTCTCTCTCTCCCTCTCCACAGATCGATCTGCGCCTGGAGAAGCTTCAAATCGGCGAAGTTGTAGAAGATCTTCTGGACTAGAACGACGACAAAGCAGTCACAGTGGAGCTTGACGGCCTTGACCTCGGAGCGGAAGGAGAGCTCACCGATGCTAGATCATGACCTTGTTGGGGGCGTAGAGGGGGTTGGGGTCGTCGCCGACGATGGTGAGGATGTTGTAACGGAAGAGCATCTGGACCAATCCGACGGCGCCGCGTGGGCCGAAGTGGCGGCGGAAGCTCTCATGGAAGGGGTCGCATTTGTAGATGCGGAAGTCGAGGTTGGTGCCGGCGGCGAAGCAGCTGTGGTCCTGGTTGAAGGAGAGGTTAAGGATCTGGGCCGGGGGAAGAGTCGGAGTCGGAGTCCGGTTTTGGGCAGGGGAGGGACAGTAGGAGTCGTCGGGGGCTCAGTCGGAGGCCATTAAATAGGGGACCGGGAATTAAATGGCAGAGAAAGGAGAGGAGGCAGTGGGTGATGAAAGAGAAGCATGGGTGCACTTGAGCAGGAGGCGGCGGAGCAAGTGTGGGCAGAGTAGAGGTCAGATACTAGCTTGGAGAGAGAGAGGAGCTGGGCTGGGGGAAGAGTCGGAGTCGGAGTCGGGTTTTGGGCAGGGGAGGGACAGTAGGAGTCGTCGGGGAGAGAGAGATACGAGCTTAGAGAGAGAGAGAGAGAGAGAGAACCAGAAAAAAAAAATAATAATAAAAAAGAGAAGAAAAAAAGACAAAGAGAAATTAGAAAAAGAGAGAAAAATAAAAAAAAGATCTTGGGGGTAGAATAGTCATTTTAGACCTGTTTTGGACCTGTTGTGTGAGAATTAGAAAGAATAAGGACTATCCAGTTTAATTTGAAAGGCGATGGACTAAACTGTTTTTCGGGCAAAAGTTTGAGGAGTAACAAGTATTTAACCCTTTTAAAATTTAGGGCCAATTGCATATAAGGCTATTTTTGAATGTTTTTTTAGCCATAGGGCCACCAAATATTTTTTTTTTTCCCTCATAAAGCCACTTGATTAAAAGTTGTGTTAAATTTTAGGGTTTTTGTCCATTTACCCCATTTCTAAAGATTTGTTTCCCACTTACCCCATAAAGTTTTTTTAATTCACTCTTACCCAAAACACTCTAAGGAGGTCTTCCCTAATACCCCATTAAGATTTTTTTTTTTTTTTTTAATTTTTTTAATACTATTTTACCCTCACCCCTTTAGTACTTAGAGAGAGAGAGAGAGAGAGAGAAATCATAGGAGACTTCACTGGATCCCGGTCACTGGGCGCTGGATTCCGGTCACCGGCCGCCACCCACCAGACCTTTCTTGAAAACCACACCGGCCGGAAAGGTTTATTGCCCCCAATAGACATCTATTACCCCCCAATAGAGACAATAGACGTCTATGAGCCATGTATTGCCCCCAAAAAGACGTTTATTGCCCCCCAATAGGACTTTCAGTCGCTAGAATGGGAACTAATCTCCCTAAATTTAGACAGATAAAACTTTGATTAAAGAAAAAAAAAATTATATCAATTCAAAACGTCTATTGCCCTCCAATAGATGTTTATTGCCCCCCAATATACATTCAAAAAAAAAAAAATTCCTTCTGCCCCATTACTTAAAAAAAACCAAAAAAAATCTGATTTGGGCACCCAAGAGCTGGATGTTTCTAGTCGGTGCTTCACTCTCTAACTCCATGTTCGTCGTCTTCAGGTAGCTTCGACCGGAGCTCCACCACGTTCCACTCACTCACTGGCGTTTCTCAGTAACTCAACAACCTCAACAGTGGCGGATCCAGGATTCAATTGTTGTCTAGGCTAATTAGAAGTGCACAAATTTTTTTAGCCAATAATTTATCAAGAAAGACATCACTCAGTACAGAACTTGTGAACTCTCATACATATTCCTCCAATCAAAAATAACTGAGAATTTTTCTGGTAGGCACATCTGTACCACCTCCCATCCAACCAAAACTGCCCAAATATTATATTTTAGCCCTCAGAACTGGGAAAGGAAACAAAACCCTGACAAGGACTAATGTAACCCTAAACTAAATTGGAAAGCCTCTTGGATGCTCCTGCATCAGAATAAGAATGACAGAAGTATTAACTAGCATTGTTATAAAACAGCAAAAAAAAAAAGCCTAAACATAACACAAGTACATAACGAACTCTCATACCAAGTGTCCAAGACTCCAAGTACATAATGAACTCTCGTACGGTCGTGCCAACCGAAAGAAGCATCCACCAAGTGACCGACCATGATCAAGATCCTCAGACCTCAACTAACATCTCTCTCTCTCTCTCTCTCTCTCTCTCTCTCTCTCTCTCTCTCTCTCTTTCTCTCTCTCTCTCTCTCAATCCTCAAATTATACAGAAAAGCCCAACTCACAATTAGTCAATTAGATCAGAAATTCAGAATCGGCGAGAGGAGATTTGGGATTTCTTTGAGAAAACCCCATTGGGAAAAACAGAGTAGGAAGAAGAACTGAAGAACAGAGATGTATCAAAAATTCAAAACAGGGGAGATCGATAGACATACCTCATTTATGAGAAGGCGAAAGGTAGTGTGACTGTGTGAGGCTGTGAGCTACTGTCAGTGCTGTGGTCTATGGGAGACTGGGAATACACGTGAGTGAGTCGTGGCGGACTGGCGGATTGATGGATAATTTTTTTTTTCTTTGGGCTGGTATGGGCTGAAAGGTAGAGATACACACACACACACACACACACACACACCTAAGGGTTTTTAGCCCAAAATCTTGTCTAGGCTTGAGCCCAGATAGCCTTCTAAGTACATCCGCCACTGAACCTCAAGCCAACATAGAATTGAACCAATTGAAATCGTCAAAATCGAAAACCAAATTTGAATGCTTCCGATTGAATCTGCCGACTGCGGTGAGAGAGAAAGAGAGAGAGAGAAAGAGATCGAGGTGAGAGAGAGAACAGAGAGAGAGAGGAGGCGATGACCACTAGTCGCTGCCATCCTTCGGGACCCATAGCCCAGAGCCCCCTAGACACGAGCAGAAAGCGCGACCGCATGCCTGAGGTTGCCGAAATTCAATTCAATGCAGCCTGAGGTCGACATCATGGTGAGGCGGAGATCTGGGAAGCCAGAATTTGGTCTGGCTTGTTGGAGCGTGGTGCTGGTTCGAGGAGAGAGAGAGAGAAACCAGATCGGAGGAGGAGAGAGATGAGGTAAGTGGGAATAGAATGTAATTTATAAAATAGGAGGAGAGAGATGAGGTAAGTGCGACCACAAATTAATAATTTTACCCAAAATTATTAATTTGCTTCAAATTGGATTAGTAGGAATAAAAATTTGTTGTTGGGGTAAGTGGGACAATTTTAGCTGATTTTGGTGCTTTGGGTCAAGAACCCTAAATTTTCCATATAAAAACCAACATATTACGTAAATGCCACTAGAGTAAAAAGTCAACAATTATTCTCTCTCTCTCTCTCTCTCCGCCGAGTTATCCAGCTGATTTCTAGCAAGGGTCTCCGGCCAACCTCTGGCAACTTCTGGCAAGCTCTCGAAAGGTTTCCGGCAACCATAAAAGCTATTGTCACTAGCGACAAAAGCTACTTTGATGAGATTTCCGACGAACTCCGGCGAGGTCACGAAAGCTACTATCACCAGTAACAAAAGTTACTGTCACTAACAAAAGCTACCCTCCCCAAAATCAAAAGTTACCATCTCCACCAATAACTATCCCCAATACCAAAATCTACTCTCACCAACAACAAAAGCTACTATGATGAGCTCTCCGGTGAGGTAACAAAAGCTACTGTCACCAACACCAAAATTTACTCTCACCAACAACAAAAACTACTCCGGTGAGTTATCCGGCGCGGTAACAAAAGCTACTGTCACTAACATCACTCTCACCAACAACAAAATCTACTCCCGTGAGGTCTCTGGTGAGTTTACAAAAGTTACTGTCACCCATACTAAAAGTTAGTGTCACCAAAAGAAAAAACTTCTCTCACCAACAAAAAAAGCTACTGTCACCAATAGCAAAAGCTACCCTCACAACAAGAAAGGCTACTGTCACCAACAACAAAAGCTACTATAATTACTGCCAAAAGTTACTCTCATAAGCAGCAAAAGGTACCACAAAACTGAACAAAAATTACTGCCAAAGACTGAGAAACTATTATCATAAACTAACAAAGTTAGTCCCAACGTCTAAGAAAACTATTACCTACCAATACAAAAGCTACTCAAAAACATCAAAACAACTATATATTTACAATGCTAAATGCTTGAATCACAACCGTCCGATTTCAACAAAACACAACTCCAATTGGACACAAATTATACCAAATTATCTGAAATCCAGAACAAACCAGTCAATAGATATTCACATGCCACACTCCACAACACATACTAACTAAGATAATAACAATATCATAGGTTCAAGGTGTATTCTTTGATTAAGCCATGTCTTGGGATCAAAATTTGAATCCAAAAATCAAACCGACAAATTAGCACAAACACAAATACAGTAGCATCGTATTATAAACTCTCATCAACTGCTCAACATGTTTTGAAATGGTACTGTACTTACATATTATAAAGAAACTATGCAAGAGTAGTCCTTGGTGTAGACATGCATAAACACTTTCAGCCTATCTCTATTCCTCAGCATCTGATAGCTTTGTTCCACCTCATCTTCTTCGAACTTGAGAAACTAATCAATCAAAATCATAAAATTAACTAGTAATCCTAGACATATTAAGAGAACAAATGCACAAAATCAAACGTCTACTGAAATCGTAATTCTGGAATCGGTGCTCTATTACCTTCGTCTTTCACTGTCCGTCTGCTTCTCCAACACTGTAGCTTCTTCCGAGCACAATTGCATGTCGAAACTGAGTGAAATGACCTTTTGTAACTTTCTGATCTGAGAGATATAAGTAAAGTAAGGTCTCAGAGAGATCAGAGTTCACCTCTAGTAAGGTAGCTCCAATCAGAGCTTATTCATCGACTTCTGCACAATTGCATGCCATCATCTTCTGCACGACCTGAAATTCAGCTGTGGAGAGGGGTCCTTTTTCGGCCGAATTGTTTGAATTCCCCAATCCAATTCCGGTAGCCAGAGCTGTGTCCTCCCGGTCATCAACTGACATAAGGCGGTGGAATTAGAGTGGACCAGCACCATCACACCGGCGCCATGAATATCTGTGATCGATGACAGAGAGAGAGCACTTTGCCGGTCGTCTCTGATGGGGGGGGGGGGGTGTGTAATACCCTAAAAATTTGCTATTATTTTTTGAGGATTTTCCAGAATTAATTCAGTGGTTGTTGATATGTGTACGTAGTTCAAGGTTGTAGTGGAAGTATTTTGGACGAATAATTACTCAAAAAGTTTTATTTTCAAGGGGTCAATAGGTTGACTTTTTAGTCGTTGGGTTTCTCCAAAAATTTCCTTCATGAAAGTCGTATAGCGCATCGATACAATTTTGTGGACATGTGGAACGCAGAAGAGAAGAGGGGGAGAGAGAGAGAGAGAGAGAGTGTGTGTGTAACACCCTAAAAATTTGTTATTATTTTTCAGATTTTTTAGAATTAATTCAATGGTTGTTAATATGTGTACGTAGTTCGAGGTTGTAGTGGAAGTATTTCAAACGAATAATTACTCGAAACATTTTATTTTCGAGGGGTCAATAGGTTGACTTTTTATTCGTTGTGTTTCTTTGAAAACTTCCTTCACGAAAATCGTAGAGCACATCGATAGAATTTCGTGGATATGTGGAACGCAAAAAACGGAGTTCATATGAGAAAGTTATTGTCAACGGAAGTTTCTTCTAATTTTCGAAATTACTATAAATAGAGGTTTCTGTTTTTGGAAAATCAGAAATTTTATTTTGGAAACTTTCCAAAACTAGAAAGCTAGCCTCACTCTGTTCTCTCTCCTACGAAAAACCCGACCCAAACCTGCTGTTTCGACCCGAATCTATCTATGTCGTCCGAAGTTTTCCGGCAATGCCACCACCGCAGTCAAACTCAGATCGTCGTCACCATCGTCCCTACAGGCTCGGTTGTCGCCACACCTAACCGGAACTAGTAGATCGGAGCACCCAAAGTCAGACCTTTCGGGCCCGATTAGGTTTTCCAATTCCGGTGGTGGCCGGGTCCGATCCTTACCTCATTGGAATACTCTCCTCCTCTAGATCACAACCATACCGGCCTTGAAGGACGATTCAAAGTGTGTTGGCTGGGATCGTGAAATGAAGGTCAATGGTGGAGGTTTCTTCAGCTTGCAGACTTGATTTTGGCCTATCTAGGCTGAAGCGGACTTAGCTCCAGGTATTAAAGTTGATTCTCATTGTATAAACTCCATTTTGGACAGTTGGATTGTTATAGTTTTGAGTTTGGCCACCACCTGGGGCGATTCTTGGCGGCATTTCCGGCCATGTCAGGGGCAGTTTCTTTCACCTATTATCATCTACTCGTCAATACGAGCGTTTTGATATATGGTTTGTAGCATTCAAAGATCGTATGAGCACTTTTAGGCATTTTCGGTTCGCTCAGTTGTCGATCTATGAGGAGCTAGCCTTTCGATCTACTTGTAGCTTTGACATATCGATTATAGAAGTATTCTGGAGACTTTGGATGGTCTTGGATGAGGTTCCACCTTGGTTGGCGTTATGTTTAGGGTTTTAGTTTAAACAGGGGTTCGAACTTTAATCGGTTTGTGTTTCGTGTACTGAGATGAGACCGTATGTGATTAGGTACTTGACGAAGTAATCATGGATTGTGTTATCCCTGTTATATATAGAAGACGCAGTGAGATTCAGAGGTGAGTAATCTCACAATGTTTATTTACGAATGAAGTTACCTTATCATTTTGGGAGTTATTTATTTACCTGCAAACTATAGTTGGTATTAGTGGCATTCCTGAGTGAATGATCACGTATATATATATATATATATATATATTTACGTGAAATATGTATATCCTTATGGGTTAATGAATGATTTAAACAATATGTATGATGGGTTAACGTTTCATTCTATTGTTTTGAGGCTCGGCTTTTCGGGAGACAATATGTTAGTAATTGGGAATTTCTATTGTTTGAAAAGTTTCAAAAATTTTGTGTGATTTGCTTAAACGAGATTTTAAATGTTGTGATCTAACGACCGGGGGGAGGGTCTAAAGATCTAAGAGTCACAGGTTGTGATTTCTCTTTTTGTTTTGATTTAACATTTTGGGTCTAAAGTGACTTGCTTAATTTTTGAATCTAATGACCGGGGGTCTGAGGATTAGAGGTCACAGGGTGACATCTCCTTTTGATTTGGTTTAACATTTTGGGTCCAGAGTGACTTGCTTAATGTTTTAATCTAACGACCGGGTGTCTGAGGATTGAGAGTCACAGGTTGTGACATCTCCTTTGAGTGTTGAGTAACATTTTGGTCCTAAGTGACCGCCTTTAATTAAATGTTTTGATCTGAAGGTCGGGGACCCGAGGATCCAGGGTCGTTAGGAGTGACCTCAGGCATATATATCGGGACTTCACACCTTTGGTTGAGTGAGTGGATACGATCAGTTAGAGCCCTAGTCTGTTGCCATTGTACTCATGGGGAGTAGCTGGGAGTTACTTGATGCTCATGAGTATGTATTTTAAAAGGGAGTTTCAAGGATTCTTTCTTTTAATGTCCAGGGTGGACTTGTTTTTCATATTTATTTGTTGGGGCAACAATTTATGTGATTTGGTCACTGAGTTGACTTTTATTATCCAGGTTGGACCGAAGTATCATATTTGATTTGTTTGGTTAACAAAAGATATGATTTGTTGTGTTGTTGATTTTCATTATCCAGGTTGGATTGATTTATCATATTTTAGTTGTCAGAGTTTCAATTAATATGATTTTGTCACGGGGTGATCACTTTTGTTGTTTCTTTTGGGAAAAGAATATCATTTTTGGGAAGCATGGTATGTGTTCCTTTTTCTCGAGTTGAAAGGTTTTCCTCGTTTTAGTGTGAGTTGGGTGTTTTTGTATTTGAGTTACTCATACAAGCTTTCATAAACTTACCGAGTTTGTTGTGTGGCAACTCGGTAGTGCACTATTCAATAGTGTAGTGGTTAATCCTGCAGGTCAGGATAACCGTGGCTGAAGCTGAGTTCTGATAGTTGCAACTTTACGGTAGGAAGCCAATTTTGTGACTTTACTATTGTTAAGACTTCCGCTTGTAGTAAGCTCTGAGGAGCATTTACTTATTATTTTGTTGTGGAAATTTAATTCGTAAACTTGTGTAATATATGACTCTACGGAGCGAGTATATATTGACATTGTGGGTTCAGGGCATCACTATGTACTTGGTTTAAAAGAAAAAAGTTTTTCAGGTATTTTGCATTGATGCCTGAACCATCACGCATATATAATTATGGGATTATATATTGATTTTTATTTATGTTTAAAAATCGGGGCGAGAGAGAGAGAGAGAGAGAGAGAGAGAGAGAGAGAGATTTGTGATCAATGTAAGGCTGATGGAATTGGGCTTCTTAGGTAGAACTGTAAAATTGTCAGGAATGAAATAATTTTAGGATGCAAGTGGTTTTATGTGTACAAGAAAAATTAAGTGGCCTTATGGCTAATTAAAGTTTTAAAATGACACTTATATGTAATTTTCTATAAAATTTAAGCCCTCCAAAGAGTGTTAAAAATGTGTAGAATTATGTGTCCCTTGGTCCGAACCCTAATGATATATGGTTTTTTTGTTTGGCCGGTGATATATATAAGTTGAAGACATGTATCTAGCTTGAATAAAAGCTGGAGGACTAACCTGTTTTGGGCATGTTGTGTGAGAATTAGAGAGAATATGGACTAACTTGTTTAATTTAAAAAGTGAGAGACTGAACTGTTTTCAGCAGCAAAGTACAGGGAATAACAAGTATTTAATCCTTAAATATGGTTGAAAATAATTTATCTTTATTACGTCTATTTACCAAAACATCTTGATTGATTTTCAATTGAAATGGAAGACATTTTTTTTTCTTAATGAAATGGAAGGCAGGTTTAATCAGACATTTTAATTTATTTTTATAGAGATAAATCATTTTTTACTTAAAACCATATTTTCTTTTGGACAAAATTTGGTCAAAGTAACAAGAGCTAGTTTGGTTGGATTGGTACAGGGCTTTTTGTGCATGTGATGTTGGTAGAAGCTCGATTCCCAGCATTGTAATTTTGGTTGGTTTCTCACTTTCTTTTCTGAATAAATGATATTATTGTAATATATTGCCAGTTGTCCAATATTATCGCGATATTGGTAATATTTCTGGAAATTTCGAGAAAATTTCACGGTATCAAGGTGATATGTGAATTAAATATCGCTACGTGAGAAAAACGAAATTTGCTGATATTTGGAATTTTCAAGTCATTGGTAATATTTTAGTTTATCTGCCATAGTTGTTTGTTTGTGGGGCCGTACTTTTTTATTAATGGTATGGACTTTCCAACGAATAACAACATGTATCTTTCGTAGTTAGTGATAGTAACTTTTCGGTTCATTGACATCGACAGTAATTTTTTAGTATTCAGCAATAACTATAGCTATTTGAATGCAGTGACATTTTCGTACATAATGAAAATTAATAATGCCACAGCATTTTTGTAAATAATGATATTCTTATATTTTGGTCGCTTTGTAAAGGATAAAACACATGGTTGCTTAATTGATAATATAAGTATGTAATCCTTATGGGTCAAAGACCCGTATTTTTCATAGGAGGACCAAATATACAGTATCAGCCAGACTTTCTTGTGCTTCTTGTTTAGTGTTTACCGTACATTTATGGAACGTACGTGGTGTGCTCTGTACATCCACCCTACTTGGTAATCCTAAATTCCTCGCAACTAATTTCATCCTAATCATATCGTCCATTATACATTAGCTACCTAGCCACTCCTTAACCCCAATAATACTAAACCATTTTTCGGATTAAGAAACTCTGATGAATGAAAAACCCTGCTCCAGAAGTCCAAAGTATATCCCTATAGAGCGCCAGGCATGAATCCCGGCCCAATTCTCCGGCGTCAAACAATGCGGCCAGAAAACCACACAAAGTCGACCCTAATTGACTTCTTAAAGAAATTAATGTGTTTCTGGCATTATTTTAGGGCATCGAATACTGCTCTGGTTGAAAATATTGTCACGTAGTAAATACTTGGTTTATTCTTGAGAACTTATCTTCTTCCAGCCTTGAATTTGGCGTACACATTGCCGACTTCCCAGTTCCCACTTAGGAGCCGACTAGATCAGTCCCAAATTTAAGATCGAGTCGAGTAGTGTGGACTGGGTATGTACGTATATACTTGTGGAGTAGCCTGGTCAAGGAAGCAAGGGTTGGCCGTATGCACAGTTTTTCTGGGTGATAGGTCCAGATGCTTAATGACTTTTAATTCTTAGCAAGCAGACCCCATCCTCCCCATGCCTCCAGCCTTTTGGTTGGTGCGTGTAGAGGCGCCTATGGGACCCTACTAGTCCACTACCCACTTTCATTAAAACTTTAAAAGGGCGTAGCTACCCTCTCATCAAACTCATCAACTAGCCAGAACTACTGTGAAAAGTGAAAACAGATCTCAGAGAGTGAGAGATCAGCTGAGAGAGTAGAGTAGGGAAGCTGATATGGCTATGGGAAGAGGCAGTGCAACGGCGGTGCTCGTGGTGTTTGTGTTGGTGGTGCTGAGTTCGGAGTGGGCCGATGCGGCGACCTACACTGTTGGAGACAGAGGTGGTTGGACCTTCAACGTTGCTGGGTGGCCGAGAGGAAAGACTTTCCGAGCCGGTGACATACTTGGTAATTTGTACTAATTAACCCTCTTAAGCTTTGCTAGCTTTTTCCGAGCCTACTGCAGTATTAAGTTGTTTGTGTATATATTTGCAACTTGCAAGTGTTTTCTTGATTATAGTTTAGTGGTCGGATAATACGTATTTTTAATATGGATAACAAGACTTTAAGTACATAAAAAATGGGATAAAATTGACACTCATTTTTTCACAAACCACACCCCTTATATGAGTCATGTCCATATGTCTTGTGAAAAATTACTCAAGAAAGTGGATATCATAAGTATTATTTTTCCTTAATTTTGAGTTTTGAACAACGGGAACGGAATATACCGGAAGTACTGTTGAGTAAAAAAGGGTAGTTTTGAAAAAGTTGTTGGGAAAGAGTTGTATGAGCTTGAGAGTAATTTGTTTTTTTTTTTTTTTGGGATAGAAGTTTGAGAGGAATTGAATCCTAGATCTAGCAATCAACTAATACAAATTTCATGTGTTCACTAAAAAGGTTTCTGATTTGAGAGAGAGATCAGCACTTCGGTTCCATAGGGGTGCAGTGAAGAGAAGAATAAGATAAACAATAGAAAAAGACAAACTAGCTATGTTTTGTAGACCGTTGGATATGCAAAGTGACGCGTGTTTTAATCTTTGTAAAAGCTTAGGTAGGTAAAGAGAAAAATATGCTTTGGGAGAGGATCTAGTAATCAACTAATACAAATTTCACGTGTTCACTAAAAAGGTTGCTGATTTGGTTGGAATATCTTCACCATGTCATGCATGCATGTCTTGTAGAAATGTTCCATATAGCTGATTGACGTAGATCGCATCAACCTGCTGATCATATATACTCATATATGTTCATTATTTGTTGGTTGTAGTTTTCAACTATGCGTCTGCCGCTCACAATGTGGTAGCTGTGAACAAAGTGGGGTACCAGAAATGTAGTACAACTCCAGGAAATGCCAAAGTGTATCAAACTGGGAAAGATCGCATCAGACTTGCGAAAGGACAGAACTTCTTCATCTGTAGTTTCCCTGGACACTGTCAATCTGGAATGAAAGTTGCCGTTACTGCAACCTAGAGATCGATGATGATCTGGAAATTAAAGCTAGAGCTAAGCTAACACTATATCTATCTGGCCTATACTAGCTAGGCTTCAATATTATCGATCATCTCCTACGTATATTAATATATCCACTCTATGTACTAGCTTGCTAGCTAAGCTGGATCAGTTGTTAAGGGTCAATATATAGACTCGATGTCTCCGTCAATACTATTGTGGAGGAAGAAATAACATTGGGGAGACTTAATATGTAATTTAAAGAAATGGTCTCTTTTAGTGTTTTGTGGTCCATATATATTTATTGCCATAAAGTAACCTGAAGAAAATTTACTGGTGACAAAGTAACACCTGCTGGTGCATGCGTTTTGATGATTAGTGGGAGTAGAAAGGAAAGAAATGAAAAGAAAAGAATGATATCTTATCTTCCTAGAGTTAATTAAGCTATAAGGTGCCTTTAAAAAATAAATAAATAACTAAAAAAGTAGGACCATAGCTGTGCTCAAGTCTTAATCATTAATGAAACCGCAAAATATATGGAGTAGACATTGTGCCTAAACTCTGAAACAATAAGCATTAAGAGAACAACTTGAGATAATAATAGGATTCTATGTATTCTAACAAGCACCGATTAGTGAAAAATACTTTGATGACTACTTCATTCACTTTACAATTGTGGTGAAATACTGGAAAGATAAAGCTCAAGCGGAGCCATAATTTACTAGTTCTTTTAGCTTTCCCACTATGTTGCCACCGGAAAATCAATCCAGTAAAACTCAGCTTCATCTTGCCACTGGAATGTTGCGATCATTTGGGAACTCGCCACCTAGTCAAGTGGTCATAGTAAACAAGGCACTCAGAGTGCACAGATCGGGACAAAGCCCATCTCATCTTGCCTAATAATGACAGTGACTTATTAACATATAAAACTACCAACTAATAAACAGTAAATGACAGTGTCCATTTTTCTTTTCACTTTGACAGATTTTTCAACAACAACACACCCATCATTCATCAACTAGCAGTATGATCTAGCCGCCCAAATTATACATATTCTAAAGTAAAATGAGATTTTTACTGTTCAATGAACAGTGATGAACAATACTACAGTGCAGAGACACTTCTACCCTTGCTACACGCCTTTTTTACTGAATTGTCCCTCCAGTTTATGTAGTACCAAGACATGCACACTCACGCCTGCAATGGCTGCTACACACGGCCACCATTTTGGACATTGTGATTGACACAAAGTTAAAGATTCAACAACCCTAATTCTTAGTGCATATGGCAGCAACAGTCTTCTCAAGCTTCTAAGCCCTTTTGCTCCTCTGTGGTATAATCGGATTAGAGTTCAGAGTTGATTTTATAAGCTAATGAGTTGATGAATTTTGAGTTTTGATATATGCCGGTAATTTTGAGTTTTATAAGCTTCTTTCTTTGTGTCATTACTCATATACATAAACTCTTTTCTGTAATCAATTGAGGCAAGCTTAACTTGCAATAGAGACCTATCTTAAACCATAACCTGCGGTTTTCAGGTATCAAACTTCATTATGTTCATGTCCCTAAGATAAACTTGACCTCCTAAGCTACTTAATTTATATAAAATATCTTGCTTCTCTTTTTTTTTTTTTTTTGGTAAGCAAATATCTTGCTTCTCTTTACATTTTGTAGTCTAATTTTTTTTTTTCTTTTCTCATCTTAATTATTACCCAATATTTAAGTAGCAGTCCATCACATTCACAGCAAATAGAAGCTTCCACTAACACAGAAGAGAACTTCCAAGAAGATGAACCAAAATAGATGAAGCCAATGAAGACCTCATGATGTAAACTGATTTTTTCGACCTTAGAATTAATGTAGAATATGTTGCCAAGAATTAACCATTTTTGTAAGTTGTATATAAAGAACATTTTTGTTTAGCTCCAAACCAAAAAAAAAAAAAAGACACATTTTTGGTTAGCGATATATATTTTTTTTGGTCAATAGAATAACAATTTTTTGAAAACTGTAAACAAGTAAATAGACAAACATTTCTATTTTATGAAATCTCCAGAATCCACTATTTCACTGTGTATTAAAATGGAAGTGGAGATTGTATATGGACGAATGAAACATGCATATGATGGTTTGGGTTTCTAAGAATATAACTCTTTTCACAATTCTACAAAACGTAATATGTAAAATGATAATACTTTTAGTTAATGTTTACTATATATAAAAGAGCTCTTCCTAGCTCACAGTATCACGCGGAATGTTACCTAATAAAGAATAAAAAGCCGAAAGATCGAGGCCTTCTCTAATATTGATATTGATATTCAATTACATAGCCAGATGCAAAAGTCATCAAACAATAACAAATAACACACACACATATAGCAAGAAAATTAAAGTAAATGGAAGAAAATTTAGAAGAAGAATTAACTGATAATAAAGTAACAACATCTAGGTGCATGCATTATGATGAAAGAAAAGAAAACAGCAATTATAGGGTGTCTTTTTATCAAAAATTATTCAATGCACCGTCATTCACTAACGGGTTAATTATCACTAAAACGGTTAATTTTGGTGGTGTTGCGTCTCTACCTTGTTTATAACTTTCATAACTTGAGTCTAATCCAAATATAAAAGAGGAAGAAGAAATTTACCTCAAAAAGCTTTCCACCAAATTTTTCCAATTATGCTTTCTCCCTCCATAAATCGACTTATTGTGCATGGTTGGTGGGGTTGGAATTGCAAGGAAGAGAGGAACACAACCCAAGTGGTAGCGAAGCTCGAGGTGTCCATAGGAGGAAAACCTGATTGCAATGTGTTTCAATTTCTCCTCTTTAATACGATGTTGTGGGATCAATTTGATGTGCATGGTTGGTGGTGTTGGAACCGCAAAGGAAGAGAGAAGCACAACTCAAGTCAGTAGCGGACCCAAAATTTAATTTATATGGAGGCATAATGAAAAATACATCAAAAAATTTAAACACAAAAATTAGATACAATTCGTTGTTTAGCACAACAGTTGTTTACGAAAACATTGAAAGTCATAACAATTCGAGTAAGTATTTAGTAAAATTACAATCACTTCACAATCTTGGCAACAACAAAAATTATCTCAAACATTTAAAGATCACTTCACAATCTTGGCAACAACAAAAATTATCTCAAACATTTAAAGATGTCCTCAACCAGATAAAAAAAAATTGTACAATTAAGGGGAGACAAAAAATTCACTATTGTTCAGACCGCAGAAGTAGAAACACAAACTTACAGAGCAAAAAAAAAATTTTGCTTTTGATTTATATTTTTCTAATAGTGCTTCATTTCCACTGAACAAATCAAAAATTTTCTTCTAGTATTAGCTTTTGTGGCTCCCTATTCTTATATTTCATTTTGGAAAATATGGAACCCTTTGATATGTATTAAAGTATTAAATAGTCAAGTTCTTAGGTCTTATTTGGTTTTCTTCTTCTATTAAATGTTGTTTAATAACACTTTGTTAAAAAAAAAATGTCTTTTTGGCTGCTGCAGGCCTGCAGCTTTTGGACTTGTCTCATCAATTTGTATTATAAATATATGGGAAAATGATCATTTACCTGATTTTAGGCTAAAAATTGCCCACTTGCTCCACCAACTGTTTTTTAACCCCATTTACCCAAAACACTCTAAGGGATTATTTCCCCTTTACCCAATTAATTCTTTTTTCTTTTTTTTTGAGACTTTTTTGCCCTCTCCTTCTTTCTCACTTAGAGAGAGAAGTCACCTTCCACCTTGCTGTGCTCCGGTGACCAGTGGCCGGCACGGTCTCCGGCGACCGGTGACGGGACTCCGGTGAACGGTGACCGGATTCCGACGACCAATTACCGGATTCCGGGAACCGGTAACTGAAATCCGGTGACCGATGACTGGAATCCGGAATCCGACTATTATTGCCCCCCAGTAATCATATTACTGCCCCCCAGTAATCATATTATTGCCTCCCAAAAATCATATTATTGCCGTCCAGTGAATTGTATGAACTCCCAAAACCAAAATGAATACACTACAGGCACAATTGATCAATTTATAATCATATTATTGGCTCCCAATAATTATATTACTGCCCCCCAGTAATCATATTATTGCCCCCCAATACAAAGTCCAATGTCTCTACTGCCTCCCAATAGACCACCAAAAATGCACCATTTTGTAGGATTCACAGATAATTTGACTTTAATACACTGAAAACAACATGTAACTTATCAAAACACCACACTATAGTGATCCATGTCCCTCGTATCAAAGTTTACTGGGGGCCAATAATGTGTCTACTGCCCCCCAGTAGACCATTAAACAAACCCCACAGTTACATTGCAATCTCAGGATACCGGAAAAAAATTAAAAAAATCTCATTATACCAAAAAAAACAAAAAACAAAAACATCTGGGCACCCAGGAATTGATCTGGGCACCCACCGGACTGTGAGGAGTCGTCGGAGGGTGTTTCACGTTGGAGCGGAGTCGTTTCGGCCTGGGTTCGGAGTCGGATCGGAGTTGGGGGCTGAGTTGTGGCTGTGGGCTTTGGATCTGTGGATCTGTGGTTTGGTTGTTGGTGACGCCGGAGGTGGATCGATCGAGGTTGGCCTGAAGCTGAAAGTGGGGTGCCGGAACAGCCATGGCAGTAAGAGAGAGAGAGAGAGAGAGTCTGGTTCGGTGACGGCGGCGCTTGGGGGTTGAGCTCCGATCTGGGAGCTGGCTTGAGGGACCTATGACGGTTGACGATCGTTTCTGATGGCAGTGGGGACTGGATGGGGGTGGTGGCCCGGAGCCTGAGGTGTGGCGCCGGAGTAGAGAGATAGAGAGATAGAGAGAGACCGGAGCCTGGTGTGGTGCGCCGGAGCAGAGAGATAGAGAGAGACCGGAGCTTGAGGTGGTGCGCGGCACAGAGAGAGATAGAGTGAGAGAGAGAGTCTGAGAGGAAAGAGTTATTATAGGGGCAAAACTGTCTCTAGAGGTTAGATTGGGTAAATGGGGTTAAAAAACTCTTGCTGGAGTAAGTGGGCATTTTTTGTTCTAAAATTGGGTAAGTGGTCACGACCCCTAAATATATATATATATATATATATATACAGATCCTGTCAAGAGCGGAGTTCCGCTCTGAAATTTAAGTGTGAACTTCGAGTTTTGGGTTGCTTTTCGGTAACATATCCACATCTCGACCGTTCAGTTTTTAGGTACTAGTGTATAGATCATCTCTGCAAATTTTCAGCCAAATTGATGAATGTTAAGGTATCTAACTCGCTTAAACCAATCGACGGACTGAATCTATCAACCTGAACTGTACTAGCTTTAAGGCAGTAATCAATGCCTTAACGATCATCAATTTGGCTGAAAATTTGCAGAGATGATCTATACACTAGTACCTAAAAACTGAACGGTCGAGATGTGGATGTGCAACCTAAAAGCGACCCAAAACTGGAAGTTCACACTTTAATTTCAAAGTGGACCTCCACTCTAGATAAAATCTGTATATATATATTATTTGAAGTATTGGGGCATATCTCTTTATTTTAGCATAGAAAATATTGGGCTGTGGGGGCATCTATATGATGGATCATCTATATGTGCTAGTATAACTATGCTTATAGGAGTTATAGCAAAGAGTCAGTGGGTGCATAAGCCCCTAGTTGTTCTTAATTGGGTCCGCCAATGACTCAAGTTGTGGCAGAGATCGAGGTGGTCAGATGAGGAAGAACCCAGTTGCAACTTGTTTTGGTTATCCTATTCGATAGACCACCGTGAGCGGTTATGGAGGGTGGTGAAGCTCGAGTGGCGACTAGACGGGGACCATGCGGTTCGTTTGGGACCAGTTTCATTGCCAAAGGTGGCGCAGTGGCTGAGAAAAAATTAGGTCACCTATTTTGATGGTGGTTGACCTGCTAGTGAACGTCCACCGTCGGTGCACTGAATATCCTCTAATAATGCATGCATACATAATTTAAAAGCAAAGGTCTACTCACTGAAATACGGCTTTGCCAGTTGTCTATCGAAATCCTCCTCGAGTAAGCGATCTACTTGTCGTCTTGTGTTATGTCCCAATTTTCAAGTACAAATAATAACAAGTTAAACAAACACAAATACATTTGACGTGATGGTTCAGATATTAACACCAAATACTTGAAATTTTATCTTTTTCTTTTAAAAAAGTACACAAAGATGCACTGAACTCAAAATGTCAATACAGATTCATTTTTTTGAGTCACCTATTACATTACACTAAATTTACATATTAAACTGAAACAATAATTTAATAAACCAAAACATCTACCACGCTCACTACATAGCAGAAGACTTTGAGACGCATGTCTGACCTTGAAAATTATGAATGAAATGTTTTGGGTTTCCCTTAACAAAAAAAAAAGAAAAAAAAGAAAAAGGACTTAGTAGCAAATTTGGAGGTGACCGGAAGCACCATTGGTGGGTGTTTAAACTTGGGAGAAGGGGCTGAAATTCAAAAAGGATTCCAGCTGATTAACACCCCTTTGCCAAAAAACAAGAGTGATGGAGGTTGAGACGGAGAGGACGAAACCCGTTGCTGTATTCATGGCTTTCGGTACCAAAGGCGATGTCTATCCAATTGCTGTAAGTCGCCGACTCACTCTCTCTCTCTCTCTCTCTCCCTTTCCGTTTTGAGACTATAATCTTGATTCTCTCCTCTCTTTGCAGGCCATTGCGGCGGCCTTTGCTTCCGACCAGAGACAGTACCAAGTTGTTCTTATCACACATTCAGCTCACGAGGTTTACTTTCGTAAACTCTTGTCCATTTTTTAAGGCTCCTATATTTGATCAATGCTAGAGATTTTTTGTTTCTTGTTATGACCATTCTTCTAGGATCACCTAAGAAACAACCTTTTGGGACTCTAAAAACAAAAAACAATTGCAGACTCCTCTGACCCCAACTCATTCATTATTTTTTGTAATGACATTTGTTCACCTCTTTAAGGAATAATCTAGCACCATTCAAGATGGCCCAAGAATACGACCCTCGTTTTTCTCAGAGTTAGGCCACTGCATTGTCCCATTTATCGCTCAGTAAATCCCACAATTTTGTATTGTCCACTGCATTCGAACTCCAATGAAGTAGCATATAACGCAAAAAATTCATATATTCATTTACATTTCCTTTTCTGTATTATGCTAGGCATCCTTTAACCTTGTCATATAATCCCAAGGCTGCAAGTTTTAGAGATGGTCTTTTGCGTACGGGGTACTGTGGAATTTAAAGTTTGTTCAACAATGGTTAGGGAGATTGTAGGTCTCAAATGCAGGTTGATCGTTGAATTACAAGAATTTATGATTTGTCCCATGATACTGTAGGCCTTGACACTTTTTAGAGCTTGCAGTTTTTCAGCTTTACTTTGTTGGCCAACAACTACATGTAAATAAATTATATGCCTGCTTATTCTGACTTTAATAAAAAAACTGGAGTGTTTGTTTCTATAGATTCACTTTAAGTGAATAAAAAAACTGAATATCTCTCTCTCTTAGGACCAAAACACTTAAATGAAAGTGTTTCAATCCTAAATCGGAGGGTTCAGCATTGACTACTTATACCATCCTAAATTGACATGTTGCAAGTCAAGTTATTAGCAGTCTAATTATCCTCACAAAATTGTTACTAGTATTAATAGTAAGAACAGAAGAAACAGCAGCTTCCTATTCCTCACCAAATGTTCACATTGATATGTTCATATTACCTAATCTTATGGAAATGTTCATGCAAATGAAATTCGTTTCTTTGATATGCTATTGAGCTATATTTTTAGTCTTATTGGCTGGTTGTTATGCAGAGCTTACGTTTTCACTTGGCTGAGAAGCATGTTTACTATCTTCCAATTTCATCACCACCTGTTCTCTCTATCCATCAGAAACATGATACTACAGGTTCAAATTACTCTCTTTCTCTCATTGTTCTCTCAAACTCTCAATATGATAGCATTTGTTTAAGAAATAGGTAGAAAGTACTTTTGCAAATTTCTCATTGGATCTCTTTCCTTACCAGGCTCTGTAGAGTTGCCTCTTTCACTGCAGAAAAAGTTGTTTTCTGGAGAACATAGAAAAGAATGTCTTTCGGTAGTTGAAACGATATTTGGATCAGGCCCAAGCATGGATGGTGATTTCATTGTGATAAATTTCTTTGCTCTGGTACTTTCCTTTGTAATTTTTATTATATTTTTTGAATTTGAATCAAAGTTCCATGGATTGATACGTTAGCGACATATATGAAGCAAATATAAAGAATAAAACTTTTGAAAATCTATACGCAAGGATGTTAGATATAAACATGATAATAATTTTTTGTAATTATCTGATTGACATTACAACTTTTGGGATCATGTATCAATACAAATGCACAATGTGGGTTTCTTGTATGGGTGGAGATGGCTGATATTTTACAAGTAGAGCAAACCTTTGAATACACAATGTGGGTTTCTTGTATGCTTAAGCATTCCCCTCATGTGTGGTCGGATAGAGCCAAATGCGTGAATCAATCATATTAGGTGATGTGGGGAGCATGTGTGATCAACTTGCCCATCACATGTTGATGGTTTGCTACGTTAATACCATGTTAAAGTTAGAATTGATATGCCCAACCCAGAACAAATTGGTTATGGGTGCAGTCATAATTTTATATATGGGGATGCATGGTTAGAATATCCAATGTGAGACCATGTACCGTGAAAACCATATGTACCTGGATTTGTAAAACAGCCAGTTTCAATTTCACAGTACCTGTGATCATGTGGTAACAACACTGGGTTTTTTCTGTGATTGTCCAGGAAGGCTGGAGCCTTGCGGAGCTTTTCCGTGTCCGCTGCATGGTTGCTGCTCCTTATGTTGTTCCATACAGGTAGTAGATGTTTCTTTGGATCTTTACTTCACTCAGATCTTGTGCACACATATGCTGTGACTACCATGCAATCTACTCTTTTTCCCCAGGAATCTCCTGTTTTATGAAAGTCTCAGGATATGAAAGGGCCACATGGAATTCTACTTGATAACCAGTGGTCCTCATCATATAAAAAAAAAATCTTATTGCTTGACGTCCATGTGTATGAAGATATATATGAAGTCTAAAGGCAATTATATTATATCCTCAGTATCCAATTCTCGGGATAACACTAGCTTCTAGAAGTATATACACTTATGCAGGGACTGAATCATCCTATAGTGCTGCAAGTGTGCACTTGCATGTACGAGCAAGAATCTCTCTCTCTCTCTCTCTCTCTCAACTTTTAATTATTCAAAGCTTCCAAAGTGAATTTCTCTGTACGAACTTTATACTTAAGCATTTAAACTTGCCTGATCATTGTTAGTTGCTTTTTATTTCAATTTACTTTCAGTGCACCTTCATCATTTGAGCGCCAGTTTAAAAAGGAATATCAACACTTGTATAGATACCTGCAGGAACCTAACCTCAGGAAGGTACTTAAAGTAGATAAATGGAAATACTGCTTCTGCAAGTGAATTTTCTTTCTTTTATCTCCCTAAATGAATTGTTAGTGTACATTATTGACTAGTGAATTTTATTTTATTCTTTTTTGTATTTTTTCTACTTGTAACAATATAAGTTTGTGATTCATAATTTTTACATCTTTTAATGCACATAGGTTGGTTGGAAAGACGTGATCCACTGGATGTGGCCTCTTTTCACTGAACACTGGGGATCCTGGAGATGTGACCATTTGAATCTGAGTGCTTTCCCTTTTACAGTTAATGTCTCTTTGATGCGAAAATTTCTTGATGCTTAAATAAATTGTAACAGTTGGTGATTGTTAAATAACTTGTGAAGTTTCATCCCACATGAGCTTAGTTTTAGTATTTTCCTTCGTCACATGGCCCTCTGGTTTACATATATTTATTTTCTTGAAACCCTTTGTTTTACCTTATCTAATGCAGGATCCAGTAACAGGTCTCCCCACTTGGCATGACAGGCTACTGTCTCCCCGACTTTTGTAAGTTTTCAACTTGCACCCAAAATATAGGTGAAATAAATAAAACACAAGAGCAGTTTTCTCTGTGTGTGTGTGGGGGGGTGTTCTCTGTAGGGTTTAAAGGTTTCTAGTAAAATATCCTGTACTAGTGACATCTAAATTCATGAGGTAACTGAGGCTATTTTACAAACATGGATACAAGATGCATCACCAATTAAAATTGCAACCAAAAAGTTATTGTGGTGTACTAGTTGACTCTTATTTTCATGCATGACTTCTGTGATTGTAGTATTGTTATCTTTATTACACACATACACAGAACCATTCAGGGCAGACTCTGATGGAATGGTATTACTATTTTCATGAGTCTGACTTGCAGACATCAGCTTCAGATCAGCCTATATGTATATATATACATGTATTCATATTTTCCTCCCAAGGAGAGACATAATACTTATTCTGAAAATTTTTCACTATTGTTTCACAGGTATGGTTTTAGCAAAGAAGTTGTTGAGTGCCCAGGTATACATGTTTGTATTTCTAAAAAAAATTAAAAATATAACGTTACGTTTATGGAATGGACATAGAGGTTGATTTTCTACTATTAAATTTGATTTTAAATGTTGATATTGCATGATTGTACAATTGCGAAGGTGGTTCTACACATGATGCCAGTAGGCATTAATCATGCTCCTGAAAATATCTTCTCAAATTATGTTATGTTTACTGCTTGAGTTTGCCTTCTTACAGCTTTTTACACCCTTAAAAAAAATAATATAAAAAAATTGCCTTTGACAACTCTTGTATCTTTAATTTGTACGATAAGATGCATCACATGATATAAATAAATATTAAGCGTCCCAGTTAGACAGTGAGTAGACGACTACTAGTACCATAACCACCGTTGAACCATACCTTTTGTAGGAGAAATCTGAGAAAAGCATAAGATATGGCATAATGCTTGGTAAATTTTGATGTAGGTTGAAAATGATTCTCATAAGCTTGCTGTTGCTGCAGAATAGGACTGGTCTAACCAAATAGATGTCAAAAGTCCTAAACCATTCTAAATGACTCTTGGAACTATAAAGATTCTGAAAAGTCTACACTTCATAAGCTAGGAAGTTGATCTACCCAGCAGAGTTTTATTGTTACTATTGAAATTATCTCACTGTTGTTTTTCATTTGACAGAATACTGGCCATCGAGCATTCGGGTTTGTGGCTTTTGGTTTCTGCCTAATGAATGGCAATTTTCATGTAAGAAGTGCAGTGAAATTTCAAGGCTTGTTTCTTCAGGGGATCTGTACACAAATGGTGAACTGTGCCCAGCTCATGTTCACTTGCAATATTTTCTGAAGACTCCTACGCCTATGCCACCTGTTTTTATTGGCCTGAATTCTATTGGTAGGCAAGTTCCTTTGCTTGATATATTTGCAACTGCTTTAATGAATTCTTAGAATTACTGTATTCGAAAATCAGGTTATAGTGTCTGATTTGATTGAATTATAATGTGATATGATCCTTTTAGTATAGTTTATAAGTAGTAATTTTTCTGCTACTTAAATGGGTTATTTCTCAAGTGTTAATGCAAGATTAACTTGTAGTGTACAGTACCCATGTTGTATATTGTTGTTGTGTTGTTTCTGTGCTAATATCTGGTTTCCCATTGTACTTGCAGCATGGGATTTTTGAAGAATCCTCAAGCATTTCTTCGTATCCTTGAATCTGTCCTCAAGATAACAACTTATCGTTTTATCCTTTTTACTGCTGGCTACAAGCCTTTAGATGCAGCAATCCAAGCTATTGCTGCTGATTCATCATCGCACATGACCCACAAACAGATTAATGACGATTGCGTTTCTCTCTTCCACGAACGATTGTTCTGCTTTTCTGGGTGAGAATCTCATATATCCATTGCATGCTTTACATGAAAATTGATGGAAGAAAATAGTTACTTTTAATAAAAAAAGCTATGAGGAATCTGAATTTTATAAATTGAGCATCTTCATGGTCCAGTTTCAAGCTCGGATCAGTGAAGAGTGTTTGGGGCATTTGTGTGTGTCAGAATATTAAATAAATCAGCTGCAATGATTATTCTTTTCCTCTCTGGGATGACATGTGTTCTTTACCTTGTCAACTAGTTCTATACCATACACGTGGCTGTTTTCTGGATGTGCGGCTGCAATTCATCATGGGGGAAGGTAATCGTGTTCTTACTGTAATTTATCTTGTTTTGTTTGTTTGTTTGTTTGTTTTGTCTCAAGTACTATAATGAAATTTCAATTTCAGCCCTCCAGCACCCACAGCTTCACCATTGACCATAAACACCACAATGATTCAGTCCTCCTGTTGAGAACCTCACTTCATGAAACTAACCTGAAGTATTGCTCTATTATAGTTGCATATCACCTAAATAATCCTTAGCTACCTAAATTACTTTCGTACCGATTTTTCTTTTGTCAGGCAATTTCTCAAACTAATGAACAAATTTCCTTTACAAAAGATGCTACTCCAAAACCCAAGCCTCTTGAATAATTCCATGTTTGGTGTTATTTTGAGGGTTTTAAAGTCTTTCCATTGCTGGTATTCCGTTCAAAGGATGAGAGAGGGGAGGGGAGAACATAAAGGGAGCAATATGGTGGAAATGGATCAAGAGGGGTCATAATGGAAAGGTTTTAAGTGGAAATTCCAGAGTCTTCTTTACCGGAAGGGAGCGATGCTTTGAATGGTGTTACTATAGCAGCATATTAGGCCATGCTAGGCACAGGAAACTTAATATGTCAAAAACTTGTCTGTCTTCATTCACCGCATCCATGGTGGGGACTGCATTTGGTTGAAAGATTATATAATATGCATGTTTGGATCAATTAAGATAACTTGGAATAAATTGAAAGCTCATACCAGTTGAAAGGTCTAGATGATAACTAAAGGCTTTTGATAACGACACAACGTTGTGGGAATATTTAGCGAGCAAATTATTTACATTATGTTTTCTGTTTCTTGTAAACGTGGAAGTAGTGGAACTACTGCTGCAGCACTACTTGCAGGAATCCCACAGGTTAGTTGTAGTATTATATTTTCACTTAGTATGTTTTTGGTCTTGAAATATGTAGTTCTCATTTGATCAAGATATCAAGTAGCTGTATACACAATGTATGCAAGTGCTTTAGATGTATGAACACTGAAGAACTATAAAATCTAGCACTGAAAGAGTATTGTACTCTCTTCTTCCTATGACACAGACTCAGTAAAGTTATTGATCTCAAATGCAGGTACTATGTCCATTTATGCTAGACCAGTTTTATTGGGCAGAAAGAATGTTTTGGCTTGGAGTGGCACCAGAACCCTTGAAAAGGAGCCACTTGCTTCCTGAAGAAAGTGATGACGAAAGTGTCCAAGAAGCAGCCAAGATGCTATCAAGAGTCATACATGATACATTATCTCCTGAAATTAGAGAACGCGCTGTAGAAATTTCTGAGAGAATATCTCTTGAGGTAATACTTATTCTTGGCTTATGAAGGTTAACTTTGTTGGTGGGTTTCAGGAAGACCAAAACAAGTATGCCATGTACAGATTTGGATACTTGCATTAAATAAATAGTGTATACACAATAGTTATATCATTTATCTACCAAGCTGTTGCTGCATTAGGATTTGGAGAAATGATTTGTATGATTCCTTATTTTATTACATTGCAAACTCCCTTTTGAAGTATCATCCTTGCATTAAATAAATAGTCTATACACAATAGTTACATCATTTATCTACCAAGCTGTTGCTGCAGTAGGATTTGGAGAAATGATTTGTGTGATTCCTTATTTTATCACATTGCAAACTCCCATTTGAAGTATCATCCATGTTACTTGATAGTGTTGCACTATAATTTCAATTGGATTTGGTGAGCAGGGGTGGGGGGCTTCTTTTTAATTTGTGAATGTGCAACATGTTTGTCAAGAGTTTTTTCAAGGTCGTTGACCGTAATATGTGTAATACATGATTCCATTCCCTATGTATACAAATTTTAAGAGTGTGGATGGACCTTTTCCTCTGAGCATGCGTTGCACTAATTGAAGGAAGGACTCCATCTTTCTCTGGTAGAGACTTTCTCATTGATGCAGTCATCTTATTCCATATCGTCGGGCCTTGTCAAATATCAATTTAGACTACATGGGAACATGTTCTTACTTTGCATATATCTGATAGGCTTTTCTTGGTAACAAACAATTTATCTGAATTATCTGAATATAATTTGGCCAGAACTATAGTAGAAATGTGTGATGAGTAAATATAGTTTTTCCCATTGCACAGCACCTAAGAGTGAATTACTGAAGGAACAACTGGCATCATAGAACTGTTTGTGATTATGCTCTCAAGATTTGATGTCTTTGAAATTATGAATGGCGTTATGAAACTGATTTATCAAACTATCTTTTGCCTTTCAGGACGGAGTCTCAAATGCTGTTAGGTATATCAAGGAAGAGATTGGTTGTTCAAGTTGAGTGTGACATGTTCTTTCAACAGTTTTCTCTCTTACTTGTGGCCAATCTTGCTTTTAAAGCTATTACAAAGATGACCGTATTCGGGCACTTTTAACATACTTTATCTATTTTCTCGAATTAACCCAGCTCTCAATTAAGAATGAATTCTAATTTCTGTGATGTGTGTTTGTGTTTGAAATTGCCACCAGAGTTTCGAAACGCCTAAAAGATGTCTTACTTTCATGTTCAGTAACTTTTTCTTCCTGCAACAGTCATGTTCATAAATTATGCTTACCAATTAATGTGTTGACTAGACATGTATCTGGTGAACAAAATTTGGTAAAATAGATTTATAGTGAATTAGTGATGGAGCATGTTCAATAGCATTACCCAACTTTTGGCTAAACTAACTAGTCTTACACTACTTTGAAGTAACTAATATTGATTTCACTGTAGCAATGTTATTTATTCTGGTTTTAACTTTAAATAGTGAAAACGAACTCAAGGCAATCGTCTAGAATGAGGAATATTTGCAGGTCCGTCCTCCATTGTTTCAGCCATAGAAAAAGTGGAGACCTGTAGACCTATCCGCAATGCCCAGATGACCCTTGCTCCATTTTCCCAATGGTTTCATCCTTTGTAGCTTCCTTTTTTATTTTCTTTTTTGAGGAGAAAAATAAGTTTTGAATATTGAGAAATCAGCCAATATAGGCGGCGATGAATTGAAGAAACAATAGGTAGGAGCACTAGCCAAGTCCAGCGGACTAGTTTATGACAGAAAGCATTAGCCTCACGATAAATATGCTGAAATGTAGCAGCATGGAACAGAAGAGCATAAAACTACATTCTCATACAAAGCTCGTAAGCTAATGTAAGCATCCAAGGGTGTCTGAACCCCATGCTGTAGCTCCAACGAGTCTGCCTCAAATCGAACAGGACTGTGTCCATGATCCATGGCTAGCCGACAAGCTACCCGCGTCAGAACTAGCCTCCGGCGGAGCTGGAGAAGCCACCCTGAACCAGCTCCATGCCATCCAACATCCCATCAAGATGGAAGCACCATGATCACCTACCACTAACCCAACTCCACCAGTTTTACTGGAAGCATCAAAAGCCCCCATCAAAGGATATAACACAATTCAGAGTCAAAAGTATAGACTCTGCCGTGGCGTTTCCTAGCTTCTAAATTCTATCCTCAATTACTGACTATGCCATTGAGCTCCGAAATCTCACCTTCAGAGTCAAATTCAAGTAGCTTTCTGTTTATCTAGATACATGTACTAATTGTGGTTCCGACTTTCCTTTCAGTTGGGTGCTTGGACAATTAGACCACACCTTGGGACTTTGGGAACTAGAGATCGAACAAAATCTCTCAGAGTCAAACTCTACTTTGTTATTTACCTTTCTTAGTGTCTTTATGTGGAAAAAAAAAGTTTTAGGTGGGTGTGACACTCAATTTTCCTGTTTTTCCTGCAAAGTACTAAAATGTCTTTCATACTTTTAAAATTGTTCACCCTATATGTCACATTTAACTCTCTCCTATTCGTGAATGTTTGCCGTGATCTACTCCGAAACATGCCTAACATGTGTCCTACACACTAACAGTACATGTCTTTTGAATTTTGAAAATCACAGAATAATCATGTTAGACATGCAATAACTTTGGTTGGATATATGAGTAAAAGTGTAAAACTTGGAGAAAGAAGGGGGAAAAAAATAACAAAAGAGGGTAAAAAGAAATTTGGTAAAAACCCAAGGGTCTAACTTTTATTTTAGAGCCTGTGCACATGAAAATTATGAAAGAAAATATTGCAAGAAGAAAAAGAAATTCATATATAATGACACATAAAATGAAAATGAAAAATAAAATATTTTACTTTTATTATTGGTTTTGCTGGTGAGAAAAATAAACTATGTACAAACAACCTATTACTTTAATTATTGAGCACTTTTGAGTCACCTTCCACATTTCATCATCTCTTGTAGCTATTTCGAAGAGATTGAACGAAACCTTCATTTACCAATGTTAAAAGTTTAATTAGTGGAACAGTGTCTTAAACTACATAATGGAGGACACATTTGGATGTCTACGTGACAACAAACGTAACTGCTTGATGTTATGCCTCGTAACAAGAGAGCTTTTGTCCTACCCAAAATTTACTTAAACTCCCATTTATTGCTTAATCCAAAGTAAAAATCGTTGGATCTTGTCTGTGTTGGTTTCTATCTTAGGCATGCCATATGGAATCTATATATATTAGCCAGCCAAAGGGAAAAATGTGAAAGCAGCTACTTTGACCAAAACAAAACGAAATCGTCACGGGACGGCAGCAAACCAAGTCGAACGGCAAAAATCAAATAAGTGGGGAAGCGGCATTCCTTCCTTTTTTGTCTTGTAATAAGTTAACTCCGCTCTACGTGGTCGCGTTACTTCTAGGATCATTCCACTTTTGTTGGCAATATGATGATTATGGATCCAACTTGTCAACAAAATAAAACACACACACACAAAAGTACAAGTCATACTACTAGGCATGCATTTCAATTTCATGCTAGCTACTTTACTGGTGTACTCTATTTCCTTCACAGATCATTTTATTCATTTTCATCGTCTCTCGTGATCTTAACTAAAATTATTGAAGATTATGTTTATTTATCCTTTCGTTAGTTGTTTTTTTTTTCTTGCTTGATTTTACTATGTCTCCATAGATTGCGTGAATCGATAACTACGTTACAAGAAAATCAATATAGAAATACGATGAAAACTATAAACCTAGTCACTTTACCACGCTTTGCGTAAAATTCATTATAAATCGCTTTAGGTAGATATTTGCTGATGTGCATTTCTTTTTCCGTTCGTATTTCTATTACTTTCGACTCTTTAAGTTAATTTCGAGAGTCAACACCTTAATAGTTGGCTCGACACGAACTTATTTTCACATTTTATTTTATTTTTAAAAAATGGTCTTATCTTCACATTTTTACTGTGGAGTAAAAATGGTGTCGTTTGTGAGCAGATAAGATTCTCCTAGATGGATAGATGTAGCCATATTCATCTCCCACACATTTTTTTTTTTCTTTCTTAACTTATTTTGGGTAAAATTCATTATAAGTCGCTTTCGGTAGATATTTGCTGATGTGCATTTCTTTTTCCGTTCTTATTTCTATTACTTTCGACTCTTCAAGTTAATTTCGAGAGTCAGCACCTTAATATTCGGCTCGACTCGAACTTACTTTCACTTTTTATTTTATTTTATTTTTAAAAAAGGATCTTATCTTCATATTTTTACTGTGGAGTAAAAATAGTGTCCTTTGTTAGTCATCAATGCCAGTTAATTGATACAATCTTGCTGGGATGATCCTAAATTCGACTCAAAGACAATTAACGGTTGTGCCATAATAAAATGTGAACTAAATAGTTGCTTTCATTCTTCAATCAATACACGTGATTCACTTTCAAACTTTTCACATAAAAAATTGCTTATCAATACATTCTTATCAAAACAAAATAAACTTTCACATCACGATAACATATTCATCTCCCACACATATTAATTCTTTTTTTTTCTTTCTTAACTTATTTTGCGTAAAATTCATTATAAATCGCTTTCGGTAGAGATTTGCTGATATGCATTTCTTTTTCCGTTCTTATTTCTATTACATTTGACTCTTGAAGTTAATTTCGAAAGTCAACACCTTAATAGTCGGCTCGACTCGAACTTAATTTCACATTTTGGAGGATACAATCCAAGCTATGGGGCAAGGCCTTTAAGAAGACTCATAGTGAGACTCTTAGAGGATAACCTAGCCTTGAAGATCCTGGCAGGGGAAGTCAAAGCGGGCGACTTGGTAGTTGCAGATATTCATTCTGATGGTAGTGTGTCATTCTCCTGAATCTCAGAATTTTTTGCATATATGATTAGATAGAATAGATCTAATGCTTCTAATGTCAATCTATCAGCAGCATAGTTCGAGACTCCGTTCTACATGATCGCGTTGCTTCTAAGATCCTTCTACTTTTATTGGCAATATGATGATTATGAATCCAACTTGTTGACAATATAAAACACGCGCTCACACAAGTACAAGTCATACTACTAGGCATGCATTCCAATTTCATGCTAGCTACTTTACTAGTGTACTCTCTATCCTTCCCACATCATTTTATTCATTTTCATCTTATCTTATAATCTTAACTAATATCATTGAAGATTATGTTTATTTATCCTTTCATTAGTTGATTTTTTCTTGTTTGATTTTACTATATCTCCATAGATTGCGTGAATCGATAACTACGTTATAAGAAAATAGGGATGACAAAAATCCCCAGCGGAGCGGAGCTCCATTGGATACCCGCCCCTAATGGGGGGAGAATTCGGGGACAAATGGGGAATGGGGATGGGGATCCCCGATCCCCGCTATCTAAGATTGGGGATGGGGCGGGGATGGTATTGTGATCCCCAAACCCGCCCCAATAATATATATATATATATATAGTTAAATTATATATAGTTTAATTTATTTTTTATAATATAAATAATAAATATATATACATTTACTACTTTACTTTAATGGTGTTTTGACTTTTGTACTCACTAAATTATAATTTATGAATTTAATCATGTTTTAAATTTATTTGTTGTAGATTTTGATTTTAAAAAAAGCAATATGAGAAAAAATTATTTTATTTATTAAATTCTTATTGGGGATTTGGGGCTGGTTTGGAGGCTTAGTCCCCAGTGGGGATGGGGATGGGGGTAGAGAATGACCCCGGGGATGGGGATGGTATTGTGATCCACATCCCCAACCCGCCCCATTGCCATCCCTATAAGAAAATCAATATAGAGATACAATGAAAACTATAAACCTAGTCACTTTGTCATGCTTTGCGTAAAATTCATTAGAAATCGCTTTCGGTAGATATTTGCTGATGTGCATTTCTTTTTCCGTTCGTATTTCTATTACTTTCGACTCTTTAAGTTAATTTCGAGAGTTAACACCTTAATAGTTGGCTCGACTCGAACTTATTTTCACATTTTATTTTATTTTATTTTATTTTATTTTATTTTATTTTATTTTATTTTTAAAAAATGGTCTTATCTTCACATTTTTACCGTGGAGTAAAAATGGTGTCGTTTGTGAGCAGATAAGATTCTCCTAGATGGATTGATGTAGCCATATTCATCTCCCACACATATTAATTTTTTTTTTCTTTCTTAACTTATTTTGGGTAAAATTCATTATAAATCGCTTTCGGTAGATATTTGCTGATGTGCATTTCTTTTTCCGTTCTTATTTCTATTACTTTCGACTCTTCAAGTTAATTTCGAGAGTCAGCACCTTAATAGTCGGCTCGACTCGAACTTATTTTCACTTTTTATTTTATTTTATTTTATTTAAAAAAAAAAAATCTTATCTTCACATTTTTACCGTGGAGTAAAAATAGTGTCGTTTGTTAGTCATCAATGCCAGTTAATTGATACAATCTTGCTGGGATGATCCTAAATTCGACTCAAAGACAATTAACGGTTGTGCCATAATAAAATGTGAACTAAATAGTTGCTTTCATTCTTCAATCAATACACGTGATTCACTTTCAAACTTTTCACATAAAAAATTGCTTATCAATACATTCTTATCAAAACAAAATAAACTTTCACATCACGATAACATATTCATCTCCCACACATATTAATTCTTTTTTTTTCTTTCTTAACTTATTTTGCGTAAAATTCATTATAAATCGCTTTCGGTAGATATTTGCTGATGTGCATTTCTTTTTCAGTTCTTATTTCTATTACATTTGACTCTTTAAGTTAATTTCGAAAGTCAACACCTTAATAGTCGGCTCGACTCGAACTTATCTTCACATTTTGGAGGATACAATCCAAGCTATGGGGCAAGGCCTTTAAGAAGACTCATAGTGAGACTCTTAGAGGATAACCTAGCCTTGAAAATCCTGGCAGGGGAAGTCAAAAAGGGCGACTTGGTAGTTGCAGATATTCATTCTGATGGTAGTGTGTCGTTCTCCTGAATCTCAGAATTTTTTGCATGTATGATTAGATAGAATAGATCTAATGCTTCTAATGTCAATCTATCAGCAGCATAGTTCGAGACTCCGTTCTACGTGATCGCGTTGCTTCTAAGATCCTTCTACTTTTGTTGGCAATATGATGATTATGGATCCAACTTGTTGACAATATAAAACACGCGCACACACAAGTACAAGTCATACTACTAGGCATGTATTCCAATTTCATGCTAGCTACTTTACTAGTGTACTCTCTATCCTTCCCACATCATTTTATTCATTGTCATCTTATCTCATGATCTTAACTAATATCATTGGAGATTATGTTTATTTATCCTTTCGTTAGTTGATTTTTTCTTGCTTGATTTGACTATGTCTCCATAGATTGGGTGAATCGATAAATACGTTTAAGAAAACCAATATAGAGATACAATGAAAACTGTAACCCTAGTCACTTTGCCACGCTTTAAGCCCGACTTATTGATTTTGATCAGAAACCTAAAACATCATGTACATGCAGTCGATCTATATGTGTGACAAGCCCCACAAACTTTTCATACTTGAATTTGACTACCATATTCATGGATTGAGTGAATTGATAACCACACTCTAGAAAACTAGTGCAGAGGAATAGATTGAAAAATCAACTCTAACTACCTTATCACTATTCAAGCTCGGGTTATTGATCATGACCAAACAACTGAGCGATGAATCTACTACCAAGACACCATCCTTAGTCATCAATGTCAGTTAATTGATACAATCTTGCTGGGATGATCCTAAATTCGACTCAATACAACGTGAATCACTTTCGAACTTTTCACATGAAAAATTGCTTATCAATACATTCTTATCAAAGCAGAATAAACTTTCACATCGCGATAACATATTCAGCTCCCACACACATTAATTCATTTTTTCCCTTTCTTAACTTGTTTTGAGTAAAATTCGTTATAAATCGCTTTCGATAGATGTTTGCTAATGTGCATTTCTTTTTCCGTTCTTATTTCTATTACTTTCGACTCTTCAAGTTAATTTCGAGAGTTAGCACCTTAATATTGGGCTCGATTCGAACTTCTTTTCACTTGTTTTTTTTTTAATATATATATATATATATAAAAGATCTTATCTTCACATTTTTACCGTGGAGTAAAAATAGTATCGATTGTGAGCAGATAAGATTCTCTTAGATGGATAGATCATAGATGTATGTAGCCATCTGATATCTAATTGGGCTTTGTACCAGACACGTTTATTATTTAGTCATGATTACTTCTGATGCCAAATATAGTAACGCGTCTTAAAATTGGTAACCCAAATACAGAGCAGATCGGGTGAGTTTAGTCCTAGTACTAGTACGACTCCCGGTCACAAGAAAAACCGCAATTCTCCCTTTCTCTCTCTCATTCTGAAAAAATCAGCGGCTGCGATTCCGGCGGCGACGATGGCGTCGTCGAAGTTAGTCTCAGTCTCGACGGCCAATTCGGATCTGCCACGCGACTCCTCTATATGTTCTCTCTCCACTCTCATCGCCGACGTCGACAAGCACAACCACTCCATCACCATGGACGACCTCCTCAAGAACATCTACAACGACCAACCCTCGGCTTCTCCGCCGCCGCCTCCGTCCATGGACGGAGGAGCCTCCGCCTCGGCCGCCGCGCCGGGGAGGACGGTGGAGGAGGTCTGGAAGGAGATCGTCGCCGGCGGAGGAGGCGGAGGAGGAGCTGACGGAGAGGACGAGGCCGCGGAGGGGGAGGCGGATCAGGTGCGGGCGGAGATGACGTTGGAGGATTTTCTGACCAGGGCTGGGGCCGTGAGGGAGGAGGACGTCGGCGTGGGACCCGGGGCGGTGGTTCCGATCGGGTACGGGCAGTTCCAGGTGCAGCAGCCGCCGCCGCCGCCTCAGCCTCAAGGTCAATTGGTGTACGCAAACAACAACAATGGAACAACGAGTGGAGGTGGTGGGAGAGGAACGAAGAGGAGAGCTGTGCCGGAGGCGCCGCTTGATAAGGCGACGCAGCAGAAGCAGAGGAGGATGATCAAGAACAGAGAATCCGCTGCCAGGTCAAGGGAACGCAAGCAGGTTCTCTCTCTCTCTCTCTCTCTCTCTCTCTCTCTCTCCTTTGACTGTGATTATTTTCGATTCAGTTTTGTTTTTCTGGTTAGTATTGAATTGTGTTTGGCAATGTTATTAGGCTTACACAGTGGAGCTAGAATCTCTGGTGACGCAGCTGGAGGAGGAAAATGCACGCCTCATGAGAGAAGAGGTATGATCGTCCTCCATCATCGATCTTAGTCTGATTTTATCGAAATTTGGTCTTAGGTTTATACCATAAACCCTAGGATTGTCTAGTCCAGGCCGGTTACTTTCTGATTTTTCATATTTTCGTAGAGCTTTAAGCATGTGATTTGGATCACGACGTTATTGCAAGTCTACAAAGAATTGGGTCCTGTTTATGTTGATGATCTGTAAACAATCATCACAAAATTGATGTGACTTGGTCATATTGCTTCTGTTTCCATTGTAACGTCTGATGATTCATGCCTACATCATGGTCCATTCTGAATTTTCTATGTTTATCAAATGTTTGACTGCAGGCTGAGCAGAAGAAGGAGAGGTATAAGAAGGTATGTCTTATGCTATTTCATGAATCCTTTCTAAATCTTTTTGAAATAAAAATTTGCATACATTCGATGAAAAAGTTCATGTTCTGCTTGATATATATAGTCTCATTTTAAATAAATTGGATACAGAAAGAACTTGCAAAAGAAAATCTATTGAAAAATAATAATACATTTTCCAGGTGAATTTCTAGGGAAGTCTATAAGCCTGCTAATATGATTATATAATTAACCTGATTATGAATCCTAGAAAACTAAAGTATATGGGCGAACATATTTCTATGTTTATTGTAGTTACAGATATCTTAGCTATATTGGTGAAGTACTCAGGTGTATCCTTGTAGCATGCAAAATTGCAAATTGTTGTTTGTCTTGTTTGCTTTTCATTTTGTACTGGTTTTTCTTCTTTATTATTCTAGAAGCTTGATAGTTGATACCTACATGTTACTGAGCTATTTGGACTACACATATATTAAGCCTTAGTGTTAGTTAGGTTCTGCCCTGTTGAGAACTTAAGAGGCATGATAACTTGCATAAAATCAAATATTATATCATTGAAATGTCATGGTGTGTAAATCATGTTTTTGAATATCTTTGGCACTGTTGAATGGTGGTATCTGGTTAAGAAAAAAAAAAAAAAAAAAAAATAGCTGTGTATGTTGTGTGTATGCGGCAGTTCCTATGTGTTCTTGATTATGCATTAATTGGCAATTTGGCACAGGGGAACCGAGATGCTGCAGCACTCAAACTAGTGTATTTGTTATTTGGCTTGTGAACCCAAACTTTTGCCTCATAAACAATCTCTTAATAACTGAACTTTATGCAATAAAAGGGGTGATAACAAGAGTAAATTTCTGAAGCATTTAGAATATTGTTCAGGTTAAATTTGTGCCTGTGTCTGGAACCTAAGTTGCCACCCTTTGATATCTTTGCCTGGTTGTTTTAATTAAAACCTGGTTTCACTTCTACAAGCTATCTGTGCCTGAAAATCATTAATTGACATTCCACACATTTATTAACTATGCAAACAAGGAATACGTTATGTCATCCCTAAGCCACTCACTATGTCATTTGTTTAGCAAAATTGTCATTCTCCTGAATCCAAATATAATAGGTTACATTTTCTCATATAGTTGATCCAATCCACCATTTAGCAGAATAATGTGTTATCATGTTATGCGCCTTTTTTTTATTTTATCTTATTTTTATGAAGAAGCACGGAGAAGAAATCACAAGTTGTTTTCTTTTATCTAGTGTTCCTTTTCCAAAATGCTAAGTTATTCTCTTTATTAGAACTCTTCCACGACATTACTGGCCCTACTTAATGTTCCAACTAGAATTAACCGACTTGGAAGTCTGAGATGAATTATCTAGGTTATTTGAATACAATTTACATTACTGTGTTTCTATGGTGGTGTTGAGTATGTTCCCCCCTTTTCCCCAGAAAAAACGTTTAAGAAAAAGAAAATTATATTTAGATAAGTGGTGTACTTAGTTAATACAGAGTTATATAGCTTGCAACTCAATCTAGTAGTCAGACAAATACTTCAACTCCAAATTGCATTTCAATCATTGATTTATTTGGATATAATGACAGTGACCTTTCTGATTTCATACTTCATGCATGCAGCTCATGGAGAACCTCATTCCTGTCGTGGAGAAGAGGAGACCTGCACGTGTTCTTCGGAGAGTGCAATCTGTGCACTGGTAGATATGGTACCTAGTAGTATGTATTGTGGAATCAAGTTATTTAAAGGAATTGTCATGGAGAACCTCATTCCTGTCGTGGAGAAGAGGAGACCTGCACGTGTTCTTCGGAGAGTGCAATCCGTGCACTGGTAGATATGGTACCTAGTAGTATGTATTGTGGAATCAAGTTATTTAAAGGAATTGCTTGGAGCTCAGTCATATAGATGCTTGGAGCTCAGTCATGTAGGGTTCATAGATACCAAAAGGAAGAGGAGTGGAGAAAATTAACTGTTGGTCGTTATCTTTCAGTAGTTGAAGTGGACTTGTAAAGAGATGTGTAGTACAGCTCAAGATTGAATTGATTTTGGTACAGCTAATGGTGATTATACTTAAATCACAGCATGTGGTGAAGATCCTAGACGATAGTCTTTCAGGTCTATTGTAATTAGTCTTGTAGAAAATGAAAATAACCTTCTGATTTACAGAAAGCTTGGTTGCCCTTGTACTGCTTGAGCGGCAAGCTGATAGAAGTAGAGGATTGACTAATTCATACCAATATTATTAGTATTTATGCTATTTATGAGAGGAGTTGTGTATGATGTATCACACCAAAAACTTCTGTAGCATTTGATGCCTTGAGAATGATATGTAGAACTTCAGCGTTAGTTTTATACATACGCATAGCTTATTGGTTGCATTTTTTATAAATTGGGAACTCTTGATTAGTTGATTTCGGTCTCTCTCAAACTTCTCTAACATGGGCCAATAGCAACAATCATTCATGTTCTTCCAAACAACTTTGTTCAGGACCAAAATTGCCAGTTAGTTGACCTACTTCATCTGAAAAGCTTGTGTGCGTACCCCACGATTAAAAAGATCGAACATTATACTCTTTGGAAATTTCAACCAATCGTTAACTGGTTAAGATGAGGCAAATTCATGGATGAATTCCTCTAGAATAATTTGCCACCATATCAAATTTAATAAATATAATTCAACGGAGTAGATGAGCCCTTTTCTTTACAACAACCGAAAACCCACCAGGTGCTATAAATTTGATGACCATGACTGAATTTTATGACCAATGCTATAACTATCAAACTGCTGTACGCGGGGCCATACATGCAACTAGATAAGATTGAACCACACACATTACAGAGACGTTATGAAGTGGACGTCGTGAAAAGCGAAACATACCATGACAATGAGATCCAGGAACCACCAAAATCAAAGAATAATATAACTCTCCAAAAACATAACATGTGCAAGTGCAACTGTCACATAATTGAAGATGTAACTAACATGTAATGGACAAGAAAAAAGAAACCACAAAATACAACAACCAACAAAGAGTATAACATGTAATGATCCAATGAAAATACCATGCACTTTACAGAAATTAAAGAGTATAACAAGATGCTTGTTTAACCTTTGTACTGTTGTTGACCTTATTATGTCCTTGTCCCTCCTTGCAAAAGATGGAAATATGCAAGACAATGTATTCGCCAATTTGTACATTTCATGCTCATAAATTTATCTATTTTAAGTTACTCCAGATTGCTTCCCTTACTCAAAAGTTCAAGACCCTCAGTTCGGCAATTAAGAATCCTGCGGAATACATCCCTAATTTGGCGTTCCAGTGGACCCAATCCATTCTTAAACTTTTCACAGATCGATGCTAACTCCTCAAGTACTTGTTCAAGTTCCATTTTCTGTTCCTCTGTCAATGGGAATTGAACCAGATCAACAAACTCTGTCATGTGGCGTGTGCATTTCTCAACCTGATAAATCTCCTTCAGCAATCCATTGGAACTCTGACGCTCCCGCTTCTTAGATTCTTCCATTATCCGTTCATGAAGTGAGATTAGGGGGATACCCCAGGAGTACTGTGGTGGGATGGAAAAATGAGTATTAAGGCCTCGATCCTGACAAGGTATTGCAGCAACAAGAGCTGACAACACAAACATGAGCACAGAACTCATTGTGAATACAGATCCTACAAGCCCATTGGTTGCAGCATTTTCATTCCCACGAGGTGCTACCAAGTTGTTTGCAATTGATTGCAGCTGCTTAGCTGCAGACCAAGAAGCGGATATGCTCCATGAGTGAGAGCGAGAATGTCCTGATGAGGTACGGCGGTGGCGATCCTTTCTTGTGTTGTGACGCCCAAAAGACCAATTCCGCTGTGAAAATGCAGACCCAGAGTCTTTCCCATCAAGCATTTCAAGTGCCAAATCCATCAAAGCCTTTCTTGCTCGACGGAACTGGCCCTCACAATATGGCCTCTGGCGAGAATCCAAGGCACACAGAACAATCTCTAAATGCTTATGCCACATACGAATCTTATCAATCCCATCACGAGCTGCATTGCAAATGTCAAGTGCCTTCAAACTCCTATCTAAGTATGCATCAGTCCAATGGTCCATGGGTGGTTTAGAAATATCTTCTTTGTTCTTCAGAAAGATACCTCTGAATTCCTCTAGGCAGCTGATGAAAACATCTAAAAGCTTCTGAGTCCATGCAATAGAGAGCAGCTCATCAGCACCAACACCCGACAAGTCATGAAATAGGTCTGCAACATGTTTCTGAAAATATTGAAGCTCTAACTCCTGGGCACTAGACTCATGATTATCTTCAACGGAATGCAACTGTTCTCGCCGAGTCCAAATGGAGCGACCTAATGAAGTCAAAGGTGAAGAAGAACCTGCTGCATGATTATATGTGGAAGGCATGGTCTCAACCCAAAAGATTCCAATCAGAAAACCCTCCAAGATATTCCAAATGACAACACAAGTCCCAAAATCAATAAAAAAAAAACCCCCTAGTTCTGATTCAGCTCAAATCGATATATCAATCGGCGAATATTGATAGCATTCCAAAGCCCACCTACAATTCATTCAAAATCATCCATCAGCTTAAACCCCAAAACTACAGAAATTCCAACACTTCCAAACAAACCCACACATAATTCCATTTGTATTCACATAACCAAACCACCTATTAGCAAACCACTAAGCTCTGAAAAATATAACATTTACAAAAACATCAACTCAAAGCACTTGACAACAAATCCTACAGGAAACCGAAGCGTACAACATCAACCTAGATCCTCAAAACCCAATAACAATAACAAATAACAAATACCCAGATCCAAAAAGGTCTCAAGTGCCATGAAATGAACAAAGGATCTAGGTAGTGAGAGAACCCAATTCCCAGAAACAAGAACTGAATGAAAAAGAAAATACCTTGCTTGGAAGAGAGTCTGAAGAATGTTTTTGTTGAGAATAAACAAGACAGACGACATGTGCATAGGGGCTGCCGCAGAGATCTTCTCTTCAAAACTGGCTGAGGAGCTGAGCCCTCAGTTCGATACAATCCAAACTCCAGCCCCGGAATATACGGGAGTATTTTTTTTATTTTTTTTTTTATATATAAACAAAACAGAGGAAGGCAAAATTGTAAGTAGATGCCTCCGTTCAGGTTTATTATTTTTTTTTTTATTGTTTCGTACGACGCTAAAATTTGCACAGCACACCGTAAAAAACAGTAAAACACAACAGCTGGCTTGTCACCTTCACTGTCGCATACTCGCATTCGGTTTTAGGTGCATCAATTTTAACGAAAATAAGAAAATGGAAAAAAAAAAATTATGTGTTTCAGTATGGAACGTTGACCGAATGCGGCCAATATGAACCTATTTACTCTTAAGGAAATTCGACGAAGTTTTGGGTGTCCTTAGTAATTTGAGGACTGTGATTAGGGTACAAGTGTAAAGTCAAATGATCATGTGTGCGATGAAGAAATCAGATTAGCACACAAGTCAAATGATTATATTTTGGGAGTAATTGTGTGAAGAGGACAAGAAGAATGATCAAAATTGAATTGGGTTATATATAAAAGGATTTGGTTAAGCGGATTTAGGTGTCCTTAACAATTATGAGTACTTCATTGATTCTCATTTCGTAAATATGGATCATGGAGAAGTTTGGTGAAAAGTAATAGTTGAGCAATTGTTGATGTCAACGACGAATGATAAGATGTTGTTTAATTTGATTGTTCATAACATGAAGTTTTAGGAACTTGGATTGACATTTGGAATGTAATGGGCAACATAAACGAACAAGGTTAAGCAAAAGTACATGAATGAGGTGTGGTATAAGATTATTTTGGGTGTCCCAAGTAATTCCGGAGATTTGACCAAATGAAGTTATGATCGATTGAATTCTATTTTGGACTCAAGATTTGTTTCCCAGTATTATTAATCATGAGTAGCGTTGACATTAAAGCTTGGATTTCTAGGTAAGGTGTCTCGAGAAACATTTTCTATAAAATGTTAAAATAAATGAAAATCGGTGAATTGCATGTCATTGCCTGACTTAAATCTCGAATATTATTGGTTTGTATAAAAGCATGTGTTGGATAAGATATTACGAGCATTGATATTCCAATTGTCATACATAATGCAGAGAGAGGCATTATGAGTATGCATTTGAAAGTGGTGTATGTGGAAGGATGTGAGGGATGTTGATATCGAAATGAGATTGAAAGAAAATGAATTCATTTGTTTGGTTGAGTTTACGTCATGAGGCGTTTAGGATCTATGGTCAGCCTAAAAAAAAGGTTTCGGAATTATGATTATAGTAGGTCTGTAAGTGCACATGCATGGATGGAAAGTAAGCCCTTTCAACAAAGAGTGTTGATAAAATGATCTTATCGGGTTTCGAGTCTAAAGATCATGAATAAACAAGATGACTAACAAAAGAGGAAAGTGGATTGAACTATTACGGGTGTTAGATCATATATTGGAACATCTAGAGCCACCTCCAGTTGGTCAAATACATGGTATGAGACGTGTAGACTCTCTTGTTTTGATATATAGACTGATAGGTAATTAAGCAAAACTCATTTGGCATACAGGCATCAGTTTCATTATTATTCAAAAATTAAAATCCGCAACGAATCTCCAAGAAAATAGTAGTTTACAAAACAACTCTTGTGTTCAAAGAATATGGTATCTGTAGAGCTCCTTACAAAGTAATTAAGGCTCATAATTACAAAAAAAGTTTAAAAATAAATGTTCGACATGTGTTAAACATTACACTTGAAAAGAAAAGAAAGAACAAAATATTTTAGCTAATGTCCGCCACACTCAAGATCTCAACAAAAAGTATCCTTACCTACAAGACTAGTAATATAGGGATAAACTACCATTGCTCAAGGGAAAAGTTATCCTCACATACTAATATCTCTATCAATTTTGTGGAAATAGAAACAAAACCCAAGCACCATGTATCAACTCACACATTAAGCACCAACCTTTCAAACCGTACCACCATTCATTAACCCATGTTCCTCCTATCTGCATATGCCTTTTTCTAGTCATCTTGTCATCTCCTCGATCTTTAGGTTCAAATTATCCAATTAAGACTCACAAACCATCGCACCGTCAATATCCCCTTATCGGAATAACTGACTGCTGAATTTGATCCTAAAATCATTGGCAAAGACACAATCGATGTCTCATATTTCTTAGGCAAATGGACTCGCATGAACCATGGTCCCTATGAGGTTCGAATTCAACTATACAAAGCATTTCCCCTCAAATACAACCCTCATATCTTTGGACGAATTAACAAACATCGTTAAAACACTTACAATTCTAATAGCACAAACACACAAACATTATGCATCCATGACTATTACAAGCCAATAAATTCCATCACTACCAAAAGGGTCATAACACATATCATAATTCGTAGCCAACAAAGCATACATCATAAATAAGTTCATACAATAGTAAACACCATAAAGCTCATGCAAAAATTTAGAGAGACATTGAATATATATCCATCATTGGATTTAAAAACCCTATCTCGAAAAAGGTGAGCATAGCCTTGTCCTGCACAACACTAATAGTCCCCTTTTCGTAGCTTATGTCTTCATCCTAACATAAAAATAAATAAGGTAATGGATCAGACATTTGTTTGATGAATAAGATACGTGATTCTAGAAACAAAATGTAAGGGCAAATTTCATTTTACTTCCATGATCTTTAAATCCTAAATCATTTGTACTCCTGCACTTTTAATTTCATCAGGAGTGCCCCTTTACTTACCAATTTCAATCAACCTTGGCTTTTTTTCCAACTATTATAAAACAACAAACCCAATAAGCTTATGAAAACTCGTGTGAGTAAACTCAAAACAACAAAGAAGAAGCACATGCTTAAGTCATCTCAACCTAACGAAATCGATATGCAATTTCCACTACAAATAACACCAAGTTCATATCTTGCAATAACATGCTTTCGTAAGTTAACTCATGACTAAAACCTATATGCTCTGTCTCTCAACTTAGCAACCAATTATACAAAACTTCAACTAAAACAAATCAAAGTCAAATAATGTTTTAAAACATTTAAATCCCCAAAAATCCAAAATCACCTTCATTTATCTCAATCGAATAATTGTCACCTCAGTGACCTATCACATTTCATTGAAATCCCTGCATTAGTTTAGGAGATCACATCAAAAACACACAACCAAATCATAGTAATCCCTGCATAAAAAATTAGTTTAGGAGACTACATAAAAATCAAATAAATAGAAGTCATAGTAATCTCTGCATTAGAAAATTAGTTCAGGTGATTACGTTAAAACCAATCAATTCAGAAAATAGTAATCTCAGCATATAATTTAGTTCAGGAGATTATGAAAGAAAACAAGCAATTCAATAATAGAAATAAACTAAAAATTAATACTCATTCATCTACTGATAACACAAATCACTACAACATCAATATTAACATCAATCACTCAACAATAATCTCCATCCCTTATACAACAATCGTCGTACAATTTATCACCACTTTGGTACTACTATATCAATTATCACTACCTTGGTACTATTGTATTGATTTTCACCATATTGATTATCATAACTTGATATAAAAATTCACCAATCTCAAACAATATCAAAAACTTTTTCAAAATATTATTTTCACACCTCAAACCATCACCCAAAATTGTACATACTCCATTCAAAACTCAAAACCGACAAAACCGCCTTTTCTTCCCAAATTCATGGAAAAATTTTAACAATAGTACCCGACAAATGGGTGACTCCGAAATTTGGTACATTTTCTTTTAAAAAAAATCAACTTGTAATCTCGACACACTTTTAGTACATGACGTCAATAACACCATTAACCCTATGCCATTATTCATTTTTTTCTAAGGGTAATTTAGTATTGTCCATTCTCTTACTCTCTCTCTCTCTCTCTCCCTAATGCGGGAAGTTTGAACACGATAGTAAGAGGCTCCGTCAAGCTTCAAAGAGATGAGCTAGAATCCACTAGCAATTACGAGCATAGCCGTAAAAAACATACAGAAACTTCTCTAATATTTAGTTTTTTTTTATTGATAACTTGAATGAAAATTACAATCTAAAAGGTGTTTTATATAGAGCACATAGCATAAATCTAATACAACTAGAAAACATAAAGAAGAATTTATTGTAGACTAAAACTAGAAAACCTAATTAAACCTGATTAAATAAAAATCGAAAATAAAATCCTAGATACTAAAGAATATTACGCTTGGAATCTCAATCAAGATTTTGCTCGAGAATCCCAATATATCCAAAAGAGTAATTTATGATTAATTCCATCATTAAGAAGCCTATTTGAATACCAATTTCCAATATTCAAATTATTATTCTTAATGTAAGACACTTCTTTCTTTTCGAGATTTTTGGTTGAAATTGGCTAAAATCTCGTTCTACATCAGTCTCCTCCACTTGAAAAGAACTCGACCTCGAGTTCCTCTTGTATGCAGCTCGGTCATTAGTAGGAATAAAACATGATAAGCCATCAACTTCAATATTCTCGAAATTAAAAGGTATCACCATGAATCCAATACCGTAGACAAGTTTGGAATAAGTATCTTGAAACTTGAACTCCTCCACTTGAAAAGGAATGGGCAATGACTTCTCCTTGGGTTGATCTTGAACACAATTAGGCATGCATGACATGGATATCGATGTGATGAATGAATCAGCTTCCTTATCCTTAATGAGTTTCTCTTCAATCTTCAAAGTTGCTTCTTCATGTTCCTTTTCACACACCTCAGGATGGTCATTTTTGATGTTCTTCCTTCTAAGCTTGATTTTAATTTTGTGCGACTCCCACCTTAGTAAATATGTGTTGTCTTTGCAATAACCACCTTTGACGCTTTCATTCCATGGTCTTCCAAAAAGCACATTAGTGTCGTCCATATCAATCACATGACAAGTAATTTCTTCTTTATAAAATTGTTCCATAGAGACAGGAACTTTACAAACTTCTGTTACTTGTGCATATTCATCCTCTCCAAATGGAATCCAGAATGGATCACTCAGCTTCACTGTTGGTAATTGAAAATAATCCACAACTTTGTTTGTTACAAAGTTCTCTCGTAGACCACTGTCAATTATTACAGAGCATACCTTGTCGTTGATGATACATGTAGTTCGGAAGTCGTCGTAATCCGGCGTTGTGAATATCCAACGTTCCATGTTTCTTGTTTTTTTGTTTTTTTTTTGTTTTTTGGATTGATGAGGTTATCCTAGGGTGAATCCCTTGGCATATTCCTCTTTAACAAAACTTTCTTTGATAGATACCCTATGACCAGCATCGTTGAGGTTGGTGGTAGTGAACTTCTCCTTTGGATCGTCGTCTGCTAAGAAGCGGGCGATACCCGCTCTGATACCAAATGATGCTGGAAGCGTGAACACGATAGTAAGAGGCTCCGTCAAGCATCAAAAGCCATATGAGATGAGCTAGAATCCACTAGCAATTACGGGCACAGTCGTAAGAAACATAGAGAAACTTTTCTAATATTTGGTTTTTTTATTGATAACTTGAATGAAAATTACAATCTAAAAGGTGCCTTATATAGGGCACATAGCATAAACCTAATACAACTAGAAAACATAATGAAGAATTTATTGTAGACTAAAACTAGGAAACCTAATTAAACCTTATTAAATAAAAATCGAAAATAAAATCCTAGATACTAAAGAATATTACGCTTGGAATCTCAATCAATCCCGATATATCCAAAAGAGTAATTAATGATTAATTCCATCATTAAGAAGCCTATTTGAATACCAATTTCCAATATTCAAATTATTCTTCTTAATGTGAAAACGTTTCTTTCTTTTCGAGATTTTTGGTTGAAATTGGCTAAAATCTCGTCCTACATCACTCTCTCTCCCCACTCACCTCTCCTCGATGGTCGACGCTCTACCAATCCTTCTTTCTCTATATCTCTCTCCTGGTGAGTAACTCTTCCTCAATCCTCTGTTTGTTGACTTGCTCTGATTATACAAACCATCCACCACCACTCAAATCACCAAACAAACCAATCTGAGCGTCCACGCTCTACCAATCCTTCTTTCTCTCTATCTCTCTCTTGGTGAGTAGCTCTTCCTCAATCCTCTGTTTGTTGACTTGCTGTGATTATACAAACCATCCACCACCACTCAAATCACCAAACAAACCAATCTGAGCCTCCACGCTCTACCAATCCTTCTTTCTCTTTATCTCTCTCTTGGTGAGTAGCTCTTCCTCAATCCTCTGTTTGTTGACTTGCTCTGATTATACAAACCATCCACCACCACTCAAATCACCAAACAAACCAATCTGAGCCTCCAAAATCTAGCTACTCACAAACCCCAGAACTATTGACCTGAATTAACCCAATCTGATTTTTGATCTGGGGCGAAAAGACTCGACCTTTCGTCAATGTTTGTGGGTTTTTTGGGTTCTTTATTCTTTTGGAAATTTTAAATTTTTGAAATATGGGGTTCTTATGGGGTTTCATGATTGTGTTCTTGTTTTAGATCATGGGTTTTGCCCGGTTTCGTCTAATTTTGAATTTTGGGGTTCTGGTTTTTGGAATTTGAAGGTGCTTTCTTTTGGGTTCTAGCGTGTTGTGGCTGGTCTTAAAGGTGATTGAAATGGGTTCCAAGGAGAACAATCAAGGTCTCGTTAGGCCTGCAAATTTTGAAGGTAGAGATACTTGAGTACCTTTAAATAGTCTTGATGGTTCGATTTCGTTTTTGAATTCAGAGGTTAGTGAGGACAGTGAAGAGGGTCATTTTCATGGAGGTGGAATTCGGGTTTTCTGGGATCAGAGGAAACTGAGAGGGTTAGGTGATGGTGGTGATGGTGAAGCCAGAGGCCCCCCAGAGAGTTCTTGAGGAAAAAGAGAGAGATGAAATGGCTGATGGGTGCAGCGGATCAGGGTTCCAACTCTGAGCTTGGAAGGGAGGGTCATGGAGATTGCGACAGCGGCGACGATCACGGCCATGGTGAAGTAGAGTATGGCGTGCTAGCGGGTGCATTAGGAAAGAGGAAGTCGGTGGAGCTCGGTGTCGGTTGGATCGTCGGAGTCGGTGGAGAACATTGAATATATATATTTTTTTCATCAATCATTGAATAGATGGATTTGCCCTTACAAATTTGACCAAAATCACATTGACTAGCGGTGGATGTAATGACATGTATATATTTTCGGTTGAGATTACAAGTTTATGTACAGTTTTGATTTTTTTGAAAGAAAATGTACTGAATTTCGGAGTCACCCATTTATCAAGTACTGTTGTTAAAAATTTCCCAAAATTCATTTGTTTCCCTCAAAATCACATTGTACAGCAATAACGATCAAAACACGCAAAACATAATGCTTTTCATTTCAACAAACAATTCCAACTATATTTCACAATCTACTCAATCGAAAATCATTTGTAACAAATCCTTGTTTTTACTTACGTATAAACCATTGAAGATCAAGTTCATATTTTTCAAAAAAAAATATTACTTGCAACAAATATGATTTATAGCTAACAATTAATTCTACTAAAACAATCACAATACTAATTTATCACCCAAAACAATGTGAGATTTACTCACCTCTATATCATGCTGTGTCTTCACACAAACCAAGATAAGTACAAAATCATCAAACTTTGCTCACTCAATTCCGTCAGTCACTTAATCACATCAAGGTCACACTCAATACAACACAAATCACACAAGCGTTTTAAAGTTTGAAACACGAGAACTATACATATAATGACACGTCAATCGAGATGAAACCTCATCGGAGACCACCTAAGGCCTCCAAACACTTCTAGGATCAAACCGCCCAAACAAGGGCACGATCCAACAATCGGATCCTCACAGATCAAAAATCATACAAACCGAAACTGAAAATAACCTAACTCAACCAAAAAGTCGAGCAAAAACTAAACTTAAAATGAATAAAAAACTACGATGATATATTCTTAATCTCATCTGTCTCTTCTCTCTCTTGAGGGTTAGGGTTTTGTTTGTCTTCCCTGATAAAGAGGCGTCCATAGTGACATAGTTCTTGTAAGTTGACTTATGTCCTAGTGTTTGTGTGGGATTGTCAAGGGTTGGTCTCTGCTGTCTCACGCCTTGTGTTTAATAGAGAAGGTTATTGGAAGTTTTGATAGGAAGCTTGCGTTTTCGGATACAGAGGTGGAGGTAGTTATTCCTTAGACGATGGTGGATGAGGGACAATAGAGGTGGTTCTTAGTATGTGAACTGCTAATTGTGAATCCGTATAGGGTGGAGTTTTTTATAAGTACGATGAAAATCTTGTGGATCCCAAAGTTTGATTTGTCGGATTGATCTCGCATTATGGCGACACAGTCAGGCAGGAGTAATCGAGTGGTGTTCTCGTTTCGAAATGAAAGAGATCTAAAGTGGGCTGTGAAAGGCTACCCATGGTCCTTTGAGAAAGCCTTAGTAGCGGTTGCGGTAGCAGATGGTCGTGAGGATCCAAAGAAGGTGTCTCTTCGAACCCAATTTTTCTGGATTCATGTACGGGGTTTGCCTCGATGTATTTAGAGGATCGTAGAATTGTGGTAACGGGACAATGTATTAGGGAGGGAATTGGTCAGTTCGTAAGAGCAGAAGAGGTAGTGGGGTGAGTTGTTTGGGGGAATTTCAGAGAATCAGGGTTGGGATCGATGTGGAAGCACCTCTGAAAAAAATGGGTCAACTTCATGCAGGCAGGTTGGCTGGAAACCCGGAGATTTGAACTGGAGTATGAGTGTCTTCCACATTTTTACTTCTTTTGTAGTCTACTGTCACACATAGGGGCGAAGTGCTCACGCAAGGAGAAGGGAGAATTGACTGAACCTGCTTATGACGCTCTCATGAATGCGGAGAGAAAAGTGGCTTGGTTGCTTGAGTAGTGGAGGTTGGAATCACATGGCCTGGGGAACGACGGTGGTTGTTCTAGATTAAGACTAAACACAAGGAGGAAAACAAGCTGGATTATGATGGCACTTGATCTTCCGGTTTTCGGCCTTACTAGGAGTAGGGAAGAAAGGGATGCAGGTGCTCTTGTGCCACTAACTAGAGACGATACGGCAATGGAAGTGGACAAACCAAGTGGTACAGGGGAGGAAAATGAACTCAGAATGAGAAAAAAGAGATAAACGGAACCCCTGAGTGGTCGGAATCCACCGACTATGGAGGAGGGGGAAGGGTTAAGTGATCTACGGGATGTTCCGGTATTGGTGGCACAAGATTTGGAAGCTGCAGTAATGGAGTATTCAATTGGGGAATCTTCGGGCAAGAATGACTGTGTTGATTTCACTAAACTGGCGGAAGATGATCAGGATGCATCTTTGGCGTTATTGCCTTCTAGGTCTAGGATTGATAAGGAAGGAGTTTCAAATGGCAAAGCATGAGAAGTGGCGAAAGTTGACTTGGAGGTCCCTTTAAGTGGGAATGGGCTAGGCGAAGCAAAGGATGGGCCAGGCCCAAAAGTTTACAAAAGGCATGGGCTAGCTATGGGTTTACAGCAAAATAACAAGGATCAGAAGGCCCAGAGCTCCTCTACGCTTTCTAAAGGAACTCGAGATTTAGGTTCACAGCGGGATAGGAAAGTGAAGAGGGGTTATGTACTGCGTAAGGTTGCTGGGGTGTCTACTTCTCCAAAGAAGAGTCAAGGGCGTACTCTTGAACGTCCCTCCATGATGGGTCCGGCCTCGACCCATCAAGAGTCATGAATGTGTTGCGCTGGAACTGCTAAGGGATTGGGAACCCTTGGATAGTGAATGAACTTAAAGGGCTAATTGCTCTAAATTCTCTCGATGTTATTTTTCTTTGCGAAACTAGATGTAAAGTTAACGAGATGACAAGTGTGAAGGTTCAAATTGGTTTCCAAAACACTTTTCCTATGGCTTGCAGGACTGTTCGGAAACCCAATGGGAAGATTTCGAGATCGGGAGGGTTGTGCTTTTTTTTGGAAGGATGGGTTGGAGGTGTCACTTAGTAATTATTCTGATAATCATATTGATGTCTTGATGGGTAATGTCAATGACAGCAATCAATGGAGGTTTACAGGTTTGTATGGTTTTCCAAAAGTGGAACAAAGGCATCTTGCTTGGGAACTAATTAGCAAGTTCGGGCACAACAATTGCAGACCGTGGTTGCTTAGGAGAGACGTTAATGAGATTCTTCATGGTAGTGAGAAGGAGGCTATCAGTCTTCTATGATCGAAGTTTGTCTGCTCCGCCGGAATATGAGAGGCTTGGGTTGAAGGAAAGATTGAATGATTTACTATCGCATGAACACAATTATTGGAAACAATGTTCTAGGGTTATGTGGCTGACAGAGGGTGACCTAAATACTCGGTATTTCCACTAGAAGGCCAGTAATAGGAAAAGAAGAAAGGAGATCGAGGGGTTTTTCAATAGTGGTGGCATGGAGTTTGGTGCGTGGAGGAGTCTAACACCGAAAAACTTGTGCTCCTCTATTTTGGTGAGTTAATTGTTTACAACATCTTATCCTAGAAATATGAAATTGCTTACAAGTGTAGTTACAAACGAAATGAACTCTCAGCTAATTAAGGAGTTTGAAGAGGATGAAGTTCTAAAGGCTTTGAAACAAATGCACCCAATGACAGTTCCCGGACCCAATGGTTTCTCCCCCATTTTTTATCATCGCTACTGGTCGGTGGTTGGCAAAGATGTGATTGCTGCTAAAGGTGCTTCATGAGTTCAGAAGATTTGTTATTGGAAGTGAAAGGTTCATATGTTACTCTAATCCCTAAAGTGAAGTAAGTGGAACACATGCAGCAGCTTCGTCCTATAAGTCTCTATAACGTTATCTACAAATTAGGGTCAAAGGCCTAGGTCTTGGCTAACATATTAAAGCCGCTTTTGCATGATATCATTGCTCTGAATCAAAGTGCGTTCGTACCGAGAAGACAAATAACTGATAACTCGCTATTGGCCTTTTAGATATCTCATTTCCTGAAGCGTCGTAGTGGAGGATCAATAGGCTTTGGTGCTTTGAAACTCGACATGAGTAAAGCATATGATAGGGTTGAGTAGGGGTTTATTGAAGCGGTTATGAGAAGCATGCAGTTTCACTCTGCATGGCTCAGGTGGAATGGGTTGTGTCAAAACGGTGAGTTATTGATAGGAGCATTTTAATGCGACGTTTTAACTGCATTTCCCTACATTTCTTGCGTTATTTCCTTAATAAAACCCTGTTTAGGAAAGTTTCCATTCTTTGATTGGGAAAGTTCCTATTTGTAGAAAGTTTCTATTTTTGTAGTTTCTATTTATCATTTTTAGTAAGTTTCCATTTTCGGTAATTTCTATTTTTTCATTTTTAGAAAGTTTCCCATTTTCAGATTAGGAAAGTTGCCATTTTTCATTTTAGGAAAGTTTCTATTTTTCTTACTAGTTTCTATTTTCAGGACCTCCGAGCTAGAAAGTGGAAATGAACGCACGAATGGAAAGAGGAGCTTGCGAACATCAAGACGAACGAATATGAGAGAAAACGGCCCACACATTTGAGCAGAAATGAAGAAATAAGCTTTCCTAGTCCAACCAGGAAACCCTACGAAATGGAGGAAGGCTTCCCTAGCAAGTTCCCAACGCAACCATGGAAAAGAAATGGAAAAATAATGTGTTTTGCGTTGGAAAATGAGAAGGCTTGAAGATGAAGCAACGAGGCCCAAGAACTCTTTGGATTTTCGGCAAATTGGATCAAGGCCCATAAAAGCCCATGACATTAGGGTTTGTGACACAAACCCTAGCCCTAAAGATATTTTTGCCGTGAAAACCAAAGGGAGAGGAAAAGGTGGCGTGAAAAATCAAAGGAAAAATCAAAGATTTTTCTAGGGCTATTTTTATGGAAAGAAAATCTACTTGAAGAAACCCTAGAAGACTTTGCCGTCCAAGCCAAGAGAAAAATGAGGAATGCCGTGCAAACCCTAGGGAATTCGGCCAAAAGATAATGAAGAGAGAAATTAGGGTTTTGCCGTGAGGAAAAATCAGAAAAATAAAGAGATTTCGTGGAGATTTCTTAGGGAGCTTTTAAAGGAAAGAGAATATGTGTTGAACACAAAAAGCTCTCAAAGGAGTCTAGGTTCGTCCCCCTTTATTCTCTAAATATATTGTTGCCGAAATTGGTGAAGGAAATCAGAAAATATCTCTATATATTTCGGCAAGATTATTTAGGGAATTTATATTGGAATTTTGTGATTGGTTGCACCACCTCATAGGGCTTATGTGGCAAGCTACCATTGGAGAAAATTATGTGGAGAAAGCAAGCTATTGCCGTGAGTTTCTCTAGGGTTTTGGACGGATTGGACACCTAGAGGCCGTGCTCCTATATATTCTTCCCCTCTCTCAACGTCATGGAGTCCTAGTTCCGACTTTTGCATTCATACACTTTGAAAAAAAAATCAGAAAACTCTCTCTAGTTTAGCCGTGTTCTTCTCCATCCTCTAGGGCAACCACGAAGTTCAAGCAAGGCCAAGGAAGAAGAGGTCAAGCCGTGCACATCATCCATCACCATCCTTGAAGATTGCTTTCGAAATTCAAGTGACCATTCATCACTTCATTCATCTCATCTTCATCACGGTGTAATCCGATTCTCCTTGTAACCTTTGCTTTGTAATTTTCGTTGGTTATGCCTTAGTTGACATATATGTTTGAACAATTATTAATTTCTGGAATTTTATGATTCAATGATAATTTTCAGATTCATATATTGTGATTTATGGTTGCTTTTGTGTGAGTGTTTGATTAAATTTGCATGATAGATAACTTTTGTATTTTAATCTTATGTGGTTGCAAACACTTAGGGTTTTGATATAATTGGTGCTACGAATTTAAGAACATGAATCAACTTTTTGGTTTTGTGTTCTTGAATCAACAAGTAGTAAAGGTTTTGTACAAAAACCGAATTTAATCAAAGAAGATTGCAATTAGGTGGACTTTTTCATACTAAGTTGCACATTTGAGTTGATAGCCTTCCTAGGTACTTAATGCGTTAAACATGACATGATTGACTAGCTTTCTAGGGTTTGATTGCATGTTTGATAGGATTAATCTAGGTGCTTTCGTTTAGATTAATTTGCATTGAAAGTAAAATATGGGAAATTGTTTGCTTTGAACGTTTCACATGATCAACTCCTCTTGCATGACTATGATGAACAATGATGAACTTGAATTGATTTTAATCATATATTTCGGTTTGATCTTTGTTCTTGCATTTCATTTGTATTTTTATGTTTTTGCATTTTAATTGTTTTGTTAACTTAGTTTACTTTTCGAAAACCAAAATCAAAAATCCCCCCCTTTTCGTAAATATGTATATATTTTGTTATATCTTTGTGAATATTATACTTTGTTTTAATTTTAATTGTTTAATTGTTTGACAATGACAGGTGTACCCTCAATCCCCGGAATAGAACGATCCCTACTTACTTTATACTACTAATGACATTTCAGGGTTAAATTATGTCGCTCCCAAAAGCGACATCAGTTATTCTTTCTTGCTCAATGGAGAACCGAGAGGAAACCTGTTGCCATCTAGAGGTTTGAGACAAGGTGACTATATTTCTCCATATTTGTTCTTGTTGTGTGCGGAAGGTTTATCAAGAATGTTAAAGAAGGCAGAAGAACATCAAGCATTACATGGGGTTTCTATTGTGAGTGATGCTCCTCCAATCAGTCATCTTTTCTTTGCTGATGATTCTTTTATCTTCATGAAAGTTGAAAATGAGGAATGTATCAATTTGAAGAATATCTTGCAAAGTTATGAGGAAGCTTCGGGTCAACAAGTAAACTTCCAAAAAAGTTGCATATCATTCTCTAAGAATGTCAATCTTGATTTCCAGGAAGAGTTAGTTGCGGTTCTTGGTGTGGACAAGCATGATAAGTACCTAGGCCTTTCAACGGAAGTAAGTTATTCCAAGAAGGAGGCTTTTCAATTTATTGCAGAGAAGACTAGAAACAAAATGCAAGATTGGAAAGATAAAATGCTGAGTATGGCAGGAAAGGAAGTGATGAACAAGTTGGTGGTTCAGTCAGTTCCTACCTATGTAATGAGCTGTTTTAAATTACCTAAACATCTTTGTCAGAAAATGCATTGGTGCACGGCAGAATTCTAGTGGGGTGATTATGAGAAGGGTCGCAAGATTCATTGGCTAACCTGGGATAAGTTGTGTGCCCCAAAGGAGGAAGGTGGTCTGGGATTTCGTAACATGGAGCTGTTCAACCAAGCTCTACTAGCAAAACAAGGTTGGAGATTGCTAAGATATCCTGATTCATTGTTGGCCAAGACATTGAAGGAAAAATACTTTCTGGATGGTGACATCCTGAATGCTAGGGGTTAGCCCGGGTGATTTGTATACATGCAAGAGCCTGATAAAGGGTAAGGAGCTTTTGCAAAAGGGTGCTCGATTCCAAGTGGGGAATGGCTCCAGCATTTCAGTGTGGTATGATCCCTGGTTACCTAGGCCCCATACATTCAAACCATACAACATGGTGATGGAAGGCTTAGAAGAGCTAAAAGTTTTTGATCTGATTGACCCTAAGTCCAGAGAATGGGTGATTAAGTGGTTGGATGTGATATTTACAAAGGAGGAAGTGATGCTAATTTGTAAAATCCCGTTAAGCTTGAGAAACCCAGAAGATCGGCTAATTTGGCACTATGATAAGCATGACATGTATACGGTGAAGAGTGGGTACCATGTAGCTAGGAAATTTTTGGCCCCAAGCTCCATAGCTCAGTCCCATAATGAGATAAGGAAGTTATGGAGGGCAGTTTGGCATGCAAGGGTTTAACCAAAAATTCAAGCTTTTGTGTGGCGCTTGCTGAAGAACATACTCCGAACCAAAGATGCTTTGCGTGGAAGAATTGGCATGGAGGAGCATGTATGTGTTTTTTGTCGTTGTGATATTAAGAATGACCTACATGTGTTTAAGCAGTGCAACGTAGTTGCATGCATGTGGCTCTACACCCACATGTTAGAAGCCATGCAGCGATTTCAATGAAGGGCTTGATTATGGATGTAGTTGGGACACTTAGCAAGCAACATGTTGATATCTTTTTCATGCTATTGTGGTGTATTTGGTCTGAGAGAAACGGATTGGTGTGAAATGGCGTGGGACTTTTAATCCCATGCATGCAGTCACGTGGTCAATGCACTTGTTGGAAAATTATCAATCTTTACACCCAGCCAAGACATCAAGTAAGGTGAACAGAGGGGGTGTAGCTAAATGGCTATTCCTTCCTCGTGGACAACTTAAAATCAACATAGATGGAGCTTTCTTTGCTGATCGAGGAAATGGAGGAGTGGGGGTTATTATCTGTGATGAGAAGGGCAATTTCAAGGGTGCATGGTTGAGATTTATACCCCATATTGGGTCAGCATTCCATGGTGAAGCAGAGGTCTGCAGAGCAGGATTGTTGCTAGCTATTCACCAAGGGTGGAAGGAGGTTGGAATTGAAAGTGATTGTGCGGTCTTGGTTGCTGCCTTGAACCATAATGTGGAGGATAACTCAGAGGTAAGTTGAATTCTTGACGATTGTAAAGAGTATTTGTAATTTTTTGACTCTTTTAGAATTCGACATATATATCGTGAAGCAAATAGTGTAGCTCATAGGTTAGCTCACTTTGCTAGTTTGGATCATGTTATGGATACTTCTTTAGATGAGGCACCTGGATTCTTGCAGGATGTACTCTATGAGGATAATTGTAACGCAACTATACATGTTCGGGGTTCAGGTATTACGTCCCCCTTGATGCGGCAAAATATAATTAATAATAATATGAGTGTGGGGATGAGCCTCCCAGTTTGACTAGGTTCTAAACCCCTTTTATCAAAAAAAAAAAAAAAAAATCGAGCAACATAAAAGCAAACATACCCACATGTTCGTATCGACGAATGGACGATACCGGAGCAAAGGACTGCTCTTAAGGAGGCCGAATGCGTCGCCACAAGCGGCTGCACATGAAGCCCACGCGCCGCCTGGCCGACTTCAAAACCATGAAGATCATCACCATTCGACTTAAAGATCACAACACGATGAACAACTTTCATAACCGGCACCAATGCCGATTTGACCTAGATTGAGCTAGATCAAGTCCAAAAAATCTCCACTGTTGAACTTCAAACCGTGATTTCTCACTGCACACTTCAAATCGATCTTCAAGGCTTGCATGAATCAATCCAAGAGGAAGAGAGCTTCAAAATCTATGTAGTCTCACCCGCTGCCATGGCCGGAGGAAGAAACGAGATCCGGGTGGGAGCCTCTTTGATTTTTGCCGTCCGATCCGCCATGTAAGGTAAAGCTGAGAGCAAGCCAGTGGCTAGGAGAAGGAGAGAATGAAAATCTAAGCCGGTTGGTGCCGGTTTCGCGAGTCGGGTCAGGCTTTCTAGAGAGAAAAATCCGGAAGATTTCCAAAAGTGGAAAGTATGAAAATAAAATCCAAAAAAATCATATTTATACAAAATTTCCAAAAATAGAAATAACTTCCTTTGACCACAACTTCTTTATACGATCTCCAATTTTCGCGTACCACATATCCACAAACTCATATCAACGCGCTCTACGTAATCAAAACTTAAATTCAAGTATAGAGGCTTGCGAAGCTCACCAAATAGACCAACTTTCATACATATTGAACCAAACGTCCTCGGAAAACATAGTAAACTCTTTGGAAAACTCATAAACTTTGGAGGTTCGATTCTCTCTCATGGCCTATCATCTAGAAAACACAAACACCATAGAAAGGTTGCTGACATAGAGATGAAGCCTACGTTTACCCGTCCGTCGCCAAGAAGTGGCCGAAATCACAAAATCCGTCAGCAAACTCGAGAAGCTTTCAGGCCTCGTCCTGTCACCATCACTTATAGTTCGGAGAAAGAAGAATTGGACTCCACTTAGCCTCGCCAAAAGGAGTAGAACCGTACTTGTGTGGCGCCTGGAGGTGGATGGACGATGGAGAAAAGATCAGGTCCCCGTCGATGCAAAATAGGTCGAGGATCCGGGTCTTAATCTGATCTCCTTCGGACCAATCCAATATATATAACCCAATCCAACAGTCCAAATTTAATGATGTTTGAAATCAATGGTTCAGATTCCGCCACACCACACAATTTTCTAGTTTTAAATAAATTTTTGGATAATACCAACTTTCAAAAATCATTAAAATAGCTCGGCTGTCTGAAAATCCTTCAAATATTCCTATGAACTCATAACAAACTCTAGTTTAATCCTACCACAGAGGAGCCTACGAGTATTTAGGATAATACTGCTTGTTTTGAATAAATGAAGCAACGCTACATCAAAAGTGACAACACCAAGCATAATCAGCAACAACATACTTTCCTCAAGATCAAAGTGAACTAGGTTCAATCTGAGGACAGTGTGACAGACTTGCTCACTAAGTCATTGCCTAAATTCCACATTCGAGAAACATGTTGGTAGCATCGTTTGCTTAAATTATCCGAACTCCCATGACCGTAGTCATCAGGGGAGATGCAGACATTAGGGGGAGATGTCTACATGTATGGTCTCGAAACGTGAAGGGTGTGTTGTGCTCTTTTTCCTCTTCAACTGAGGTTATTTTTGTCCCATAGGGTTTTTGTTAATCCACAAGGTTTTTAATGAGGTAATTGAGGAGCACCACGTTTGGGCAACACAAGGGGAAGTGTTCAAGTAAATCCAGAATTTGTATCTGGTCCAAACTCTAGATTACTTGACCTAGTTGTAATAGGGTTTTGAATTAGAGATATTCATAGATATCTGATTAATTGTACGATTATCTTTCCTTGTACAACTCTGATTCTATGTCTTGTAATCTTCTATATAAAGAGGGTCATATTATCAATGAAAGTGCGACTCAATTCTCTTCCAATTTCAGTTTTCCTTAAACAAAATAATAATTTATAGGATTTTGTACTATATGGATCAAATGATCATGATGATACCATTAATACCGGCATAAGGTTTAGTAGACCTTGTTACATGTTAAATATTGTGTCATCATGTCATGTCGTGTTCATGTCGTATTAACTTTGTTTTGTATCCTTCCTGAAGCATGATAAAAGCCCATTAAACTAACATATGAAGGATGCTAAAACCAAAACCAAAACCAAACAAGTAAATTTTGTGTTAACCATTAGAAAAACACTATTAACTCAAAAAGTAACTACTCAGAAATTGCCAACTCAGCTTAACTAGGAGGTAAACTCCTTAGAGCGTACATCAACAATACAAGCTGGAGGCTCTAGACCCCAAAATAAAGAACTACAAGAAGAACAAGCAAAACTAGCTAAAGTATGAGCCACAACATTGGTGAGATTTTCCAAAACTAGCAGCAGTGCAACGACACCTCTCAGTTCCGACTTGCAGCAGGAGGCTCCAGCGTCGCTCTTCCAAGTGTGGGAGGTTGAGACTTAGCTTTTTAAGTATTAAAAAAGTGAATTGGAGGTTGAGAGTTTTAATAAATAGGATTTATTTCAGTTTACCCCCTTGAGGTTTGGGGGTGTCATCACTTCACCCCCCAACTCTCAATTTCACTTTTTTACCCCCTAAACTTTCCAATTTTTGTCTTCCGTGCCCAATGTCTCATTTTCTGTCCAAATTGGACGTTAAGTCCGATAATGGGGCCCACTTTGAGGGATAAAATGGTCATTTCAAGATAAAAAATATGATTAATTTCAGTTTATCCTCCTGAGGTTTGGGATTGTCATCATTTCACCCCCCCCCCCCCCCGACTCTCAATTTCACTTTTTTACCCGGGTTTCTCCCTTCTCTCTCTGCATTAATTAAATCCATCTCTCTATCACAGTGCCAAATGTTTCGTCCCGTCCTCCCCGACGTCCCTATGGTACGGATTTGGCTGATTGTTGATCGTGGAAAAAGAATCGAAGCCCGACGACATTGGGATTTAACATCGGATTTGGATGAAGAAATGACCATTTTAGCCCTAGGGCCCACTTTGAGGGCTAAAATGGTCATTTTATGACCCAAAAAAAAAAGGAAAAAATAAAACTCTTTTTGGATAAGAGCATTTTAATGCGACGTTTTAATTGTTATTTCCTCATATTTACTTAGTTATTTCCTTAAATGAATCCCTTTTGTTTGGAAAAGTTTCTACTTCTAGAAACTTTCTATTTTCATTAAAAGTTTCTATTTTTAGTAATAGTTTCTATTTTCAGGTCTTTGGAGCAAATAAAGCTGAAATGAGCTCAAAAGATGAAAGAGGAGCTAGAAAACGTTGAAGGGAGTTAAGACAAGGCACAAGGGCTGCATAAAAGAGCTTAAACGAAGAAATAAAGTTTTCCTGGTCCAGCCAGGAAATCTTGTTTCAACCAGGAAATTCTGTTCAGAAGAGAAAATTTTGTCAAAGCAAGACTCCTGAGCCAACTAGGAAGTATGAGCGGAAAAATGAAGAAAAATGATGTTGAGAGAAGAGTCCTGGAGGCACTAGGAGACCTTATGGCTTCAAGATGACACATGGAGGCCCAAGATCCTTCTAGACTATTGTAGATTTCGACAAAATGGATAAAATGGATAAAAGCCCATTGGAATTAGGGTTTGTGACGCATAAGAGAAGATTTATATGTGTTTGCCGTGAAATGCCAAGAGAGAAACAAGGAAGCAACGTGAAAATCAAGAAAATATCAAGAGATTACGTTGGAGATTTTCAAGGGAGAGTTTTAAGGAAAGAAGAAGTGTGGACAACAAGAAAATGCTCAAAATAAGTCTAGGTTCATCCCTAAATTCCCTAAAGGAATTTTGGCTGAAAATAATGAAGAAAATCATAAATAAATCCTATATATTTCGGCAACAATATATTAAAAGGATATAGACTTATTTTGGAGAGTTTTGATTGGTTGGATGTCACACCAGGGCTTACATGGTGCTACGTAATTGGTCGAAACTATGTGGAATTATTAAATAATTCTTTGGGAAAATAATAGAAGATTCATGAAGCTTGGAGACCAAGGCCAACGTCCCTATATATACTCCCCCTTCTTTGATGTTTTAGACATCCCTTAATTCAGAAAATCACTCCATAACACCAAGTCTCTCTCTCTCTCTCTCCATTCTCTAGTGCAAGCTCCACAGTTTTCAAGCAAGGAAGAAGAAAAGAAGAAGGAGCCATGTGACCTATCCTCCATCATCCACCTTGAAGACTTGCTTCCAAGATTCAAGAATCCAACGCCAAATCCTCCATCTCCATCTCCAACTCACGGTGTAATTCATCCTCTTTCTTTGTAACCTTTTAGGTTTCCTTTTTTTATTTTCGTTGGAATTGTTTCTAGTTAACAACAATGTTAGGGCAAAGTTTGAAGCCAAATTATTATGATTAAATGAAATTTTTGATTCCTATGATTGTGATTCTATAGTTGCTTACGTGAGATTGTTCAATTAAATTTGCTTGATTGATATATTTTGTATGTTTATCTTAATTGGTTCGAAACTTTTAGGGTTTGCATATAATTGATGCTAGATTTAAGTACAAAATTCAACTAATAGTTTTGTGAACTTAAATCAAAAGTAGTAAAGGCTTTGGACAAAGGTCGAATTTAATTAAAGAGGATTGCAAATAGATGAACTTATTCATATTAGGTTGTGCACTTAAGTTGATAACTTTTCTCTATGACTCTTGCGTTGAACATGTTTTGATTAGCTAGCTTTCTAGACTTTGATTGCATGTTTAATTGGATTGATCTAGGTGCTTTCACTTAGGTTAATTAGTAAAGGAAAGTAAAATATGGGAAATCATTTGCTTTCAAAGTTTCACATGATCAACTTCTTTCTCATGACTTAGAAAAACAATTGTAGGGTTTGAATCTAATTTGATACTTGGAATGGGTTTTGATCTTTGTTTCTTACGTTTCATTCTTATACATGTGTTTTTATATTTTCCTTCTTTTTATTTTAATTTTTGAAAACCCTAAGTCTATAACCCCCTTTTGGTTTCGTTATTTTGTATATATACTTTATTTTATTTTTGTAAATATTATACTTTGTATTTATTTTAATTCTTTATTTGTTTTACAATGACAGGTGTACCCTCAATCCCCAGTGAGAATGATCAATATTTACCATATACTAACGATGACATTTTCAAGGTTAAATTATACGCTTACTTTTAGCGTATCATTTTTTGCTTCCTCTCTTTCACTTTCGGGGGTTTCTCCCTTCTCTCTCTGCGTTAAATCCATCTCTCTATCACAGCGCCAAATGTTTCGTCCCGTCCTTCCAGACGTCCCTATGGTACAGGTTTGGGATTTGGGATTTAACGTCGGATTTGGACGAATAAATAACCATTTTAGCCCTCAACGTTTGGATTTAACGACTAATTTGGACGAAGCATCAGAGATTGGGCACGAAAGAAAAAATTAGAAAGCTTAGGGGGTAAAAAAAGTGAAATTGAGAGTCGGGGGGGGGGGGGGGGGGGGGGTGAAATGATGACACCCTCAAACCTTAGGGGGTAAACTGAAATTAATCATATTTTTTTTATCTTGAAATGACCATTTTAGCCCTCAAAGTGGACCCCATTATCGGACTTAACATCCAATTTGAACGGAAAATGAGACATTGGGCACGGAAGACAAAAATTGGAAAGTTCAGGGAGAAAAAGTGAAATTGAGAGTCGGGGGGTGAAATGATGACACCCCCAAACCTCAAGAGGTAAACTGAAATTAATGCTAATAAATATGAGAAGTCCAAATATCAAATTTAGTCAAAATCACCTTATTTTAAAATGTCTTTATCATGTTAATAGATTTAACATTAAACTGACCCTTTACAAAGTGTGTTCTTATCGTGGTGACCCGATGATATGGAACCAAACTAATATATCTCAAACTAAATCCTTATAATCTCCTTCGTATCGATATTCATGTCGTGTACAATTATACCAGGTCTAAGGGCCAGCCTCTTAGCAGGGTCAAAAACTCAATTTTAAAAAGAAAAAATTGATGGCCTTTCATTAAGAAGAGAAGTCAGCCAGATTTTATGGCAAACCGCGCGGAGCTGTTGAAAGTTGACTAGATTGAAAATTCATAAGGAAACTGGCGTTACGAGATTTCAATCAAGCAATGAAGAAGTGCATGACCCACCGAAAAACCACCTTCCCATCACCACCACCACCACCAAGGTCAGCAACATGACAGTGATATCCACCAGCATCAAATGCTCACTACCATCCATTAAAAGGGGAAATGGGTTGTGAAAATGAAAGCATAACTAAATGTACAAGAATGAACAGACAAATGCAGATGGACATTAATGAATTGATTGACAGAAGGTCATGGGTAACAACACTAGGATGTGGTATCAAAACGATGTTATACCCTGTTACCCGGGCAGCAATTGAGTTTTACAACAGAACAACCAATTTCCTATCCTAATAAAACTTGAAAGACAAGGTACACAAATAACAAGGAAGAAAAAAACGTGAACAGAATGCTTGCCATTAGTCTCTTCTGCTTACCATCTATCCATTTATTCTTTTCTCTATTCACAAGCCAATTTGGTGTCAAAGCTGCTCAGGCAAATTGCAAAAGCCTGAAATGCAGATAAAGGATAACGATAATCCATAGTGAACATGTCTTTACCGACCTTGCCAAACTGCAGTATTATCTTATCAAGCTCAGGGGGGGCTGGCTGAGATGGAGTAGGTGCAGCAACACTTGGTGCAGGCTGAATTGCAGCAATCAACTGAAAGTTCTTAACAGAAGCAACAGTTACCCGGCCTCGGAAGTTTAGGCACCAACACTGTAATTGTTCGTGCCATCGTGGGGGCTTGTTTTTCAAAACCAATGGTCTTGTTTTGCTATCCTCCCCATCATCCCGCGGCCCACCGATTTCAGAAAACCGTGCACTACTGAACTCAACTGAGTGGTCGAGAGACTTTGAGAAAGAGATACTTCGGAATGAATCTTCTAGGGAGCGGGAAAGGAGTTCCGGTTGGCCGGGGACAGTTCCTCCCACATCAAGAGAAGATACCGGGATAGAATGCATCATGCAATGCATCCTTCGTGGGCCACGAGTGCCTAACACATTTAGCTCATAGGTTATTTGAGCAATGTTGTAGCTGCCAGTTGGGACTTTTGGGGACACCTTTTTTGAAGTAAACCTACGGCTCGTCCGTCCTGGGGGCGTAATATGCTCAGAAGTGCATGCAGGCTGCGTATCATACACGATGAATTTTGTGCCAAGAAAGTTTGATCTGGGACATGAAACAAAAAATGATTACTTGAAATCAAAATTTCTAAAGCTTCCACATATAAAAAAAAATTATAGCTCCGAGTAAAATAATACATAAACATAACTAGATTAACTGTCCTTGTAAGTCCCATCCTGTCATAGTTATACCTACTTCAGCATAGAAGACATCTATTTGTGCTTCACGTTCAATCTACTCAAGACGTGACAAAAAGATAGGTGATCTAAACGAAGAGGGAAGATATTTTTGTGGTCTAAATAGGAAATTCTGTTTGCACTGAGAAAGTTCCGACTAATTCATTCACTTCATCCTCTACAATAGCTTCCTCCAAACGAAGAACATCAATGGCGATCCCCAGTGAGCAAATTAACAAAAGATTTTTTAATGTACTTGTTTACAAGTATATATAGACCAAAAACAAAGCTAACAGACGATTATAGCTAATAGGTATTTAAAGTTTTTAAACCAAACTGCTGGTCTGAGAAATGAGAAACACAGGTATCGTTTAATTGTTTGTACTTGTGAAACTCGGAGGTTTTTCGGTCTTTTAAATTCATGTTCTCACCTTAGCTTTCCAATGTAAGTGTTGCTTGATCTTGAAATGTTGTCAGCATCCATAGAAATAACATATTCTGTACAAGTAGTTCGTCGAGTCCTCTTTGCCGAAAGAAGGAACTTTCCATTTTCAACTAGCAAAGCTGCAGAATTGACGAGACAAACACAAATTATGTTCAGAATCCGAAGGTAAACTTCAGAGAAACACATATGACAAAGTAAAAGTACGGAAAACAATATATGGGTGGTCTTCATCAAGCGAGCATAGCAATTTATGATTTGAAAATGGTAAAAATTAATTATTAGTTTAAAGAAGCGACTGCTAAACATATATGCCAGCGTTATACTCAGACTCATGATTTATAGGACATTTTTATGGAAGAGTTGATATTAGACATGAAAAAGCACATGTGTGCTGCTAAACATATATGCCAGCGTTATACTCAGACTCATGATTTATAGGACATTTTTATGGAAGAGTTGATATTAGACATGAAAAAGCACATGTGTGCGCCATATTTTGACTTATTTATAATCCTGCAGCATGTTAAGGTCTCATGCAGTTTAGGGAGTTATTTTTCTTTAAACTTCTTGCTATTTTGCAGGCTATCGAATCTGAAAAAAAATGCATAGATATATGTGCATTGTAAACTCACCAAGTGAGGATTTTAACTTTATCCCCTATCTAAATATTTTCAGTCATTGTGTTTGAACCATAAGTCCATAACACACCCCCAGACCATGAAGTATCAAATAAAGCTTCTCATGCTAAGGATTATACGAGCTGGCACATTTAGCTGCGATTTCAATACCATCTGAACTTAAAGGGTACTCAAAAGAAACATCTATACAAACTAAATTATTATTTGGAAGTCCCTGGACAAAACTTCTCCCATCATTTTGTGATCCAAATATACAGGAAAAGAAAACAAGCAGTAACCTAAATAAGCAAGTAACAAAGATGCACGAGATATGTACGTGGTTTGGTATCCATAGGAAGCAAAACAAAGTCTTTTACCGTGCAAAGTAACGGGATTTGAGTGAACAATTTCAAAGATTGGTTACAAGTACTCTTTTGGAGTCACTCAAATGCATTACTATTCTAACTCTTCTCACTCCTAGTGAGGCTCCCATCTTCGAACTATGATAAACAACATGGTGAAGGAATGGAGGTTTATACAGGCTTTCAGACTAGGTGAGATCATAAAAAAGGTTATCCTCAGTGAGATAGTTTATTTTTTCCATTATCAATGTGATTAATGAAGATTCGACGAGATCACCACAAATGAAGAATTGTCTAAAATCCCAAAGTCTTCAATCTATTTACCAGATCACAGCAAATCCTCACATACCACGACGTGGATTACAGAACCCAAAACATGGTACATTGTGTTTTCGTTCCTTTACTTACTAAATCTATGACCAACCAAAATGCATTGCTTGATTAAAAAGAACACATTATGCAAATATATGAATTCTCTATGGAAGTACATACAATGATAAATATATTTTCAGTTGACAGCAGACAATGCACCGACTATGGACTAAAACACTAGCTAGAATACAAATTCATTCTGATAAATTGATGTATACATGACAAGCATGCAAACTTTCTCTTTCTAGTTGACCGTATATAACCGGAATCTCATTCAATATGGTGTAAATTGCAGATATATACATACATATATATATAGACACACACACACACACACACCTAACATAATTGTTCAGCACTTTTGCAAGATTTCAGCAAGGATTCTCTCACCATCTCCCCCCCCCCCAAAAAAAAAACCTATAATGATTCCCAAATTGAACACATAAGTAGTTCAATGGAAATTCAAAATATGCTGATAAATGTAAAAATTAGATTACTTGATGCTAAACCAATACTGATTCACTCATAACAATATATATGGGGGGGGAGAGAGAGAGAGAGTAGTGAAGATGGTTATGGATGGATAAACTAATGAAGCCAACAACAATGTCAGAAAGTATACTCACCAGGACTAAGACATAAATACAGGTGGTATGTTAGATTAGATTTATCCCTTTTAATGAAGCACTGAACGAGTCCATCCCGTGGACCTGGCTGAAAAAGCAAACAAAAATGAATTGGTAAGTGTCATAGCCAACATCATAGGATGACCAGCTGCTCTAGACTATAATCTCCGGCTGAATGCAACTTGCATAGAGCCTTAGTAACTTCTATTTCAATGGAGACTCGGCAAGAAAAACATATTCCATTCAAACACAAGATGCACATTGCATTCAAACGGGTTGGAAGGAATCGAACCTGCTTCAGTGAAACTGGAAAAGTAAGCTTCCCGCAGATCTCAGGACTCTTAACAATTTCTTTGCACATCATTCTCCAAGAACGGCAAACTGAAGCACATGCAACAACGTGCTTTCGAGAAGGCCATGTGCTCTCACTCTCTTCCAGCCTCCTGATTACATCATACAATAGTTCTGGTGGGAGGCTAGCCCAACGACTGTTCTGAACAACAAGAGGCGGGTCATGCAAATCATTTAATGATCCATGAGATTTTCCTCTATGATGGCCCATCAGCCGGACTTCAAAACCCCGTCTAGATAGGCTTCCAATGCCATCCCTAACATCACGAACTATGCTACGGAATGACATTCCTACTTGTGCACAAGAAAATAAATTATGTATCTCCTTCAAAATCCTCTGATTTTCCACTTGGGTTGTACCAAGAGCTGCCCCACAAAAGAAAAGAATTGTGACTCACTTGCCACACAAAATAATCTTCATAGAGAAAAAGATATATATATAATACAGGAAAGGCAACAAAAAACTGAAAGAAAAAGAAAAGTGAAAAAAGGCAGATTCATATGGGCTATAAAGTAGACTAAAGAGCTAAACTTTAGTGTTAGTAATATACCTTCAGGATCTAGAAACCCTATCTTGAAGATGAACATAAAAGAAAAAAGGCCAATTACCGTATAAACAAAAAAAATTCCATAGCTCCCATCAAAAAGTACTAAAACAGTGGATATATTTAAAAAGAATTGTGGTATCAAAAGAATTGTTTAACTTCGTCCCACTAGAAATCTAAGCCCATGTTCACTATAGGAAAAGAAATTGCAAACCAAAGGAACCCTCATTTAGAGCAATTAATCATAGACAAATGTCAACTTGGAGAACAATTAGTCATATCTACATGATGATGGAAAGGGTCAGAATTTAGACCTGTTGTTCATGATAATTAGTTTTCTTCAGAATTATTTTCCATGTCTTCACTATAAATGGATTACAGAAAATGATAAACATAAATTGACTTACCGATCACACCAATAAAATAAAAATAAAAAAAACCCAGCTAATCTGAGCTTCAGCTGGTCAAAGTCAAAGCTGCTCCATTGCTTGATTACAGCAAGCCAAAGATCTGCAAGGAAAAATAACAGTAAGACTTGGCAAAGCTCAAGACTTTAGTAGCAAAGTTGAATACTTCAACCCTTGAAGTTCCTGGGGACTTTCTCAAGAAAACCCAGGTGGAGAAACCTAAAATTCCAAGCATATTCCTCAACAGCTCAGAATAATAAATAAAAATAAAAAATAAAATAAAAAACAAACATAGAACAGATCTGCACCTCAAAAACCAGCTCTGCAAAGACAAACAGAGCACAATCCTTTCTGGGTTCTTCTGCTCTCTCCTTTGGGTTTGCAAATTACAAAGAGAGATCAAGCAGAGCAGCAGAAGAAGAAGAAGAAGAAGAAAAGGTAGGTCTGGTCAGAAAAAGCAGAAAACCACCTTCTTCATTATCATCAATCACTACTCTTTCAACCTTTTTGGGCTTTCTCTCTCTTTCTTTCTCACACACAGAGCGGACTCCAAGCCCACATTAAATTGAGTTCACGAAGCAGGAGAAGAAAAGGGTGACATGATTTTCTCTTTTGGGTTCTCTCTGTGTGGGTGTGGGAGGAAGCGGTGGTGGTGGGTACTTTTATATTTGATTATTCAAAATGAACAATGCCCGGTCTTGGGTGTAAGAAAGAAAGAAAAGAAAGAAATACTAAATACCTGTTGTTGTGTCTGTGACTGTGTATGTTACGTTTGGTGTGGTATTTTAATATTCCCACATCCCACTCATGCTCATGGTCGATGATGACCAAATGGGGCTATTTGACTTTCTCATTATATGAGCAGCTACAGCTTCTGACTTAGACGTCTGGCGAGGAACAGGGTTTTGTTCTTCTATGTTCATCATCGTCTCACTTTCCCAACTACATCCCACTAGATTCTCCCATGTGACCTTATCTTTTGCTTCCTTTCTTTTTTCATCTTTTCCGTTTGATCCGTTTTATAATTTTGACTTTATTACAAGAAAGAACCCTTCAACTTTTAAAAATTAATAAATTTTGTCCTAATAAAAAAATAGAAAATTACACACAAGTGTCTTTTTGAAACTTAAATTAGCCATAAGGCCACCTTACATTTTTTGTCATCATAAGGCCACTTGAGAACTCAAATTTTTGCCACCCTGACGATTTTACCCTTCTACCTCAAAAAACTAACCGCACCACTGAAGCCAATTACAGATCAATCACTCTCTCTCTCTCTCACACACAATTCAATTCCAAAACCTAGACACGAAATCAACCTCCTCCGTCTGATGGCACCGTTCTGGTCTGAAGAACTTCGACGACGCTAGCCACAGCTAAAACGGCGCAAAGCTCCGATCATCGCTCCGATGAAAATGAATGGCGGTCGCACAAGAAGATGAAGAACCTCGAGCTTCAGATCATCGAGCCCGGCGGCCAGGAGTTCAAAATCGAAGCCGAGTCGCTTTCCTCGAGCCGTACTCCAATATTTTGTAGTCTCAATGTCCGGAAGGCATCTGAATCGGAGAATGGTTGAGTTGTGCTTTGTACTCGATTTGCGAGATTTTGCTATCACCGACTTGGCGCAAATCGCAGTCGCTCAGAGATTTGATAGGCCTGTGCTCGTTGATCACCTACTCCGATTGTATTTCCATCACCGTCAGCAACACCTCATCCAGGTTAGTTGTACTTATCGATTTCTGATGTAAATCCCTATGCAACTGTAAACAGAGCTCCGTTTGATTTTGATTTTGTGGATGTGTGAATTATTATCATGGAGACTAGTATTAAGCGCAGTGAAGAACTGAAGCGAGCTGATGTAGTGATGATAATGTATGCCTATGATTAGCCAGTGACGCTTACTCGTATCTCTAGCTTCTGGCTCCCTGAGCTTCGTCTGTTGGAGGTATTGCTTTGTAAATTCAAGTGGTTTGCTAAGCTGATACCTAATTTGGTGGTTAGGTTCGTAGGTAATATGATTCGAAATGGTTTAGGTGAATGTTCTAGTAATTTTGGTTGGATGCAATTTGGATTTGAGAGACGAGCATGATTTGAGGAGCATGGAGCAGGTGATGACACCGAGCATGGAGCGGTATAGGGAAATTAAGACTTGCATCGAGTGTTCTACTGCTACTTTTAGATTTTGTATTCAGATTTTGTGCAAGAGCTTGAAGACTAAACAGCAATTTGCTTGTGTTTAGGTTCTTGACGCATTCTATTATGCTCAAAAGGCAATTCTTCATCCAACATTGCCTTTGTTTGATTAAGAAACATAGTCTCTGCAACTCCGTTATGTTAGTGCTTAATTTGCTCCTGCTCCAGAAAGGTAAATTCATTAATTACACACTTTATTTATTAGTGTGATGTGGTATACATTGTGTTGGATGTCACAGGTAGTTCTGTTGTCTTCCAGACCCCCAGAAAAAATGTTCAATGAATGGTTACCAGCGTTTGATAGTGAGCATTGAATTTCCAGGTAAATATTGTGATCTATGAAAGATAGGTTTTGCTATTTTTAGGTACTAGCACTTGTGCTGGTGTGCAACCAGTCAACCACTATCAAAACATATTGATTATCTTGTTAGATTGATAGGTAAATATGATAGAAATAGGAGGGTGAAGTGTGAATCATCACTCATTTTTCTTTGCTGTGTCGCCAATGATTTGGTTTTTTATGTGGGTTTTCAACACAGTGATAATAGTTTTTTATTACTATGTTAGTATCTTTTCGACGTGATGTTAGTAGGTTTTTTTTGTTTTCATTTTATTTGATTTCAAGTAAGTAGCTCTCTATAATTGTTATAGTGGCTTTTCAATACATTGATAGGAGCTCTCCATCTATTTTAGTATCTTTTCAAGCTGGTAGCTTTTTGATTTTCATTTTGATTGATTTCAAATCTGTAACTCTCAATAAATGTTATAGTGGTTTTTTAAAACAGTGATAGTAGCTTTCTATTCATACATTAGTATCTTTTTAAATTGATGTCAGTAGCTTTTTTTGTTTTCATTTTGATTAATTGAAGTCAGTAGCACTCTATAACTAATATAGTAGGTTTTCAATACAATGATAGTAGCTTTCTATCTCTATGTTAGTATCTTTTCAATCTGATGTCAATAGCTTTTTTGTTTTCATTTTGATTGATTCTATGTGGTCATTTGTTGATAACTTATCAAATTGGAAAAACATAATTATGAATGAAAATTCAATTTTCTTTTTGTTATGATTTAGCATCTCTTAACATTTCTTGTTTGAGATTTGTGTTCCACTATTAACATGGATAATCAGCAGGTTTTGCGCGACATGTATATCAGTAGCTTTTTATTATTGGTCCAATAGCTTTGCACGTGTGTTATAGTAGCTTTATGTACTTATGTCAGTAGCTTTTTAGATTGCTTATTTTTTATTATCTAGTTGATAAAGAGTGCCACGTTTGCGACCTTAGCAATACATTGTTGTTTTTAGTTTTTATTTCAAATACTAATATTTTGTTGTATCTTTGTTCTTGTAGAATTCTTCCCCTTTGCATTTGTAGAGGTAGGTTTCGAAACTCATGTGAATTTGGATATTGAAGTCTTCATTGGCCAAGAGATCATTTGGCTAACCGAGAAATGTGGAAATGAAGTCTTGTGCTAAAGGTGGAAAAATTATGCCTATGGGATTAGGGCTTCACCATTGAAAAATCACAATAGCATTACAACATTGACAGTAGCTTTATACAACTATTGTAATAGATTTTCACAACTATATTAGTAGCTTTTTACAACTATGGAAGTAGCTTCTTACATAGTTATATCATTGTTGAACCATGGATACTTTTTGTATCATTGAATATGATTTCTTTTCTCTATTGTAGTAGCATTTTTATTTTGGTTGTATCATTTACATTTCCATAGCTTTGTTAGTCTCTTAGAATAGCTCTTTCAGTCTCTGGGAGTAGCTTCTGTTATGCTTGGTGGTAGTTTTTTCCTACTTGGTTATTGCTTTTGGTATTGATGAGAGTAACTTTTTGTGATAGTGAGAGTAGCTTTTGTTATTCATGAGAGTAGCTTTCTGGTATTTATGACAATAGTGTTTGTTGATGGTGAGAGTGAATTTTGGTATTGGTGACAATAATTTTTGTTGGTGGGGATAGTAGCTTTTGGTTTTGGGGAACGTAGCTTTTGGTTTTGGGGAACGTAGCTTTTGTTGGTGACAGTAGCTTTTGTTGCTGGTGACGGTAGCTTTTGTGACCACGACGGAGGTTGCCGAAAATCTTAGCTGAGTAGTTTTTGTTGCTAGTGATAGTAGCTTTTGTTGCTAATGATAGTATCTTTTGTGACCTCGCCAGAGGTTGCCGGAAATCTCAACAGAGTAACTTTTGTTGTTAGCCACAGTAGCTTTTGGTGTTAGTGACAGTAGCTTTTGTGATAGCCGAAGTTCGCCGGAAGTTGGCCGGAGACCCACAGGAAGTTTGCAGGAGGTCGGCCGGAGACTTGCCAGTAGTTCACCGGAGGTCGGCCGGAGACCCACCGAGACCCACCGGAGTTGACCGGAGACCTTGACAGAGAGGAGAGAGAGAATGATTGTTGACTTTTTACTCTAGTGGCATTTATGTAAATATGTTAGTTTTTATATTTAAAATATAACACCATTTTTAATCTGATGAGGACTGCTCATTTGGAAGATCAAAGTAGGCAAATTTTGAAAGATTGAGACTATGGAAGCCAAAGTTGGTGAAGAAGATCACAAAAGATGCAGCTTCATAGCAGCTAATTCAGGAATGGAAATATATCTAACATAAATGTTCCTTTTAGTAATTGAGATTTGTTGTGTATTTTATCTTTTTGGATGTGAACTGAGAAATAGTCAGTAATTGTAATTGCTTCGTTCTTTTCTTTATTATTAGATCCCATATATGTTGCTTACCATGACTTCCTTACTTGGCTATTTGGGATTGTTTCTTATTAATTATTGTTAGCATTATAATTATTAATTAGTGTTTTGATTGAATGGAGGGAAAGAGAGAATCAATGGGAGATTAAAACGGTGATTTGTGGGGTGGAATTATATGGAATTTTGTGTTAAAAGCCACCATGTTTTTCACTTGGGACTTCCCCCTCTCCACATTTGGGAATTTTGAGCCTAATGGTGTTGCTCCTGTTTGTTTATGCAGATTCTGTATGCAAGCAGGTCTGCCATTACCCTGATCCTGTAGCAAGGTAAACAAAATCTATAGACCTATGAAAGATGGAAAAGACCATCTGGTTAAAGTTTTCATTTTAAAACCACATTACTTTGCATCTCTATTATAGTTTGGTTCACTATCTACCTTAGTGAGAGTGCGTGGGTCAGTATTCTATCAGGAATCAGATAGCAAACAGCTTTATTGATTAGCTATTTCTTATTCCACTTTTTGCTATCTGCAATATTCGTGCATGCATGGGTCACTTTATTGATTTGCTTCTCTTTTTAAATCTGTTTGTTCTTTTCTTTTCAGGTTTAACATTGCACCAAACTTGATGGATCAAGCAAAAGATTATTTGAACAGAACTATGTTTGTTATATTGTTGGCTAGAGTGAGTATTTTAGAATTGAAAAAAAAAAAAAAAAAAGTTGTGGTTGCATGGTTGTGTGCAGTGCCTCTTTAAGCTTGCATGTCCTTTGAATGCTGATTTAGGATGGCCTGCTTTTGGAGTGTTGATTTATGTTATTCTATGTTCTTCCTATCTCTGTTTCTTTGTTAATGCATTTTTAATGAGAACCTCTCCTATAGTTACTAGGAATTTCTAATGTGGAGCTCTTTAAATTGAATGAATTCTTCAAAAGTGAGACATTACTTTTGACAACAAATATCAGTCAAGAAAAGTTCATGTTAGATTAGAAGTGCTGCAGCAAGCAAACAAACCCATAAATTCCGCAGCAAAGCGCGGCACTGTTTGCTAGTTTACTATATACTAAACATGAGTGCACTGTTCATAAGGAACTGAAAGGACGGTTTTGTCCTCACTTTGTGTTTTTCTGTGGCTCTGCCATTGAACCACTGAGGAACAACAGGAGATTAGATCCCATAGAGTTCAATTCCCGTTCTCAACCCATGACCAATATGAGCTCGAAGTTTTCTTTGTAACCCCCAGAACTTCTTCATAGTGGCTCCGCTCCATGCCTCATTTCATAGGGAACCTCAAAGATCTTCTCATTTCTGAAGAAACTAGAGTTACATCTCTTTTCCATTTTCACTCAAGAGTTCTTATGTGTTTCCACGCCCCTTTGCTTAGGAACACATACAAGATTCCTTTTCTTTTCTTAGGAACACATACAAGATTCGTCACTACAAAAAGAATAATGGTAACCCCACTATTAACTACTTCATTTATGATTTATGAATTTCATAGTAGGAAAATGATTTGTGGCCTCAATCTTAGGTGTCATGTCATGTTATCCACACACATCACCTATTTGTTAAATCATGATATGTAATTCTTGAGAAAAATACCATATTATCCTTCTAAAATCTAATGACTCTAAATTATTTTGGCTTTCTTCTATAGAAAATAAAATTTGGCTTTCTTTCATTTTTTTTTTCCTTTCATTACACTCATGTTTAGATTTAAACAACATCAATCAAGAGTACAAAAAATTTCATGTAATTCAATCAATAGATTTGCACGTACGTTCGATTAATAGATTTGCATAACACATGTATATGAATTCAACCTTTGTTGTAGAGAAACTGAATTTGAGAGGAATTTGTTGTGTCTTCTCATTGATAATAGGGGCCTCTTTATATAGAGGGTTACAATGCATAGAATCTCAATCATACAAGGAAAGTAATCGTAAGGAAAGTAATCGTACATTGAATAGGAATCTAGATCCTTCTAATTTAATCATATTATCACTAGAGCAAGTAACCTAGAGTTTGGGCCAAACACAAATTAGGGTTTACTTGAACACTCCCCCTTGTGTTGCCCAAACACGGTGCTTCTCTCGTTGCCTCGTTAAAAACCTTGCTGAGTAACAAAAACCCAGTGGGACAAAAATAACCACGGTCAAAGGGGAAAAAGAGCACAACACACCTTTCACGATTCGAGACGAACATGTAGACATCTCCCCTTGATGTCTGTGCCTCCCCCTGATGACTACGATCATGGGAGTTCAGATAATTTCCGCAAGCCAATTCTTGCCACATGTTTCTCAAACGTGGATTTGGGCAATGACTTAGTAAACAAGTCTGCCACATTATCCTTAGATCGAACCTGGTTCACTTTGATCTTGAGGAGCTTCTGTTGTTGCTGATTGTAGAAGAATTTAGGCGATATGTGCTTGGTGTTGTCGCCTTTGATGTAGCCTTGCTTCATTTGTTTAATGCAAGCAGCATTATCCTCATAAATGCTTGTTGGCTCATCTGTGGTAGACTTTAGACCACAATTGCTTCAAACATGCGTAACTATGGACCTAAGCCATATACATTCAGGAACTGCTTCGTGAAGAGCAATAATCTCTGCATGATTCGAAGAGGTAGTGACTAAGGTCTGCTTTGTAGACCTTCAAGATATTGCGGTCTTTCCCATGGTGAAAACATAACCAGTTTGGGAGCAACCTTTGTGTGGGTCAAAGAGGTACCCAGCATCAGCAAAACCTTCCAAAACACTTATATCGTTTTGGGGTGGGGAGAGGGAACGCGGTCCACCATATATGGCGTCCCTGACACTAGATGGATCTGAATCCATCTTCTCTCTATAGGGATAGAACAAGCCCATATCGATCGTACCACTTAAGTATAGAAAGATATCTTTAACACCAGTCAAATGGCGTCGTGTTGGCGCAGAGCTATATCTAGCTAGCAAGTTCACAGTGAATGAGATATCCGATCTTGTGCATTGTGCTAAGTACAATAATGCGCCTATTGCACTTAGGTAGGGCACTTCTGCCTCTAGCACTTCTTCGTGGTCATCTTTTGGACGGAATGGATCCTTCTTTGGATTAAGACTACGGATGACCATTGGGGTGCTTGAAGGCTTAATCTTGTCAGTATTGAAACGCCTAAGCATCTTTTGGATATAAGCTGATTGATGAATCAAGATACCATCTTTACGGTGCTCAAGTTCTAAACCGAGGCAAAACCGTGTTTTCCCAAGATCTTTCATCTCAAACTCGAATTTCAAGTGTTCAACGGTTTCCCTTAACTCTTTAAGGGTGCCCATTATGTTCATGTCATCGACATAAACCGCTACTATTTCAAATCCGGAACTTGTCCTTTTTATGAATACACATGGGCATAGTTCATTGTTAACATATCCCTTTCCAATCAAGTAGTCACTTGAATGGTTATACCACATCCGGATTGTTTCAATCCATATAGTGAGCGTTTCAATCTAATTGCAAACGTGCTCCTTGGTTTGGAGCTACTTGATTTGGGTAGCTGAATTCCATCTGGAACTTTCATGTATATTTCCGTATCTAAATCCCCATATAAATACACAGTAATCACATCCATAAGCTGCATGTTCAGTTTTTCAAAAACTACCAAACTGACAAGGTAGCGAAACGTAATGACGTCCATTATGGGAGAATAGGTCTCCTCGTAGTCGATTCCAGGGCGTTGTGAGAAGCCTTGTGCCACAAGGCGAGCTTTGTACCTTACAATCTCGTTTTTCTCATTACGCTTTCTAACGAATACCCATTTGTGACCAACTGGTTTGTTGTTAGGCGGTATTGGTACAACATTGCCAAATACCTTTCTTTTCGCTAGAGAATCAAGTTCTGCCGAGATCGCATCTTTCCATTTTGGCCAGTCAGCTTTACATTGGCATTCATCAACGGAGCGTGGTTCGATGTCATCGGTCTCAATTATGTCACGCACCACTGAATACGCGAATACATCATCAATGATGATGGAGTTTCTTTTCCACGTCCTATGTACATTAGTGTAATTAACAGAGATATCTACGTTCTCAGGGATAGGTTCTGACATTGAGGTGTCCCCCCAATGATGTCTCTTGGACATAACCATAATCCTGAACATTCTCATGGGACGGATTTTGAGTATCGATGATCAAAGGATTTGTTTGTGCCTCATTCGCTCTCTTTCTATGGCGAGTATCCTTCAAACCAATCGGTCTACCGCGCTTCCTTGCGGGACTTGAGGCCATAGACGTCACATAATTGCCATTCTGAGCAATGGAGCCATCTCCTGGTGTCACAGGAGTGGCGTTATGTCCATTATTTGTGACATCAATCCTTGCAGACACGTTTGCAGCAAGTATGTGTGATCTCGTCACTTTGGCAACATCAGAAAACGCATCAGGCAGAGTGTCTGCTATGTTCTGGAGCTCAATTATTCTTCGCACTTCAAGTTCGGACTGTGCGGTACGGGGATCGAGATGAGACATGGTGGGGACAGACCACGACAATTCATGTCGTTCCTGTTGAACATATGTGTTCTTATCTCCCCCTAACGATGGGAAGATTGTCTCATCAAAGTGACAATCCGCAAATCTAGTGGTAAAAAGATTGCCTGTCAAGGGTTCAAGATAGCGGACGATGGTTGGAGATTCATATCCAGCATATATACCCATTCGTCATTGTGGACCCATCTTAGTACGCTGTGGTGGCGTAATAGGCACATAAGAGCATCTCCAACAAATTGGTCAAAATGCTAATGTCAAATTCAAATTTGAAAGATGATGTGGCAATTGTTATTTTGACAAACTTCTACTCCAACAAAGATGTCAAATTTATATATTATTTTATTATTTTTCTTTTTCAGATATTATATTAAATATAATAAAACCAACTTTCTCTTTCTTCTCTATCTCTTTTCTTCTGTATCTCTTGTCTTCAAGAAGCCATGGAAAGAGAGCAGCAACAGGAGTTGTGGTATCTTCCGATCTCTCATATTCTCTCTATCTCTCTCTCTCTCTCTCTCTCTCTCTCTCTCTCTCTCTCTCTCTCTCGTTTCGCTCTGTGGTTTCAGTTACAATCAAATCCATGGTGACCCAAGGAACCCAACAAGCCTTTGGTTATCGAAGACGTCCAGGTGGCTCCGCCGCAGGCCGGAGAGGTTCGCGTCAAGATTCTCTACACCGCTCTCTCTTGAGATCTTGGTCTTGATTTCGTTGTGGGTGCTGCCCCTCAATCCAAAATTGCTGTTGCAAAATCATTCATCTGATTGGTAAATTAAACAGGTGATGATGGAGATGTTAAGAACCAGATGTGGAGAATGAGGTCGATGAAAGAAGATAGCAGAAATAACTTTTTTGATGTTCTTGATTAATCAGGCTTCTGTGAGAACTGAGAAGGAAAAAGTGAAAAGGAAGAGGAAGACGAGAAGGAAGAGGAGAAGAGGAGAAGAGAGAGATAATAATATATAAAAAAAGACAGATGAGGTTTGGGCTGTTAAATTTGACAGAAAGCCTCAAATTGTCAAATACACGTGTAAATGACATATGGGTTGAAGAGGAATTTGGACAGTCAAAAGTAGACGTTGGGTTGCCAGGTGGAAAAAGACCTCTCCGTTGGAGATGGTCTAAATGGCACACCCAAAAATGCATAAGTGCTAGATATCAGGCTCGTACCCAGTCACTAGCTGTAACGCAGAGTAAGATTGGGTTGTAGTGGGTCGTAGATGAACTAGTGTCACTGCATGCAATATTGGATATCCCCAAGCAGAAACAGGGAGATTGGTGCGCATAACCAATGTCCGTGCTATCATCTATAGTCGTTTGATAGCAGCCTCTGCAAGACCATTTTGGATATGAACATGGGGAACTGGATGCTCTACATCAATCCCCAATGACATGCAATAGTCATCAAACATTTTCGATGTAAACTCCCCAGCGTTATTAAGTCGAATCGACTTAATAGGATGATCTGGGTAGTGAGCCCGTAGACGGATAATCTGGGCGAGGAGTTTAGCATAAGTAGCATTTCGAGTAGACAATAGCGCGACATGTGACCAGCGTGTCGACGCATCAACCAATACCATAAAGTATTGAAAAGGTTTGCATGATGGTTGAATTGGTCCACATATATCCCTTTGGATTCTCTATAAGAACGGAATGAGTATTTTAGGATCCTTTGCGTAGGACGGTCTCAGTCCTAATTTTCTGAAGGAACAGGCTTTGCAAAATGAGCGAGGGGCCTTAGAAGCAACCAATGAAGATTTTGGTTGGGCCTGAGTGTCCGTAGCACTATTAGAAGTAAAATGTGTGACTACATCTCCCATCATGGCATTAGAGCCATGGAAATTGGTGTGTGTGGCGACATGGCCACGAGGAGAGGCAACCATGACGTCATGCTCATGGTTGGCGCCATTGGTGGCGTCATCACATGGGACTTGGGCAGCCCTATGGCTCCCCAAGATGGTTGCAGCGCCAGAAGCTGCAATTGTTGCGGTCTTGCTAAGTCCAGGAATCAATTTTCGATTCTTGCTTCTTCTCACTCTAAAGAATTGATGTCCGTGTGAAGTCTTTAGTATACAGAGCATCATGTCACGACCAGGGTGTCCTAGTCGGTCATGCCAAAGCTAATATGTGTCTGAATCCAAGAGATCTTCTCTTATGACATTATTGGATTCAATTGGTCGAATTGTAGTGACATAAAGTCCACTAGATTGACACATAAGCTTCTCTAAGATGCACTTTCGTCCGCAATCATTAAAGGTAATGCAAAGGAACTCTTTTTCGTTCTCATTATGGGTTTCCACATGGAATCTGTTGGCTCTTATATCTTTAAAGCTCAATAAGGTTCGGTTTGCCTTAGGAGCGTAGAGAGCTTTAGTGACTTTAATCAAGGTGCCATTTGGCAATAGGAATTGGGTCATTCCATGTCCTTGAACTAAACCTGATGGCCCAGCCATCGTAGTCACAGAGGAATATGTAGGCAACATCTCTAAGAATAATTGCCTATGTCGTAGAATGGTGTGCGTAGTCGCACTATCCGCAAGACAATGTAGTTCATCCATTCCTAAAAGAAAAGCTCATAATTAAAAAGGAGTCATAAAGAAAAGCACTCAACTTTTATTAATAATCCAAACGGAATTACATCATCGTTTCTTTAACAAAAAAAAAAGAATCTAATCCAATAAACTAGCTAATGCAAAACAATGGTAGTCGTCTAACTCTTTTTGGTAATTTCAATGCAAATGTGACCAGGTGAGTAGAGAGATGTCAGTGGAGCAAAGCTCACTTAAGTACCACTTATCTCAAAACCTTCCTAGACATCATACTTACATTGAGTACGCCTCTATGAAGAAAGCCTAGTGCCATTGGCATTTACTATAATAATATGGCAATTGCCTACATCTCTTGGAAAATAAAAAGACTTCATCAAAATAGCCAGTTTTTGGGTCTTGATTCTTGTAGTCTTCCACCCTTAGATCGAGATCACCATCTTGATCTTCTTGTTCTATGTAATTTGCCTCCCTTGCTTCACGATACGTCTTGTATGCGTTTGCAACTTGCTGGGGTGCTTTACATGCTTTTGCCCAATGTCCAGTTGATCCACATCTGAGACAAGCATCATTATGGTCAGGTTCCCTTGATCGAGGTGCTTTGGGAGCTTTTTGAGGACGGTTATTGCCTTTGGTGGTGTTACCACCATAACCGGAGGCTTGGCCTCTCTCTCTCTTCACACGTTTACCTCCACGGTTTCGTGCAAGCCTATCTTGGCGGTTTCCTTCCTCTTTAGGGCGAGAATATGGACTAGAAAGTCCAGAATTATCCCTATTCTTAGGGTTTCGCTCCTTGCATCCTCCCTTGGAGGCACGACTATAATTATACTCCGGATTTGGCTTGGTTGCCACGAGTCTAGAGTTATAGTTATTCACAAGTATGTTGTCGTGCTTTTCAGCTATGTTCATGGCACCCATTAGCTCATGAAATCTTGTGATGCGTCTAGCATTGACATCAATCCGATAGTTCTTGCCTATCATCAACGCAGAGACGGGGAAGGTGGAGAGAGTCTTCTCGATCAACATCGTATCAGTGATTTTCTGTCCACAAAATTCCATCATAGACTTGATACAAAGTGCTTCAGAATTGTAGTCAAGTACAAACTTGAAATCACAGAAGCGGAGCCTATGCCATCTCACTTCTAAGTCTGGAAGCAGGGAATCACGGATGTTGCCAAAACGCTGCTCGAGTTCTACCCATAGTTTTCTTGGGTCTTCCTCATTGAGGTACTTATTTTGGAGCGCGTCATTCATGTGCCTTGTCATGAGAATGATGGCTTTAGCTTCATTCGCCTCTCTCTTAGCTCTATTTGCTTCAAAAGCAGCAGCTTGTTGAGGAGTAAGCACGTCCTGACTTGGCTCTTGGATCGTACTCAGGATCCCATCAGCCTTAAGATGCTGGCGCACATCACGAACCCACTTGTGGTATCCTGCGCTTGTTGTCTCTAGTGGAGCGAAACTCAACTTGTTCAGGTTACTCATCCTTAAAAACAACAAGAAAATAGGGTTAGTTTCGGAGAGAAAAAGGGCTACCACGAAAAACTATAAAATTTCTGAGCGTAGTCGGTTTCCAAGAAATTAGGGATTTTCTGAGCGTAGTCGCTTCCAAGAAAATCCGATTCCAAGAGGGGTTTTGGATTAGATCGAAACAACGATGTATGTGGTCGATCGTTTTCTTCTCAACAAACTCTAAGTTTGGATGACTCTACAAGCTCCAAGCTTGGAGTGAGCACGAACCCCCACAGGTCGGCTTTTTGGTCTCCCCTATGAAGAAGAAAGGGGGGTAGAAGAAGGGATGTTGGAAGTCCCGATAAAAAGAAGAGAAAAGTAAAAAAAAAATTTAAAAAACGGAAACTTTTAGAAAAGTTTACCTTGAAAAATTGCCGGAAATCTTGACCGGAAAAGTTGACTGGAAAAATATCGCAGGAAAAGTGGCCGGAAAATTAGCCGGAAGTGGCCTAAAAAGGTTGACCGGCATTGACTGGTCGTTGACCGGATGTGCTGACGTGGCGGCCGGTTGCTAACGTGGCACTCTGATGCTGACGTGGCAACTGACTGGAGGCTGACTGGGCGCTGACTGGATGCTGACGTGGCTCGGGCTAGACCTGATCTGATTTGGGCCGAGAGCAGCGACTGAGGGCTTGAGGTCTGCTTCTGGGCTTGGTGGATCCGTTTCTGCTTCTGGGCCTAGGGCTGACTTTTGGACCGAGGGTTGACTTGTGGGCTTGGTTGACTGAAGCAGAGGCAGAGGATGTAGGTCGCCGGCTGTTCAGTAGTGCAGTCACTTCAGGCGGCCAGTTCGGGAGGTTCTAGGCCGGTTCCGGTGGTGATTTTTCTGCTCCAGTGATCTGGGGTCAGGCTTCAGCTTCTGGTGGAGTATGGAAGCAGTAGGCAGGGAGGAAGGCTTCGAAAATGTAATTCTTGAGAAAAATATCATCTTATCTTTCCAAAATCTAATGACTCTAAATTATTTTGGCTTTCTTCTAAAGGAAATAAAATTTGGCTTTCTTTCATTTTTTTTTTTTCGTTTCATTACACTCATGCTTAGATTTAAACAACATCAATCAAGAGTACAAAAAATTTCATGTAATTCAATCAATAGATTTGCACGTACGTTCGATTAATAGATTTGCATAACACGAAGGGTTCCTGCAAATTTTGGAAATATAATGTGAAAAATACATATTCATATTGCTCACCTAAGGGACAGTTTTAAGGGACTGTGAGGGACAAGTGAATCTCAACCACATGTAATAAATATAAAAGCAGAAATTATAACAATTTAAAACTGTGCATTTATTTTCAACCATCAGATTCATTTGTCCCTCACAGTCCCTTAGGTGAGCAAGTCTTATATTCTTTTGTTCATTATTTTCTTTTTATGTAGGTAGCTAGTGTTTAAACGTTAGATTTGAATTCATTATTTTTTGTTTGTTTTTCCCTTATCTCTAGATTGTAGATGTTAATTAATCGCTGCTAACGTGGGAATTTTTTCTTTCCTCTTAATTTAGACATAAGTATTTCCCAAATTCAATTTATTAATGCTATTTTTTTTTTGGATGAATTTAATCAAAATATTTGGAAATAAAAGTTAACGTCTATTTCTTGGCACATAATTCAATATATTAATACCATTTGGAAAGAAAAATTAAAGGAAAAAATTTAACTAAATGAAGAAAAATATTGGTCAAATAATCTATAGACATATCTTTTTAATTAAGGGGTCGTGACCACTTATCCAATTTTAGCCCAAAAATTGCCCACTTACTTCACCAAGAGTTTTTTAACCTCATTTACCTAATCTAACAGTGTTTGACAATATTGCCCTCATTTTAATTAACAAATTACATTCATATCTCTCTCTCCTCCCCCTCATCGATTTCTCTCTCTCTCTCTCTCTCTCTCTAAGCCACCACTCCACCGTCGATGACGGCCTCCACCGCCGGCGCTCTGTCCCACCGTCGGACCACCAGAGGATGACGCCATCCAACTCCACGATCCCAACCCCTCTGGGCTTCGCCGGTTTTGTTCGTCAGATGTCTGGGAAGCTCTCCACCCCGGAATCAGGTCTAGGCTTCGTTTGCAGGTCTCAGACAACGTCAAAACTGTGGTCTATTGGGGAGCAATAGACAGATTATTGCCCCCCAATAATTTCTTAATTGTGGTTAATTAATCACTGAAATTAGAGTTTTGATAAGTCTTATGTTGTTTTGAGTTTATTAAAAGTACAATAATATGTCAATGATAGAAACTGGTGATTTTTCGGGTGGTCTATTGGGAGGCAGTAGACAGATTATTGCCCCGCAATAATGTCTTAACTGTGGTTCATTTATTACAGGTCATTTCAACAAAATGCTGCTAAATTCATTAACCAAAATAATTAAGTTTATTGGGGGGTCATAATATGATTATTGGGGGGTAATAAAATCAGACGCGGGAATCCGGTTACCAATCCGGCAGTCGGATTCGGGATTCCGGTGACTGGTTGTCGGATTCCGGTCACTGGACGCCTGACTCCGGTCACCGGTCGCCTGAGATCGCAGTCGGCCACTGGTTACCGGAGCACAGCAAGGTGGAGGATGACTTCTCTCTCTAAGTGAGAAAGAAGGAGAGGGCAAAAAAGTCCTAAAAATAAATAAAAAGAATTTAAAAAAAGAATTAATTGGATATTAGGGAAATAATCCCTTAGAGTGTTTTGGGTAAATGGGGTTAAAAAACTGTTAGTTGAGCAAGTAGGTAATTTTAAAGCTAAAATTGGGTAAATGATCATTTCCCCTTAAATTAATACATAATTAATAGCTGATAATTTTTTCGTCACCTAATTAAATTCATTAATGTAATTGATTTACCCCCTAACATCTAAAAGGAAATGTAAAAGGGTAAATTTGGTGTTGCAATAGTATGATGTGGCAAGATATATTATGTGGAATTAAAAATAAAATTTGTGTTTACTTACATGGCATGACACCAAGGATTTGAGTTCACAAATCTTAGGCCTCATTGAGGCCCCATATCATTGCCCTTTCATAGTAATAGAAATACATTTCCTACTGAGACAAAATTTGAAACTTGCTATCCACTTTCTTAGCAGGCAAAAATTTACCTCCGTAAAAAGGATAATTCATTCAGATCAACATGAGAGTCCAACTACATTGCATTGCCATAATCCATGTTGTATATTTGAAAGAGGTTGACCCCCTTGGTTCTCTCATGTTACAATCCTCTTCCCGCTGAGCCCCCAATACGCCTATTGTGATTCCCAATACAAGAGTCAAAATAGGAATAAGTAACCATATAATTCCATAGACCCCTTTTAAAAATTCCAATCTAGAAAAAGAATCGATATCTTGTACTTCTGGTGTATCAATTATCATTTCAACGATCAACTTCTCCCATAATGATATCTATACTACCTAGTATTGTCATAATATCAGCCAATTTCATTCTTTTAAGAGTGTTTCTATTGGGACCTCCAAATCTACTCAATTGACCTCACTCTATTATGAATTATTAAATGACAAATATAACCTACTATAAAATTACTATTAAGGACAATAATTATACTCAAAAAAATATTATATTTATTTTATGTAGACTTTCCAATTCAATAATATTATATTGTATTCTTTATTATTTTCCTTATCTATTTTTCATTTTTCAATTTCACTACATACTCATTAAAGCATTCATATATATTTAATAAGAATTAAAATATTATTAAGATAATGTGACATAAAAATGTATGATATATTGACATATATGTTGAACATGCATTGGTGAGGGAAAAAAAAATAAATCCTATTATAATTTATGACCTGAATCTAAGTCTATCCATTATATTTGCAAAAAAAAAAAAAACAAAAAAGAGTAGCAGTTAAAAAATATATATATTTTAATAATTAATCATGAGGTACAAAAAGTTGAGAAAATAAATAAACATTAAGAAAAAATGATTTCTTCATTTTCTTTAACAGCTAAAATACAAAAAAAAAAAAACCACAGAATAGTTCATGTTATTTTCTTATTGATTAGAAATTAATTTTCGAAACTCAACACCTTGTGTTTGATTTTTTTATATTTTATTGGAAAAACAATTTATGCATGTTGTTTGATTAAGGTATGTATATGTAGTTAAGATTTATAGAGTAATTAAATCATTGAAATGACTAAGTTTTTTTATTTTAAAGATAATAATTTGTTTATGAGTGAGGTTATTTGAGGAACTTTAGTGAATAATTTTAGTATTTAAAAATTTGACAGGACGTGTAAAAAGCAAAGAGGTCAAGTGAGTAAATTTGGAGGTTCTAATAGAAAAATTCTTCTTTTAACTAACTTAGGAAGAATTTGTGGCGGTTTCTTCTTTCTTCTACAGCCAAATGATTGACTTCTGCCGGTTTCTTCTTAGAAGCTTCCTCGCTTCTGCCTATTTTTTCGCTCTCTCGCTCTCCTCCCTCTCAATATTTAATTTACATATCAAGAGAACATCGTGAGAAACTTTCTAAATATCGCGATATTTTGTGAAATTTTTGATAAATTCTTGATTATTAGTCTCATGGCCCAACTGCCAAACTTGGGCCTAAACTCGAATGTTCCTAACTTCGGCCCAAATTTTAAAAAATTGGACAAAAGGCAAGGTGAAGTTAAGATGATTCGAAACTTGGTTGCCCAAGGTATGTCAAAGAGTTAAATCCTATTTACTCCCTATACTTATAGAGTTTCATCGTTTCAGTCCCTGACGTTCGAATTTCACCTAAAAACTCCTCGAACTCTCAATTTCCTCCCAATTAGTCCCTGTCGTCAAGCTCCGTCCAAATTATCTGTTAAATTGCTGACGTGACATCCATTTCACACTAAAATGACTATTTTACTCTCATGGTTTTTTTTTTTATAGTTTTTTTTTCCTCTGTTTTTTTTTTCTTTTGACCCCTTCTTCTTCCAACTCTCTCTCCCCCTCTCCGTCTTCTTCTTCCTCCAAAAACAAACCCAACTCTCTCTTCATCTTCTTCTTTCAACTGGAGGAGAATCTGGACTTGCTCGCCATCACCTCATGGAGCTCAAAGTTGTTGGATGCTTCACCATCTTCATCACCGACGATTATGAAATCAGCGAAAATCCAAACCAAACCATCCTCAGATTCTTACCTTCTCCTAAACCAAATCAAATCCCTATCAATACCAACCTCAACCTAAACCAAATTGATCAAATCCAACAAAGTCCAAATCTTTACAACTCCTCAGATTCTTACCATCACAAATTGGTCCAGCCCGACCCTGATTCCGATATGTCTTTGTAGGGGAGGCGGCCGAAGCGATCCAAGTAGCGGTGGGGGACGTGGAGGTCGTGGTGGTAGTGGGGTGGAAAGACTAGAGTCACTGATTGGCCATTTGCCTAGAGTTTCAGAGTAAGTGAAAGCCTCCTCCTTACCAATCTCGACTTGGAGAAATTTCCGATCCGGTTGTCGTAGTCATTGTCCTCCTCAAAGCCGTCTTTCCACTACGCTCTCCAGCCAAACATGTAGTAAAAAATCTGGTTGTGGGATTTGGTTAAGAAAGTGGGTCGAGTACTGCTATGTGGATGTTGTTGGTTTTGGTGTTGAACTTGAAGAGGTCGAATCAAAGAGTAATGAGGTCGAAGTAGAGAGAGAAGAGATCAGAGAGGAGCAAGAGAAAGACTTGGCCGACGACGTCGTTGAGGGTCCTGGGCCGCATGCGCTCCCACAAGGGCTTGTGGTGGGCCGCGGCGGTTGAGGGTTTATCGGAGGTAGTGGGCGGCGGGGTTTCCGGGATGAGAAGTTTGTGGCGCTTGGAGAGTTGGGAGGTTGGGGTGGACTGTTGGTCTTTTGGTTGTTGTTTGTCTTGGGATTGTGAATTTGTGGATTGGGAGAGGAAGAAGCAATCGAGATTGGGTTGAGAGGTGGCGGTGGGAGTGGGGTGGTTGTGGAGGAATTGCGGTTGAGAATCCAATCGGTGGCTTTGAGAGCGGAGTTACCGCTGCTGGCGGCGAGGTCGGTGGGGAAGCCCATTCTTAGCAGCTATTGCATTTCCATCTCGACATGGTGGAAGAAGAAGGGGTAAAAAGACAAAAAGGAAAAAAAAAGATAGAGAAATTTAAAAATAAAAAATAAAATCAGTGATGAGGGTAAAATAGACATTTTGACGTGAAATGGATGTCACGTCAGCAATTTAACGGACAATTTGGACGAAACTTAATGGCAGAGACTAATTGGGAGGAAATTGAGAGTTCGAAGAGTTTTTAGGTGAAATTCGAACGTCAGGGACTGAAACGATGAAACCCTATAAGTATAGGGAGTAAACAGTATTTAACTCTATGTCAAAACTCCTCAACCATCCCTACCGAGATGTTATTTGGTTAATTTGTGCACATTTTTACATATATACGCTCTCCATATATTTCATTCTTTTCCCATCATTTCTCTCAAAAATTTATCAATATAGATACTTTCTCAATATTTCCATCAAAATATCTATTCTTCAAACCATCGAAATTTCCTCTATAATCGATATTTTGGCCCTTGAATTAAACTCATGCAAGTAAACAATTAACTAATGATAATTTGTTAATTAATTTTTGCACCTGCTCAACTTTGAAATTCAAATAGAACCAATAAATTTACAAACTCCTGTAATCAGAGTGCCCGTTCAAAATTATCCATCTCTTGGCTAGGGTTTACTTACGTAGTAACATGCCTGGTGAGCGTAAGGCGCATGTATTATTTGTACTGTGGACTTAATAATTATTAAACAAACCATTATTGTCTAGATGCACATTGATTTTAACCATTTTATAGCATAGCTTACGGGGGCTAATGAGCCGGGCAGGTTTTTTCCGGCCTTTGGCGGGCCGGCCCTGAAATTCCTACGCTAAATCGGTCCTGAACACTAGCGTGTATTAAGAGGCTAACATTAATTAAATATAAAATGCTTGTAACACCAGAAAACATAAAATTATAAATAATTTATCAGAGTATCCCGTCCCCGTTAAATCATTACTTGCGTTCTCTATCCCGAACAAACCACTAGAACAAAAGACTCATTTTTTGCTGCAGGGCTGTAACAAAAGACTCATTTTTCACATGTTCGAACTTTTTTGCATTTACCTTCTTCTGTCTTTCCATACCAACTTGCACCTACACCACGCTTGGAGATGGCATCTGGAAGTGGTGCATTTGATCTTGAATCATGCAATTGCTGAAACAACAGATTAATTACTCAAGTGAGAGAAGAAAAAGAACAAACCGGAAGAAAAGAAAAGCATTGATCTCAGTCTCGCACCTTGATATGAGTCATTGCTGCAAGGTTGTAACCAATGATATCCTTCTTTGCCTGGAGAAAAACAGTTATCAACATGTCAGACAAAGAATCAGTAGTATGTATGACCAAGACTATCATCAAAATCAAATTAATTTCCTGTAACGTCTGAATCAAGCAACTTAGTCGAATTTATGTCTCTACAATACATTACAATTGGTACAGACATAATATCATCCTGCCCATCAGTCCTAAGCAGATAAGTGTGTAAATGTTAAAAGGCACCATTTACCCTGCAAAATTTCTATCCTAAAGTGAACAATCTGTTACCTTTAAGTTGGGATAAAGAACCTCTTTTAAACCGGTCAATATTGGTTTTACAGCTGGAGTGGAAATCAATTGATTACAAATTATCTGCAGCAGCAATGTAACCACCCTGGTAATGAATTCAACCTGTTAATAGAAAGAAAAGAAACAAATAAGTTCACAGCTTCTCCACCCCCAACCCCAAACAAACCAACCAAAAAAAGGGCCAAATAACGGGCAGGTGATAAGTGTTTCATAGTTATGATCCAATTTTAAAAGCATGACACTAGTATAACGCTTATAATAAATACAGGAACAGACTATGCGAGGCATAAGTTATTTGAGAAAACTGTGTAAACAGATACAAGCACGAGCAACAAATAAACCTCGATGGATACCCTGTCTTTGAAAATTTTAATAGACACCAACCTCATCAGGACGTAGATCAACATCCTTGCAGAAAGACAAAATCTTCAAGGCATCCGAGAAGGGTAGCCCCTGCACTACCAGTGTCAGTAATCTTAACAATGGAAGAAACTGATTGTGCATAAAGATGTATAAAATATGAAAAGAAAAATCCCAGAAAGAGAAGCTCAACCGACTCAAGAAAATAAAAGGTGCGCCAAAAAGGGAAACCCTACTGGTGTGATGCCAGTAGTTTATCCTTTATCTCCTTAAATCACTTGTTCTTGCTTTTGTAGAATCCTTTTGTTTCTAAACAACCATAACCCGCTGCGATAAGACCCTAGATTCTAAACAGAAAACCTTGTTCTTCAAGTTTTCCCCTAATTGTCCGGCCTAATTTTGGTATCACAGGAGGATATTATGGGAAAACCTTTTGAGGGACGTTTGAGTGACTACCACTCATTTTAACATTAAAAAAAAAAGAAAAAAAAAGAACCAGCCATGGAGAAGGAAACACCAAAAATAATACTAATGAAAAGGACGAGAAACAACCAAAATTCTCACAACAACCAATACAGCAAGTACAACAGAGCAAGGAAGACAAAGACTTGTTTAAAGGTGATACAACAGGAGATAAGAAAATAGAGTCAAATGTTCCAGCAATTGGATATCTTATTCATATTGTATCCAAGTAAATAACGTATGAAATCTAATATAAATGATTACTATGTTAAACTACAATATGCAATTACAGGGGGATTTGGATTTAAATTGCTTCCTTTTTGAGAGGATGCAAGATCTATTCCATCTCCTATATCGACTAGGGTCCCTGCACTGCCTCGACATCAGCTGTGTTAGATTAGGGGTTTTAGATATCTAATAATAGATGCTGAATCATATCCGATATAGATTTCCAATCAACTATGTCACCCAATAGAGAGAATACATAGACAAAGGATAAAGGGTTGTTTAGAAGACTTCATCAATAGCCTCACTAGATTAGTGCTTGATCACTACAACTACAACTTGATTATGAATTGTTCTTGCTCCATATCTATGTCCTTGTGTGTTCGATCCTAGTAGTTTTAGAAATGTGGCTAATATCTGAAGAATACCACTCTTAAGAGAGAGTGATGGCCATTTGTATACCGCTCCTGGCGTGAGAGTGAGATAATGTGAGATGTACAGAGATGGAGAGCAAAGCCTATTCCACTCTCAAATATAGAGGGAGGGAGGGAGGGACCTTATTTGTTTCTCTGGTTTAACCAATTCACAACTTTGACTCGAAACTTTAAAATATACAAATATATACTAGTCTAGCTCACAAACTGCAGGGCATTGCACCAAGGAATAAGACCAGGATGAGATAAAAAATAAAAAATAATAAAAATAATAAAAAAATAAAAAATAATAATAATAAAAAATAAAAAAAATTGAAAGACAACACTGAAGCACACTACTGCATTTTGAACAACATGAGGTAAAGTCTTACCAATAGCATCGACTCCAAATCGCTTGTCTTAACCTTCAAAAGTTCATGCAGAAAATAATCAGGAGGAGACAGCCCTAGCATAAAAGGATTTGGTTGAAACTCAGCAACCAGCTTTCCACTGACTTTTTCCGCCTGAAATGGCATGGTGAAACAATTTAATTTATGTAGCCGTGTTATAGCTATATGAGTAGTAATTTTCTGTGATTGGTGATTAGTGAAGTAAGACCAAAAGACTCAACCTAAAAAATAATAATAATAAGGACCAAAAGGTCATGAGAGGCAGCAAATTCGTTCACCAATTTCTTGGCAAATTCAGTATCTTCATATTTAGTGCATCAAAATTCATTAAGATTCCCCCATCTTTTGTCTTTTTTCCCATCTCTCCAAACACAATCTTGTGTAGTTCCAGATAAATTTATAAGTTTTCTAATTGTATTTGGAAGTTCAAATGAGTACAAGTTTGGGTTATAGCAGTGCTCCAAAGACAGTACTGAGTTTGATACTTTGATTAATGAATCATGTTGCACATAAATGGAGAAGCCACCATTGCCAAATCTGTCCTTTAGTTTATAATCTACAAAAGCCATATATGTAGTACAGTATATTTCATACGTAATGCATGCAGAAATAAGTTTTGAGACTCAAATAGAGAGTTTCCAAACTGAAAGGATGATTCCCTTAGTTGCTTCTGGTCCATTAATGGCAGTACTTAAATGTTTCAACCAGGCATACATACTAAACTCAGGGAATATTGCACATGATGAGATGCAGCCAATGTCAACATATAAAGAACATTATAAATTAATGTTATCTTTGAAGTATCATTGGTCAAGCAAAACCTAATCAATTTCAGAAACAAATGTACCTCATAATTGGCTCGTCGCTTTGATTCTTCCCATGCTATTTCTAGTTTAGCAACAATTGAGTCGGTCAAAGAAATTGTTTCTTTAGTTTTCTTCCCAGCAAAAGCCACAGCTCCCTCTGCAGGGATCTTTTCCTTGAGTGCAAAATTGTTCTCATATTCATCCTTGAAGTCAGACTCGTACATCTTTTCCAACTCCCGTTTTTCCCTCTCTTCCTGCAATTTCAAACAAAGATTTTTAATAGGAGAAGAAATTGTCTTTTTAAGAAGTCCATATTCAACCTCAAACATCATGATCAGTAGCACCAGAAAAGACTCAACTTCAAGTTAGTAACACAAATTTGGGGTGGAAAAACAGCTTCTTTCGTCAAGAAGAGGCATTACCTCAAGGAAAAATGGCTCATCAGTACGATCCCAGCGGCGAATTGAGCGATCATGAGATCCCGTGACAAAGAAATCACCACGGTTACTAATAGCGAGGCAACAAACACCCTCATGGTGTCCCTTCATAGTTAAAAGCAACTCAAATTTATCAGCATCCCAGTAGTTTACTTGCTTATCATCCCCAACACTAACAAAGTAATGGGTATTTGGCACAAATTGTACTTGCTGAACGCTGCTCTGATGATCAAACATTGATTTGTGGCAGTCACCAAAATCTAGCCCCCAAATCTTCACATTTTTGTCTTGAGATCCAGTCACTATCAACTCTCCATCGGATGAGACATCGAGACATAGCACTGGCAGCTTGTGACCATATAAGGTGACGAAAAGTTTGAGTGAATCCATATAGAATACCTAAGAACACCACATAAATGCCAAAGCTAAGAACAGCACTCAATGAACAGATATTATTAATGAAGATTGCAAACCCAAAACAGCAAAAACTAATCCCTGTAATTTTATCCAAGCTCATGTTGGGCATTTCTCATCACAAGTTTTAATATATACCTTACAAACATCTGGATAAGTTTTAGCAATTGATCACTAATTTTTTTCTTCACTTTCCTGTGAATTTCAGAAGTTAAGAGAAGTTACTAACTAACTTATGCCCAAATTCGGTTATGTGATTAAAAAAGTAAATTCAGATGGCATATGCTAAACAAAGTGAAACTAAAAATTGATGTCACCAATACAGATGTACTGCGTTTTCTATAGTTGGAAGCCAAATTAGGACTTGGTTTAATAATTAAATGAAACAATCCAATGGATGATTATGTTAATTTTACCTTTACTATGGTATCCAACGCCACCAAAAGATATTTGGCATCAGGACTGATAGAAACCACACGAACATCAGTATCCATCTCCTTCATTCTTACATTTGACACTAGCAGGCGCTTAGAATCCTGTTACAAACAAAGTGCATCCAGTCATAAAAAAAGTCAAGAAGGTTGGGCCCAATAAAACAGCAGGAATGGAGGGCCACAAAGGATGAGGGGAAAATCAAAGATAGGATTTCATCTTAGAAGAAACCCATAATAAAGTAGGGATTCCAACTTTGTCCAATCAACAGAGAAAAAAAAAATCCCTTCTTCTTGTTATACCTGAGCCCATCCATAGACATGCATGTATGTAACTATATAGGGATGTATTTTTTTTTTTTTTTGAAATGGTTGAAACGACTGATGATCAATAAGTATTAAAAGTAGACAGATTCCATTTTGCATGGTATCAAAGCTTATATAGATTTGAGAACACAAGAACACTGATATGTTAAACATAAAGACATCACCAAATCAGGACATAGACTCATAGAAATGAGACAAAAGTATGCTCCAGAAATAAGTCCTAGAGCAAATAAATGACATGTTACCCTAAGAACCGATAATGATAGTAACATAGGATTAGAACTTCAAACAGGAGAAGGTACACAGGACATACTTCTTTGACTCCATATTCCCAGAACTTAACATAACCATCTGAGCTTCCTGTGACAAAACCATTTTCATTGGGAATTCTTGCAATAGACTGAACAGAGCCACCATGTGCTTCTACTACTTCAGTGACAGTTGCACTCCCAACGTCAATAATTTCCATTGTTCCACCCTTGGTTCCAACAAGTGCAAACTTGTTATTGCAAGAAGGAAGGATAAAAGCACACATGGCGAATCCTGTGTCAATAGTTCCAAGGCAGTAACCATTGGTTGGATTCCAGATCTTTGCTGCATTATGACTGGTTGACATCAAAACTGTGTTGTCTGAGCTAAGCGCTACACTTGTGACAGATGATCGGTGGCCGTGGAGGTCTATAGCGCGTGTTTGTTTTGTTGCTTCGCTCTCAAGAGAATAAAACGCGCATAGATTATCGCTCAGAGACAAAGCTATTGTGGCTAGGGAAGTCTTGGGAGGGTTTGGACAAAAAGAGATGGAACATATCTTTTTGCCAGGTCGGATAGTTTGGAAAAGTTGAAAAACATCAGAGAACATGAGCCCGTGCCTCTTTCCCTCTTCTCCAGCTCCATGATCCTCCATCACCTCAGCTTCCCCTTGGGCAGACTTTTTCTTTTTGATCCGGCGAATCCTGCGGTTTGCTTTACGGGTAGATTCAGCCTCATCCAGTACGTTGAATATATGTACCGCCTTTCCTGCCTCTTGACATGCCAGCAAATTTCCAGACTTGTTGAATCTCACAGTTGCAACTCTGTTCTTGCTTTTTCGCTGATATTCACCAAACAGCTTCAAAACTTGCCATTTATTATGAGGGGATGGATCTCCAGAGTCTGCAATTTCTGTTCCATTAGAAGTGGATTGGCAAGCTTTAAGGTCATGCTTAATTGTGTAAACCCTAAGTTCCAAGTCAGCAGAGCCAGAGACCAAATATCTTTCTTCGGGATCGATATCTATGGACCAAATTTCACTATGGTGGTCACTTATTGTCTGCATGCAATGGGGGGTTTCAAGATCCCAGACCTTCAAAAATTTGTCTTTTGAGGAACTAACGAGTTTCTTACAACAGTCCAAGAAGACGAGATCAGTGACCTATACAATACATACATGAAAAATACACAGAGATAATTTAAAAATCCACAGCCTAAAAATTGGATAATAAAGAGAGTTGTAGTTTTATTTGAAACCTGATTCCCATGCCCGCGAAGGCGATAGATGCCCTCGCCCCTCTCCACATCCCACAATATAATGTCCTTATCTTGGCCACCAGAAACCAGCCTATCTCCAGTCTTGTTGTACCGTAAGACACTAACGGCCCCCGTATGACCGTAGAATGTGGTCTCACAAATTTTATTCTGAGAGTCCCAAATTCTAATGCTCCCATCTCCATACCCAGCGGCTATCTGCAATCAGTGACATAAGAAACAGCAGTATCTACATTAGTTCTGACTGTTGAATCTCGGAACTCCTTTTCTACAGAAAAGCGTAAGCTTACCAGAGAAGAAGAAGAAGAAGAAGAAGGCGAGACCGCGATGGAGGTGACAGGCGGCGAATATCCATCAGCACAAGGAGTTAAGGTTTTGATGCAAATGCCTTGTCGCACGTTCCACACGCCCACCTTTTCCAGGCCCGGGGCAAAAACGTGCTTCCCGGAACTGTCGTAGGCGATGTTTGAATTGCCAGAAACTATCACGCCGAAGGCGGCACCCTGCTCGTATCGCAAGTACGACTTCACCATGACTCCTTTTCTCTCCGCTTCTGAGAAGTAGGGGTTTAAGAACTTTTTTTTTTTTTTGAAAGGGGGTTTAAGAACCTTTTATATTGCAAAAGGCCCAAATTTTGAGCCCAGAGTCCATTCGTTAAATTATAACTGGGCCTGTTCACAGCTTTTTATTCTTATTTTTATTTTTATACGAAAGAATGACTATATTAAATGTAGAATGATACTCTTCCTGTGAGCTCCGGGAAAATGTGTCAAACTTAGTAGAGATCGTATAAGAAATTGTTCAACGATCTCGATAAACGTTAAGTTACTCGAGAAAATTTTCAGAAATTTTCATCAAGTGAAATCCTCGATTTAGGAATTTAATAATAAAATACACGACACGACGAGTTCGTAGAAATTTTCGGAGAATTTTCCGAAGTTGTAGGATTTTAGAAAATAATTTCTAGAAATAGAATTTTCTACAGTGCGATCTGGACCATTGATCAAGCACCGCTTCATCTTGGCCCTTGAATAGAATGGAAATTAGGGTCTTTATATTCCTTGATCAGATCAAGGATCAGGGTTACTCCCAGAGAGCTCGAGAGCCTGGACACCCGCCACGACCCGAAAAAGAAACCCGACCGGAGGGACGACGGCGCACAGCCACCATTCCCTTCGTCTCTTTCTCGCCTGCGTCCCTGTGCCCTCGGATCTTACATGCAACGATCGTGAAAGGAGAGTCAACGGCGAGAAGCAGCGTGTGTTCCGGCTAGTTTCTGCAATTCCCAGCCACTCCGGCCACCGTCTGAGCTTCTTGTGGTATGAAACCTCACCTCTTCATCATTCCCTACACGTTAGACTGATTGGATTTCAAATTTGACGGGGTTTTAATGACTTGGTTTCTGGGTTGCTTCCGCCTCCGTCGTGGCTCCTAGATGTCGGCAGTTTTCCGGCTCTTCTCGGCTTCGTTTTGGCTCGGTTTCATCTGTAGACGAAGGCAGACCTTGTTTAGGAATTGCTGGTTGGGTGGCCATTAGATATAATCCCATCACTGGTCGAGTGTCGAAGGTATGCTGGACGGAGTTGATCAACTCGGCGTCGACTAGGCTAACTCCCACAACCGTGTTCTTCGTCATCGAGGTTTCATCTGCAGATTCTACCACAGAAGGTAAAATTGGGGTTCTGCACTTTTGGCACACTTGATAGATTGGATGAACTGTGGTGTCGTGGTTGAAATCGGAATTTCCTGGTTACAAGCTTAATTACATGCACACCATGGGTTGTTTGTTTTGAGTTGAATGAATTTTGAATTGTCAAGTTTGATGTTTGTCAGTGTTGCTTTGGCTGTTGGTTAAACGATGATGTTGATGCATTTTGGTTCAAGACTAGTATTTGGTAATAGTCGAATTGAAATTATGTGGTGGAAGTGGCCTGGGAGTCCAGAGTAAATTGGGTACACCCGTTTTAAGTCGAATTTATATTGTAAAAATATTGGGTGTCCTTAGTAGTTCCGTCGAATTACTATGCGACACAATCGTTAATTAAAGAAAATAAATTAATATATATTGGGTGGCCTTAGTAAATCTGGTGCACTTAATATATATTTGGTCGATATTATAAACTTCAAGTGAATGTTCGGTAATTTGGGTTAATTATCGAACTTGCTGCGATTGGTCAAACTGGTCAACTCTTGGTCAAATCAGGAAAGGTTGGTTGGACGATTTATTAATTGTCGATATTTCATATAATTGTTCAATGAGATATTAACGGTCGGAATATCGAAATCTAGGACTCCAGTTACCCGAGGAACGGAAAGTTCGCGACTCTCGGAATATGTGAGAGAAAGCATCGGAATTCAGGACTCTCCTCGGCTAGTGGTTTTCTTATATTTTGTTATTAAAATGATGCATGTTAAGTGGTATGGTTTGGTTATGTCAAAATCAATGCATATTTGTTAGCCAAATAGCCACCCTCAAGTATAATTGGCACAAGTAATAGTATAGGGATTTAAGAAAGGTTGTCGAATCCACGAGGATTGGATTCCTTTCACTAGCTAAGGTGTTAACCTAAGGAGAGCTAGAATATGCAAATGTACAATCGCAAACCTAAATTCACAAGAAATCTAGGCTCATGGTGAGTATGGGCATTGTGGTGGTAGTGAGATTGTTTGTTGGATAAAATGGTGAACCAAATTAAAATAAATGCTCAAGTGTAACATAAATTACTCTAAACGAAACTAATAATATAATGGATGAAGTTAGGGGTTGGATTGTCTACCACCAACCTCCCTTGCAAGTATTGAAGTTCAAATACAAGTGATGATAGTCTAATTTCCCAATTACCCTCTTTGCATCCGGATAAGACTACAAAGGCTTAAACTCCTTTAATGTTATTAATTCCAACCGGATAAGTCTTGAATGAACTACCTAAGAACAATTCCTATTACCGGTTAAGTCTCAATTCATTGTTCCCAGATGCATAAAGCTTTGAGTTTAGATAATCATGCAAGCAAACCAATCCTAGATCTAGTTGATTTTAACTCACAACCTTCATATGCACATAGAGGATGCTATCATGCTATCAATACTCAAGGTTAACTACTCCCTAAACATTTTTTCATGAGATGACAAACACAACACATTCAAAGTAGTTAAGTTTGAATGGATGCATTCACTTCTTGAATTAGCATATGAAGATGAAAATCACAAATAACATCAATTCATACAAGTTTGGCTAGGGCTTTCAACCATTGCCCCAACAAAGTAACAACCCTAGATTGGCATCAAATCTATAAAGTAAATTAAAGAGTTAAGGAAAGAATGAACTAGTTGAAGCTTGACAAATTGATGACTAGCTCCTCCATGGTTTTCCTCTTTCAATGCCCTTAGATCCCCCTTGATGGTGGAATGAATGGATTATGAACTTGTTGATGTTAATGGTGAATGAAATGGTGATGAAGATATGATGTTTCTTTGGCTAATTTTGAGTGGTAGTGATGGAGTTTATGGTGGTGGTGATAGAGTTTATGGTGGTGGAAGATGGTAGTTGTGGTGGTGGTGATGGAGGAGATGGAGTAGTAAGAGGAGTATGGATATTATGGGTTTGGATTTTGGGAGGTGGAGATGGAGGTTTTGTGAAAGAGATGAAGAGAGAAAAGAAGATGTAATGGGGTGGAATGGTTGGTATTAATGGTGTAATGAAGGGATGTTTATATAGAGAAGAGAAAGAGGGAAGTAATGATGAATAAAAATAAAGCATGAAGGTGGAGTATGAGAGTAATGATGATCTATTAAAGAGATTGGAGTAGAAAAATATATTCAAGGAAAAAGAGAAAAACATCTAGCTTTCTTTATGTGGGTGGGAAACATGAATATGATGAATGTTGAGCTGGTTTTAGGTCACTTTCTGTCCCTTAATTCTCCACTAAGACTTCAGAATGGGCCTCTGACTTCTTCATATCAAATTTTTCTCCATGAGTGTAGATCATCCTGGTAAAATTTCTGAATTAAGTTCATTATGGTTTGGCCGTAAATTCTTCTGAAATACGTACAGGTCAGGTTTTCCAGTTTTCGTCTTTCAAAAAATTGGACTGACTGTTTGAAGGCTTTGCACACAAAACTAGCTCTGCAACTCTTCATAACAAATGATCCTTGGAATGCCTAAGATGAAACTGGAAAGTTTCAACTCATTCGGAGTTTGTTTGGTCAGGAAGCTACCCCTCCTTTCTTGTCTAGCTCACTTTCTCTTAGCCGGAGTAGGAAAATGTCTATCTCACTTTCTCTTTTCCATTATTTCCTAACATGATAAGGAAAACATAATAAATATATATAAATAAACACAAAGGTTAAGCAAAAGTACAAGATTAGGGAAATAATGAAATTGGATTAGTCAACATTAAATTTGTACTTTAGAACAAGTAATTTCCATGTTTTATGGCACAAATATGTATACGAATTATGATCCAACAATACTAACCAAATCGTGAGAAGTGTGATGGCTTGAGAGGGAAAAGGTCACTGACTTCCTTGGGTTCGATTCCCTAAACCTCCGGAGGGTTAGTTACACCGGTCGTTCGAGTATCCCGATCGTAATGACGGGCCCAGTACGTGTGTGTAGCTAGGTAGTGGACACTCTCGCTACGCTTACCTAGTAATAAATTAATTTGAGGTAAGGTTGTGTAGTGGGGTCTATGGGACCGGCCATCATGTAATATTTGGATTTGGCATCGTATTTATTAAAGCATCATGCATCGGTTTTTAAGTTATAAAATCTTATAAAGTTTGTCGTTCCTTGAAGTCTTTGGTTTAGGCATGTTTTCATACTGGGATCCCAAATATATATTTACTAGTTTCAAATCTAGTCGAGGTAGAGTTCCGGTAGAGCAGCGAGGACGAAAACTCACCCCTATAACAGTTTGGATGCAGGTACTGTGCACTGGTGATGGGACATTAGACGACGGAGCTGGGTGTGCAGAACAAGTTCGGTAAACTATCGTCTAGAGTTTGTTCTATTTGGTTTGTGTCTAATACGGTCGAATTCTCATTTTTTGAAGTTCAGACTTTTGTGTGTACATTCATTTCCAGTTCTGGACGAACGAAATAGATTCTAGTGATTCAAAGATTTTCACCTCAAAAGTACTTGTAGCTTCCGCTGTGTTTTTCAAAAAGTTTTCAAACAAAATGCCTTGTGGTTTTCTATGATGTAAATCAAGCGTTCGGTTTATGTTTTAGAGACTCGCGGCACTGTAACCAGCTTAGGCTGGTGACGTGCAACTTGGGGCGTTACACTTTCTGAATTTGAAGTCCGACATTTTTACCGTGAAGCAAATGGTGTTTCCCATCGTTTGGCAGACCTTACTAGTTGTAATAGTATAGATGCACTTTGGGTGGAGGAGCCTCCAGTTATTATTCGTGATGTACTCTATGAAGATCTATGTAGTTTATCACGAGGCTTAGGTATTATGTCATCCCCGTTGTACTTTGTTCCTACTTTTAATAATATGTCCGGGCGTGGGGCTGAGCCTCCTAACTAGGCTGAGTTCCAAACCCCATTTCAAAAGAAACAAAAAAAAAATTTAGATCAGTTTGGTAGTGGTGTTGTTAGAGATTTTTTGTTGTAATTTTTCCTTTTCTTCAAAAAAAAAATCAAATAAATGGATCTAAAAGCCTCACTAGGAATAGGGTTAATCTAAATTCAACATTCTCCAAACTTATGCCCCGAATTTGCTATGGCATCTGCAACAAAATTAATATAGTAAAAGGAGATTGACTTAAACAAGCTTGCTAACTGCTTAATGTCTCGAATAATGCTGAGAATTCTCTAAGGTGGGAATGTTCTTTTTCTAACACAATCAATAATGAGTTTGGAATCACCTTCCACATGTATCCTTTGAAAACCATTTTGGTACTCATTTGGCTTCTGCAATTAGGACTAAAGTTCAATTTTTAATCATTTGAAAGCTGCAATCCGGGTATTGCCATTACAATCTCAAATTAAGAAACTTCTTGCTGCCAAATTGTTTGAGACTGACCCATCAAAATTTATCTTGTGAATATTTGTTACCGGCTACCTTCGGGACCGATGATTGTTCCGCTCAATCTTACTAACGAGTGGCTCTAATGCTCTCTCATCTCAAATAGTGGTAGCTTGTTGCTCTTCATAAGTGGTGTTGTGTATCTTTACACTACATATCATTTTAGATTGAGTACACAAAATACTAAATTACACTAAGAGAACACATGTTGACTACCATAATCACGTCAACAATACATTTGTGAGTATATTAATGTTGACGCCTAAAAATCCAGCTAGCTAGCAGGCCCAATTCATATTTCGGCCCAATAAGAAAGAAAGGCGAATTACACACAAATCATCATGTCATACACATGGATCCAAGTCATATTCACGCGGTTGGAGCTTACAAGAATGGGTTGAAGGAATGGATGAATTTCAAAATTTTTTAATTTGTGTCTCTACACGAATGACAAGAGACATATCATTCTCCATATTGAGCATATATAGTATGTGCTAGTCTTTCCAGATCGTCATGCTGAAATGATAATCCTATGACTAGGAACCTTTTAGGATAAGAGTTTAAAAGAGTAAAGGTCTCACACATCTAACTTTTTAGATTACTTTCTCTTTAACTCATATTCCTTGGACCTTGTTCAATCAAATATTAAATATAGGCAATGAAAAATAAACTTGCCCTTTTGATTAATAATAATTACATCAAAATGATTGTTTTAGGACACAACTCCTTCAATCTCCCACTTGTACTAAACCCAATCAGCCATGAAACTTACACCTATCTTCTCAAGATGTCGTTCTAACTTTACTTGTGATAAACGCTTAGTGAATGGATTCGATATGTTATCAACATATGCTACTTTGAGAATGTTAATGTCTCCACGATTAACAATCTTCCTTATGATATGGAAACGTTTTTCAATGTGTTTGGATTTTTTATGAGACCTTGGTTCTTTGGCTTGAGCAATTGCCCCATTGTTGTCAGAATAAAGTGGATTCGGTGACTTAATGACAGGAACAACATCAAGTTCAGTGATGAGCTTTTTCATCCAAACTGCTTATTTTGTAGCCTCTACAGCTGCAATGTCTTCTGCCTCAATAGTGGAATCTGCAGTAACACTTTGTTTGCAGCTTCTCCAACTTACTGCACCTCCATTCAAGGTGAAAACAAATCCAGATGTGGATTTTCTGTCATTCACATTAGATTAAAAATCTGAGTCTTGCAACTTTGATTGCAAATCACCACCTCCATAAACGAGGAGTAAATCTTTAGTCATTCGTAAGTACTTGAGGATATTCTTAACATCATTCTAGTGTTCTAAACCTGGATTTGACTGATATCGACCAGTTATGCTTGCGCCATAACTAATATCAGGTCTAGTGCATAACATCACATACGTGAGGCTCCCTATTGCAGACGCATATGAGATTTTTCTCATCTTTTGGACTTCCTTAATCGTTTGTGGGCACATGTGAAATCCCTTCTTAGATTGTTCCATATGAAATCTATTCAACACTTTGTCTATATACAAAGATTGAGATAAAACTAATATTTGATTAATATTGAGATAATTTACCATTTCAACAAATACCCAAAAGAAAATGAAATTTGTTCAAGTAAATCCAGAATATGTGTTTGGCCCAAACTCTAGGTTACTTAACCTAGTCGTTATAGGGTTATGAATTAGAGATATTCTTAGAGATATTCATAGATATCCGATTAATTGTACGATTATCTTTCCTTGTACAACTCTGATTCTATGTTTTGTAATCATCTATATAAAGAGACCCCTATTATCAATGAAAGTACGATTCAATTCTCTCCTAATTTCAGTTTTCCTTAAACACGTTACCAGCACGACGTCCTAACCCTGAAACAAATAGCTAAAACCCTAAATCCGAAAACAAAACCTTGAAACATTTTATGTCTCCGCCACATAACTTGAAGACCTCGACCCCAGGAATCCAGAATCGGCGACAGAACCACCAGAACCGGCCGAAAACTTATCGAACCAGCCACTGGAATCTCTAAATCAGCCGCAGCAAATACTCCACCAGTTCACCACCTTCTGGACCTCTAATTTCTACCAAATTTTTTCCAACATAAGCTCCTCAATCCAACAATTCAAGAATCAGAAGAAACAGCCCAAAAACCGGTCAATAAGATACTGAACTGGCAGCCAAACCCTACTGCAGAAAACCCAGCAGAAGAAGAAAAGAAAAAAAAAAAAGGAGGAGCCCAAGCAGCAGCCGTAGCCCAAGCCCAAGACATCAGCAAACCACGTCAGCAACTCCGGTGACAGGTCACTGCCGGCGAGTTTTCCGGCCATTTCCAGCGACTTTTCCGGCCACTTTTTCTGGTGACCTATTTCAAGGTAATTTTTAATAAAAGTTCCCTTTTTTGAAGTTTCTCTTCTTTTTCTCGGGGACTTGCAAACTCCCTTCTTCTACCCCATTTTCTTCATCATAGGGAGACCTAATTAAGCCAAACTATGAGGGTTCGTGCCCACTCTAATCTTCGAGCTAGTAGAGTCCTCTAAACTTATAGTTTATTGAGAAGAAACGATCGACCACAAACATCATTGCTTCGATCTAATCCACCCCTCTTGGAATCAAATATCTCAAAAGCGACTACGTTCAGAAATTCCTAATTTCTTCGAAGCGACTGCGCTTAGAAATTCTATTATTTTCGTGGTAGCCTTTTCGCTCTGAAACTAACCCTAATCTTTTGTTGTTTTTCAAGGTGAGTAACCTGAACAAGTTGAGCTTCGCTCCACTAGAGACAACAAGAGCAGGATACCACAAGTGGGTCCGTGATGTGCGCCTGCATCTTACGGCTGATGGGATCCTGAGTACGATCCAAGAGCCAAGTTAGAAAGTGTTTACTCCTCAACAAGCTGCCGCTTTTGAAGCGAATAGAGTTATGAGAGAGGCCAATGAAGCTAAAGCCATAATTCTCATGACAAGGCACATGAATGACGCGTTCCAGAATGAGTACCTCCATGAGAAAGACCCTAGAAAGCTATGGGTAGAACATTAGCAGCATTTTGGCAACGTTCGTGACTCCCTGCTTCCTGATTTAGAAGTGAGATGGCATAGCTCTGTGATTTCAATTCTGTACTTGACTACAATTTGGAAGCACTTCGTATCAAGTCTTTGATGGAATTCTGTGGATAGAAAATCACGGATACGATGTTGATCGAGAAGACTCTCTCTACTTTCCCCGTCTCTGTATTGATGATAGCTAAGAACTATCGAATTGATGTTAATGCTGGATTCATCACAAGATTTCATGAGCTTATTGGAGCCATGAACGTAGCTGAAAAGCATAACAACATAATTGTAAAGAACTATAACTCTAGACCCGTGGGAGCAAAGCCAATTCCGAAGTCTAATTATAGTTGCGCCTTTAAGGGAAGGCGCCAGGAACGAAACCCTAAGGGATAATTTTGGACATTCTGGTCCATATTCTCGCTCCAAAGAGGAAGAAAACTGCCAAGATAGGCGTACAAGGAACCATAAAGGTCAGTGTATGAAAAGAGAGAGAGACAGAGCCTCCGGCTATGGTGGTGGTGCCACCAAGGATCATAGTCGTCCCCAATGCGCTCTAGGCGCGCCTCGATCAAGGGAACCTGACCTTGATGATGCTTGTCTTTTGTGTGGAGCGTTCGGACATTGGGCTAAAGCATGTAATGCACCCCAGAATGTTGCTAATGCGTACAAGACATATTGTGAAGCAATGGAAGCAAATTACATGGAGCAAGAAGATCAAGATGACAATCTCGCTCTAAAGGTTGAAGACTTCAAAGGCCAAGATCCAGAGACTGGCTATTTTGATTAAGTCTTTTTATTTTCCAAGAGATGTAATAGGCAATTGCCATATATTTTTGTAGTAGAAGCCAATGGTTTAGTCTTTCTTCAAAGTAGGCTCACCTAAAGTAAGTATGATGTCTAGGAAGGTTCTGAGATTAGCGGTACGCGAGCCTTGCTCCACCAACATCTCTTTACTCACCTGGTCACATTTATTTTGGAGTTACCGAAAGAAGTTAGACGACTACCATTGTTTTACATTAGCTAGCAATTTGGACTAGATTTCTTTTGGCCAAAGAGACAATGATGTAACTCCTTTGGCTTATGAATAAAATTTTGAGTTCTTTTCATTATGACTCCATTTTGATTCTGAGCATATTACTTTTTTACTACGATGGCTGGGACATCAGTATTAATTCAAGGAGATAGAATAGCCCAAGTTTCCCCCGGCCAAATCGCATCTTGAATACTGCCACAGAAACTCTCTACACTCCTAGGGAAAATCGTACCCTATGAATATCTAATGGATTCCATGCAAAAATGCATGTAGAGAACATAAATGAGTTCCTTTGCAATACCTCTAACGATTGTGAACAAAGGCACATCTTAGAGAAGTTTATGTGTCTCTCTAGTGGACTCTATGTCACTATTCGAGCTATTAAATCCAATAAATTTATGAGAGAATATATCTTGGATTTAGACACATATTGGCTTTATCACGGCATGATAGGTCATCCTAGTCATGATATGATGATCCGTCTACTAAAGACTTCACATGGACATCCCTTCTTTAGAGCAAAACGAAGAAGTGTGACTGCCGTCACTGCCTCTGGCGCCATCTTAGGGTTGGAACAGTCTTTATCCATGACGCCATGGATGGCGTCCATCATGGTGATAGCGCCTTAGGTGATGCTGCAATCACCAACTTTACTTTGAATAGCGTTTCAAACAGTCAGGCCCAACCAAAATCCTCATTGGTTGCTTCTAAAGCCTCTCGCTCGTTTTATAAAGCTTGTTACTTAAGGAAGTTAGGACTGAGACCATCCTATGTAGAAGATATAAAAATACTCATTCTATTCTTACATAGAATCCGTGGGGATTCTGTGGACTAGTTCAACCAACTTGCGGACTTTTAAATATCTCATGATGTTGGCTAACAAGCAAACACACTGGTCATGTATTGTGCCATTGTCCACTTGTAATGCTGCTTATGCTACACTCCTAGCACATATCATATGACAACAGGCTCACTCCCCGGATCATCCTATTCAGTCAATTGGATTTGACATTGCTAAAGAGTTTACATCGAAGACTTTCGATGGTTATTGCATATCACTGGGACTGATGTTGGACATCATATCCTTATGTACACCACCCAAATGGTATCTTAGAAATGACTACGATGGTAGCCCAGATATTGGTTATGCGCACCAATCTCCTTATTTCTGCTTGGGGTGATGCAATATCTCATGCAGCTATGCTAATTTGTCTACAACCCACCACCACTCAATCTACCTCTGCGTTACAGCTAGTGACTGGTGTATAAGTATCATACTTACGCATATTTGAGTGTGCCATTTATGTGCCAATTGCGCCGCCACAGTGCTTTATGATGGATCTTTACAGACGAATGAGCGACTACGTTGGATTTGAGATTCCAACAATCATCCTCCACTTAATGCCCTTTGCAAGGCGATTTCTTTACCGCATGTCTTGCGAATTGTCACTTTGATGAGACAGTCTTCCCGTTGTTAGGGGGAGATAAGAACACGAATGATGTTCAGCAGGAACGATAGGAATTGTCGTAGTCTGTCCCCACTGTGTCTCATCTCGATCCCTGTTAAAGTGACGAAATCACACATCTGCTACAAAGATGCCTGCAAGGAAGGACGTCCCTACGAGAGGACGTAGTGCCATCCTACACGGAGGTAGGCATGGTGCCAACGCCAAGGAGAGGCCCGTAGTTATAGGCCATGGCCCTAGCTAGGTTGCGTGGGAGGCCCGTAGTTTCGAAGGATACTTTGGTACAACTTAATCCTTCGATCATCGACACTCAAAATTTGTCTCATGAGTATCTTCCAGATTATGGTTATCGTTAGGGGACGCCTTAACATCAGAACATATTCCTGAGAATATAGAGCTCTATGAAAATTACACAAGTGTACATGAGACGTGGGATAGAAACTCTATCATAATTGATGATGTAATCGCGCATGAGTTTGTCGAATCTGATGATATCGAACCATGCTCTGTTGATGAATGAATGCCAACGTAGAGAGATTTGGCCTAAATGGAAAGATGCAATCCAGGTTAAGTTGGATTCTCTAACGAAGAGGAAGGTTTTTGAGCCACTGATGCCAACGCCTCCTAACATAAAACCTATTGACTAATGGGTCTTCGTTAGAAAGTGTGATGAGAAAAGGAGATGATAATCTCGCCTTGTGACGCAAATCTTCTCACAAAACGCCCTGGAATCGACTACGATGAACATATTCTCTCGTAATGGATGTCATTGCACTCTACTAACCTGTCAATTTGGTAGTTTCCGAATAACTGAACATGCAGCTTATAAATGTGGTCACTACGTATCTTTATGGGGATCTAGATACGGAATGTACATGAAGATTCATGGTGAACTTCATTTACCCAAGTCAAGTGGCTCTAAACCATGAAGCGTGTTTATAGTAAGGTTGAAACGCTCACTAAAACTGACTACTTGATTGGGAAGGGATATGCCCGTATGTTTCCATAACAAGTTTCGGATTCTATCGCAGCTCATGTTAGACATGATCTTCATTAGAAGCCCTTAAAGAGTTAAGGGAAACCGCTGAACATTTGAAATCCGAGTTTGAGATGAAGGATTTTGGGAGAACACGATTATGTCTCGGTTTGGAACTTGAGCATCGTGTTGATAGATGCTTAGGCATTTTGACAAGGTTAAGCCTTCAAGCACCCCATGATCTTCCGTAGTCTTGATCTTGAAAATTTTCTTCGTCCAAAGGATGATGACGAAGATGTGCTAGAGGCAGAAGTGCCTTACTTAAGTTGACAGGACCCGCCCCGAATTTCACCCTGAGATCCGAGGTGGCCCTGTGGGGCCCACCTTAGGGATAACTCTACCAAAAATTCGGCAAAGTCACCTCTAAAATGGACTACCCAAAAACCTGTAAAACACAAAACTCATAAATACTAATCCCAAAGGTTAAGCAGAGCAATACTACAATACACAGGGATATAACAGAAGAGTAAAGGATCAAGTGATCCTACACTGCGGAAGTAGTGACAACTATGCCTCAAATGTCATGTACGCCCGACCTCCACTAATTCGCCTGCAAACTGGGCATTAGAAACCGAAAGGCCCAGGGGAAAGTAGACGAAAAATGTTAGCGTGAGTGGACAAAAATAACAATTTAAAGGAAAAAGGATTTCATACTTTCCCACATTTATTCTCTTTAATAACCGATGCATGCAACAATTAGAAAAATACATTTAGCTTTAAATCCAAGAATTCCAAAACGATAAATTGACTAGCCTCGCTAGTCACCACATTCGAAAACTATATCGTAAAACCGAAATCTCATTTCTCAAGAAAATACGACCAGCCCCGCTGGCTACAGTGAAAATCGGACTAGCCCCGCTAGTCAAGCAACGATAAAATATGGGGAAGAAGTTTCACCATACAAAAGAAGGGAGCCTCCCAGGCTCGGGTCGGAGTGTCCCACACTCTAGAGCATCCCATGCTCTCCTCTACTCACCTACGAACACATAGTAAGTAGGGAGGAGTACTAATAGGCTAGCCAGTAATATAATATATATATAATGACCCGGGTATGGTGGTTAAAAACCGATAAATCAATAAAGCTTCCCCATGTCCCACGTATAAAGACAACACGGGTACGATTCCCAACCGTACCCGGAAATACTCAAAGAGTCGTATAAATTAACAGCGTGTCCCACACGCTAAAGAAATAAGTAGATTGTCAATGAGGCATTCCCAATGCCAAAAATCGAATAAATAAACAAGAATTTATTCCATCGAAATCCCATTTCAAAAATCTTTCAGAAATCTCAAATCGACGATTAATAAGATAATATAAACAGTATAAATCGATCACATCGAAAATCAATTCGTCGAAAATCAACATCAATTATAAATTCGAATCCGAGCATAACAACTTAATAACCGAAACTCACAACCGGTTATCATATTTATTTCATGAGAATCATTATTGAAAGCAAATCCACGAGATAAATCGTAATTAAATTCCAAAATCAATTTTATGCTCGGAAAATAATCCTCTTTCGATCCATGGTGGTGATTATGGACGGTTTTCATCGGAGCAAAGTCAACTAGAAGTGAACAGTGATTTTCGGCTTGTGGGCTTCATCGGTGGTGATTTAGGCCGATTTGGCTTGAACCCCAGGTATTAAAGTTTCTCTACTTGGTATTCTTGACATTTTGGACAGTTTGGATTAAGGTGGTTTTGAGTTTTTGTCCGGCGGTGCATGTGCAACTGCCTGTGGTGGCGCTTGGCGGCGTTTCCGGCTATGTCAAGGGCGGTTTCTGGTTTTATATATCATCTGCTCGTCGATATGAGCATTTCAATGCATAATACACAATTTTTGGAGATCGTATGAATTTGTTAAGGTTTTTAGCAATTTCGATTCTCTTGGTTTTCGATCCATGAGGATCCGGCCTTTCGATCTACTTGTAGTTTTGTCATATGAACTGTAGAAGTATTCTAGAGACTTTTGGTGGTATCGGATGAAGTTCCACCTCGAGTGGCGTTACTTTCGAGTTGTAGTCCAATTTGGGAATTCGAACTTTAAACGCTTGCTTTGAAATTAGATGCTTTCGTACTATAAGTGGTATTAAGATGTGACCTTGATATGATTAGGTATGAGGAAAGTGTGTTGAGTGAATTGAGGCGATTAGTACTTTAATCGCTTGCTTTGAAATTAGATGCTTTCGTACCACAAGTGGTATTAAGATGTAACCTTGATATGATTAGGTATGTGGAAAGTGTGTTGAGTGGATTGAGGCGATTAGTACTTATCTCGATTTGTGTGAAATTAGATGCTTTCGTACCACAAGTGGTATTAAGATGTAACCTTGATATGATTAGGTATGTGGAAAGTGTGTTGAGTGGATTGAGGCGATTAGTACTTATCTCGATTTGTGTGTAAAGACGTAGTGGGATTCAGAGCTGAGTAATCTCACAATGTTCATTTACGAACGGGTTTACATTATTGTTTTGGGAGTTATTTATTTAACTACAAACTATTGTTGGTATTAGTTGCATTCCTAAGTGAATGACCACATGTGTGTGTGTGTAGACGTAAAAATATATATATATATATAACGTAAAATGTATATATATATATATATATATCTGTGTGTGTGTGTTAGTGGATTTGTTATGATGATAGCAATATTTGTGATAGGATTCATATTATTGTTTTCGGGTTTACTTTTCGAGAAATAATATATTGTGGAAATGGTTGTTTTCGGGTTTACTTTTCGAGAAATAATATATTGTGGAAATGGTTGATTTCTATTGTTTTGAAAAGTGTTATGTATTGTTGAACATTTTTAGGTCATGGGTGACTTATTTAAATGTTAGGTCTTTGTACCGGGAGTAATTGATAGGGATCAATTACGGGGAATCTTTTATTTTAGATTCGGGGAACATTTTGGATCCATTGCGACTTGCTTAATGTTTTGGTATTTATATCGGGGATCCAAATACCTGAGGATTGAGGATCGGGGATCACGAATGTGGCCATGGCATATTATTAGGAATTACACCTTGGCCGGGTTAGTGGTTCCGATCAATTAGAGCTCTAGTTTATCTGTCTGGATTTTAGTTGTATCTTATGGGGGTAATAACTGAGATTACTTGAGACTTATAAGTACGGGTTTGAAAGAGAGTCTCGAGAGTATTCTTTCTTTTATTGTCTATAGGGGACTTTGGGTTTCATATTCATTTTGTTGTGTGATCCAATGATATGATTGTCACAGAGTGGCATGTGTTTTCTTTTGAGAAAAGGATGTTGATTTTTGGAAAAGAAAATAATGCTTGTGTTGCTTCAAGTTGATTTGAGTAGATTTATGTCGATATGTGTGAGTTGCTTCCTAAAATAGATTTGAGTGGATTTATCGCGGATTATGTGATTTTGTGAAATTGAATTTAAGAATTCTTATTGGTACATATTTCTTATGTCATCCTTAACAGAGTTGAAAGAGCATAAGACGCGCTCTAGTCCTGGAAACCACTTTATGATCATTCCATTGAACACATCCACATCATCGTTTTTTGGAGTAATTATTGCACTTTCAGTCATAAACGAAGCATCATTTACATGACAATTCAAATTAGGAAATATTTCACTTACCAATTGGTTAATTGATTCTTCACCCTCCCATGATATGACCATAGGTGAAGGTAATTGTATCATATCCAACATCTGAGATATCATGATCCAGATATCTTAGATATTGGAAAATTTTACCTACATATATATAGGATATATTTCTAACAATCATACCGGATCCCAATATCTTTGGGATCATACTTTCCTCCTTCTGCTTATAATATCTTTCACTCATACCTTCCCTTTTTAGATAGTGAATGTATGAGTGAAACAGATATTTGGTTTGTATTCTTTTTTGCAAAGGATCAGTTTGCATTCTCTATGTCAAGTATACATTCCTGTCACATTATGAGTCTAATTTTTTTTTCTATGACGCTTTTCTTTTGCAACTAGAGGGAACTTAAGTTTGACATTTGATCTCAAATCCAACATTTGCTGAAACATCAAACATAATAAATTAACTAAAGTTCACAAAGAATATGAATTCGCTTACAATCTAGAGAATCATTTTCTCATCTTAATATGACTTATCCCGGCGAGGTTGTAACCAATAATATTTTTCCTTTCATGGAAATATGCAAACCTCATCATATCAACAGAAATCCAAGTTTCTTTACCTTTTACATAGAAACTACATGCATTTGAAGGAGAATCATCTTAAAATGAACTAATAAACATATGATTTTATGGCCTAAAATGAATGTTGAATGGTCTTGTTACCTTTAGTCCAAGATGAAAAATCTCTTTTAGGCAGGGTTCTAAAAATCGGCCTAGGCGGCCGCCCCAGCGTTCCGATTCATGCCTAATCGATCGAGCTAGGCGTCTGGCCGACTTGCAACCGCCTAGGCGGTCTTGGGCGGTATTGGGCGGCTGGGCGGTTCTAGCTCGGCGCCGATTAGGCGTTCTGAAAGTGATTTTTTTTTTCTCTTTAGTTAAGGGCTTAAGGCTGAGGTTAAAACGAAATCGCCGAAATATGGTACCCAATTCCCAAATCGTGAAACTGTTGCAGCCATCAAAGCAGAACCCTAATCTCCCGCCAGTCGCCATCGCCATCGCCACTCCTTCAATCCATCGTCATCGCCTCTCTCCATGTCTTCAGTGAGTTCAGTCATCGACTCGTCGCCGTCGCCTCTCTTCAAGTCGCCGCCAACTCATCGCCATAGCAGTCTGGGTTCAAATTTTAAAACGACGACGTCGCCGCTCTCTGGCTCTGTTTTGCCCCCTCTGGCTCTCCTCTGTCCTCTGACTCCTCTCTAGCTCCAGCTCCAGCCTCGCCTTCGTCCGATTGAGAAGTCTTCAATTTCTGGGTAAGTTGAATTTCTTGGTTTTGATTTTTGAATCGATTTGTTGTGGGTTTTAATTCCCTCCACGATTTCTCACTCTTTCATGAATTTCTGGGTTTTCATTTTGAAGTATCGAGCTCGTCAGCCTCACCTTCAAGTCTTCAATTGGTTGCCTTCGAGTTCTTGGTGCGATTCAGAAATTGAATTGGGTTAGTTACTGCCTTGAATTAGATATATTGAGTTTGGTTGATTAGGCGTGTTGGATTTAATGAATAATGAATATGCTTGATGCTTCTGGGTTTGTCATTCATGAATTAGGCAGTTTTGATGTATTGAGTTTGGTTGTTTTGATGCTTCTGGGTTTGTGATTCATGAATTGCAGTTTGTATATGTGTTTTGACTCTAAATTGCAGACTTGCAGTTTGGCTGAGTTTTCTAGTTTTAGTTTGTGTTTTAAGTCTTTTGACTCTGAATTGCAGTTTGGGTTTGATTGTAGTTTAGAGCCTAAGAGAAGTTGTAGACTTCAATAAATTAGAGAACTTCATGAGGAGGATTTTGTCTATATTTTGAGTATTTTAGCTTTCTAATACATTTTATATTTTTATCTATATAATTATATGTCACTACACCAATTTTTCAATCAGACGACAGTTTTTCACTGTCGTCTGATTATATACTTTGCTGTTGTCTATCTCAATGCCGTCTGATACATGGATCAGACAATACCAAAAAACTGTCGTCTGATAAAGTTTACTACAACAGCGACTACTATGTTGTCTGTTGTCTGAATACCAGAAAGAACAACAGCGGGTTATATGATTGCTGTTGTCTGAAGGTTGTGACAGACAATAGGGGCTTATATGCTTGCTGTTGTCTGAAGGTTGGGTCAGACAACATGTAGTTGAAATTCCCATTGTCTATCCATTATTGATATTATAGGTTTCTCCGAAAAACTGTTGTCTGTTGTTTCGCTAGACAATGGCTTTCTCATTCTTTTAGTCCTTAATGTATTATAGTTAAGCTCATACAACAGTTTTTGCTAGGCATTTTATGATGAATAATTATTAGACAATAGTTTTTAGCTGGAATAGAATGGTCTGAGAGACATTCAAAAGACCGACATTCTGCATATATGGAATCCAAATGACAACACATTCAAAACAAATTCATTTATGTAAAGATCCGATACATTCATCCATATATTCAACAAAGTCATTCCATCCCAACATTAACCCTAACCATAAACTTATACTTGTCCATAAATGTGATGCACACTAACCCTGCCTAAACCTTACAAATGAAAACAATGCACCAGCAGCTTTAAGTACATCCTTTTATTTACCCTCGGAAAGCCCTGCATCAAAAAGCATCAACCTCAGTTATTTGATCAAAAATCTCTACTATTATTATTCAGAAAGGTTTAATAGCCTCAGTAACAAAATGTTGAAAATAAACAAAGGGAGAACCAAAGCAACTGTATACCTGCTACACCAAAGTATGTACTCACTTATTACTTCTTTCATACGAAAGACAAAACAACCAACAGATAACTGGCTACAGGGAATAGCACCCAGCTCAGAACCATAACTACAACATCACAAGCAATAAAAGCAGTACATAATGCATATAATATAAACAAGGGACATGCATAAAGGAAAATGCAAACCTAAGGAAAAGACGAAAAGTCACACAAACATCCCAGTCAAATGAACCTGCAAAGAAGTTGGAGGAAAATGTAAGAAATTCCAGTCAAATGAACCTGATGCATGTTTACACGAATTGGTCCCCATCATCCTGCATTTTGAATAAGTAAAAGAAAATAATATGAAGCCCATATACCAAAGAATGGATATGAGTCCATCCTCTTCTGGAAATTGAAAACAAATAAATGTGTTTTCCAAAAGTTCTTGCCCTTTAGAACTTTGAAGAGTAGAGGAAAAATTATCATAAAACATGATTCTTCTCCATTCATGTAGTGTATTCAATTTACAGAGGTTCAAATTATAACAGGTATACAGTATATACTGGATAGAAGCTTTAGAGATAAAAACAAAAAACCAAATGAATGCACAGCAAAGAAGAAAAAAAATTCTTCTTGGTAGTAGAATGTTACAGATATCATACCATTTTCTCAAAACCACATCCCACCAAAACCACATCCCACCAAAACAACTCCCAATCAATATATCTAAGAGAACAGACATGATAAGAGGAGGGAAGGAGGGGAGAGGGGGGAGGTATGGCAGGTAGTAAATAAAATCTACAACTTAAACATATATCCGAAATCTAATAATAGTTCAGAAAAGCCAACAATCTTACTAAATGAATCCAAGATGACTGCAACAATTAGCAGTACAACTACTAATTTAATCCAAGTATGTTCTATAATATACTTCTAATGGAATTAAGAGTCATTGGATATGCCACTACCATACCATAAGAACATCAAGTTGAGAATATATCTAAAATATCTAAAACAAACTGACACACAAGCAGCCACCAAGTAAATGACAGTGCCCTGAGCAATTTTTGTGTGCCAAGAATATCCCAGATTCAAGGCTGAAACCACCAATCTTTTTGTTTCAACAAAAACCTTTGAAAAGCCATATTATGGGACCTGATCTAACACGACACCGTGGCCTCAAGTTGAAGAATTTCAAAGTTTAATCTTTTCACAAACATTGGAGCTTATCCAGCTATTTATGAAACTTCTCTTGTAGCATTTCTAGAACACTTAGCACCCATTCTAAAAAAAAAAAAAAAAAAATTTAAAATCAAAAATCAAAAATTAAAAGTTGAGAAGTTTGCTCAAAAACTGTGTGGTACGTAGCATGGCATTTTAACAAAAAAATGTGTAATTGCAAGCTAGTGATGAACCTATTCTCTTTCCATTTTGCAACTGATGCACCTGTTTATTTTCCCTACAAAGGTTTACCCTGCTTCAATGGGAAAAGATAATGATTACTGAAGCATCACAATACAGGGAATTGAACAATACAAAAATCACTCATAAGCCCTCCATTCTCTAGGCCGAAATGGCAACTAAGCTTGCAGCTTTATGCAGAGCTAAATTTAGCCATTTGTTGGAATCTTATAGATTGCTATTTTCTATAGCTCAGCCATACTCCATCCAGACCTCACTTAAATGTTGTAAGAACATTCTGAAAAGTTAGCTTTATTACAAACTTTTATCTTGTACCTTTAGATTGCTTCATTCTATGACTGGTAATCCTCCATCGATTAAAAAAACTGACAGTTATGGTACCGACTTAAAGAATGGAAACCGCCCATCAACCTAGATCTAAGATATACATCTAACCCCATCTCCAAAGCCCTCCTCTATTCAGATGTAATGAGGAGCAGTAATTGTCAACACCAGTGAGACACCTTTACAAGCAGAGAAGCCCAACAAGAACAAAACCAAAACAGCATCACAAGAGACTATAAGGCACGGCAGATTCTCAGCTTAACAGAATAGTAAAAGAAGAGCTCACGCGAAAATTATAAGGTCAAGCATTGTCCAATTAATTGTTGCTGACATGAAACTGATCATGAGACTGTTTTGTTCAGAATATCTGTAGCTTATGACCGATGAGATTCTATTTTAGTCTTCATAACTATATCCCACCATCTTTGTTACAGAAAGACAACCTAATTATATGCTGCAGAACTTTAAGGCTTATGTATAGCATTCTAAAAGACAAAAAGTTAAAAGTTTAGCAAATGAAGCCAAGCCCAACACAATAGACAAAACTTGTTCTTATCAGAGAGGGAGCAAAAGCCACAGATGTCAAGATATCCAAATAAAATAAAGAAGTTGCGAATCCTAGAGCATATACTCACTGCCTTAGTGTCATCGTATTTTTAACAGAAATGATGGTCTAAATAGTAATACAGTAATTACCTCAGGTCAAAAAAATGCAAAAGAATAGGTATAAACAGAAAAAAAAGATCCAATACCTGAGAGCTGGGGCATTATCATCAATGAACGGAGCTGCAAGACTAATAAACGAAGCCTCACCAACACCAACTAGCCTTTAAAGAACATAACTTGGATTAATACAGGCAAAACCAACCAAAATAGCATAAAAATATTCCACATCAACAAGAAGAAGCTAGGCCAAGGGTGTATTGAGAAAACAAGAAGGATCAAGTCACTTACATGCGGCAGATTAAGATAGACAAGAAGTTGAATGAAAAACCACAACCAGTTACAGCAAAAGTCCAAATTGACAATCCAAGTCCAATGAGCTTAAACGGATTTACACTGCAAAATTTGATAATAATATGAGAAATAAAAAAGAAATACTTCATTCTCTAGTTCATGACTAGGAGGCCTATCTTGTAGTACTTCAATGAATGTCACAAACAAAATTGTGTACGCCATGCATCTCTCAGTTGTTGGATGTATCTGCACAAGATACATCAAGATATAGATAAACTTAATAAAGTAAATTGAAAACTCACGCATGCTGATCCGTGCTCCCTTTATTTCTAGAGCAAACAAGTTCAACAAAGTGAAGGCTGAGAAGATCAAAATGCAAGTCTTTATTTTTCTCCAGTAAGTCATTCGCCAGCTGTTTAGTCAGTTCAATTGCCTTAAGAGCATTCCCCTCCACTGCACAATGATAAATCCCTGAGAAAAAAAAAACAATATGCTTATCAATCAAGCACTACAACATTATCTCCGAGTCAAAATCAAATGCTAGGACATTCAATAAAAGATCACCTACTTTTCATTTTCTCTAAATCATCAATACAATGGCAGGCTGCTTCATCCTCATAGGAGCAACAATCAATGCCCCAGCTGGCCCTCCAGTAAGAAACAAGACTATAAATCCTATTACTAATCAAACCCAGAAACACACGTTAATCAGCAAAAGAAAAGCTGCATTCTTTTTCTCAAAAAGAATGAAACCCAGAATTGGGGCAAATCGTTAACAAAGAAAAACCCTAAATCTGAAATAAAATCGAATCAAATTAAAGAACCCAGAGGTTTCCTTACATTTTCTGGACTATGCTGTCTTGGAAAGAGCGGATCTTGAATTGGGTACCGGGACTTAACTTTTCTTGATGAATCCATAGTACCTGAACCCACAAATATGCACAATAATAAGAGAAGGAAGCACAGAGAAAACAAAAATAGATGATGAAAATCTGCGATTAATCGAAAATGAAAGAAATATGCAATCAAAAATTGCAAAATTCAAAGAGAAGAGAGAGGAATGGTGGTGAAGATGAAGCTGTTTGATCGTTCTCAAGGTGGAGGAAATCGAAGGATTTAATCTTTTATGTTCCAAGGCGGAGGAGGAAGAGAATCGAATGGAGGCCGTCACTGTGGTGGTCGATTGGCGGTCACTGGTCACTGGGTGTGAGAGAGAGAGAGAGAGAGATGGCTGAGAGAGTGAGAGTACTGAGGACTGAGGGTTGGGGAGATCGAAAGTGATTTTGAAGAGAGAAGCGGGAGCTCAGGTGTTTTGGTCGAATGGAGAGGGAAAAAGTTAAATTTTTGATTTTTGTCCAAGTGTTAAAGCAATATATCAACCCTAGCTAAAAGTCAGCTATTGTATCGGAAAAAAAAAATGTAAAACTCAGACGACATCAAATATAAGGTGCATTGTCTGAAACTCATGTGACAACAGACAAATAAAAAGCATTGTGTGAACCACTCAAATCAGACAACATCTTTCAGCAGGCATTGACTTAAAAGATATCAGACAACAGACACCTAATAACAGTTGTGTGATTAAAAATAATCAGACAACAGCAAAAATCAACCATTGTATAAATGAACATTGGACTATATCACATAATAACTGTTGTCTGAATGAATTAATTCAGACAACATCAAAAAAATCAACTATTGTCTGAAATGCTATTGCACAAGAACGAAGAAAAAACTGTTGTCTGATTCAAAAACTCAGACGACATAATATTTCTTGCTGTCGTCTGATTTAATCAGACGACAGTTAAAATGTTTGCTGTCGTCTGATATGTGTTGTCTGATTCCGAAATTGGTGTAGTGTGTTATAAAAATAAATATAAATAAAAAAAAATAAAAAACCGCCTAGTCCCCGCCTAGGCCCCTAGGCACTAGTCCCCGGCCTTCCGCCCGACTAGCGCCTAGCGTTTTTTAGAACCTTGCTTTTAGGGATGTCAGTTTTGTTTTAATTGTTGCGCAAAAAACAATAGTGAAAATGCAACTGCAACAGGAATACAACTACCCTGCTGACAAGTTCAACCTAAAAACAATTGTTGTGTTTCTTCTCTTAAAGAAAAGAATATGTAGATTAATTCTAATTTGTAAATACTAAACTGGAAAATTTCATTTCTTATGTAGTCCTTAGTACAACCCTCAACTTCACTCAGTAAGAATCCACAACCTTTCTGGGATTAATTTTGGGACCAAGAGCACATGTGACTAGAAGAACCATATCTCTTACTTTAAGTAAGAGTTTCTTTCTGAGTTATGACAACTGAAATTCCCACCAATATTGATATCGACCTCCGTTTAGGAAAGTATTGCCATACAAAAATTGCATTTGTATCGTTTTATTTAGTTATGTATTTTAAAACTGCAAACTCTTCTGTTTAATGTTTGCTTAGCAAAAGAGGAAAAAAAGGTAAAATGGTGACTACATTGGCTACAGGCACCAAGGCAGCTATGATATCAGTTTTGTTCAAAATGATGAAAAAAAAAAAAAACACATATGGTGTTGCACTACCACTACTTTGGCCTATTTCAGGTATTGAAAGTCCCTAAAATAATGGCAGCAAAGATATTCACCCTTCCAATGATCCAATAATTCATATGATATTATGATCAAAATTTCATCTAGTTATATCTATTGGTAGTCATATGTTATGACTCTAAAAGTGCACAATCACTCAGATAGATCAAAATTGAAAGTAGGGAAAGCCGAGTGAATCCAACTCTTTTCATCGCTCTAGTGAAGTCTGAATTTGCACAAACATGAGAAAATTAACTTTCTTAACACTTGTCTAAAGCTAATGATCTCAAAAGTTGTAGCTAAAAAATTTTAGACCAGCTACAAGGGGGCTTCAGTCTAATCATTCTGCTCCTAATACTAGAACAAAGTTTGTTGAACCATATGAGGGATTTTCAATCTTCCTCCTATGTAAAGATTTTTAGTTGGATTCACTAGATCATGTATTCTTACCAGTGTCCGTTAGTATTACAAGTGATGACAAAAGTAAGATGTGAAGATTGGAAGGACGTGAAATATAAGTGTGCTAGGCACATGAGACATTTTACAAGGTTAATCACATGTTTTGCATGTGAAAATTAAAATCAGACTTGGATTTAAGATTTCCCCACCTTGAAAGATTGATTTTACACCTATGTTGGGTAGCCTTTGGGGAACGTATCAAGATCTCTAGTGAGCATCTAAAATATTTTCTACTTTTTAGTGATTCTTTGATGTTGAACTTATTGTGTACGTCTACAAATTTTTCAAATTTATTGGAGGCTATAATCATACTTGGGTTTAACGTGTTCGACGACATTAGAAAGTTGCTTCAACTAGGAGATTTTCTTGGACATTTTGATTGCTCAAGAAAAGTAAGTCAACATGTGTCTGACGCTGAGGTATAAACATCGAAATACTCCCCTCTTTCTAGACTATAATATGTTATAATTAACATATGCGCGTGCCCACTCACATCTTACATTAGACTAATTATGTTTTCCTTTTCTTGATGATGATAGACTCTTATATTTGAAGAAGATATAAGAAAGACACGTTCTCCACGATTACCAAGTCTCAAGCATCTTAAGGTAGAGTTAAGCAAATACAACAGCAGTAACACATACTGCCTTGATATACTCCTTGTGTTGGATGGCACCCTCATCTATCAAGTTTCTATCAGTAATACAAAATTCAGGGCTTCTCTTTGAATTTAAACAGAGAGAATAAGTACAATATTCCTCAATAGCACCCCTTTTTAGCCAGTTCTTTGAAAAATGTTAGTAGAGATTCGCAAGAGAATGAGAGAACAGATGTTGATCTGATGAAGATGAAGATGGGGTAGATTAGATTAGATAGAAAAAGAATAGGGTTTAAAAGATAAAATCAAGAAAGTGAAAAAAGACAAAAGGAATTTTCATAGTTAAGAAAAAATAAAAATATAAAAGAATTAGAAATTATGCTTTGATGATGTGGCTATGTCACATAAGCTGCCATCTAAAGTGGGCTCTAGGTGGTTCCTCAAAAGGTGGTTCACCTAGCATTACTCTAGATAAAATTTATTAATTTGAATTTTTTTTTTTACTTTTAACAGTAAATAAAAGAAAATTCGTGCAACTGCAGCCATTGGCTGATGATCAGAATTTGCATTCATGGCTCAAGAAAAAAAATGAGGTATTTTTGGCTTTGAAAGCAAAAGGCAACAGCATTTGTATGGGAATGACACGTTCATAAGGATAAAAATGTCCGGTTAATTTTGTTTGAAAAACTTATTATGATTGTCGTTAATTCATGTTAGTTCTTGTCATAAGTTACATGTTTGGTTAAATAGAAACTCTCGTGTGCAATAACTTAAATTCTATAGACAAATTAATGGTGGTAAACGAGAAAAAATTTGAGAATGACATAAAAAAACAAAAAGATACAGAGAAAATCAGTAGACACAAGAAATATTAATTATTGTTTCTATATTTCATTTTTGCTATGTATAAAAAGGTCTAATGGCAGAATTAGAAAAAGATCTAGAATTGCTAATTTTTTAACATTTTTTTCCTATTACTAGTGCCCTAAAATTAAAGTCAATTCACTGTCAATTTCATAATTACTCAAAAACATTCCTCCCATTGAAAAGTGTAAAGTAAACTTCTTTTTATTTGTGCAGTATTGCTAGCATGGCCCAAGGCACAAGTTAGAGCTACATCTACACAAAAAGGTACAAGAAATCTTATTCATGTGTTAATTGCTCTTCATATGATGTTTGCTTTTGTGTAATAGTTGCAGTAAATCTTGGATGCATGTTCTTTATTTCTCTTTCTCTTGGTTGATTAATAATAGAATTAGGATTCAAAATCACTAGAATATTCCTCATCCCAGTGACCCAGTCTTGAAAAATGAAAATTGCGTCCCTCAAATGGCAGTGTTTTACAAGCCCCAAGTAGTTATTTTCGAGAGGGACAAAACTTCCCCACTTTTTCAACAAATATGAACAAAAAGCAATTAACCTCAAACATTCAAAAATAAAAATTTAACCCCAAGGCTTTTCACTCTTTGTAAGTTTCAAATAGGCACACTAGCAACAATATCCCGGTGACAGCTTGTCTTAGAGAAGAGTCTTGTAACAGTCAGCAACATCCCCTGAATAAGCTTTAACTAGTGCAGTGATCACTTTAATTCCTAATATAAACCTAGTTTTGATAACCAGACAATGCAGTTGATACCAAAACTTAGTGACCACTATATATATCATCAATGCCATTTACTCCATTCAAGGAAGAAAAAATGCTGACAAGTGTGGCACAGTCAAACTCGAGTACATCAACATGCATTTATACAAACAGATCAATAGCTTGAGCTCCAAGTCCACGCCACTAAAACCCTGCAATCAATAGGTTGGCGTACATGTTGATGACGTGGTTGGAGACAAAGAGGTCAGGATGAGGAGTGATGGGGTTGTGGGCAAGCAAGTAATGGTGCAGAGAGAGGCCTTGTTGGAGGGAGTGGTGGCGAGCGCATGCGTGGAAGAGAGTGGCGTAGGTTTGGTTACAGTGAGTTTGAGATGGTGGCGGTTGAAGAGTGTAGAAGAGGGAGAGTGCTTCGTTGAGTTGGCTGCGTGTGGCTAGGGCCCCTACTTTGTTGAGAAGATTGTTCGTTTGCAGGTTGAGCCTGGGAGGCATGGGAAGAACGTGGATGGTTGATTGAGGTGAAGGTTCTATGACTCACGCGAGCACATGGGCGTAGTGATTACACGCATTTTTATGCATGTAATTGTATCCAAAACACTAGAAATATGCTAATACTTGAGCCAATTATAACGCAGTTAATCCAATTTTATTTGTTGTGTAGGAAATAAGCGGAATTGCGGAAATCGAGAGAAAAATGGCAGAAAATTGAGCAAAATGAAATTTTTGACAAAAAGACGAAATAGTCAAAGAGGGTCAACATGGTAAACTCCATCAAGGGAGCGGAATCTAATTGCCTCCGCGATTATGTGCAGAACTATATTAAGAAGAGAAGAGGAGAAGATGAAAAGAAGAAGAAGAAAAAGGAAGAAAGAAGAAAAGAAAAAAGAAAAAAGAAAAAAATACTAATGGATGATTTCATCATGACATCACCCTTAACAATTAAGCTTAATTGTGGGATAGCATGCTGATGACGTCTCAGCCATCTTTTCCTCTTTCTTTTTCTTTTTGGTCACGTGCAGCACATGACCATAATCCTTTCTCCTTCTCTCTCGGCCACAAAAAGGAGGCCACACCAATTAATATCTCTCTTCTCTCTCTTAGAGACGAACAGTGGTCGACCTCACCCTATTCAATCTCATTCTTCCCCTTCTGCCGCACACACCCACCAAGATATCACCAGATCCCATTACTCTCTCTCTCTGCGCAACAGCCCATACCACCAACCCCCCATTATTTTCCTTCTCCTCTCTAACACCGAAACCACACCTCCATTTCTTCTCTCTTTTTTTCTTCCCTCACCAATTTCATCACCTCACCAAAATCCACTCCACCTCACCAAGATCTATTTTCCTCCTCACTAAGATTTATTTTCCTCCTCACTAAGATTCTCCACACCAAAATTCCATCAAATCCTCATCAATTTCTCAAAGGGATTTCAAGGAGCTTCAAGGGATCTCATCTACATCAAGACTTGAGATTGGGTATAGTGGGAAGCCATAAATCAAGGCTTGTCATAATTGCTCCATAGCAATTTGTGACTTGTTCTTGTTACTTTTCACTCTTCTTCACCTTTACCTCTTTAATTGATGAATATTGTTGATGATTTGTGGATGGGTTGTGAGTAGTCTATTTAGGAATCTAGGGTTTGAGCCCTAGCATGGATTTAATGTAATAAATATGTTTTGATTTAATGATTTTCAATTTTGTGTTTGGCATATGTTCTAATCTATATTATTTGGCTTAGATGCATGCTTAGGAGCTGATTAACTCTTGAATGTGTAGATAAGCATGTCTAGAACAAATTAGGGGATCTAATCACTTCTCTAATTCATGGCTAGGACACTTGTTTAGAACATGGTTAGTTACAATACCAATTTCGATTGTCGTATTGGCTAGCTTGGGAACCTTGATTCTAGGAGTCTTCGCCTTTTGGTGCAACTAGAGTCCTTAACAAGGCTCTAGATTGTCCCAATTGAGTTTCTACGACCATTGATCCGGAGTAGGAATACCCTTTAAGGAATCTAATGACCCATGAGCCTTGAAAAGCCTTGTGTACCATTCTTGATGCCATTATGAATTGAGTGACCATTGTCGGAGCATATTTGTGCATTAAATTTGGCTAGGAGGATACCCTAGTGACCTAATTTCCATCTCTTGATTAGTTTCTATTATCTTTATTTTTAATTATCAATTGTCAATTTTATTTTCTTCACAATTAAAAAAAAAAATCAAATTTCACAAACCACTTTCATTGTCCATACCATTTGGTTGTGAGTTTCCGCATTTATTTGTGGTTCTCTTGACTAATTTTAGGCTTGGTTGTTCCGAGCCGGGCATGTAAATAGCTTGGTGCTATTTTTCTAGGTTTTGTTTGTTAAATTGTTGGTGACTTAGTAATCGGCATAACCAAGGATTAAAGTTAGCTTTTCAATCCCTGTGGTACGATAATTTCTGTTCAAATATTTCCACTTCTTTGATGACCGTGCCCTTATTGCGCGTAAGTTGCATTAAGCACACAAATCAAATGGCGCCGTTGCCGGGGATTAAAGTGTAATAGCTTTAATCCCTTGGTTTTTGGTTGTTAGGTCACTTGCATTTTTTTCTTAATTTTAATTAATTCTTCTTTGTTTATTTAGATTAAAAAAAAATGTTTCTTTATTTTACTTTTCTTATTTAGATTATTTCCTACTTGTGTGTTTGTTTGTTGAGACGTTGTGATTATTTCTATCGAGGTGACGGGCCTTGTATTACTTTGTAGTACATCTAAGACATGAGCATCGATAGCGATCGTCACTTGCCTTGACTTGTTTGCTAGCTTTTTATTAGGTTTCCTACTTAGTCGTTAATTTCTTGAGTTGTTGGTTTTCATCCATTCTTTGCTTTTGTTATTTTATTTTCTTGTTTAATTGTTGTCTTACTTTCTCTTCTTAACCCCTCTCATTCATTGTAAAAAGTGAAATTGGAGTCTCATTGCCTATTTTTGTGAATTCTTTAGTACTTATTACGTGGTCTCATTTTTGTTCTAAGGTGTATGAATGAAGCATCTTCTTCATATCAACCGATCACTCTTAGAAGTGGAAGGGTATTGAGTGAGGATACTAGAGGAAGACCAAGAAGGAGGATCCGAAGGCCATTAGTGGCCGAGAGTGCTCCACCTCGAGGTCTTGATCAAGAGAGAGTACCTCTAAGACATTCACAAGGAGAAGTCAACATGGAAGATGCACAAAATCCTCCCCAAGGCAAGACTATGAGGGAATATACTAGCCCCACTATTGTTGATCACCCTTCTTGCATTGTACTCCCTCCATGTGAGCATCACTTTGAGATGAAGCCAACTACCTTGAGCATTCTACCCACATTTAATGGCATGGCCTTGGAAAACCCTTATGACCACATTTCTGAGTTTGAGCAAGTGTATACTACCGTTCAACCTAATGGTCTCACTTCTAATGGTTTGAAGCTTAGATTATTCCCTTTCACACTCAAGAACCATGCAAGAAAGTGGTTGAGCAAGTTGCCTCCTAGATCAATACGTACATGGGTTGAGATGTAAGAAACTTTCTTAGGAAAGTACTATCCTCCTTCAAGAACTTCCAATGTTAGAGATGAGCTAATTGCATTCCGACAACTCTCATAAGAAAGTTTCCATGAGTGTTGGGAGCGCTTTAAGGATCTTGAGATGTCATGTCCTCACCATGGGTTAGAGAAGTGGTTTCTTGTGGACAAGTTCTATAGAGGATTGATGGCGGACCAAAGACAAAGAGTTGACACTTTTAGTGGTGGAACTATTGCAAGCAAGCTTCCCGATGCCGCTTGGGCACATATGAAGAGCTTTCACTTAATTCCCTTCATTGGGATGATCATGAAGCAAGGAGACAACAAGCACCTAGCAAGGAGAACACATCGAGCCGTGGTGGAATCTATGAGGTTCAAGGAACATCATCCGGGCCTTCTATGCATGAGTTCAAGAGGCTAGAAAGCAAGATTGACCAATTTCTAAACCAAGTGAACCGGAATCCTACTCAATCTCAAGTGAAGATGGCAACTTCTACATCATGTTTGCTTTGTGAGAGTCTAGCACATTCCACTCAAGAGTGTCACTTATCATCCAAGTTTCCGGACTTTATTGGAGAACAAGTGAACCAAGTGGGTAATTTTGTGCCAAGGAACCAAAGAAATGATCCTTACTCTAATACTTATAATCCCGGTTGGAGGAATCATCCCAATTTTTCTTGGAGAGACCAAGGAGGTTCATCTAGTGCATTTCAAGGTGGAAAGCAAAGCTTTAGAGGTGGCCAAGGTCAAGACTCATCAAATGTTGCTAATTATGGCAATGCACACCAAGGAAGCACTCGTTTTTCACAATATGGTCAACATGGACAGCAAGCATATGGGTCTAATTCTCAAGGCCAATCTACCTCAAGTCAAGGATTTCATGGTCAAAACACCCCTCTCGGGTTTACACAAGGTGTTGGCTATAGTGGTAGCAAGTTTCAAGGCAATCCTAACTCATTTCAAGGCTCCCACCAGGGCGAGAACTACAATTCCCCTCCTATTCTCCAAGGCATTCCTATTCAAGCTCCAAATGAACCAAAGAAGCCTAATTTTGAAGACTTGATGGGAGAGTTTCTCAAGGTTCAAACTTCTACTAATACGGAGACCAAGCAAAACATCTCTTCACTAGTTCAAGGGTATCAAACTCTACAACAAGGCATGGCTAGATTAGAGGTACAAGTGGGCCAAATGGCCACCAACATGACTGAGAGACCAAAAGGAGCCTTACCTTCACAACTAGAGCCAAACCCAAGAGGAAAACTCCATGATTGCAATGCCATCACCACTCTACGTTCGGGAAAGGTATATGATAATCATGTTTACATGCCTACATCTAGTTTCCATACAAATCCTTTATTTGATGGCGATGTTGATTTGCATTCATATTGGGCCAAGAGGGAAGAAAATGTACCTCTTGGCCATGTTTTTGATGATCAATTGCATACACATCATGATTCTTTTTATCATAAGGAGGATGGGACCGGAAGGGAAGAAAATGTACCTTCCGGTAAATATGGAGTGGGTGATGTGACTTTGAATGCCAAAGGAAGAAATAAGGGGGTGGATAAGGTAGCCGGAGGGGAAGAAAATGTACCCTTCGGAGAATCTATTCTTGGTAAAGGTTATAGTTTCTTGTCCTTTGAGAACAATGCAAGTAAATATGGGTTGATTAATAATGGCAAGGAAAGAGCTTTGTTGAGAAAGACTTCTAGGGATGAGGATGTCTTGGACCCTAAATTAGATGGTGAGGCCATGAAGGCTAGGGACCCATCTACGGCCGATAACACCTCTAGGAAGGTTCTTGATGACATTACACCCACCACTCATGAGTTTGAGCCATCTACTTCTAGAGACAGAGAGGGGAGGAATAAGGAGGAAGATCAACATATGCATGGTAGCTTTAGGGATAGGAGTGGTCCGGTCTACTCATCACTAGGCGAGACCTTGAGGGCTAAGAACCCTAGTGGGACCGTGACTACCCTTAGGGGCACTACCGGAAATCTCACATTTGATCCACCTCTTGATTTGAATGTACCGGAGCCACCACTTCCTTTTCCTAATGCCGCAAGAAGAGATAACTCAAAGAGGGGTAAGAAGAAGAGTGGCTTGATGAGGGAAATACAAGAAATATTTAAGAAAGTGGATGTCAATATCCCATTGATGGACCTCATTCAACAAGTGCCGGTGTATGCTCAATTTCTCAAGAGCTTGTGCATGAATAAAAAGAAATTTAAAGCCGATGAGACATTTGAGTTGAAGGAGGAAGTAAGTGCAATTATCCACCAAAGATGCAAGATCCGGGGAGCTTTACCATAGGGTGTACCATACGAGAGAAAGTGTTTGAAGGAGCTCTCATGGACTTAGGGGCGAGTGTCAATTTGATGCCCTTGGCTATATATCGGAAGCTACAAATTGGGGAGTTGAAACCCACATCAATTAGATTGCAATTAGCGGATCGTAGCACAAGGCGTCCGTCGGGAGTTGTAGAGGATGTGATAGTGAGAGTAAATAAATTTATTCTACCGGCCGACTTTGTAGTGTTGGATATGGGTGAAGACCCTTACCTTGACAATGAGTTACCTATCATTCTAGGCCGACCATTTATGGCAACGGCGGGTGTGAAGATCTATGTGTTGAAGGGTACCATTCGACTCAAGGTGTTGGGTGACAAAGTGAAGATCAAAGTATGCAATCCATTCTATCCGCCGGACATTATGAAGGAGGTATTCTCTATTGATTTGGTAAAGGGTAATGAAGCCAAGAGTGAGCGGATCTTTGGACCCTTGAATCCTTCCAAGCCTACAATCCGTGCACAAGATCATTTCTCACCTATTTGGGGCTATGACCATGAGCTACCATTGAAGCATGATGATGTCATTCCTACTTCTACTTTGGGACCTACTATCAAGCTTGAAAAGCAAACAACCCCTATTCTTGAGACTTATGAGCAACACGAGAAGAAGAGTCCACCATTAAGTGAAACACAAAAGGAGTCCATCAACAAGTTAAGGGAGGTTTGTGGAGTTGTCAAGAAGAAGGAAAGATCTATGAGGTATGATTGGCCTCGACCTCCAAGCTACAAGCTCGCTTCTTCAATTGCTAGATGTTTTGGAAATGATAGTGATGCTAGCACAATTGTTGTGGGTGGTAAGAAGACATCCTTTGAGCCACCTTGAGGAAGAAAAGTGAAGAAGACCGGCTTGGGGTCTTTAAAAACAAGCGCTTCTAGGGAGGCAACCCTAGGTTGTTTTAAAATTTACTTGTTCATTTTGCATCAATAAGGCTATGTAGCCATCTTTTTTGGAGGATCGGAGGTGTTCGGTTGAAGAAAGTGTGAAGAAAGAATGAATGTGATAGTGAGCAGTTTTTGACTAGAAAATCCAGTTGATTTTGGGTGACTATAGCTTCCATTCTACATGCTATTTTGAGATGAAATTTTCGGGAGCTATTTTTATATATGTCTACTATCTTGTGCCAAAATTTGACCCACTTTTAGTCTTTGGAACTCCACTTATTCAATGGTCAATGCATGGAGTTTAAAACAGAGACAGATACTTTAGAGTCACTTTGGGAAGCTACATCTTCTACATCCCAATCAATTTAGAGCTAAAATTTTTCAGAGATGTGTCTTCATATGTCTTCTATATACAGGAGAAACAGTTTTTGATTTGAACCTTCTTAGCTTCAGATATAGTGTTCCAAGTAACAGAGGTCAGAAACAGGGCACAGCAGAAACTGCAGAATAGATCAGTGAGTTTGGAGGCCAACAATGTTTGACTCATATATGATACTTCAGTGAAATTTTACCTTCAGATATATTCATGAGTCTACTTTCGTATCCAGTTGGTCCACCTCTTTGCACCTCTGGAGCTTCAGATATTACAGTTTTGGTGACTGAGGGTCAGCAGAAAACTTCATGAAAGATTGGCAAGTTTGACCAGCTTTAATTTTCATTTCAATTGGAGATGGTGGCTAACTTTATATGGATAGAAATATCTCTGAGTCTACTTTCCATTTCAAGTGGCCTCACCTGATTATCACTTTCTGAGTATGAGATATGGGCATTTGAAGACAGAAAGGTCATTGCTAGAAGTTTTCTGCACTCACTAGTTTGTGTTCACTCGGGGTGGTTGGACTTCTTGCACTGCAACTCTTCAATGGAGGCCATTGTAGGGCTTTTGTGAGGTGTGTTGGAGGTGATCAAGGCCATGTGCTTAATGAAGGACCTTGTCCTTATTCTTTGGTGGCCTATTTGTGACGCATTGCTCTTTGGACACTATATATTTCTCAATGGAGTCGATCTTTCATGAGCACCTAGAGCTATTATGGAGCATACGTTAAGGAAGTCAATGTCTTGTGCCTTGAGGATGGTGTCTCATATTAGTCTTCTCCGAAGGTCGTGAGCAATGGAAGTGTCGACAAAGGGGGTTTTCCGTAACTTGACTCCGCATTTAGATTTTTATTTTTATAGTTAATTTTTGTGTTTTTGCCTGGACTTCACTCTCATGCCTAACTCCGACACGGATTTAGCTTTCGAGCTCACTTTACAACATTGAGGACAATGTTGGTTTTAAGTGTGGGGGTGAGGGCTCGGATGCCCTATAAAAAATAAAAAAATTATAATAATAAATTAGATTAGCTTTATGTAATTATATTTTAGTGGTTAATGCCTTTTCCAACCTCAATGATGAGACATGGACTTAACTTGTTATGATTGTGGATAGATTAAGCATGATCTAGGACTTTGAATTTGTTTTGTGATTGAGTGTATATGTGATCTATGCTTGATTATATGTGTGCACATAGCCTATGTTAGGTTCGTTCATCATAGTTAGAGAAGCATATAGATTATTCGACTAACTTGCATGCCCTTATATGTGAGCTTTTGTGCCTATATCTATAGTGTATGCTTCGTTCATTCACTTATTCTTTCATGTGTGTACAATTTCATGACATTGCGTATCTAGAACTTGCTTGAGACCTCTTGAGGCTACTTTTAGCTGGCGACATGATAGAAAGGATGGAGGCATTAGGATTATATACCACCATGTCCAAAGAAGCATGTGCCCAAAAATATTTACCACTAGATTGCCACTTTGAGCCTATTTATATATTTAGCCTTTTTGTTCATTCTCACCACAAATTCCTACCTAGCCTATACACTTTTATCCTACCCTTCCATGGTAGTTGGTGAAGCGATTCGAAAGAATGACTTTATGTTTGAGTGCTTCAAAAAAAAAAAAAAAAGTCAAAAGTGTGAGGTTACAAAAGAATAAGGGCTTGTCCGGTAACGTTTTTAAAAATGATTTTTCAAAAACCGATTTTGAAAATAAAAACGAGAAAACAAGATTGGATTTTTAAGATCCAAAAATGTGTCCGGTAGCTTATTTCGAAAACAATTTTCAAAAACGAGAGAAGATTGTGACTAGAGATGAGAGAGAGACCTGAGAAGAAGATAGCGACGTGAGAATATGGAAGAAGATAGCACATTCTTTTTTTTCTTTGTTTTGGAAAATATATCTCCATGTTTTCTAAAATATGAGAATGAAAAGGTGAAAACGTCTATTTGTCGTTTTCCTGTTTTACGAGTAAAATAAAACATTATTTTCAAAAATTATTTTCTGCATTTTTGAAAACAGACCAACGAACGTATTTTCAAGCCATTTTCATTTTATAAAATGAAAAAGATGACTTGAAAACGTTACCGAACGCCACCTAAGTGTGGGGGTGAGCGATTTTGTCTAGAAATGAAAGTTTCAAAAAAAAAAAAAATGAGAGAGAGAATTGTTTGAAAAGAAAAGAAAAAAAGAAAAAAGAAAAAAGGTGAAAAAAAGAAAAGAAAAAGAAAGTCAAATAGAAGAAAATCCAAAAATAGAAATAAAGTAAAATATTGTATATAGTGTAGCGTGGGTTGTACAATGGGTTTAGAGTAAGTGAGTTAGCATTTGAAAGCAAAAGTCTTAAATCTTTACAAGAGAAAGTTGCTTCACCGATTTTCATGGACTTTGTCTTTCCCTATCCTTTATTTCTCTTAACCACTTGCCCTTAGCCCCATTACAACCAAATAAAAGACCTCTTAATCTTGAATGTTGTGAGCTACCTAGCGGAGATGAGATCAAAGAGCAAGCATATGGCGGCGCGTGTTATGAAATTGCTTTTGAGTGAAACACATATAGCCTCTAAACACTTAAGCGGTAATATTTAGTGAACCTAGGTGAGTTTAGTGGGTTATATCGGGTCTTCTATGTGCCTATTTAATTATGGTGGATTGATTTGACACATGGTCAACACATGCATATACTTGAGCATTTCTTACATGTGCATCTTAATTGCCTTACAAATTTATAATTTCTATGTCATGCTTTGTCAACTTCATGGTCATGTACATAATTAGTTCTTTGAGGGTTATGGTTGGAAAGGCTAATACTATAGTTTCTTTATGTTGGTGAGTTATTAGATGTTCGGATTACATTTCATTTAATTTGCTTGAGGACAAGCAAAGTTCAAGTGTGGGGGTGTGATTACACGCATTTTTATGCATGTAATTGTATCCAAAACACTAGAAATATGCTAATACTTGAGCCAATTATAATGCAGTTAATCCAATTTTATTTGTTGTGTAGGAAATAAGCGGAATTGCGGAAATCGAGAGAAAAATGGCAGAAAATTTAGCAAAATGAAATTTCCGACAAAAAGACGAAATAGTCAAAGCGGGTCAACATGGTCAACTCCATCAAGGGAGCGGAATTTAATTGCCTCCGCGATTATGTGCAGAACTATATTAAGAAGAGAAGAGGAGAAGACGAAAAGAAGAAGAAGAAAAAGGAAGAAAGAAGAAAAGAAAAAGAAAAAAATACTAATGGATGATGTCATCATGACATCACCCTTAACAATTAAGCTTAATTGTGGGATGGCATGCTGATGACGTCTCAGCCATCTTTTTCTCTTTCTTTTTCTTTCTGGTCACGTCCAGCACATGACCATAATCCTTTCTCCTTCTTTCTCGGCCACAAAAAGGAGGCCACACCAATTAATATCTCTCTTCTCTCTCTTAGAGACGAACAGTGGTCGACCTCACCCTATTCAATCTCATTCTTCCCCTTCTGCCGCACACACCCACCAAGATATCACCAGATCCCATTACTCTCTCTCTCTGCGCAACAGCCCATACCACCAACCCCCCATTATTTTCCTTCTCCTCTCTAACACCGAAACCACACCACCATTTCTTCTCTCTTTTTTTTCTTCCCTCACCAATTTCATTACCTCACCAAAATCCACTCCACCTCACCAAGATCCATTTTCCTCCTCACTAAGATTCACCACACCAAAATTCCATCAAATCCTCATCAATTTCTCAAAGGGATTTCAAGGAGCTTCAAGGGATCTCATCTACATCAAGACTTGAGATTGGGTATAGTGGGAAGCCATAAATCAAGGCTTGTCATAATTGCTCCATAGCAATTTGTGACTTATTCTTGTTACTTTTCACTCTTCTTCACCTTTACCTCTTTAATTGATGAATATTGTTGTTGATTTGTGGATGGGTTGTGAGTAGTCTATTTAGGAATCTAGGGTTTGAGCCCTAGCATGGATTTAATGTAATAAATATGTTTTGATTTAATGATTTTCAATTTTGTGTTTGGCATATGTTCTAATCTATATTATTTGGCTTAGATGCATGCTTAGGAGCTTGATTAACTCTTGACTGTGTAGATAAGCATGTCTAGAACAAATTAGGGGATCTAATCACTTCTCTAATTCATGGCTAGGACACTTGTTTAGAACATGGTTAGTTACAATACCAATTTCGATTGCCGTATTGGCTAGCTTGGGAACCTTGATTCTAGGACTCTTCGCCTTTTGGTGCAACTAGAGGCCCTAACAAGGCTCTAGATTGTCCCAATTGAGTTTCTACGACCATTGATCCGGAGTAGGAATACCCTTTAAGGAATCTAATGACCCATGAGCCTTTAAAAGCTTTGGGTACGGTTCTTGATGCCATTATGAATTGAATGACCATTGTCGGAGCATATTTGTGCATTAAATTTGGCTAGGAGGATACCCTAGTGACCTAATTTCCATATCTTGATTAGTTTCTATTATCTTTATTTTTAATTATCAATTGTCAATTTTATTTTCTTCGCAATTAAAAAAAAATCAAATTTCACAAACCACTTTCATTGTCCATACCATTTGGTTGTGAGTTTCCGCATTTATTTGTGGTTCTCTTGACTAATTTTAGGCTTGGTTGTTCTGAGCCGGGCATGTAAATAGCTTGGTGCTATTTTTCTAGGTTTTGTTTGTTAAATTGTTGGTGACTTAGTAATCGGCATAACCAAGGATTAAAGTTAGCTTTTCAATCCCCGTGGTATGATAATTTCGGGTTCAAATATTTCCCACTTCTTTGATGACCGTGCCCTTATTGCGCGTAAGTTGCATTCAAGCACACAAATCACGTAGCATGACACTACAGAAGCTTGAGTAATAGGTAACCCAACGTAGCTTAATATACACAGGAATTGGGAGTCAGTCCATTAAATGTAAAAGTATATAACAATCACTAGTCTATGACTGCCCTGATTGTATCATTGTGTAGGTAACTCTAAAGTTACCTAAATAAAGCTATCCTAGAAAGAAAGCTCTGAAATCAGTAATCTAACAGTCTGACACTACAAAGGTTGGAGCTGAGCAATTCAAATTAGGGTCGCTTCCCTAGGACTATACACTGCAACTTCAGACCCAACTTGATCACAACATGCTCATTCATCACCATCTTCTTTTGCTTTTTGGGAAGCTTTTTCCAACAGTCATAACTTCTTTATACAAACTCCGATTTCCGTGTTCCATATATCCACGAACTCGCATCGACGTACTCTATGACTTTCTTGAAGGAAGTTTTCATAGAATCTAAATGTATAAAAATCCAACCCTTGAATCGAAGCATTCCAACGAATAATTCCTCGAATTACTTTCTGCTCCACCCTCGAACTACGAAATAGCTCAAACGAATACTTTATTAATTCCCGGAAACCATAAGAAATTAATAACGAATTTTTGGGGTCTTACAGATGGTGGCTCTCTTATCGGTAGCTTTGGCACTTACAGAAGCGGCAGAGGTGAATTTTGGAGACGTCATTTTATTGGTGGGGGAGGTTGATCATCCACAAGCCTTGGGATGACAAGGGTTTGCTCGGAACTTTGGCTGATGTGTGGGGATTGAAGGACAGATTGCCTATTATCGTGCAGGACGATGGGAGGGATTTGTTGAAATTTAAGCAGAAGGATGAGTGTAATTGAATCTGCCACGTACGGAGGCCCTTGGAATTATAATGAAAGAATGGTGCTGCTGCTGGAGTATGATGGGACCGGAGATCTCGCAGCGTCCCTCTACATACAATGGAAACTTAGGTGATGGTTCGTGGGTTGTCACCACATCTGAGGACTGAAGAAACCCTAAGCTTATTGGGTTCTTCAATGGGACCCTTCCTGAGGGTGGTTACCTTTGCTTTGCAACACTATGAGGTTGAGAACTACTTCAGGGAGGTGATTGACGTCCGGCGAAGTCTCTGGTCGGCCGGCGTTCAAATTTATACTGCGGTGAAGACTATGGTTCAGCTGCATTATGAGACATTGTAGGGGCTTGCAGATCTTATGGTTGGTTTTCTCACAGAGCATAAGGTTGTGTTCAGTTTTTGATCAAGCAGTGCAACCAGCGGCGCTGGAGGCAGGACAGACTCACGCAGGTCCAGCTAAGCTGGTAACTGAGGCGAGAGTGGATGCTGTGGTGTCAACCTGTACTAGTTCTAGGTTAGGTTTGATGAATACTAGGGGATGTGGTACTGCTAGGTTTCCAAACCTTAGAGTGAAAGCAGATGCTAGCATAGTGGTTTGTTCTCCACCTAGTACTGCGATGGTGAAGTTGGTTTTAGTGGCTAACCTTCAAGCCATTCCTAGTTGGGAGTCAAGGGTTGCGTCTCCTCCGCCAATGGTAATGGCTTCGAAGTAGTTGGTGGTGGCTGAGAGGGTTGAGCAGGAGGTCAAACTTTTAGCGGTACGCAGTGAGGGACCGACAGTGCTAAGTAGGTCTGGAAAGAGACCTAAATTGACTGGGGTGCAAGCTGATTGCCTTTGGATGTGGAGAAGGGCTTTGATTTGCCTAATAATAATGGGGTTCATATTTCTCCGAAGAAGAAATAGGACGCCCGGCAGAAAGGTAATAAGAATATCTCTAAGACTTTGACTTGGTACCCAAACCAAGGAAGCACAAGGTTCCCTCGGAAATAGGCTGATATGGTCATTGATGAGGTGGTTGTTGTTTCTACCCTATGGTAGCTGTTCAAGAGGTTTTGGAAGCACCTCTGGATGAGAAGGTTGATGGTTGTGCTACTCTTGTTTTGGAGTTGGCATCGAGCTCGTCTAAGTTTGATGATTATTGCTAAGAGTACATGTAATATATATGCACATTTGAGTTATACATACACTACAAGAGAAAATAGCAAAAGCAAGGAATTTCATTGTGGCAACCTAAAATTCGTCGCAAAAGCTTGGCAAATACGAGGAAATTTCAGTTGTCGCACATAATCCCATCGGCGAGAACCAATTTGTCACATAAAGTAGGAATTTGTAAGAAATTGACAGTTGTCACTCATATGACATTATGTGACACCCAATTCCTCACAAAATATCAATTAAGCGACAATTTCTACCAATTGTCAGTTAATGTTTATGTGACAACTTTAACTTCCTCACAAAAGATTAATTAGGCGACGACTTCTGTGCATTGTCGCTTGATGTTTATGTGACAACTAGATTTCTGTCACTGAATACTTATTTAGTAACCATTTTTGTGAATTGTCAGTTAATGATTATGTGACAACCTTACATTCCTCGCTGAAAATCACTTCGGCGACAACTTTATCATGTTGTCGCTTAATGTTTATGTGACAACTTGAATTTCCCCACTGAAAACTAATTAGGCGACGACTTCTACTAGATGTCGGTTAATGTTTATGCGACAACCTTAACTTCCTCACTGAAATCCAATTGGGCGACAATTTTTACGGGTTGTCACTTAATGTTTATGTGGCAACTGGAACTTCCTCACCTAAGACCAATTAGGCAATAACTTATGTGAGTTGTCGGTTACTTTTTTTGTGACAACTTTAATTTTTTCGCAAAAAGTCAATTGAGCAACAACTTCTTTGGTTTGTCAGTTAATGTTTATGTGACAACTGGAACTTCCTCAGTGCAGACTGATTAGGCGACGACTTTTGTGAGTTGTCGGTTAATGTTTGTGTGACAATTTTAATTTTCTTGCAAAAGACCAATTATGTGACGACTTTTACAGGTTGTCGCGCAATGTTTATGTGACAACTTGAAGTTCCTAGCTGAAAGCCAATTAGGTGACTACTTCTATGAGTTGTCGATTAATGTTTATGTGACAACTTTACTTTTCTCGCAAAAAACCAATTAGGCAACGATTTCTATTGGGTGTCGCTTAATGATTTTGTGACAACTTGAACTTCCTCGTTGAAAACCAATTAGGCGACTACTTGTAGGAATTTTCATTTATTGTTTGTGAAAATATATATTAGAACTTCAACATATATTGTTTGTACTTTCTTGTCGAGATGAAATTAATCTTTCCTAGTTGAATTATATTACTTAGACAGCTTTCATTAGTTAATCTATTCCTTATGGGATTATGATTCTAATCCTAGTCAACATATATTTATTATTTACTTCTCTATTTGATACGATAAAATTTCTATAAGTACTTCCAAGATGGAGAAGAATAAATCCATCGAAGCTTATTGATAAATTTTGCCTCCCCAACTTTTTTTGACATCACGGTTCATTTAGCCATGCACTTGCCACACAAGATTAAACTTGCTGGGCCAATAGGATATTGTTGCATGTGTCCAATTGAGAGGTAATGCATATTATTTGTTTGGACTTATTTATATTTTTCTACTGTGCATTCTAAACCAACTAACTAGTTTTAATTCGTAAGTTATTGAGAGCATATAAAAATTATGTGAACAACAAAGCATGCTCAGAAGGTTCTATTGCTGAGGCTCATATCTCGTACGAATCATTAGTATTTTGTTCAATATATCTTCGAGCTATCGAGACAACCTTTAATCTACCAAAACGAAACCAATTGGGAAGTGAAGCCCACGCAGGGGTTTCTGTTTTTGCTCAAAGAGTACGTCCAACTGGAAAAAAATGTAATGGTTGAGTTGTGGAATGAAGCATCGAAACAAGCAAATTGGTTTATCTTGAATAATTAAATGAGATAGAAGACTTTAGTAGGTATGTGATTGATAATCTACATCATTTATTTAGTATATCATGAAATAAATAAAACATTAACAATAAATTTTGTTTTGTAGTGAGCATGTAGAAATCATGAAAGAAGAGAGTGTTAGAATATGTGGACTTAACATTATCTTAATCACATTGAGATAAAACTAGTTGATTTAATCCTATGTAAATAACAAGAAGTACATGAATATAACTCTAATTCTGGTTATTTATTGAGGAGTATGTCTCTTAATAGAAGTAGGAAGCTCATTAGTAATTAACCTGGATTACATCGAGTATTTGTGATAAATTCTAAGTCTCGTATCTAGATAAACATGAAGCAGTGTTGGACTCCTTATGGGATGAGTCTAACTCGTGTGTTTTGGCCAATATAAATAGGGAGCAAAGTCCCTGTATTCAACACCGAGTTTTGCATATTGTTCAGCCCCATTCTGAAGCTTTTGGTGTTGACATACATAAGACTTTCTTCTCGAGTTCTGCTATTGCTATTCATTCTTGTTCTAGTTGCTCAAGATGTCTAACCTTGGTCAAGTTGTTTATGCAGGGATCCAAAGTGCCATTGATCCAGGTGGAGTCCTAGTTCCGCTAGGAAAGCTATTCTGCAGTTTCTGTGTGGTTGTTGTGCAGCTGGTTTAATTGATATTGTGTATGTGTTGTATGATATGATCTTGTTGTTGATGTGTTGTTTGTTGCATCATGTAGATTTAACAATTGGTATCAGAGCTTAGGAATTTCATAAAACACATATCATGTTTTTTGTTTTCATTCAGAAAACCATATTGTGAAACATTATTTTCTGGAAAATAAAACATATTTTCTATTTATGGTAAAACAGGCCTCAAGTGTTTTTTAACCTGGTTTTTAGTACTAATCCAACTCATTAAGTAAATAGGCCCAAACCCGAGTTAAGAATTAATATATGAGTTAAAGTATATTACCGTTAGAACATAAATGTCACTTTTGCTTTAAGGATCGGATTGAGTTAAGGCTCACTGAGATGAATTCTCAGTTATGGGATTCAAGACCCCTTTTTAGAATTGATCGGATCATGTGGAAGGGTTGAAATTTGCTGCTTATTTTCTTTTGCTTCCGCTATAAAATAATTGTTGCAGCGCTGTAGCAGAGGCCAAGGTATGTTCATTGGGATTCCCAGAACTTGTATTTCAATTTCTGCATATGGAAAGGGTTGTCATATGGATTATTGTTTAGCATATGGAAAGGGTTGTCATAATCATATTTGGAATGCTTGATCATGCGTATTGAAGGAATTCTGCATATATGGTTGAATGCCTTACTGTAATCGTGTGATATGAAGTTTTGTTTTTGGAAATTGTATGGTTACTGTGATGGTATGATTTGATGATTTTGATTGAGTATTGTTTGTTTTAAGTATGCTATGGTTTTTAGTTAACAACTAGAAATATGTCTCCCAACATTAAAATCTGCAGTATTGTTATTATCATAGCATAAATTAATAAGTTCATACAGAAACTGAACATAAGGTTATTAATTTTAGTTTTGTGTGATTCTTGAAAAATTGTATTGATTATTTTGCACAAAGCAAATCTTCACTGTCGTTTTTCAAAATTTGAGTATTAACAAAACTGAAACATGTGTTACTGCATTTAAATTGCACTTATATTTTGTCTTCCAAAGAAGTTATTCACTGTGTAATTTTGAATGTAGAACAACGTCATATGTAATCACAACTATCTATTTAGATAACTTGAAGCTTTTCTTGTCCAAAGATCTGGACTGGTTCAAGGAATGACTGATTTTTGTAAAATGCAGTATGGTGATTTAGAACTTTAGAATGTTGAGTTTTATGCCACAAAGGTGTTACTTGATATTAATTCAGTTATGGGATTTTATGGAAAACTAATCATGTATCTGCCTAATTTTAAAGCTCATGACTGCCTTTGAATTTTATGTCTTTTGCTTTATTTTGGTTGTGTTGTTCAAATACATGATTTTGTTTTAAAGATTAACACACAGATAAAAGTTTTACTGCAGAAATCTTATTTTCTTTATTTTTCTGTGTTTTTAGGTCTAAATGTGGACACTATAGGCCAAATTCAGTTGCTTAATGGCTGGAATTATAAGAAGTGGAGAAACCAAGTTGAATTTTATCTGTCTATGCATCAAAATATGGATCTTTGCTTGATTGAGGAATAACCATTAGAGCTAGACACCGAGAGCACAGAAGAAGATAGGAAATATTATAAGGAGTGGTATATATAGCTGCAACAAGAAAGCTAAAAATGTGATAAGAACCTCCATGTCTGACACTGTTAGGGGTTCAATCATAAACCAGAGCTTGCCATGGATTTCCTAGAAGCCATAGGAGATAAGTATCAGGAGAGTGACAAAGCTGAGGTTGCTAGGCTATCCAAAAGATTTAATGAGCTGGAGTTTTCAGGAAAAGGAAGTGTGAGGGAGCACATTATGGAGCTTATTGACCTCAACTTGAGGCTGAGGGATTTAGACATGGGAGTTAAAGACTCTCAGGTTGTGCATGTGGCACTTCAGTCACTGCCTAGCACCTACAGTAACCTGTGTGTTGTGGAGGAAGAGAGGATCAGAAAAGAAGGCAGACCAGCTACTGCAGTAAACCTAGTTGAGAAGCCTAAATGGAAGAAAAAGAACCAACTTAAGGCCAAGAAGACTACCACGACTAAAGTACCTGGCAAACCTGCAGAACATAAAGCTGAGAAACCTTTTAAGTTTAAGTGCTATTTTTGCAAGAAAATAGGACACATGAAGAGAGATTGCAGTGGTTTCAAGGCTTGGATGATAAAGAAGGGTGAGTCTTTTCCAAAGTTTGTCTTTTCTCTAGAAGTTAATTTTGTTAATGTAGCATCTCACTCTTACTAGTTAGACTCAGGCTCACCTATACACATTACAAATTCCTTGCAGGGTTTAACAAATAGGAGGACACCAAAGAATAGTGAGGTCCAAGTCTGTGTGGGAAATGGTTCGAGAGTAGCAGTTCAGGCCATTGGGAACCTAAAGATTGATCTAGGCTTAGGAAATTTTCTTTTTCTAGATAGTGTTTATTATATTCCTTCCTTGAAAAGGAATTTGATTTCAGTAGGTCTTTTAGTTAAGATTGGTTGCAAACTCATTATTGATTTCAGTGTTGGCTGTGGTGTGTTTATGCATGATTATTTGAAATTAAATTGTTCTGTTGCTCAACAGGAGATTATGTTGATTGAAAGTAATCAAAACACTATTAAGAATAACACTGTCACAGGTACAAAAAGAACATTGTTCAATAATAAGTCTGCAAATATATGTCATAGAAGATTGGGCCATATATCTAAAGAAAGACTGAAAACACTTGAGAAAAACAAAATTTTACCTGCATTGGATTATACTAATTTAAATGACTGTATTGAGTGTTTTAAAGGAAAATTGACAAACTGCAGAAAGAAAAAGGCCTTAAGAAGTCAAAACCTATTAGAACTAATACATACAGACATATGTGGTTCATTTAAACACAAAACTATATGTGGAAGTTTTTACTTCATCACATTCATAGACGATTTTTCCAGGTACTGCTATATCTATTTACTGTCAGAAAAATCACAAGCTCTAGATGCATTCAAAATTTATAAAACTGAAGTTGAATTGCAGCTAGAGAAGAAAATTAAGTTAGTGAGATCTGATAGGGGAGGGGAGTTCTATGGAAAACACACTGAAGCAGGCCAGCAAAAGGGTCCTTTTGCACTATATTTATAGGAAAATGGCATTAAGGCTCAGTACACAACTCCCTATAATCCTACACAAAATGGAGTTGCAGAGAGGAAAAATAGGACATTATTAAACATGGTGAGAAGTATGATGTGCACTACAGGTCTACCTATATTTTTATGGGGTGAAGCTCTTAAGACTGCAAATTATATTTGCAATAGATCACCTAGTAAATCAGTAGACAAAACACCTTTTGAGTTGTGGTGTGGAATGCAACCTAGCTTGCATCACTGCCATGTGTGGGGATGCAAGGCTGAGGCAAAATTTCCAAATGCACAAACACAGAAGCTTGAATCCAAAACAGTCAGTTGCCATTTTATTGGCTACTGTGAGAAATCTAAAGGCTATAGGTTCTATGTAGCTCAAAATTTTACCAGAACTTTTGAACTCATCAAGCAAAATTTCTGGATGAAGGATTTAGTAAAACTAACTTTGAAGACTTGTCCTTGGAGTTAGAAGAAATTACTGAAAATCAAAATTGGATTAAATTCTGCTTACTACCCTGTACTTTCAGGGGTTCGTCAGTTCAGTCCCTGCACTTCTAATTTAATCAGAAAAGTCCTCGCACTCTTCAATTGCATCAAATCGATCCATTTCGTCTCCCCTCCGTCAATTTGCTCTGTTAACGTGCTGACGTGGCAGTTAGATGTCTGCTCTGTCAGTTTTGTGGGACCGTCCGACATGGAAAATTCCCAAAGTGCCCATCTACTATATTTCCTACACGGACAGCTTAATTCCCCCAAACCCCGTTTTCACTCTTTGAAGAACCCTAAATCATAATCCCAAAATTAAAACCATAATCGCGACTGTGATCCGAACATAAATTCATAGATTGAAAAGCATCCACTTTGGTTCATATATATCCAAAAGATACATCCCATAATCTGAAGACTACAATGTAAGCTCTAACTTGACAAAAGCAAACAGACTGCACAAAAGGTGCACCAAAATATGTTCAATACATCCCCATAATCTGTTCAAACACTATCTCTAATAAAGTGATTAAGAGTTTGCAAATACCAACACATTTCACAAAAAGGGGGTACAAAATCGAAGTAGGCTTGCTAATGTGAATTTGGAGTTCAACTATTTCCCACCTCCTTTACCTGAGTTTCTTGAATTCTTTGAGAGGTTCTAGTTGGGTTTGCAGCCTTGCTAGATGCTTGAGAAGTTTGTACAGGCCTTGAACTAGCAATTCCTGATGTTGCTGACCTTGATCTTGCTATGGCAGTGGTGGTGGTACAGTCCTTGAGCTTGATGGGGCAGATTTGGCTCCTGCTGCCCTTGAGGCCTTCAAAGAAGCCATCTTCTTCTGCACAAAACAGAACCATTGCAAGTAATTAAGTTATGCTAGAATCAATCAAGTACATACATACAAACACAATCATGCAAATCAGATAATCATACCCTTTGATACTCGGCTGTTTCCCTCGCTTTCTTCCTCAACTCATTCTTTGTCAAGGTTGCTTTTTTCCCCTTGGTCTGCTAAATGTAACAATATCAGTTTGCATAATCTCACACTTAAAACTATCGAAAACAACATTTAGGGTATAGTCATTACCTGAGTTTGGGAACCATCCCCATTGTTTAGCTTTCTCCTTTTATTACGGGTAACACTCTTCTTCTCCTTCGGTGGCAGATGCCTATGGCATGTCTTTACATTGTGTCCTAGTATCCCACAATTGCCACACCTTAGTGATTTTTGTACTCTTCCTAGTTTAGTACCCGAGCCTTGAGCCTTCTCTAAAGAGTCCTTAATCCTCTTTGTTTTTGGCCGGCCAGGTTGTCTTGTGTATTGGGGAGGTAACATTGCTGGTCTTTCACCTCTTGTCCAAAGATCCATGCCATTAACAGGCATTATGAGGTTGCTATATATTGCCACATAGGTCTTCTTGAGATAGCATTCAGCAATGTAATCATCTGGGTCCTCCCTCTTCTGGAAAATAGCTGAGACTGCATGTTTGCAAGGAATTCCCGACAAGTCCCACCTTCGACAAGAGCATGTCCTTAGATTGAGGTCCACAGTGTTCTTTGAGCCACCAAAGTTCTCAACTTCAGCTTGGTGACCTCCATTGAAGGTAGAAATACAGTCTGTAGCAGCCTTCAACTTATTCTTCTCAAGTGTTTTCCTTGCTTTAGGGCAAATGTTGCCATGGTAAGCTTGCATTTTTTCCCTCCTTAGCTGAATCCTTGTCATTAGCTTCACCCGGATTTCTTCAAACATTGAAAGAGGTGGCTTGCCTCTAGCGTCTCTTATCCATGCATTAAAACTCTCACTCAAGTTATTGATTAGAATGTCACATGGCAGAATAGTGTTAAAGAAAGCCCTGCACCAATGCTTGGGGGGCCTTTCAGGTTCTGCAAAACAACATCCAAATCATTAAATTAACACACATTCATGCATATATAAGCAATACAAACTGAAAGCAGTAAATGCATATATTCACCTGTCATCCAATTGTATGCATTGACATCCAACTGTTTCATCTCCTCCATGTCTCTTAAATAGAAAGGCATTGTGGTTGCTTTAGCACACTTCCACATTTGGTCCTTCATCTCTTTCCCAGGAAATAACTTTGTGAAGTTAGTCCACATATGTCTCACACAGAATCTGATATGTGCTAAGGGGACCACCTCATCAAAAGCAGGCATCAATCCTTTTTGTTTGTCACTTATAAATGTCCACCCGGCTCCACCATCATTGATGTCCAAATCCTTTGCCAATAGCTCCAGAAACCAAATCCACGAATCTTTAGTCTCATTCTCCACCATTGCATATGCTATGACCCATGTGGTGTTGTTGGCATCTATCCCAACAGCTGTCAAAAGTTGCCCTCCAAAAGCACTCTTTAGATGAGCACCATCCAATCCTATCACAGCCCTACAACCTGCCTTGAATCCATTTTTAAGGGCCCCCAAGCAGATGTACATTCTCTGGAAAATAGGCTGGTTGCTTGAGTGTGAGAAATCACACTTGATATCTATTGTGGTTGCTGGGTCAACACGTTGCAGTTCTCTGCCATAGTCTGGCAGCCTTGCAAACTGCTCCCTAATAGAGCCCTCCAACTCCAACAAAGCTGCTCTTTTAGCCCTATAGGCCATTTGCTTTGATACTCTTGCCTTAATCTTTGTAGACATGGTCTGGGCAAGAGAAGCTGCATTTCAAACAGAGTTTAAGGCAGTTAGTTTGGTACACAATCATTCAATTACAATTCAAAAATAAGTATATATTCACCTGTGTTCCAGTTTTCATTAAGCTGAATCTTGTCTTTGAATTTGGAAGTCAAGTATCTAGACCTCACCATTGTGTTGTTCCACTTTCTTGTGCACCTGTGCTCACTTTCATATGTCTTGATCATAAGTGTGTTCTCGTGTTGCATCTTCGAAGCATAAAGCTCAAAGGGGCAGTCATCCTCCTTGCATATCACTCTCAATCTTTGCAGGTCATTTTTGAGGTAGACGTATTCCCAACCACCTTGAATTGCTTTCTCCCTCAATGCAGCTCTTAATATCCTCACATTAGCAAATTTCATCCCTTTGCAGAAATCGGGTCTCTTCATGTCTGTTGTGGGGTTAAATTCAGGAAATTCATCTTCGGGCTCCCCATCAGAGTTTAAGGCAGGTCCCATTCTCTCTTCATCTGAATCCACCTCTCCAAACATGTCCTCATTGTCCTCCAAATTAGCAAAGCCTTCTGTGCTCCCTAATACAGATCCTTGAGTACTTGTTCCTACACCACCAACTTCAATTTGCAGTCCCGCAACATCTCCTTCCATACCATCCATCACAACATCATCATCATCTATACCATAAGCATCATATTCTTCATCATCCAACTCAGGGTTATAGTCATCATCATCCCCAATACCATCCGATCCATCATCTGCTGTATCCTCCTCATGTGCTTGATATCCTTGTCCACCATAACTTTGCATGTAATCCAGGATGTCTATATCTTGCAGATCTTCAAAGTTGATACCACTTGAACCTTGCAAATTGCTCCCTTCATCAACCTTTTGTTTACCCTTGTCATTTGGACCAATACTAGCAGCCATGCTTTGTTGAGTAGGCACAATATCCTGGACTTCTCTTATAACTACCCCAGTACTTATCTTTGCTGGTCTTGGAGGTAATTTTGCAGGTGCTTCATCAGGAATCTCCTCAATCACACAATTTGGTCTCTTTGTTGGGCTATCTGGCAGTTCCTCTATAACTACCCCAGTAGATCCTGCTTGGCTAAAAAAAATCTCCTCCATTTCGTACAGTACATCCAAGTTGTCCCCATACACACCATGAAGCTCCATATGATCTAAATATAGTAACACCAACCTAATTGCAGGTACACAGCAACACATTGTTAACGCATCCAAATCAGTTTCAATCTTCGTCAATGCGTCATCCTCGGAACCAATCCTATACCAGTAATCTATTCTCTGCCCTTCATATGCTGGATCCAATTGCCTCACCATATTGTCTACCTCTACGAGGGACATCTTATCCTTATCCACATGGTCAAAAAAATTTACCTTTCCTCCCACATACTTGTTGTCCTTTATGCAGCCCCCATGATACACCTTTATTGTAAAATGATCCGGGTGCCCTGCAAAAATAAATGGACCACTACAATTCAGCAATCAACATCCCTTTATAAAATATATATCATCACAACAATTAAAAAGCATAAACCAAACAAATATACCAATTCAAAATACAACACAATCTGAAAAGGTCCATTTCAACAGCAGCAAACCAACTTTAATAAAAACAAGGAACATAATCTAACCAACCATTTAGACAAATCACCACAAAGTCTACAACAACCAACCAATTTTATCTGAAAAGGTCCATTTCAATAGCTAACCAACTGGTAATCGACAAAAAAAAATAGCACACTATATCACCATAAAGTCCACAACAACCAATTTTAACAGAATAAAGCCAAAACTTTCCCTTTCCCCTTTGCATATCAGGTCCCATTAGGACCACAACACAGAAAGTAATATCAATTTTTCGCACATGCCGGACCAGCCTTATTTCTTTACTACCACCTTGCACATGGCAGACCAACCTAATTGTCCCCAGCTAATGGACCACTACAATTCAGCAATCAAACAACATGAAACCACGTAAACAATCACCAGAAGCTATATTTTCAAAGCCCTAAACCATAAATCAAAAAACCCTTACCCATAACCCAAACTTGTCAAAGCATAAATGCCTTCCACCCAATACAGTTAGCATAAACACCTGAAGCTTCGAAACCCAAAAAAAGTACTCACCATACTCCGGAACATCATCTGCTTCGACATCAGCTCCCCTTGGAATCCACAGGTCAAGGTCGTTGCCCGCCATGTCTCCACGCCTTCAACCAAAGCTTCGATTCGAAACTTCGATTCCAAACTCATAAACAAGGGGTCGCCGATGGAGGAGGATTTGGTTTTGGGTTTCTCAGGAATCTCGCTTCTGGGTTTCAATTTAGGGATTAGGGTTTCGCTTTTAGATTTTGGGATTCTAGGGTTCTTGGCTGCGAGATTGGAAGGGGGAATCAGATTCGAGCTTCACATTTGTTTCTATTACGGTGTTCCGTTTTCGGATCACAGTCGCGATTATGGTTTTAATTTTGGGATTAGGATTTAGGGTTCTTCAAAGAGTGAAAACGGGGTTTGGGGGAATTAGGCTGCCCGTGTAGGAAATATAGTAGATGGGCACTTTGGGAATTTTCCATGTCGGACGGTCCCACAAAACTGACAGAGCAGACATCTAACTGCCACGTCAGCACGTTAACAGTGCAAATTGACGAAGGGGAGACGAAATGGATCGATTTGATGCAATTGAAGAGTGTGAGGACTTTTCTGATTAAATTAGAAGTACAGGGACTGAACTGACGAACCCCTGAAAGTACAGGGTAGTAAGCAGAATTTAATCCATCAAAATTTATAGAATATCTTACCTTTAATTCAGTCAAACAATGCAGATAATGCAGATACAGAAACTCCAAGCCAAAATCAAGCTTTAGAAGCTTTAGAAGAACCAGTAGGCTTAGAACCTCATATAGATGAACCTATGATTGATGTCCATTTAGGAAATAACCCTGCAGAAGAACAAACTCCACCTCAGCCTAGGAGATCTCAAAGAGAGAGAAGACCAATGTATGGAGAAGATAATGATTTTATAGTATACCTGCAAGAAACTGATATCCTAGGTGAAGATAATGATCCTTCAAGCTTCAAGCAAGCAGTTGAGAGCCATGAAGTTGAAGAATGGCAGAAGGCTATGAAGGCTGAGATCGAGTCAATGTAGCAGAATTCAGTATGGGAATTGGTTAAACCAAACCCAAACAAAAAACCAATAGGCTGCAAGTGGGTGTTTAAGACAAAAAGAGATGCAAATGGAAATGTAGAAAGGCATAAAGCCAGGCTAGTAGCTAAAGGTTTCACACAAAAGGAAGGGATAGACTATACAGAAAAATTCTCTCCAGTTTCAACTAAAGACTCATTTAGGATTATAATGGCTCTAGTAGCTCATTATAACATGGAGCTGCATCAAATGGATGTGAAAACAGCCTTTTTGAATGGAGAATTAGATGAGGTCATCTATATGAAACAACCTGAAGGTTTTGTGAAAACAGGAAAAGAAGATCATGTATGCAAACTGAAAAGATCAATTTGTGGACTTAAGCAGGCTTCTAGACAGTGGTATAAGAAGTTTTTTCAGTGATTTCATCTTTTGGCTTTTCAGAAAATATTGTCGATGAATGTGTCTACATTAAGACAGTTGTAATTTTTTTTTTCTTATCTGTCTTGGCTGATATTCTTTTAGCTAGTACTGACATTAAATTGCTTAAAGATACCAAAGTCTTTCTGTCTAAAAATTTCGACATGAAAGATTTGGATGAGGCATCCTATGTTTTAGGAATTGAAATTAAGAGAGACAGGTCACAAGGCTTATTAGCCTTATCTCAACACAATTACATCACAAAAGTGTTGAAGAGATTTGGTATGGAGTCTTGTGCTTCAGGTGATGCACCTATGACAAAGGGTAACAAATTGACCAAAAACAAAAATTCTAAAAAGGGGGGGAACATGTCTGATATGGAAAGCAAGCCTTATGCTAGGTTAATTGGTAGCCTAATGTATGCACAGGTCTGCACTAGACCTGATTTATCATTTGCAGTTGGAATTTTATCTAGGTTTCAGTCTAATCCTAGCCATGAACACTGGGTTGCAGGAAAGAAAGTGCTTAGATATCTGCAGAAAACAAAATCTCACATGTTAGTTTACAGACAAGTTAAGAAGCTTGAACTAGTTGGCTATACTGATTCAGACTTTGTAGGCCATTATCTGGATTCTAAAAAGTCCACATCTGGTAATGTCTTCATGCTTGCAGGAGTGGCTGTTGCATGGAAAACCATGAAACAATCATTAATTTCAACCTCCAACAGGGATTATCTCAAGCTTGGTTGGTCGCCGGAACCCGGCACTGGCGATAATTTCCTACCGCCCCAAACTCATACCTCTCTAATTAACCTTGGCCTGGCACTCAAATTCAAGACTCCTCAATCTTTCTCAACCATCAGAATTCTTCACACTCTGTACGAAGGCTCCATGAAATTCACCGCCACAACTCTGCCGCGCTTCTCCACCACCTTCTGGGCCTTCTCTAGTTTCCCTAATTCCAGCCTCTAATTCAATCGGCTTATCTCTTTCTCGATTTCCTCAATCTCCGAATCGATCTTCCCTAGGTCTCGACCTTTATCTTCTTCAACCTCAAACCCCATCTTCTTCGGCGCCATCAATAGCTGCCGCGAATTTCTGTTCATTGGCTTAAACGACATCGTAGACAACGTGAAAAGAGAGGTTTTCAGAACGGGCTCAGATTCTCTTTGCTGCAATCGGATTCGAAAGACTAGGAGGGTTTAACGGCGACGCTGGAGAATTCAGAGCCTTCATGTTGTCGAAGGAGACCAGGCGTTGTTCCAGACCTGAAGCCCTGGGATTTAATGACATCTACGTATTCAAGAACACTCATTTTTGCTTACTGGATATGAGAAATTTGGACAATGATTGATTGTTTTTGGTTATCCGGTTTGGATTTTTGTATTGAGTTTGTGTATGTAACGCTCTCTTGTTCTTGGTCTTGATTTGGAAGATTTAGTTTTGAGATTAGAAGAGAGAGAGAGAGAGAGAGAGAGAGAGAGAGAGAAATTTAAAAATAAAAAAGAGAGTAAATAAATAAATAAAGTGAGGGTATAATAGTCATTTTAGGACTGCTCTGTGAGAATTAGAGAGAATAAAGACTAAACTGTTATTAAGGGAAAAGTATGAGGAGTAACAAGTATTTAGTCCATATAATAAATAAGAAATTGAGAAAATTAGAACTTAATTAAAAGAGTTAATGACCACTAGCNTACAAATTCTTTCATTTCTTTCCCATGTGCAAGGGCCACAAACACGGTCCCCGTGCGGTCAAATTAAACATAGCTACAGTAATGATTCGATATATTAAGGACAGAAAGGACAATTAAATGCTTATGAAATTACAAAAATTGCCACTCGTTCTATATTTATCACGATGCAGCTCTCGCTCTCTCTCATATCTATTTCAGATTCATTTCTAAGCAACAAATCAGAGTAGCAAATAGAGACTCAAATGGCAAAGTAGCCGGTGAGGCGAGGCGAGTGGCGAAGTGAGGCGGCGAGGTGAGGCGATCGGCGAAGTGAGGAGTCGAAGCGAGTGGAGAGGCGGCGAATCGAGGCGGTGAAGCAAATTTTCAGGTTAGTGAGGTTTTGACAGATTGGGGTTAGTTGTTGGGCTTTGTGCATGTAAACCGTTGTGTTCAATGGTTATCATATTTGGAAGATCGTTTTTGAATTTGCTTCGTTAGTTAATTAGTCATCATTTCTAATTTCTGCAGGGATATGAAACTACAGATCAAGCTGGGAGTGCCTCATATACTACAACAGTCGCTTGATGTCGAGAAGGTCAAATCAGTCTTTTCATAGTGAGTCAACATCCATTAGCTGAAACATTGTGCACTCTAGGTTATATTGACATCATTCTGGGTATCCAAATGATGTAATATCTATTGTTTTTGTGGAATCAGTGAATGTGATCTGTGTCTGTAGTCCTGCTGTGGAATCATAGTTTTAGAATTGTGTTGTTGCTGGTACTATCATTCCTATTTGATCAAAATTCTATGGAGAGCTTGAAATGGCATCTAGTACCTTAGTTTCATGGATAAATGCAATCTTCTATGATAACCTATCTTAGGACAGTAAAATAGCTTGGCAAATTTTCGCTTCATTAGTTTTCTTTATCAGTTTTTTATTGAGGGCCAGTAGTTTTAGTTTTGTGTTTATGTTAGTTTCTTATGGGATTGGTGGTGTTGTGTAATGCTTTAGTTTTATATTTATGTTAGTTTGACAAAAAATTTGTTGCTTTTTTAGGTTATGTGTTCTTTCAAGTTCATGGATTAGTTGCAAAATTTACTGCTGGTATCTTCTACTTCCTTTTGTTTTTTCTTTTTCAATTTTTATCTTAGAAAGAAATGGAAGAAACAGTCGAGATTAGGCTCCAAGTTTAGTCATGACAGTTCTTATGTGTTTGAATGCTATGATTTTTGAAGAGAAAGGATTAGAGTTGTTTTAACATATTTGAAGAGAAAGGATTAGAGTTGTAATCGCCAAAGCATTTTTTAGCACACTTTGTCATCCCTTATACTCTATGTTGCCGGTTGACTTGCAGGATGGAGCTAATAAAAGCAATGCTGAAGTGAGCAAACGCAAGAAGGCCAGACTAGTATATTACTGGGGGTCAGTAGATTACTGGGGATTAGTACACTACTGAGGGTCAGTATACTACTGGGGCTGGTATACTACTGGGGGTCAATATACTACTGAGGGTCAGTACTCTAGGAAATCCTGCTGGAGAAACTTCTTCACTGTGAGAAGAGGTGAAATTCAATGCAACTTGTATGTGCAAGCAGCAAAGCCAGATATAAATGATATATTGTTCAAGTTTCATATTGTAATATTTATAAATAGTTTTTGGAATTATTAAATAAAGGAGTTGTTTCTAAGAAAAACAAACATGGAATATAGAAATATTATTTCTTCACAATACTACTGACATTCAGCAGTGTTAATTCACATTATCAAACTCATAAGGGCAGATTCGTAAATTACTTACCAATAGAAATAATTCAAAAAGTGAAGGAGTCTGACCGCATGGGCCCTGCACAGTACCACATGAGAATTCAAAAAAACAGACCTGCTAATGGTAATTTATGGATTAAAAGTGTAGGTAGTGGTAATTTGCTATAATTAAAACTAATGTCAAAAACACTACCTCTAGTACTAAGTTGAATGCCAAATAGACTCTACCAGAAAAGAAATAAAGTTATTTGTTTGTATTGAATAAAGAGAGAAAAGAGGTTGAAAATATTATAGTAAATTACCACTATCTACATATTTTGGGTTAAAATTACCATCAGCAGGCCTGTTTTACTTGAATTCCCCTGCGGTAGTACACAAGTCCCATGAGCAAGGTCAAATCCCTTGCGGTCAGATTCCTTCCATTTTTGAATTATTTATGTTAACAAGTAAATTACAAAATTGCTCCTATGGTTTGGATAATGTGTATTAACAGTGCTGAATGTCAGTAGCATTATGAATAATTATCTTTCGATGCTATTGTTTCTTTTTTAGTACAAGTTATTCATGAATGAGTATTCTGTGACATTTTCTACATATATGGACTTGAAGAACCTATTTAGAATTTTCCAAATGTGTCATTAAACTTGACGAAAAATATTCCTCTGGCTAAAATCTACTTTATCACAATACAAAAAAAGTATTTTTTTTTTTCAACTTGTGAAATATACAAAGAAACAGAGAAATAATATTTCTACATTTGTTTTTATGAGAAACTCATTTATATAATAATCTCAAAAACTATTTATACATATTACAATATGAAACTTGAACACTATATCTCTGATTTTACTGCTTTCACATACAAGTTGCTTTGAATTTCGTCTCTTCTCATGGTGAAGAAGTTTTTCCAACAGGATTTCTTCATGTATGAGGCTCTATTCGATTTCATTTTCAATTTGTAGCACATTGTCTGCCTAAACACTTCTATCATTGACTTTTTGGTTAGCAACTTGTGGTATATAGTTTAGGATATATATGCTCCATTATCAAACTACCAAAATGATAAATAATATGTTATTTGCTTGCCTTCAATTATCACCTACTTTTGAATACAAGTTGCTTTCGAATACCAGCTCTCGTCATGGTGAAGAAATCTCTCCATCATGGTTCTTCTCATTTCTTCAATCGGTACATCCTCTTTGTCTATTGTAGCAGCTTTCCTCTTTGCCATTTGCGATTAATATGTGTATATGAGAAATGCAACAATATGAGTATTGACACTCAGTAGTATATTGACCCTCAATAGTGTACTGACCCCTAATTTGATTAAAAAACTATTACAGCTTATAGGAATACAAAAGACCTAATCAAAAAATACTCACACTTGCAGCAAATCAATGACCAGAATTTCAAGTAGAAAATAAAGACCAACAGCAATAATAAGATCAAATATCCACAGAGCCTATAGTTATACATAATTGCAATGACCTTCCTGACCTGCACAAAAGTTAGTGCTCAATTTAAAACTCTATCAATGTAGTAAGAGTAAGTAGGTTATCGTTCTCAACCGGGGATTAGGGCCTTATTAATTCCTGAAAAATAAACGTTAGAAAAACAAATCAAAGAATATATATACATTATTCATGAAAATTACATGTAAACGAGATTTAGGATTTATTTTCTAATTTAACAACTAAGTAAATATATACATGTGTGACACATCAAAACACATAATCAAGTAGAATTATATGGATGGAACGAAATTAGATAGAATTAACTACCATTAACACGTTGACAAGGTTTCAAACATCAAATCACGAATCAAAATATGTCATAGCATAGAATCAATCAAGAACAAAGATGAACGCATACAAAGTTCTTTTTACTTCCCTTAATTAAATTAACTAGATGAATGTACCATAGTTAACCCTATTAAGCATGCAATTACTAGTGGTAGCTAATCACTAACAAAAACAGTTTTAATGCAGTAAACACAATGGAAGTTTGATCAATTCATGCCAAGAACACAAGTTAGAACGTTAATCAAGCATGCAAGACTCATTGTTAATTTACCCAAGTAATTATAGGTTCTCCACTTTAATTATTAAAACCTAGAACGCTAGCACCTTAATATGGATTCAATTACATGTTCATTAACTTAAGTATGCATCCAAAGATCAATTAACACATAAAAGATGGGATTGAAGCTCAAAAATAACAATCATGCTTAACAAATGTCAAATCGCAATTTATCAACTAGAAAACCTAAAACCTAAAACATGCTTCATAGTATTCGAAATTCACATATCTAAAATCAACACTTCATCAACCATAGAAATCAAAAATTAAAGATCCAGAAAATCAAATCGCAATCTTATATAAAACCCAAAATAGTTTACATTCAAAAACCGAAAACAAATAAAGATGCTCATGGTTACACTTTTTGATCTTCAAGGAAGCAAGAAGCTTCAAAAGGTAGTGCAATGGATGAGGATTCACGGCAAGGATGCTTGAATGGAGAGGATGATTGCTCACGGCCTTGAACTTTGGAATCTCTTGAAATTGCCGAAACTTGAAAGAAAAGGGGAAGTGTTTGTGGCTTTTGATTCTGAATTTTGTGGTGTGTGAAATGTCTTCACAAACCTCCTTTATATAGTGAACGGCAAGGGCTAGGGTATCAAGGTTGAAATCTACTTGTGACATCATCCGGCCAATGAAAATATTCCTTGAGAATTAGAGAGCAAGTCACCTTTATTTTGCCGAAATCTTCCTTGAACCTAGGCCATATTTCGGCCTCCAAGTATGTAGAATGGAATCAGGAATCCAAATTCAATATTTATTCCTTTATTTTCTTCTCCAAAATTCCATGAAATCCAAAACTAACCCAAATTGAGCATTGCTGAAAATCCTTGAATATCTCCTTTATATGTCACCACAAAAAGTAATATTTGTGGCCCATGGACTCCTCAAGAGACTCATGTGCAAGTCACATGCTTCAATCTTTGGGCCAGACTTCTTCAAATGATCTAATTCGAAAGCCCATCTTTATGATTGCCGAAATTCTTCATTATTCTATAACATTCTTGAACTATCTTGAGTCATCTTCAAGACATAACATCTCCTAGTCTCACCAGGTCTCCTAGCAGCATCAGGACTCCTAGTGTCATCAGGTTTCCTAGTCCAACTGGGACTCTGTCATTTCTTCATTTCTGAACATCATTTTTTTCGAGCTCTTTCCTAGTTGCATTAGGATTCCTACTTCAACTGGGATTCCTTTTCCTGGTAGAACTGGGAAAACTTTAATTTTCCATTTCTTTTCATTTCTCCACATATTACTGCTTGCCTTCCATTTCCAGACTCAAAACTACCCAAAAACACAAAACAAGTTACAAATGACATTGTTAAGGAAATAACTAAGCAAAATGTAGAGAGAATTGATCTAAAAATGTAGTCAAAATTAGTCTCAACACTTCCCATAAAGTAAACATAAAATAAGCTTGCAATAAACATAGGGTTAGCGAAATCATGAAGCTAAGGCTATTGACCCTCATAAACTGAAGCTCGTACAATTCATTTTGTACTATTGTTGGTCACAGAACTCATCATTTTCCATAAGGACAAAGAAATCTCAGAAACTAAAGCTAATTTTACAATGGGCTAACAAACCATTACAATTGTTGGCCGCACAGGCTATTGGTAAATAATAGTGTCATTTTGTAGTTATTGATGTTTAACTCAAAATAATATTATAGTGAAACTAATACAGTAACGACCGAATAGATCAAAGTCACACACAAGGGAGGCCCAATGTCTAACTTGGAGCCCAGTATGCACTGGAAGAAATAAAAGAAAAAAAAATAGAAGAAAATAGGAAGTAAAAGAAAAAAAGAACTAGAGGAACATCAATAGCAAGATTCAAACTTGGGTGGGCTTGGTAGAAATTAAAACAAGTACCAAGAGCGCAAAATCTTGAAATATGTTTATATTACATATACTCAGAAATATATTTTAGAAATCTTGGGTGGGCTTCAAACCAACGGAACTTATACTTAGATCAGCCCTTGAATGGAACCTGAGTTGATCAGTTGTCAGTTTTACGGAACAAAATGAAGAATAAGAACTTTGACTTGAATCCAGGCTCGGACTTGAGATTTTGAGGTTTGAGGCAAAAAATAAAAATGGGCCTACATTTATTATAGAAAAGAAAAAAAATAGCCAAAACAATATTTACAAAAAAAAAATTTAAAAGAAAAATAAATATACAACAGAAAGATGATTCGAACCTAGGCTAAGAGTTCTTTTAATGAATGCAACTTGCAAGCAATCCAATCTTATTGTTTAATAAAAAACTTACATTTTATTTACTTAATAATTTTTTTTTAAATACGCTTAGAAAAAAAAATTAGGCTCGACGAGACACTAGACCTGAAACGGCCGACTCACGGGCCTTATGTCAAGTCCGGCTTTGCTTGAAACCCAAAATGACAGCAGACAAACACATGCACCGATAAGACTAATTGCTATGTCTACTTATATCTTGATGTATGTTAGCGTGAGTCATGCCGTGTCATAGAGTTAACTTGTGATAATTCGGAGGAGTCGAAAAACTAAAGCAGGGATCAAATTGAATAATTTGCTTATGCAACTACGCACGCAGTAGAAATTGAGATTTGATTTCAACAATACACCAATAATGACTCCACAATTTAAGAAAAGCGCACCTAATTAATCAATATGGAGGCTCATAACATGATAATCTTACATCTAAATGAACACCAGGGATTCCACAGTTAAATTTATGTACCTAAATAATTATCATGGAGACGCATAACATGACAATCTTACATCTAAAGTAAACCGCTGAAAATAACCAAATGTAAATTTGGTATTTCCATACAGTATTACATGGTTTGCGAAATTGCAAGACTCTCCTGATTACTTCCTAAACTCTTGCCTTTTCTTTTCCTTCTGTATTAATTATCTGTGAACTTGATCGCCAATTGGGTAGCTGCCGCCGTCCGTCCGATTTAGCTCCGTAGTCTGAAGTCGATCTCTATTTCCAAGTTCATGGTGTCCAACAGCTGCAAAACAGCAAACAATTCTCTGTAAACTATATGTCGGTAGCAAGGTGATCAAAGCTATCGATCATTACTCACACTTTATGCATCGCATGTCTGTGATGTTCTACTTTAGTTTATTATCAAATTAACGAGAAGGTAAAGAATGTACCAAAACTAATATAGAGTTTACTTGCAATTAACTTACCAATTAAACTATCATTTGTGTTTGTTATTATCATTCTCAGTACTGGTGTTAACGCTCGGCTCTATAGGAGATGTTGAAGTAACAATTTCAATGGCTTGAGTTTCGGACGGTCGCGGGGTTTCAAGTACCGGTTCGACTCTCATCGGCTTCTTGATTTCCTTGCTTTTACCCCACAATAGTACGTATAATCCACATATAATTAGCGATGCTCCAAGTATGCTGTCATTCCATCAGAAAACAAAGCAAACCACAAGTAAATGCAGTGGTGAGAGACAAGCATATACATTGGTCTCAAATCATATTTCTGTTAATGTTTCATTTTACTTCGGAAAAAGAAAAGAAAAGAGAGTGATAGATGTAGCGTCATATGGATGTAACGTCATACATACCTTCCTAGGTACAACTTCTCTTGGAGCAGCAAAGAGCCGAAAATGGCTACGACTATGAGCGTTACAGGGTTAAAACTTGATACAAACAACGGCCCTCTCATATTCATACACCATAAAGTCAAGCACATTGCAAGTCCTGAACTCACTATTCCCTTCAGGTACCACATTCATTAAACCCACATAAGTCATCAGAATGGAACTTGATATTGTAGGAAATGTGTGTTTGTTGTATGTTAAGTGTTGGGGTGGATTGATTGAGTTTTTATTTTCAATTCTTTATTTTTAAACTTTTTACTTTGAAATAATGAAATAGATAGACAAAAAATAAACAAAAAACAAATGTACTTACCGAATAAACAACTCCAAGAAGTCTAATATTCCAACCCAACTTCCATTTACTCCAGTCCCTTTCCATACATAAGGCCAAAATGACAGATTGGATTGTTGCCATTACAGAGACTAGAGCTGTGCAGGACAATACGCATGGGTATGTTTTACTCATTTTACCCTGCATGCATTTCAAATAGCAATAAACATAAGAATAAAATCCTTAATAAGAAACTTTTTTATTCCGAGATCCCCATTATGTAGGAAGCTTATATAAACTTGGGAAGCTAGTTTTAACAAAAATCAATCAAATTGATTGTATTTACAAAAAAATCAATTAAAAATATTGTTCCTTTCTTACCCAAACCGAAAATTGTATGACCATTTAAATTGTTCAGATCATCTAGACAAACACAATTGATCAAATAATATTAGAAGAACGACCAAATGTTGCAATAGTTGCCATAAATTTTTAGTAGGAATGATTTTTGAAAGCGGATAAAGAATTAGAAGCTTTTGACCACTAATCGTTCTACATGTGAGAAAGTGGAGCACGTACATGCATTTTCATTTCTATTTGTTTTTTTTTTTTTGGTTGAACACTTCAGAAAACTAGAAATATACACAGGAGTCAAGGGATGCAAAAGGTGAAGAAGATGTACGGCTACATATGACTTTATGTGTACCTGAATTATGTACCAAGTTGCAGCGCATAAACAGCTGACTACAGCTAAAACAGAGCCCAAGGCTGGATTGGCAGGGTGATTTGCCTGTGATGAAGAAGTGTTTTTGTTCATATGAAAAAGGTGAGGATGTGTAGACCAGATTTGTATAATTGTGCCTTTGTAGAGAGTGAAGATCATCGCCCCTCCGATCCCGACCAGTGAGCCGACAACTTTCGCCGCCCCTGGAACGCTTCTTATGACTAATTTCTCCATCCTCAAACATACCGCCATTATGAAGGTGATGGCGGGTAACAGATTATTCATCGCGGCAGCGAATGTAGCAGATACCAATACTATGCTCTCCAGGTATAGGTTTAGAGCCAGTATTACCCTGCATTAAATACATCCAATTAATATGTTCTTTTTCGTTTATAATTTGCACTCCACTCCTCATAATAATCCTTTTACACAGATTAAGTTCGAGTAATTAGCAGGAAAAAAACCTACGTACCCAAATAACCCACAGAGAAATGCTTGCAGTAGTATAATCCACGTAAGTTTTGGTCTTTTGTTCCTGCATGCAAATGGTTAAAAGGGATCACATGACGATGGTAGCAGTTAAAACATATATAACTAGAAGATATTTAACTAATTTCATTCAACTATTTTAAGAGATACAACCAAAGATCCAAGTATTTGATATATCCAATAGTTTGTAACCAATTATGTATGTTCAGAATCTGTTGCTATTTGCTAGGTAGTGCGCATGAGGTAGTGCATCCCAATCAATACGGTTTTTCTTTGTCATTATTTGTTCAGATCTTGTGGAGGGAAATAGCCAAGTCTAGATATAATCCAATATTGTGAGTGACAATACTACTCACCATCCATAAATGAAATATACGTGTCATCTTTTATTCTAGAATTATACTTGAGATTTAAAGTCATTTAATTTAAGCTTATACGTAAACACACACATGATGAATTATTCTGTGGTTCTGAAGTACCATGTGACGCTGTCATGTGGTGGTTCAAGCTAATAATATCACTCAAGATGAAAAATAGAAATGAAATTAGAGTGTTTCTATTAGGACCTTCAAATCTGCTCAGTTGATCTCATTCTATTATGAATCATTAAATGACATATATAACCTCTTATAAAATGACTATTAAAGACAATAATTATACCCCCAAAAATATTATATTTAATTTCTCTAGACTTTCCAATTTAATAATATTATATTACATTCTTGATTATTTTCCTTATCTATTTCATTTTTTAAATTTCACTACATACTCATTAAAGCATTTATATATATTTAATAAGGATTAAAACTATAATCAAGATCATGTGACATAAAAATTCCTATCGTCATACATGTTGAACGCATATTGGTGAGGGATAACAAAAGAAATCATTTTATGACCTAAATCCCAGTCTATTCATTATATTTACAACAAAAAAAAAAGAGCTAGTAGTAAAAAAAATCTAAAAAAAAACTATTAAATAATTAATCATGAGGTACAGAAAATAGAGAAAATAATTAAACATTAAGAAAAATTACTCTTCATTTTTTTTTGCACATCTACAAGAAAAAAAAAATCTTTTTTATTAAAAATTAATTTTTAAACCCCAATACCTTGTATTTGAGTTTCTTTTTTATTAGATAAGAGATTTATGTAATCTGGTTAAGGAATGAATATGTAATTAATAATTTGTTTGCAAATTATATGAGTGAGGTTATTTCAGGAACTTGAGTGAGATTTAGTGAGCAAATTTAGTATTTGAAAATTTGATAGGAGTTGTAAAAAGCAAGGAGGTCAAGTGAGTAAATTTGGAGGTTTCCATAGAAAAACTCATTAAATTAAGAGACCAATAATAAATATCTACTTGTCATATGGGCTAATAACATCAATCCGGACCACCATGTGTATCAGGAAAACGCTTACAATGATCAGACTTTGATGTTAAAATGAATCCGTTATGGCCAGTTGGCCACTACTCATCCTATAGAAATTTGGGAAAAAACAAACTAACTAACATTTCAAGAAAGGGGGCACCAGACGAAGAAAACGAACCTTTCAACTACGTGAGCGAGAGGCACCAAGAAGACAGTGGCCAAGATGACGCGGTAGGCGACGAAGACCCTCAAGTTCATTCCATCAATAGCGACCAGTTTGTAGAATATGTTCAACACTGCACCTAAAACACTTACCAACAGCATTCCCAGCACTGGTTTCAACCCATTTAGCAAATCACAGAAACACTCGCAGCCCCTCCGATTCCTCAGCTCTATGCAGTGTTTAGAGAGAGACCCCATAATCCTCGCTAGCTGCTAGCTATTCTTCTGATAGTGTGCAAACTGGACATACGTACATATATATACACCTGCTTAAACCGGCCGGGTTCAAATCTAGTAAGGATTTTCTTCTAAATTTGAGCGTGGCTATATATATTTTTGCTGGATTAGGTGGTATCCTATTCCCTTTATAGTCATGCGTGTATCCACAAAATGTCTATAGATTTGGATCGTTATGGCCAGCACTCATAAATAAGAGATAGTGTGCGATCTTGACACAAATCTATTTTTGGATTCTCAAAATCCTCTTTTCATGCTTGAATCATTTAAACCACGCATGGCGTGCTTGTAACTTTGCAAAGTTCATTTCTTATAGAACTCAAACAGAAAAAGATGTAACGTATAATCCTCACGAATTTATGGTATTGCAAAGTTCATTTCTTATCTTGAGACAAGTTATGATATTAGATGATATTGTGGTGTTTTTCCTACACTCAATTTACATCTACTTAAACAAAAATTACAATTTATATGAATCAAAATTACAACATTGAGAACAAATTTACTATATTCATTTACACTATTTACATATAATATACTAAAATTACAAGATTGACAATGAATTTGTTTAAAAGCTTGCAAGAATATCCGGTTACTTACCTTCCTTCGAAAATTTGCTTGACCTAGTATAGTAAAAACTCTAATGCATTGTATAAGACTCTCAAATTCAGTGATGGGATCTGAATCAACTAATTATTAGCTAACTTATTTGTTGTATACATGTTTTACATTGGTGTCATCGCCACTCTAAAGTCCTAATATGTCACTCTCCATATGATGTCATAAGGCAGGTGCATGTCCAAGTATATATGTCTCTTTCCCCACATGGAAGCTACTCTTTGTCTTTCAATTGTAAAACTTGACCTGGTTTTGTGTAGTTTTTGTGTTGGTAGAATTGAAGCTCGAATATCCTGTAGAAAGTAAGACTCGGTATTGGCCATGCCCATATGTAAATTTATTCAGTCCCGGACTGAGGTCGAACTTTTCGGGCTAGGCCCAAATCGTGTTATTCTATGAATAACCGAATTAAACATAGAACGAAAGTTTTCGGGCAAAAAAAAAAAAAACAAACGGGGGACAACGGAAGATGATTTGGAAAATGGCCCTATCATCGGTCGAGATAATTTTTTGGTGAGAAAGTGTTGGTGCCTGTTCAATTGACGGGGCACTGTTGTCAACTTAGTTTGCTCATGCAATCGTTTGGTATGTGCAGCTCTTAATTTTAACCAAAACCAACATGTATATCAGGAAACCATCCAGTAAATTCTTTAAAAAATTACCTGACGGAACAGTTGCTCATCTCCGACAACGGCACATTCCCCTGGGTACTATCCCCTGCTTCGTAGAATCGTAGCAAGAGTACTATACTTCTTTCACCTTTATATATCGAGGTCGATGCTGGAAACCGAGCTCAGGGAGAACAGATTCAGAAGTACCAGGCGGACCAAGCTCATCTGCACAAATCAACGGCTTTGAACAACTACTTGAGGCCCTTGCCGTTGGTGGCATGAACGTGGCGTGGCTCAACATATGCCATGAGCCATGGCCTTGAGTGAGTAGGTTTGAGATTTCTTTTTGTTCTGAAAAATTGGACTTGCATTGTGAAGTTTCTTGATAGATCGATATCCTATATATTCTTTAGAACTGAAAGTTTCTTGATAGATATCCTATTCTTTAGAAATGAAGCGGAAGAGGAAGAGGAAGAGGAAGAGGAGGGAAGAAGAAGAAAGGGAAGAGGAAGAGGAGGGAAGAATAAGAATCTGAAGAGATTCCTAAATAAGAAGAATGAGAACTTTGACTCGTGGAGGAGAAGAATAATGCGTGGATAAGACTTTTACCTAATAAGAAAAAAGTTATTAATAACGTCGGGTCCACCGGGCTTTTTAGAATATCCAGTACCGGGACCGCATCGGGTCTGGCATAGTCCGAACCCAAACCAGCCCAATCTGTCAAAGTTTTTTGAAGACCAGAACCAAATCAGGCCTAACCGTCGGTCTAGGTCTGTTTTTCGATTTTTTGGGCTTTTTTGCCCACCCCCCGGTAGAAACTCATATAACGTTATTGGAATTTATAATCAAAGCTCGTGCCCTCTGGCTAATAGTCGCTTACATCCAATTTGTAACCATGATGGTGTATGCTTAAAAATTGTCTCGGCCACGCCATCCGGCTGAAGATTTCTTTAGCTTACATGTGTCCTTTTGGCTTGATAACGTGTGCATGGGCGTGCCAACTAGCGGTAGGGAGGCTAAGCAAGGTTTTGTAATACATTTTTAAGTTTGCGTTGTTCTAATTTATAAACAGTTGATTTTGGCCGAGGAAGGATCAATCTTGGCCGCGAGGTTCTCTTTGCCTTGGATGTAAGAACTTTAACACGGATTGGCTATACTAGTCGGAGTCTTCAAGTTGTGTAACTTGGCGAGTGAATGCGAAATTGAGAGTAACAACAATTTTTATGTTTTCTTAATACATTTAGAAAGTGAGTAAAACAAGGTAAACGTATGTGGAGGATATCAAGTGCAGGAATGTAAGAGCAAGAATGTCAAGTGCAGAGAATAAAGTGAAATAGGATAAAAGCACGAAGATAAATTACAGAAATGTAAAGAGGAGTAATATAAGTTGCAAGGAAATACATAATTGGGAACGTAAATTACAGGCTTACAGGAAGTAAAGATAGACAAATATCAATAAAGAAAGCGATAAGATAAAGTAGGTAAAGGCTGATAATTGTGTTAAAATGTTGATAAAGTATTGAGATAAAATGTGTAATCGCATTGAGTGTTTGGTTGAGGAGCCCTAACAAAGATGTCTACAATCATTTTTATAGTGAAAGATAAAACAACTAAATAAATAAAACATAGAATTTGGTTGTAATTGTCAGGATCATATTGCCTACAAGAATTCAAAGTTGAGAACCCAAACACGGTTACATGCATTTGAATGGTGTCACTGCTAACTTGAAAATTAAAACTCGTAACCTAACCGTGCATTCAAGCTGATCATCCCACAAATGTTTTGGCTAAAACTCATAATTAATTGCTAACTTTGAATGCTAACTGATTAAAATTGATAATCGCTAAGTTTGAATGCCATAAATTTTCTTAACTCCTGCAATTAAAACTCTTAACTGCTAACTTTGAAGACCATAAAATTTCTTTAACTCATGCAATTAATGGTTTTTCTGAGATGAAATAATACTTAAGTTCAGGAGGCTAACCAAACCTCAACCTAGGTTACTGATCGACCTCGGCCTAAATTGGCTGCGGCTGTAACATAAGCTATGCAATCTCGCTGCAACAGTGCCAGTCACCTTCATCCATTATTGCCATGGCCATTTGATCGCGCCTCAAACAATTTCATTCGTTACACTACGGCCATTTGGTTGCAGTCCCATATATATATTATTCCTCTGTCCATTCGGCGCGACATAAAATTTGGGATATTTGACTACGGTGTCGATCAACTTCATTCATTATGCTGCATCTATTTAACCTCGTTTCCAACAATATCATTTAATACTCTGCAGCTATTACTTACAACTTCACAGAGAAATAGGCCACGCTGCGGACTTAACTTACAACTTCGTGGCCAAATGGTGGCCTCGGTGTTGAGTCAACTAGCTATTCTGCAGCAAGGCTGTCGGTAATGTCGATATTAAATTGTAATATTTGAGGTTAAGTGGATCACAATGCTAACTATATTGGGTCGTGGCGACTCACGCTCCTGATTTTACACACATGAAAATCGATATATAATCTCATAATTATACATGCGTGAATGTGCAGTCATCAATACAAATATCTGGACCATCTTTCTCTTAAAACAAGTACTTACTGATGCACTGAACCATCCAAGTTAATATACACTCGCTCCACAGAGTTATATATTACACAAATTTACGAATTAAATTGTCATCACAAAATAAAATGTAAATGCTCCTCAGAGCTTACTACATAGCGGAAGTCATATACTGGCAAAGCTAACAAAATTTGCTTCCTACCCGCTCTGCTGCCAACAAGCTACCTCAGCTTCAGCCACGATTTCCCTGACCTGCAGGATTAACCCATACACCGTTTGAATGGTGCACCGGGGTTGCCAAACAACAAACCCGGTAAGCTTTTGCAAGCCCATTTGAGTAACTCATGAACATCAATCAACAACTCACATCAATCTACTTAAGGAACATATGCAACCATGATTTCTTCTAACATTCCATATCCTTTCCACCGAAATGACAACATGAGTCACCGCTGTGACAATGTTCTATTTGCTAACTTAACCATCAAGTAGCAATTCAAGTCTCATCTAGACAATTAAAGAAGAATACCATCGGAACTCTCCTTTAAACTACATACCTATGAGTCTCCAGCAACCTCGACCGTTACTCCCATAAGCTATCGTGGTTGATAGACTATAGCTCTGTTGAAATCGTAACCACTCGTCCGGCTACGGACGTGATTACCTATTTCCTGTCTTGGTTACCATCTGCGACCTGTCACCATCTGTGACATGTGGTTTCAGACCCCGTCTGGTCTCAAAATCAACATTAAGGTCACCATATGTGCCTTGTCACCATCTGTGACACATGAAGGTCACCATCTGTGCCTTGTCACCATCTGTGACACATGATCTTTAGACCCCATTTGGTCATGAAATCAAACATCAAAGTCACCGTCTGCAACCTGTCACTATCTGTGATCCATCACCATCTGTGACATAAGATCTTCTTAGACCCTATCTGGTCTTAAGGTCAACGTTAAGTATGTCGCATCCGACCTAAAAAGGTTACAAACATCTAGTTTCGGCCTTCCTAATCCCTGCTCACCATCTGTGACCCTTGGTACAAAGACCAATACATCTAAAATGAGTCACGCTTGACTGAAAAATGTAACATCAAGCTCAATACTTTTCAAACAATAGAAAACATCTTTTTCCACAATATTGTTTCCTGAAAAGTCACATTCAACAATAATATGAACACCATCATGCATATTATTATTCATCACAATCATCCACAAGGATATATATATTTCATGTAAATATATATATATATATATATACGTAGTCATTCGCTCAGGAATGCCTACTAATACCAACTATAGTTTGCAGTTAATTAATTAACGCCAAAACGACAAAGGTAATTCTGTTCATAAAGAACCTTGTGAGATTACTCACCTCGAAACTCCTGCTGCGTCTTCAATGCAGAATAAGTAGTCAAACCACAGAATAACCGTCCAAATACTTCGTCAAGTACCTAATCACAAACGGTTTCCACTTAGTAATGATTCACATTTGATTTAAGTCCGAAACCCCTGTTTTGAACTAAAATCCCCAAAGTGGCGCCAATCGAGGCAAAACCACATCCGAGACCTCCCAAAGTCTCCGGAATACGTCCACGATCGATGTGACCAAACCACAAGTCGATCGGACGCTCGAATCCTCACGGATCAAATAAATCGATCAGTATGAAACTGTAAAAATCATAACAAATCCATTCGAACTCTAAAATTTGCATATTATATATCAAAACGCTCGTATCAATGAGTAGAACATATATAATACCAAAAACAGTTCCTTAAGTGGCCGGAACGCCGCCACAGGCTGTGGCGCACCGCCGCCGGCCAAAACTCAATATTTCACAAAACTCCCAACATCAAAGTTCTTCATCTAAGCATGCTTGTGAACTTTCATAACTAGCTCGAAGTCAGAAAACAAGCATAAAGGGTCGAAAACTACATCACAACCTGTGAACAATAATCCGGACTGAGTTGAACCAAGTTTTACGTGAACCGATCGAAACAAACACCATAGATCGATCAATGAGCCTCCCACGAACCCAAAGATGGAAGCCTGAAGCCTTGACGTCGCCGAAACTGTGTTTTTTGGTCTGGTCCGAAAACACCAAGCCGCACCGCCTTGCTGGGCCGTGCACGGTGGTTATCGCCACAAGAGGATGCCACAGAGACGACCAGAAGGAGGAGACGAGTCGTTCTGTGCAGGTTTCACGACTAGAGGTCGCCGGAGATCGCCAAAAAAGCCGGATCGGGTTGGCCGGGTCCGGGTTGGGTCAGTCTGAAATCTTCGATACTGAAGGTATCGACCGAGAGAGAAGAGAGAGAGAGGAGAGGGTTTCCAGAAAAGGAAAGGGAAAAAAGAAATAAAATTTCAGATTTTCCCTATTTATACTAAAATGGAAACTTCTTCCAATAGCCATAACTTCCTCATACGAACTCCGATTTACGCGTTCCGTATCTCCACGAACTCGTATCGACGCGCTCTACAACTTTCATGAAGGAAGCTTTCCGAGAATCCCAATGTATAAAAAGTAAAACATCACACAACCCCCTAAACTGTGAAATTCGAATAATTATACGTACGAAAACCATTCCACTTCACAAACAACCCACGAATAAAGCAATATAACAATTATTCGTACAACTGGTCCATTATTAATTACCAAAATTATATAACGAAAATCCAGGTCATCACAGAACTGTCTTTCATAGTCTTTAACATTTGCTGGCCCCTCCAGTGTTGGGGTTGCAAAAGCATTTAATGTCACCTGCAAGAGAAAAATCACCAAAAGATGGCACCTTCTTGGTCCAACCATAACTCCCTTTGCGATGTTGTGTGATTACTCACAAATGTGTTTTCTGGTAATGATCGCTTTGTTGGAGTTTAGTTTCATGTGATAATATATTTATAAGGGAGAAAGCATAACCGCATTTAAGACTCAAATGAACTAACTGTGTAAACGCTTATACGCTCTTTAAAAGGAGTAACTTGTTTAATTGCCTATCGGCTTTAAATAAGAGAGTTACATTTAAGCAGTGCGTACGTGTTTCGATAGCTCGATTATGTTTAAATGATTTACCTCTAAATTATCAAGTTTTAAATGCATATAAGTATTCAACAAGCGGTCATTATATATTACACTTTATGTATCAGATCATTTAAATTCTCAAAATTCTAGACAATTCCACAATATAAATATGTTTAGGAAATAACTGTGGACAAAAAATTAAACGGCTTGTTCAAGCATGGCTCAAAGCACAAATGGACCGACTGGCCGGATTAGCCCATTTGTCACCCCGAATCTTTGCGTTTTGGAAAATTAATTTACAACTTCTAAATTCATCATGTGTAATTTTATCCATCTTAATAAATTCAATGACTTCCGGTAAAACAAATAATAGATTACTGTGATATTGTCAATAAGAAAAAATTGACTCTTCTTAAGTTCTTTTGGAGAAAAATATCCTACTCAGTATTTTTTTTTTTTTTTTTAACTCTGACCTTGTAGATTTTAGTTGAAGCAGAAGTAAATTTTTGTAGATGAAAAAGAATTAAGGCTTCTCATGTGATTGATTTGAGGAGTGATTAAATAATGCACTTAAAATAAAGCAGCGATTTGCTTTTTGGGTAACGAGTAATCTCCTCATGTCTATGTAATAACTAATTAATGTAAAATGTTATATAATGCTGCACAGTCATTAAGAAAATAATGATAAAGAGTTATTGCGCAAATAATTAGTGAGTAATGCGTGCACGTGATTGGTGTAAGTACGACTTTAACGAAACTTTGCAAAGCATGACACGAGAGTTACATGTGTAACTTAACTTTAACGTTCTATCGAATGTCTTAATTGCATCAGCCACGATGTTTGAAATTGGCGATTGCTATAAAAAAATTTATAACAGTTATTGATTCCGGGGCTTAGGACGAGTAAAACTACTGTCGGGGTCTGAAATCATGAATCTGTCTTGTGTCCTTTCCTTCCCTTCTCGCAATCTGTCCAACACAACAAAAGTACTTAGAGAGAAACCGGGTTTGCCGGCCTAAAACTCTTCGACGCTTAAGTGAGTAATGGTTGATAATGTCGAGAGAAGAATTAGATCAGAGATCTTATCTGTTGTAGAAGATTTTTGGCTTTATATAAGTGCTGGAGGACGTTGAGTCCTATTCAATTCAGATATAGGAGAGGCATGCTCCTCTGTGAATATGTCCACGCCGGGGCTGGGCCAGCTTGACCGGTCACGTCGTGGTGGTTCCAGTGGGTCCCGCTAGTGATTATTTGGAAATAAGTCTTGTTTTCTTGTATGGTATTACTTGAGTATTATGCAGGCGGTATGAACAATTATAAATAATTCAGATTGACGCATTCTTTATGGTGTTTATTAATTAGGAAAACAATTTTTCGAGAGAGTACGTAATTATTAAAAAAATTTTTAATTTCGCCATGCACTCACTTTAATCTTAGCAATTATCATTATCATTTTATTTTAGAAGTGAAGCTTTAGACGTTTTGTCAGCAAACACCTTCCATTTGCTAATGCAACCAATAAACTTTAAAGTTGTACAGCATTTTGAGGAATAAGACTTGCCGCTTATTCACGTACACGCCGACGAATAAAATTGGGCACTGAAGTTTACACGTTGTATTACAATACCTCCAAATCTAACATCCGTCGGACAGCTTACGGGCCTTTTAAGAAACATTACTAGAAAATAGGCATTCGAGACCGATGTGCAAATTGGGCGCTTAATTATAGGTGTATTGTGTTCTTCGATGCGCATGTATTGTGAAAATGCAAAATGTAATAATTTAAACACATACAGTAGAGCCATTTTCTAAAATGAAGAATAAAATTTATCATATAATAAAAAAAATATCGCATATTTCATATCATATCATGTCTAGTAACCAATTTAATTTTTCTAATTCAATGGAAAAGAAGCAGGTGAACGTGAGATAGCGGCACATAGATTCCAAACTTTTTCGCTACTTGCAAAGCTTGTGCTTTGTTGACACTGGGATGACGTACATAGTGATTTCGCTCTGCGATAATATCGTGGCATGATTTTCCCCCTGAGACAAGATCACGACAACAAGCATCAGTCACAACCGTACCTTGATAAATGCTTTTCTCTATTTCCTCTCCGCACGTAGGGGGGAACTTTTCCAAGCATTCCTTTACGGGCTTGGTCTCGTGTTTGTCTGAATTGTCGATGGCAACGCACTCCGTCCAAATTTTTTCGCCCTTTGCAAATGTTTGAGCTTTGTTTGCACTAGAATGACGTGCCGCAAGGGACGTGTTGAGGAAGGTATCGTGGCATGGTTTACCCAACTTTACAAGATCTCGACAACAATCATCACTCAAAAATCCATTATTGAAAATGTCGTTTCCTACCTCGATCCCACACTTTTCGGTGAACTTGTCACGCACTGGCGACTCCTTTACAGTCCACGGGGCTTTGGCCAGCCCTACTTGGCACCTCATCTTCGGCTCTTTGCAATATAAGCAAAATGCTTTATGGGTCCGATCCACTATATGTCACATGGGCCTTTCAAACTTTACCTATTTAACCTACTCGTATTATTTTTTGTTAATTATCTAGACGGCTCTAATTACCAACTTTATGGTTGTAATGTAACTTGATATTTGAGTTTTAAGGTTTGGTAACACATTGTTTTATATTTTGAAGTTTATTATTTTGAGAAGAACATGTAGGTTCATTTGATTTGAGTTTGTTGTTGGTAATTCTTGAAGTGTTCAAATTGTTTCACAGGTTTTTGGATAGTCCATTTTAAGAGTAATTGTGTCAAATTTTGCAGGATTTCTCCTAAGTTGGATCTCAGAGGTCCAATTCCGATTTCAAGTGAGATCTGGAATGGGTCGTCTCAATACCTATAATTATAGGATTTTGAATTCATCATATAATCATTGGAAACCTTTTTCCAATGACAATAAACTATTTCTATGAATATGTAATGTAGGAAATAGTCAAAACTCTTATTAGACCAAGGAATAACATTTTCTTATTCGTGGTGAAATTAGCCTTCAAACACTCAACAGAAAGAGTCGATCAATTTTATATGGATTGAGGAAGGCTAGTGGCAGACCTTGGATCTTAACCCAAACAACAAAGGCTAGTGACGCCTTAGATCTTAAACTATGTTTTCAACAAACTCTCTCTCTCTTTCTCTTCGTCGGTAGCCTCCTATATGGCATCCTCATCTCCATCTCCTTTACTGGCCTAAAATTCGGCCAGAGGCACAATCGTTGGGACGCGATTGGTGCCTGAGCCAAGCTCAAGGTTTGCGAGAAAGGGAAAGGGAGAGATGCAAAGGAATAGGTGGACGGCTGAGAAGAAGCGAACTAACATTTTTGAACTTGGAGACGGTGTGGTCAGTGAGAAGAGTAAAGTTACTCTCACCAATACCAAAAGTTACTCTTATAAACACCAAAAGTGCCAAGTAGAACAAAAGCTACTTCTAGAGACTGAGAAAGCTTTTCCCATGGACAAATAGAGCCACACCCAACCACTGAGAAAACTATTACCAATCAATACAGAAGCTACTCCAAAACATTAGAACAACTATAAATTTACAATGTCAAATGCTTGAATCAAAACACCTTGATTTCAACCAAACACCACTCCGATTTCAATCAAAACTAGGGCTGGGCGTCCGGACCCGAAAGACCGAGGACCCGACCCGAACCGAGGAAAAAAGCCTGATTCGGTTCGGTTTTAGAATAGAAATTTTCGATTCGGTCTAAAACCCGACCCGAATTCATGTAATCGGTTCGGTCTCGGGTTCCATATTTTCAAGGCCCGAAAGCCCGAACCGACCCAAAAGTTTTCCTTACATAAGTTTTCCTTTCTCTTTTCATTGCAGGATGACTTGTAAAACGTTCAAATGTACAACCTAGAAAGGTTCCCTTGTAGTTTCCATTAGGATAGTTATATTCTTGTGATACTTTACAATTTATATATTACAACACAGTGACACACCTTATATTAGGTTGCCAGAAAGAGACCCATCCAGGGGCCCCGTGGCAGCTGGTGGCCTTTGATTTTGTAGCTAAATGAAATCTTTATCTTGATCACATGTAACTGTTGGGTTAAAAATTGCACAAAGTGAAAATGTCACCCAACGTAATTTCACTCGTATTCATTAATAGAATAGAGTTTTAATTATTTCGGGTTCGACCCATTCAAGACAGAATGTGTCTCTTAATTACAATCTCTTGTTACAAGAGAACACCCTTTGATTCCATTTATAAAGAAACCAATGTGTGTTTGTTTGTTTTTGCGGCTGCACCCAGATTTTGGAATGGGTTGCCTACGTACCCAGGAGGGGATCAAGCCACTCGTAGTTCAAGAGTTCCAATAAGTGAATGACCCATTGGAAGGCTTGGATTTTGGAATAGGAATAGTGTTTAGGATGCGGTTGCATCTAGATTATATGATTCCAGATTGCCTACATACCCTTGCGGGATCAAACCACATGTAGTTCCAGCATTTGGGATTTCAATGGGTAGATGACCCATTTATTTTTGATTTGTGTTTGAGATATTTGTGAGGGTTTAGAGCCCTTGAATTTACTTTTGAGTGATTTGGCAGTGATTTGATTTTCCTGGTGTTTGGGTGAATTTGACTGGTGAAGTCAGGGATTCGATTTGAATTTGTGGTTGCATCTAGTGGGTCGCTAGATTGCCTACATACCCTATGAAGGGATCAAACCATTGTAGTTCATACAGGTTTTTGGGAATTTGAGATTTTTCTTGGTTTTGTACCAAAATGATATTTTTTAGGTTCCGAAGTATTTTTAACGAAACCAAAGCCTGGGTATTTGGAAATGGAAACCCATAGCATCATGCTTTGCCGAATTCTTCAAATAGGCCCAAGTTTGAACATTGGCTTCTTTTGTATCCTCGTGAGTCATGTTTCTTGATCCATGAAGCTTTCTCGGCCCCAAATTTCATACCGGCACCTTCAGTCTACCGAGCGGACTCCGAGTCTCAATTTTTCTTGTGTAGAATTCGGAGATGTATATTGAACTTTTATTGTGGGCATCAGAAACACTTCTAAAAGGCCCAAAGGCTCTCAGAGGCCCAACTGCTATTTTTCCTTCACTTATTTTTTTATTATTTTTTCTTTCCTCACAACTGCTCCGTTTCAATTTCCACCAAAGCGAATACGAGCTTGGAATGCCATTCTTGCCGAGTCGAATCAAAGATGGATTTGAAGACCGAAATCAACTTGGAGATGGGATTGAGGATAGAGTCGCAACTACATTCTTGCCCAAGGAGGATTTCAGAGCCTGCAATTGAGATTTCTGCACACAAACTAGGTGAGGATTTCATCCTTCATTTCACTCCTTTGTTTGATTTGTGTACAACAAACTGAAATTTTTTCTCGGTCCTTCCCATCGTTGACTCGGGGAATTGAATATTGTTTTCTGGTGTTGTGAGGTCGAACAAGGCAAAGGTACACTTTGGGCTGCGAAAGCAATACTCCTGCCTTTGACTTTTCAGGTGCGTTTATGAGCATAATTTTGAAGAGGGGATCCTTGCTCCCACTGATAAGTCCCTGTGATTAACGTTTTTTTTTTCTTGGCGTTACAGGGGAAACTTTACATCTCATCGTGGTCAGGTAATCAAAGCCTTTGGACTTCCAATATTGCTTTCGTTTTGGTGCGTCTGGTTTGGAAGTAAAGACTAGCTCCTTTTTATTATTAATTTTGCTTCTTTTTTGTCTTTGTATTCGCAAACCCAGCACAAAGCTCTATTGTTTTACTTAATTAAGCTTTTTGTCTCATGTATAGCTTAATTAAGCTCTTGTCTCATGCATAATTTGATTGTACTTTCTTATTTGCAATGCCACCAGAACGTCAATCACCCTTCTCTTCTTTCTTTGTTTTTTTGTTGTTGCTTTGTGCCTTTGTGAAATTTTGACTAGAAGACCAAAGCCAAGCTTTTCCTTTGAATATGTTGATTAAGCTTTTGTCTTGTGCATGAATTGATGGTCTGCAATGCCACTTTGTCATCTTCTGCAATTGTGTTGGACATGTTGTTAATTAAGCTCCTTTGTCTTATGCATAGCTTGATTAATCTATCTCGTGGCCTGCACATCACCATAGCACTCATTCTTTGTTTTTTCTTTATACATATATCCATTGCTTTATGCTTTGTCAAGTTCTGAAATGGTTTGGATAACATTGACCACACTTAGATTAAAGCTTCATGCCCAGATAAAAGTGCCACCGCTAAGACTTTTCTCATTTGGCCTTATATTGGCACCGCTTCGAGACTTTTTGGAAAACAAATACTCCAAAGCTGCTGCCCATAATTGAACTTTGAAATTTGCTTAGTTAATTCCACCACAAATTCTTATCTTTCTTTCTTCCCTTGACACGCTGCACCCACAAACACATACTTGTCACCGTTCGAGATCAAGTCTAAACTGCTTCATTTGATTGTCTTGACCTTTCGCAAATATAAGAACCTGTACACGATATTTGTTTTTTAAATGGCTGCTACCAAGTGTGTGTGCTTGATTTTTGACAACTTGAGGCTCGTGTTGCAATTCCACAACCCAGCTTCCTTTCTTGCGTGTCATCTTTTAGTGTTAAAAGCCCCAGACCGTCTCTTTGACCATTGTCTTGGAGTTGGATGCTTCAAAGCTTGTATTTAATTTTAACAAGTTTGTTAATTGTGCAGGTTCAAAACGGACCAGGTGATAGTGGTCACCGCAGTGTTGGAAGTCTCGAAGCTTTATTTTAAGGGTGAGCATCTTCTTCCAAGTGCCAGTTCTGGTTTCATTTTGCCGGCAGACATGATTTTAGAGTCTGATGCAGAACTGTATATATTTTGACAGCCTTTCTTCGTCTCCTTCCTTTGAATCAGAAGGTCGGGACTGACTTATATTTGGCTTTGGTGTTTTGACAGAGTTCCCTTCTTTTTATCATCATTTTTAATTTGAACCAAGACCCTTATGAAAGCATGGCCTGGATGGTGATTCACACGGGGTCCTCTGCCAGTTTCGGGATGTATTAACCCAAACTTGAGACTTGAGGATGATTTCGGCACCCGAAGGCACGCCGGGTCAAAGCTCTAAAACAGTATTGATACCCTAAGGCACCACCACTGGAGCTTCGATAGTAGTTTCGGCACCCTAAGGCACGCCATGCTGGAGCTCAACGACAATATCGGCACCCTAAGGCACGCCGTGTCGGAGCATGATATTGATACCCTGCGGTATCGCTGGAGGCCTGCATCATTTGAGAATAGCAAAGGAAAAGGTGCACATCGGTGGTGAAAGTCTCACCCTCTTTTTCCTTGCTTTCTTCCTCTCCTTGGCTGCTATCCTCTGCTTCTTCACAGTCTGAGTCACGCTGCTATCCTCCTCCCGTTAGTCCCCCCTTTATTTTTTGCCATAGAGTGACTATATATAGGCAACTTGGAGTTGCCAAGATGACGTGATAGTGATGGAGTTGGACTCAAACATATTATCACCAAGGTTGAGAGTCAGTGATTAATTGGGAATCAATAACTCCACCTTTATTAACGTGTACACTTCATTGTTTTATTCTTTTACTTCTCTTTTCTGAATTTGAACAAAGATTTACACTTTCTCCTTTACCGAAAATGTTTTTTTTTTCTTTATGGGCTTTTTTTCGGTTTCAACAGTAACATATACAATGATGTGGTGTTGGGCATTAGAAAAGGAAAAAAAAATGTTTCGTTTTTGTTTTTCGGTGGAAAACTGAAAATAAATGTTTGGGCCCGAAAAAGCCCGAAAACCGAATCGGCCCGAATGGGTTCGGTTTCTATCGGTTTTCAGTTTACAAAAAGACCGAACCAGCCCGAACCGACATTAAAAGTTCAGTCTCGGTCTCACTAATTTTCGGGCCCGGCCCGACCCGAGCCCAGCCCTAATCAAAACTGTTCGATGGCGACTGGTTCTCCAATGCTGCCTCCGATTCCGAATGTGACATTAGTTTCTTTGTCATCGATCTCTTTGACCATCCCGCCTCCAATCATCCCAATAGCGACTGTGTTTTTCTGTTGGGTTCATATCTGTTCATGATCAAATTGAAATTCGAAGGTGATGATTGATGGCAATGATATCGGGTTGTTGGGTTGGAGTTCGATTCGGATTTGGACAATGAAAAATTCAAAAGCAATCGGGTCAGCTAGGTTTGCCATGATGTTGAATCGCCAGAGAGAGAGAAAGAGAGAGTGATTGATCTGTAATGAAAAGCCGATGCAGTTGGTTTTCTTAGGTGGAAGGGCAAAATGATCGAGGATAAAATAATTTGAGGTGCAATTGGCCTTATTAGAGCAATAAAAACTATGCCGCTTAGTGGCTAATAAAAGTCTTGAAATGACACTTATAAATAATTTTCTATTATAAGAAACTAGAAGTTTTTTTTCTGAGTAAAAAGGTCATCCCATTATGTAATTTTGTTACGTCCCGTACCTCAATTTACCAGTTTACTAGTCATTTGGACGGTAAACGACAATTACTTTCACTTTTTACTTTGTTTCGATACTTTTAGTGGCCCTAAAAGTTGACTTTTTTGTTCGGGTCAAAATTTGAGAAAATTTCATTCATGAAAGTTGTAGAGGACGTTAAAGCGAGCGTGTGCATATGTGGTACATAAAAATCGGAATTCATATGTGAAAGTTATGCCTTAAAATGTGGAAGTTACTGTGGTAGATTTCCATTTATGGAAACCTACCCCGACTTTCTCTCTCTTCCTCTCCCTCTTTCCCCCGCGTCGGCCTCTCTCCTTCTCCCCCTCGTTTTGCTGCCGTCCGACCACCAAACGGTGAACCCCAGCGGCGGTCGACTCATCTTCTTCCCCCCCACACGCCTGTGGTCGTGGGTCGTCGTGATTTGGCCGGAAAAGCAAGATATCTGGTTGAGATGATTACTGTAGCAGATCGAAGTTTCCGGCAATTACTTCCAATTCCAGCCATCTCCGGCCAAAAAACCAGGCATAGTAGAAGTGCCTCGAGCCATTTGTCATTTCCCCTCAAGCTTCTAGCTTCAATTCGTGGTGTAGAGAGCGAATCGAAGAAATTTCAAATCCTAGGGTTCTTGAATTTTCCGGAAATTTTTCACCGGCCAAATTGGAGCTCTTTCAGGTAAAATTGGAACTTGTTGTAGTTGAGAAAGAGGTTGGGTTTGTTGAGTAGGTGGTGCTACCAAATTTTGGTGGCTATCGGAGGTGGTTGCCGGTGGCGCGTGAACCCCATGCGCCGCCACTGGAGGTTGCGCGTGGAGGCGCGTAGGGCTGCCTTTTAAATTCAATTTTTAGCCTATTAAATCCTATAAATGTTGTAGAGCTTATATATGAAGTTTGGTGAAGATTAGGGAAGTTTTCAATCGATTATAAATTTCTGAAATTTAGAATTTCGATTATCGATTTACGAGAATCCGACCGTCGGATTTCTTTCGAACTTGCTTTAGAAATTGTAAATCGACGAATATAAATTATTGGTGAAGTTTGGATGGATATCAAGGAGAATTGAAAGAGTTAAGATTTAAGGAGACATTTAGGAATTCGATTTTAATTATCGTAAATTAAATTTCCACCCTATACTTATTCGTTTACGGATTATTAATTGTACATGGTGACGTATTGAATTACTACTTATTGAAGGAGCCCTAATGCTTGGTTGCCTAAATAGTACTGTGAGTGGACTTTTGTTTTTAAATAATGATGGATGCATTTATTTCTTAAAGTAATGCTCTAGTTATTTATCATATTACTTTTCGAGCATATAATTTTTTTCTGATTTTGATTTTAATTTATCTCGAGGTACTACTTTCATTGATGAGTTTCATGAAGTGATTATGAATTATTCCGGTCGTGATTTTCGGATATTAATTTTGTTATGCCCGGATTCGAAATTATGATTTATGTTGTTTTTCAACAAAGTATTTTTCATGGTATTTTCTAAAATGGAATATTAGTTCATTATTGAACTTTCTTGCTTATTCATCATTGACCTGAGAATATTTTTGGCGTGTGGGACATGCAATTGATTTATTGATATTTCATATTTATTTATCGACTTTCGGTTTTGGCATTGGGAATGCCTTGATGATGATTTTGGAATTGGTTTTGTTTTGGTTTACGGAGATCATGTTTTATTATTATTTCTCGCCTTTCTGCTATTGATTCGAGATACTTTTGGCGTGTGGGACACGTCGATGATATTTTCGGCTTACTGTGAGAATTTGGGGAAGCTTTATGGATTTATGTGGTTTTCAGATTTTCTTTTGCCATACTTTGGGTGACTATTATCATTGCTAGCATTGATGTCCGCCTTTGTGGCGAGGTGATGGGATCACCGAAGCCCGTCCGCCTTTGTGGCGCTGGTTACTGTCTTTGTGACAGTAATGCTGAAGCCCAATATCCTAATCGCTACACTTAGTGGCGTGTGGGTATATAACGGGAGTATATGGGAGTACTTTAGCCTGAGAGGCTATCACCCGAGCCTGGGAGGCTCATTCGTATGGCTATCTTCTTCCCCTACTTTTATATTATTTCTGGGCTAGCGGGGTCTAGTCCGATGATACGATACTCAGCGGGTTTGATTTACTGTTTCCAGTTTCCAGTTTCCTGAATTTAAGAAATAAAATTTTACAAACGTTGCATGCATCGAGGTTTTATAAATTTAAATAAGTGGGAAAGTATCGAAGCTTATTTAATTTAAACTATCTTGATTATTTATTTTGTCCACTCACACTAACGTGTTTTAAATTACTTTCCCCTTGACCCTTCGGTTTCAAATGCCTAGTTTGCAGGCTAGGTTAGTTGAGGTCGGGCGTACATGGAGTCGAGGCATAGCCAACAGCATTGCTTCCGCGAACTCATTCTATTTTTGTTTTATTTGTTACCTAGTGGATTAGTATTGTTTTGACAACCTGTGGGATTAATATTGTTTTTGGGATGTGTATGATATTTGTGAAATTGGAGTTGTGATTTGGGGAGCAGGGTGGCTCCAGGAGAATAAGGATGGTTTGCTTAGAAGTGTAAATGTTTTTATACAGGTTTTGGGTAGCCCATTTTAGGGGAAGTTCTGTCAAATTTTTGGTAGAATTTCTTCTAAGGTGGGCCCCGCAGGGCCACTTTGGATTTCAGGGTGAAATCCGGGGCGGGTCTTGTCAAATTTAGTAAGCAGTACAAAAATGATCCACCCTTATGGGGTCGACAGAAAGAACCGTTTCGTAGAAACTACTACAAAGCCACCCATAATAAAAGAGCAAACAAATTAGTAATCTCCTAGCACACCCACCTTTTAAGATTAAGCCCAAAACAAAGAAAAGTAGAGCCCCGACAAAAATAAATTGATAACGAGGTCTCTCTTTACGTTGCTATTTCTCCACTCAATACAAGAAAAGCATAATCATATTACTCTTAAACAAAAGAGGAATAATGATCAAATGAAAAATAAAAAATAAAAATCCCAGAGACCACTTGGAAGCCCAATAAGCCCAAATTGGAGAAACCCTAGCAGTCTCCACCCACGTTACCCAGCCACCGGCGAAGATTTTGTTGTCCACACCTCAACCATCAATCCGACCTAGCACCTTCATTGTTGGCAACATCCAACGCACACTCAAAGATGGCACTGCACCGGCCATCGCCATAGCCACTGTTGGAACTGAAGACCACGTCAAACAGAGACCAGCCCGAGGCAAACTACCGCCTCCTCCATTGAAGACCAGATACTGCGCCAACATGAGCCAAAGACAGCTAGTTGGACCTGCCCTGAGATCTGCACCACCACCATCATTGGAATACAACGAGGAATTTGAGAAGAAGACGAAGCCGTCAGCCCACCAAAATTCACTATTCAGACACATATAGTCCGCCTCCAAGCACCACCACCTCCAATAGAAGCAATCTGACCGCCGCGCCACTCGCTGCCATCACCATCGATCGACGGATCAAGAGAAGATCCTTCCTCACTACCAAGAGGTCCACCAAACCATGCCAGATTTGAACAATCAGAGTTCTAATCCCAAACCCACCAACATCAGCAACATCGCCTCCTATAACCGAAGATAGAGGTGGACGAAGAGATTTGTCGCCACCGCCATAATAGAGAAGGCGAGAAGCAAGTGATAAGTTGATCATGTGGTCATTCATGGATGGAAACGAGGTTGCAACTAGCCACACTTAATCTGATTGCCAATAAAGATTGCCAATGCTGGTAAGATCCAACTCGTCCAAGCCGATCATGGGTGGCAAGAGCCACATCCACTCTTGTTATCAAGGCCTCGATAAGAAGGTGATTTTATGCTCTCCAAAACCTAACAGAGACGGACAAGACAAGGCTTAGGATAGATTTACAATCTTTTCTTGTTTTTAGATAAATAAATTTTTTTGACTATATAAAATATATAAAATATTTAACATAAAACTAGCATTTAGTCTAGTACGTGGTTAAAACAATTTTCTGTAACAATTTCATAGAATGAAACTTACTTGGTTTTACAGATATATAATTGCGCATACTTCTTAAGCTCCTCGTCACATAAGTGTTTTGGGACCTTAGAAAGCTTCGCAGCATGCTTTTGTGGACAAGCATCCTCTCTGCAAACTATTTTCATTGTCTTTTTTTTTTTTTTTGGCAAAGAACTATTTTCATTGTCTGCCATATTATTTTTCTTTTATTAGAATTTGGTATGTTAATGGATTTCATGATCAGCATAAATGTCATTTCGTACATGCCATCTCAGACATGAAACACACAAGTACAGGGACAAAAATGATGGTGATGACTACATGAACCATTACGCATCCAATAAATTTTATTATTATAATTTAAAAATAGGTCCGAACATTTCCACGAGAGTACGAGGCACATGATTAGCTCCTTCCATTGATTTACAAGAACAATTATCAGATAGTTTTTTTATTCAATTATAAAAAAATAAGTCACAACCGAACTCTGCGAATTACATATAAGGCTATTTTTGAATTTATATTTTCATAGGACCACAAACTATTTTTTTTCCCTCATAAGGCTACTAGATTAAAATGAGTGTTTAATTATAGATATAAAAACTAACATATTTACGTAAATACCACTAGAGTAAAAAGTCAACAATCATTCTCTCTCCCTTCTCCGGTCGACCTCCGGTGAACTTCGGCGGGTCTCCGGCCGACCTTCGGAGAACTCCGGCTGACCGCCGGCAAACTCTGGAGACTTCCGGCAAGGTTTCCGGCCACCATAAAAACTACTGTCATTAACACCAAAAACTACTGTCACTAGCAACAAAAGCTAATCTAGTGAGATTTCCGGCAAGGTCACAAAAACTACTGTCACCAGTAACAAAAGCTACTATCATTAACAAAAGCTACACTTCCCACCACCAACAAAAGCTACGCTCCTAAAAACCAAAAACTACTATCCCCACAACCAAAAGCTATTCTTACCAGCAACAAAAGCTACTCCAGTGAGATTCCTGAAGAGGTAAGAAAAATTACTGTCACCAACACTAAAAGCTACTGTCACTAACAACAAAAACTATTCTCACCAGCAATAAAAGCTACTCCAGTGAGATTTCCAACGAGGTAAGAAAAACTACTGTCACCAACATTAAAAGCTACTGTCACCGACAACAAAAACTACTCTTACCACCAACAAAACCTACTACTAAGTCAAACAAAAGCAAATCCCTAAAGTCGAGACTAATAAAACTACTCCCAATGACTATAAAAGCTGTTACCAAACATTACAAAAGCTACTCCAAAATATCAGAACAACTATAGATTGAAAATCTCAAATACTAGAATCAAATTACTCCGATTTCAACTTCAACCAAACAGAACTCAAGAACTTAATAAAGTAATTATCACATTCATCCATGTAAACCATACAAAACTACGATCATTCTTAACAAAAACTTCAGCAATTCTCATTCTGTCTACAACTATAATGTTATCCAATTAGAAAACCACAATGGATCTACAACGATACATAGGCAACAAGCGATAATCATTTGATCCAATATAGATCAAACTGAAAAAATTTCAATCAAAGGAACTAATTTGATGATTTGTTAACACGAGATCAAGGATAACAATGTGAGAATTCACCGAATCAAATTACAAGTAGAGTAAGAGAATGAAATAGATCGAGCTTCTGAAACGTTTGATTAGAAATTGAAAAGGTCAGAGACGAAACTTAGCATAAAGTCGTTTAAGTCATGAGATGATCGACGATATGATTATAAATTGCTTTCTTCTCCATAGTAACTAAATTAAAAAAAAAAAAAATCTTTTTTAAATCAACACTAGATAATTTCCTTGTTCCATCAAGCATCAAAGTAATGATTTTCCAAGTTATTATATATAAAAAAAGATTTTCCTTCTTCTAAATCATCGCCTCTGAAAAAAGAAGAAGCAGCTGGGCAAGTGCGGCTCATGAGGTGTGAAGTTAAAGAGAAGTTGCAAAGAAAGAAAAATAATTACTTTTTCAATCTTATATACGGTCACATTGTAGCAGGCCGACAATAAGAAACAATCTACTTAGAGTTGAGATCTACAATACAAAAGCACTATAGGAGTAGGCAATATACAACAGATTGAGCAAAGCAAGCAGAATATGGCTTCTCTGACCAATGAAGCAGCCAGTTATTCATCTTATTCTCTTCCACTTTCTTCTACTGACCAAAATCATTACACATATGAGGTCTTCCGGATTTTTCGAGGCAAGGATACACGTTTTAATTTTATAGATCATTTGCATAGTGCTTTGTGTCAGAAGGGAATTGAGACCTTCAGAGATAATAAGCTTGGAAGAGGAGAAGACATATCACAAGAGCTCCTCAAAGCAATTGAGGAGTCCAGAATTTCAATCATCGTCTTCTCTCAAAATTATGCTGCCTCAAGGTGGTGCCTAGACGAATTGGTCAAGATACTTGAATGCAAAGAATCAAAAAGACAGGTCGTTAGAGTGGTTTTCTACAAGATGGATCCATCAGACGTACGACACCAAAGAGGTGCTTTCGGTGACACATTTGCTACACTTAATCAATGGAAGGATAGCATGGGAAAATGGAGGAAGGCTCTTAAGGAAGCAGCAGATTTGTGTGGATGGCCTTTCAAGGATGGCGAGTATGTCTTTAACCCCTCTACTAGCTAGTTAAATATATTTTTGAAGTATTTGATTTGGTATATATGCTTTTAAATTCATAGGTACGAGGCTGAATTTATCAAAAAGATTGTTGGGGAGTTGTCCGCTCTAGTAGTAAACCCTTCATGTGAGTTGCACATTACTGAACATCCCATTGGATTAGAGTCTTGTAGACAAGATATCAACAGACTTTTACATTCCGAGGAAAATATTGTTCGCATGGTAGGCATATGGGGGCCTGGTGGAATAGGAAAGACCACAATTGTGAAAGATGTGTTTAATTCAATTCGCCATAAGTTTGAAGGTAGTTGTTTCTTGGCAAATGTTAGATCAAAACGCCTAACCCAATTGCAAGAGTCACTTTTATTTGATATTTTAAGTGACTTAACTTTGAAGGTACACAGTGTTGATAAAGGAGTCGGTTTGATAAAGACAAGGATGCAAAATAAAAAAGTTCTCTTAATCCTTGATAATGTGAGTCATTTTAGCCAATTACAAAACTTAGTTCCATCCCCTCATTCTTTTGGGCTGGGCAGTAGAATTCTAATAACAACAAGAGATAAACGTTGTCTAACTACTCATGAAGTTGATGAAGTATATGAGGTCAAAATGTTAGATTATAATCGAGCTTTGGAGTTGTTTAGCTTCAATGCATTCAAAAGAAATAGACCTCCAGGTGATTATCTGAAACTTTCCCAATGTGATGTACGTTATACCCAGGGCCTTCCATTGACTTTGATAGTTTTAGGCTCTCATCTGTTTCGTATAAACAGAGAGGAGTGGGAAGCTACAATAGATAGTTGTAAAGGAGGTCCTCAGACGGAGATACAAGACATACTCAAACTAAGTTATGATGCTCTAGGAGCAGATTTAAAAGGACTATTTCTTGATATTGCTTGCTTCTTCAAAGGTGAGCAAGTAGACCGTGTGAAACCAATACTAGAAGCTTGCTACGGCCTTAAATCAGTAAGTGATATTGCACAACTGCAAGAAAAGGTCTTAATAAGAATTGACAAAGATGCTTGGAAGGGTTGTAGGATTTGGATGCATGACTTAATAGAAGAAATGGGTAAAGACATTGTGTATCAAGAATTAATGAACCCAGGGAACGTAGTAGAGTGTGGAGTGACGAAGATGTCGACCACATTCTAACAAAAAAAAAAAACAGTAAGTAAAGTATGTTTTATGTAGAAATTGTTATGTTATGTTTTTATTTTTTATTTTTATTTTTTTGGTCTCAGTAGAAACTGCAAGCATAAATGTTGCTAGGTTAATATGCTTGCTTTCTTTTACTATAGGGAAAAAATAAAGTTATAGGCATCCAGGTCCTGTGGCGATCATCTCCAGTATCTTTGAATGCTAAAAGCTTCTCTGAGATGAAGAATCTTAAATTTATATCTATGTGCGAGTATAATAAATATGAATGTGTTTATGGAGATATTGATTTTGTCTCCAACTAGTTGAGGTGGCTTGATTGGCCTAATAGTCCGTTGCAATATTTTCCATCCGATTTTCATGCAAACAAACTTTTTTTTTTTTTTTTTTAAAGAAGCAAAATAAGAGCTAACTCAGCGCTTTTACCCGAATTTATTGATAAAGAAACCAAAGGTACATAGCAAGGGGGGCTATGCCAATACCTTGCCATAAGAAAATACTAGCTAAACAAGTACAACTGAATGTAACAATTACTAGTACAGAGGAAAAACAACTTAAGAAAACAAGTACAATAGATAAAGGAAAAACTAATCAACTACCTAAAACGGTAGTTAGTGCCTGATGTCAAATCACGTCCATAGAGACCTGTAACAAAAGAAGGGACTTTAATGTACCAAATAGAACCCATATTGGTGGCTCCAAAGTCATCCAATTTGTCAGCCAATGCATTTCGTTCCCTGTAGATGTGAGTTACTTTAAATTGCATGAGTTGTGCATGCAATTAGCCCATGTCACCCTTAACTTCCAAGGAACCAATTGAGGTGCCTTGAAGTAGTGGAAAATTGCATGAGTTGCACATGCAATTAGCCCATGCCACCCTTAACTTCCAAGGAACCAACTGAGGTGCTTTGAAGTAGTAGAGTACTAGAGCAGAGTCTGTTTCTAGCCAAAGCTTCTGCCAGCCCCTTTCTGAGGCCACCCTTATAGCTTCCATAACCGCCAAAAGTTCAGCCTCAATTGCACTGGAAACAATAATTCTATGTGCAAAAGCACCCCTGAACAAGCCCTCTGAATCCCTAAATACTCCACCAAAACCTGCTGCTTGAGGTCCTTTGAAAGAACCATCAGTATTAACTTTTAACCAATCCCCTGAAGGAGGACGCCAGTTAACTTGGATAAACCTTGAAGCTGTTAACCTCAAAGGCGAAAAATCAAGTAAATTAAAAATTGGCAGCGCTCCAGCTGAGGTTGTGAAGTAGGAGAAGTAGAGGTAAGCAAAATCTTTTAGAGAAAGTAGAAAGAAATGCTTGAAAAGGTTTAGTTGAAAAGAACCACCATCATACCTTAGCTTGTTTCTTTTTATCCATAAACACCATATTGCATTACAGAAGGCAAATATCCATAGCTTTCTTATTGCCGGTGTTAAACTCTCAATTAAAGTTGCAGATAATAATGCATCAATATTCTTGACAGCCGCAGAATTACACAACTATGGGAGGGATGTAAGGTACTTTAATCTAGTACTTCATTTATATTATAAAATAAGTAATAGATAACTATGTTGTAAATTAATGCCTCCACTTGGTTGATTTTTTCCCTTTTCTTTTGCCATACAAAATTTTTCAAGGCTAACATGTATGAATTTAAGTCGTTGTACATCTCTAAAGGAACTCCCAGACTTCAGTGGAATCCCCAATTTGACAGAGTTGAATCTAAATGTTTGTAGCAGTTTAGTTGAGGTTCCTGATTCTGTTGGGTTTCTTCATAACCTTGTTACCTTGAATGTTAGATCGTGCTCTAACCTTATTATGTTTCCAAGAAAAATCAACTTGAAATCTGTAAAAACAATTTCTATTAGTTATTGCAAGCTTGAGGAATTTTCAGAAGTTGAGGAAGACATGGGTTCCTTGAGAAGTTTGGATCTATCAGGCACTTGCATTAAAGAATTGCATCTTCCCATTACAAAACTTATTGGGCTAGAAGAGTTGAGAGTAGTGAACTGTCAAAATCTTACAACTCTGTCGCATATATAATATTTATGAGTTCCGCAATCTAAAGTCTCTTAATGCGAGGTATTGCCCAAAACTTGCTACATTTCCAAAAATTCCAATAAAGATAAGTTCTTTCAGAGGACTTGAGCTACGGGGTAGTGACATTAGAGAATTGGATGAGTCAATTGGAAATCTTATTGGGCTTGAAGTGTTGGATCTTGGTACTTGCGAAAATCTTACAACTATACCGTGCAGCATTTATGAGTTGCAAAATTTAGAGACGCTTTATCTTGGTTGGTGCTCAAAACTTGTTACATTTCCCACCAATACCAAAATTTTTAACGTCGGTGGTTGCTCACTATCACTTCCCAAGCTAGAGTGGTTGGATGTCGGAGGAAGCAATTTCTCAGATTATGATTTCCTTATGACTCTTGATTGCTGGGAAGCATTATATACGCTTGATCTGTCAGATAACAATTTTGTTAGTCTTCCTGCTTGCATCACCAAATTTGTCAACTTGCGGACGCTTTTCTTATACAATTGCAGGAGACTCCGACGAATTCCAGAGCTTCCCCCAAAGGTTAAACTAGTCATAGAGGGGAAATCAATGGAGAGATTCTCGAAGTTGACAATTCCTGGAGCTGTGATGGAGCCGGCGCCACCGTCAGTTGAAGATGATTGTGAATTACTAGACATAGAGGCGGTGTCGCTGTCAATAGAAGATGATGATCAAGAAGAGCCAACTCCGTCGTCACGGCTTTCTTTGTCTTCCGAACCTCCAAAACGACACCACACCCTGGAAGAACCATCAACAATGATCCCTCCAAAACACCATCGTTGGATGGCGTTTTGGAGGAAATACTTAACTACTCCACAACGCGCTGCCGGGTAAGCATCAGTGATCCCTGACCTACATAGCTCCCATCACTCAACTACTCCATAGCTTCAACACCATGAGGAACCAACTAAGTTCTCTGACTGCTGAGCCAACAAAACCTGGTGGCGCGTTTAGACAAATACCAACTGGTGATCAAGACCAGTGGCTGTCTTTGTCTGTGCGACCAACTCTACCATCCACTTCAGAGTTTATACAGTAACATCATTTAGTTGAGACACAGAGGTTTGAAATCCCACTTGCTATTTATTATACTTGAAGCTTCAGAGTGTGCCAGAACTAATAAGATTTCAACATTTTTCAGGTTTGAGCCTGTTTTGAGGCTGTCTTCATCTGCTATTTACTCATCAATCTGTAAGTTCATATATTCATCTTTTTCTTTTAGCGCAGATGGGCAGATCTATGTTGTTTGTTACTGCATGTTTCTCCCCCGCCTAATATATCTCCTTATCTTCTTATGGATGATTTGGGATTCCCTTACCTTCGCCATGTTTAACTCTCTTTCTTGCATGGGTTGGTGTTGGGCTTGTTTTAATAGTTGGAAGTTGGGTAAATTTGAGGTTCTGCTTCAATCTTTCCACTTCCTTTTGACTTTCTTTCTAGCTTTTGGGGTAAGGTTTATGTCCCCCCCTTCTTTAGGTTGTATTTTCCTTTTTATGTTATTAATAAAATAATAATAGGGGGACGGGCGGTGGGTTCCCAGAGTGTGGCAAACCCCTCTCCTTCGGGATTGAGGGTGGGACTTATTTCCTACATCGTTTGCCTCCGAGGAGCTAATATCGCCTAATCCCTTATTCAAAAAAAAAAAAATGTTATTTGTTACTGCATTAGAATTTAATACTTTGTTACCATGAAAATTATGTACATTAATTCTGGCCTATTTTGGGGTGCATTAAGGGCAAGTTTCACTTTTTCGGCCTAGCAGCTGTTATTCCAGAATTGAACAAATGGCCCAGTCAACTCACTCACTATAAGCACTACATAGTACATTCAAAGTGATGTATGCATTGGCAGTCAGAAATATGTGTAGTCCATGCACTCTTTTTAGGCATTAACTAGTGGTTATAGCAAACAAAGCATTGACATTAATGATTTCAATACTCCAAAACTGCTAATACAAGGAAAAAGAGAAAGAAAATTAAATTCATCCTTAAACTTTATGATTAAATCATTCAGAAGGGAACAAAATGGCTCTCCATGTATCTCTCTCTATCTTTTTTTCTTTCTTTCTTTCTGGAATATGCATGCTCCAAACCCTTGATATGAATTACTCCATGTATCGGACTTTAATTATGTGTATAAACTTTACAATTTCCTAGCTAGAACTCAGACATTTAAGAAACAATGAACGAAACTTTGTGAATCTTTGAGTATGCAGTGATGCTAGCACATGTTATGAAAAAATGCAGAAGCATATGATCATGGAGATTCTTTCAAGCCAACTAATGGCTATCAGTAACTAAAACTTACCTGTGTACTGTCTATAAACTCCTCCAATTTTCCATAATATAATAGTTAGCATAATATAATGGCTAGTGGTAGCATGATGCTTTGGATCTGGTAGGAGCCTGAGATTGACTACGTGAAATAATGGTATCAAAATTGTTTGTTGTCATCCTCAGTTGATTCCATTGTTGTAGGCGAATATTGGTGGTAATCAGCTAGCTAGGACATGCAAATTATGGTAATTCGTACAACTTGGTTGATATGATCCATTAGTAACATTTGTGATCTGGTTCATTTTCTTTACTTTCATTTTGTTAGTATGTTGCTAGGTGATTGATATCATGCAGTTTGTTTGTTTTTTCCATTTGCAGTGGGGACTGTAGATTTTGCACTTGGAAAGGTTTCAAACTCTGGCCAACGTGGTGATTGCTGATCTAGCTGAATTTGAGATGACAGCAACTGAGCTAGAAGCAAAGGTATATGCTATTCTCCCCTAGTTGTACTCTTGCCTATGCTCTTTTCCTAGTAATTCTGTCCTCAAGCGCCCATATGTTATTGTTTACAATTTTATTGAAACATCTCATGTTAAAAAGGCATGATGTTGCATTGTCGACATGGCCCATGAATTAAGCACACGGAATATGAAATGCATCACTTTAAGAAAAATCTTCTTAGTATGTGTGCATCCCACAAGCACATTAAATTTTCTTCTACAGATTACAACTTGAATTTCATAAACAAGTATTGCCAATAATTTGCCAAACTCATATACAAAAATTTTTGGTATCAGAAATTCTAGCCTGTCTTTGGCTAAGAATCTTGCTTCAAGGTGATGCAGCAGGTGTGTGCTGACCTTCTTGAGGAAAATGGAATTGGTTTTCATTGTTTCTAAGGATGGAATTGATACTGTGAGTAGTTACTCTTTCTTGGGGTTTGCCTCTATTGTAGATTCATGCAAGCAAGCATTAAATATTTGCATCAATTTAGCAGCACATATTTAGTAGCTACTTATGATGGCAGTTTTCATTTCTAATGTATTCTTGAAACAGTCCGACTGCCTGTATTCTATTGCAGCGATCATATGTGGTGGTTGCATGAGGGTTTTCACAGTCATAAGTGGCATGATCCCTGACCTGCATAGCTCCCATCACTCAACCACTCCCATCGATGAGAGTGGCATGCTAGACTGGCTCTCGTGGCTTTCGTGTGCGAATCCTGAACAAAAGAGGCCTCGTACTGGAGCCAACGATGGTTATCACAATCAACTAGGGCAGCAGGTGCAACCATTTCCTACAAAACGACTCTGCATGTGGAGCAACCATCAATGGCTCCCACCTCCATCATCAATGACGACGACATTTCTATTCCCTCCAACGATTACTCTGCATCTGCATCTACCTCAGATATGTGGTGGAGTCCACTGGATCAAATATTCCAGACTTCTAATTGGCAAGCAAATCCTGATCCTCTTCCCAATTCACAGTTGACTCTCGCAAATCTACAGTCTACATCACCATCAACTCCAGAGTTCCAACAATAATGCCATGCACTTAGATATATTTTTTCAGAGACTATCTGCTATTTTCAGGTTTGGCTTTCCCCTTTGTTCTAAACTTGTAGATTTGATGTTTTTATAGGAATGAGGTTATAAGAGGTTTTGGATTCATAGGAATTAGCTAGGAAGTTAGTAAATTTAGATTTTCAGTAAATTGCATCAATTAATCAGTACAGCATTAATCTCAACTCACCAGGTTGCAAGGGTTACTTTCACCTTAAGAAAGTACATAGTTATATCAGTAAAGAACATTGGCTTCAAATTAAGGTTTCCATGCACTAATGCCTATTTTGATTTCTAATGTGTTTTTGGAAAACTTGACTGCTTGTATTCCATTGCAGAGATCAAGTGGGATGATTGACAAGAGTTTTCAGAGTATAAGCAAGTGACATGAGGCCCTTCAGAGGCTGCTGCTAGGTCAGGCTCTCTCCAACAAGTTTTTCTGTTCATTAGAACTAATCAACGTACAAGTATATATATATATATGTAGTACTCAATTATGTCATTTCCTTTCCCAGTTTTGTAACTTAGAGGAAACATTAAACAAATCAGTTTTAGAATAACAGTATGTACTGAGGTTTATTTGATCATAATCCTACATTCAGAAACCGTTGATTAATAAGACAAATGGAACATCGAAAGAATAACTCATTTTCAAAGGTTCCTCAGTCTAAAGACCTCTATATTGAGGTCTCAATTATCTCAATGACATTATCTTAATTACCTGGAATCCGCTTCAATTGTACCCCTGACTGTTGTTTCACTCTGTTTTGTCAGCGTTCAGATCAGAAAGGGGAAGTCTATTTGGATTGTTATTGCATTAGAATTTGGCACCTTGTTATTCCAATAACCACGCAATATTATGTGCATACGATTAGTTCTGGTCTATTTTAAGGAGCATTAGCGGAAGCAAATTTCATTCAGATGTGTTCTTTTAGAGGTGTTCAAATCAACTTCAAACAATGCTGCTGTTTTAACTTCCAAGGTTCGAAGTGTGAGAATCAAGATTTTTATGAGTCTTCCTTTCTTCAAGATTTTCCAATTTAGGGTTTTCTCTTTGTTCTAAAAACTGCAGTAATAGGGTTGACATTTGGTTTTTTTTCCTCCCCTGTTTTTTTATATGCCTTTTTTTTTTTTTCAATCTTGTACTAGAGGACAAACATTCTCATGTTTCAGTACTTTGATTTCAGACCTAAGGATCTTATTATATAATTCTTATACTTTCAAGTAGTGAAGAATATGCATTCTTTGATTCTGGTGATCGATAAGACCGACATTGCTGTACTATCTGGGAATCTATGATGAGGCTGCTTCTTACAAACCAATCTGTATATATTGAGGACAGATGGAATCAATGAAGGCATGGCGCTTTGGATCTGGTAGGTGCCTGAGATTGGCTACATGGTATCAAAATTGTTGTAGTTGTTCTCAATTGATTCCATTGTTATAGGAGAATGTTGGTGGTAATCAGCTAGGTTGATATGATCCATTATTATCATTTGTTTCTGGTTTACTGTCTTTGCTTCCATTTTGTTAATGTGTTGCTATATGACAGATATGATGCAATTTGTTTGTTTTTCCTATCTGCAGTGGGGACTATAGATTTTCCACTCAGTAAAGTTACAGACTCTGGCCAAGTTGGCTACATGCTGATTGCAGATCCAACTGAATATGAGACGACAGCAAATAAGCTAGAAGAAAAGGTAAATTCTTTCTCCTCTAGCTGCACTCTTGTCCATGCTTTTTCCTAGTAATTCTAGGCTGAAGTGCCCATATGTTGTTGCTTACAATTTTCTCGATACATATCATGTTAAAGAGGCATGATGTTGCATTGTCCACATGGTCCATGGACTAAGCACATGGAATATGAAATGCATCACTTTAAGCAAAATCTTCCTAGCATATGTACATGCCACAAGCATTTTAAGTTTTCTTCTACAGATTACAACTTGGAATTTCATAAATATGGCCAATGATTAATCAAACTCATATACAACAAGTTTTTGGTATCAGAAGTTCTAGCCTGGCTTTGGCTGAGTATCTTGCTTCAAGGTGATGCGGCAGGAGGATGGTGACCTTCTTGAGGAATAAGGAATTGGTTTTCATTGTTTCTAAGGATGGAATTGATACTGTGAGTAGTTACTCCTTCTTGGAATTTGCCCAAGCATTAATTATTTGCATCAATTCAGCAGAATATATTCAGTAGCTAGCACTTGGATCTTATATAATATACGGTTCCTTTAACTGATCGTTATTTTGATTTCTAATTTGTTGTTGAAAAAGTCTGACTGCCTGTATTCTGTTGCAGCAATCATTTGTGGTGGTTGCATGAGGGTTCTCACAGTCATAAGTAAGTTCCATGAGTCTCTTTAGAGGCTGCTGGAGAATCAGGCTCTCTCCAATAAGTATTTTTATTCATCAAAACTGATCAATGAGTAAGTTTATATGTCTAATCCTCTTAGAATAAATACCTTTCCTTCTTCATTTTTTTGTAACTTAGAGGAAGTATTAAAACTACTCAGTTTCAGAATAATAGTGCATACGTATTAAGGTCTGTATATAGGTTTTATTTGATCATAATTCTACAATCAGAAACCGGTTTAATGAAATGAAACAGAACACTGGACGAATAGCTCATTTTCTTAGGTTCCTTTGTAATTTAAGAAACAGTTGGAAGTACTGGATTATCCTCAATTTAAAGACCTATACATTGAGGTCTCAAGTATCTCAACTTTTCCATTATCTTTATTATTATTATTATATTTTTTTTTATCATTGATCCCACTGTTGTAGGCGAATATTGGTGGCAGTCAGCTAGGCTCTGCAAATCAAGGTAGTCGATACAGATTGGTTGATATGATCCAGTATTAATATTTGGTTTCACTTTGTCACATTTAGATTAATGTTCTCTAATAATAATACTACTGGATGATAAATGTTATACATTTTGATTGTTGCTTCTGTTTGCAGTGGGAACTATAAATTTTCACTCGGAATTGTTGTAGATTCGGGCAAAATCTGGTACATGCTGATGTGTCTGAATTTGAGAGGACTGCAAATAAACTAGAAGTAAAGTTTAGTGCTATTTCCCTTGCTCATCATCCATGTCTCTTTCTAGTTGATGTAGTTTTATCGTTCAATGTCCAATAAAAGAGAAAATTTCTCCTCCTACATATTTCAAAGATTCTCTTTGTTTTTCTTTCTTGATTCGGAAGGTACAATCTTTGGTTAATTGGATTGAATTAGCATACGTAACTTAGCCCCTTATTGGCTTATTGCCTATCAAATTTGCAGGTAACAAGCATACCAATAGTGATATACCCCAACAGTAATGAGACCTATGATGGTAGAGCAAGCAATGGGTGTAATTCTATTCGAATGCACAGTGCTTGTTGCCCTACACTTTCAGTTATGGAATCCTGTTTTAGATCATTTCATTCATGGTATAATTCACAAAGTAATGTTCTTTTGCCAGACATCATGTTATATCACCAAATGGTGAATCTCGTACCATTTGTTGGTAAAAATATGAAACCGGCCTTCCTTGTATATCATGAACTGTTCCATGAATGATGAAAATGTGAATTAACATGTTTGTGAAAGAGTCTTGACTGCATGTACTTTCCATTGCAGCCATCAAGTGGGCAGGTTGATGAAGAGTTTGCAGACATAGTCATAGATAAGTGGCATGATTGCGTGAGGCTGGGGTTTCCCTTTTTGGACGCTGCTGCAGAATAACTCCAAATACCATCAGGGCACGCTCCTCTATCACTTCTCTTCGCATTGGGAATGACTTGGTGGATGATGTTAATATTTTGCGTGATCATGTTGTTCAGCATTTTACAAGCGCCTTTTCAGATGATGGAAATATTGCTGATACAGGTTTGGTTGAAAATATTATTCCTTCAATGGTTTCAGATTCAGAAAATAGCTCTTTACTTGCTATTCCTTCTGCTGAAGATGTCAAAAATGTTGTATTTTCCATGAATGCTGATAGTGCCCCAGGTCCGGATGGTTATTCTGGTCACTTTTTTCAGGCTTGTTGGGATGTAGTTGGGTTGGATGTGGTCCGTGCTGTTAGATCTTTCTTTCAGTCAGGTTATATACTGCCTAATCTAAATTCCAGCTTTGTTGCGCTTATTCCAAAGGTTCAAGAAGCTGATGTTATCACTCAATTTCGGCCCATTGCTATGGCTAATTTTTCTTTTAAAATTATTACTCGTATACTAGCAGACCGTCTTGCTCCTATTGCTTCCAGGATTATATTGCCGAATCAATTTGCTTTTTTGAAAGGAAGACAAATCTCTGATTGCATTTTTCTGACTTCTGAGTGTGTTAACTTGTTGGATAATAAATGTCGTGGCGGGAATGTTGCCATTAAGTTTGATGTAGCAAAGGCCTTTGATACTCTGAATTGGGACTTCCTTCGTAGGGTTCTTAACGCTTTTGGTTTTCATGCAACTTTTGTGGAATGGATTAGTTCTATATTGGCTTCAGCTCGGCTCTCTATCTTATTTAATGGCTCTTCAGTGGGATTTTTTAGTTGTAGCCGTGGAGTTCGACAAGGTGATCCACTGTCTCCTCTTCTTTTTTGCCTTGCTGAAGAGGTTCTTAGCCGTGGTATCTTGCGTCTGGTTGATATGGGGCGTGTCCAAGCTATAACCTCTCCTCGTGCTGTGAAAGTCCCTTCTCATGTTTTATTTGCTGATGATATAATGGTTTTTTGTAAGGGAGATAAACGAAGCCTACTAAATCTTATGGCTTTCTTTGAGGAGTACGGACTCAACTCGGGTCAATTGGTGAACAAAACCAAGTCTCATGTTTATTTGGGGAAGTCAGCTCTTCATCGTCGTACTCTAATATATTCCTGGTTGGGTGTTTCAGTGGGTAAATTGCCTTTCATGTACCTTGGTGTGCCAATTTTTGTTGGCCGCCCAAAACGAATTTACTTCCAAGTCTTGGCTGATCGAATTCGTAATGTTATGTCTAATTGGAGAGGGCATTCTCTTTCCATGGCAGGACGGGTAACTCTGGTCAATTCTGTGGTGGTTAGTATGCTTTCCCATAGTTTCACAATTTATGCTTGGCCAAGGACTGTATTGCAACAAGTTAGAAATTGGATGAGGAATTTTATTTGGACCGGCAATGTGTCTTCTAGAGCCTATTATCCAGTCTCTTGGAAAAAGTGTTGTGCTCCATTGAAAGAGGGTGGTCTTGGAGTTCGTAATATTATGGCTCTTAATAAGGCTTTCCTTCTAAAAAAATTTTGGGATTTCTTAACTAAGTCTACACCAGCCGCTGCTTTTTTTTCTGCTCGGTTTCTTCAACGTTCAGGTCAGCCATGTTCTTACTATAAAAAATCATCTATTTGGCCTGGCATGCGACCCTTGTTTATGGATATTTTCTACAACTCTAAATGGTTAGTGGGCAATGGTCGATCAATTGATTTTTGGCATGGTAATTGGCTTAATGGTTTAGTTGTTGATAGATTGGGTATTGTGCATTAGCTTGGCAAATTATTATGTGCCAAAGTTTCTGATTTCATCAGAGATGGCTCTTGGTATTGCTCTACAAATTTGATTGCTGATCTTTCTGCACTTTGGTCAGAAATTTCAGCTGTTAGACTTCCTTATTCAAACATGAAGGATAAGCTGGTGTGGTTGGATTCTTCTGATGGGAGTTTATCTTTATCTATAGCCTATGAGTTCAAGAGGAGTAAACAGGCAATTGTTCTTTGGGATAGATGGGTTTGGCGTCAATGCTTTCGTCCTCGAAACTCTGTTACTTTATGGAAATTTCTTCATGGTAAGCTTTTAACAGATGATCTCTTACTTCAGCGAGGCTTTTCTTTTGCTTCTATGTGCTCTCTCTGTCATGCATCTGCTGAGACGGCCCACCACCTTTTTTTTTAGTGTTCTTTCTCTATGAAGGTATGGTCTGCAGTTTTATCTTGGTTTCAGGTCAGTATTCATTTCCTGGATATATATGATTTCTTCTCTTACCCACTGCAACATGGTTTTGGTACTCAATTGCAATTGCTATGGTGGGGAATGATGGGAGCTGGCTTCCACTCTCTTTGGGAGGCTAGAAATTCTATCCGTTTTGATGAGCGTCGCTTAACTACTGATTATTTGATTCGCTCTATCAAGCAGCAATTCGCTTGGGTTTAGGCATTATGCGTAACTCAGTAGATGAGCTTTGTATTTTCAGTGCTCTTAGAATCAGCGGTCGAGCCTCAAGATCACATCAAATTCGTGAGGTAAATTGGCATGCTCCTTGTGCTTTTCAATTAAAGGTTAATACAGATGGTGCTGCGCGTAAGGACTCAGTAATTGTATGGGTTGTTTTGCTGGTTTTTGCTACTGCCCTAGAAGCAAGCTTCAAGCCATTATTCATGAGCAGTTTCAATAGCATCAGGAAAAGGATGGACTTCTCTCTGGATTGAGTGTGATTCAGGTAGCAGTTCACTTTCGCCAATAAAAATTACTCAGTCCCTTGGCGTCTAAGTGTTGATTGGGTCAATTGTTGTACCACTCTCTCCTCTATGCAGATTCAGTTTTCACATATTTATCGAGAAGGGAATCAAGTGGCTGATTGCTTAGCTAACTATGGGGTGGATCATGAGGGGCATTATTGGTGGGACTCTTGCCCTCCTTGTGCATCAGCTGCCTTTGTTCACAATCTGCAAGGGTTACCGTGGTTTAGCTAATTTGGAAGTGCTTGATAGATTTCATGCAACAGGTTTATGCATGATTTTTGTCACTTTGTAACTATTGTATGGGTTGTTCACTTTGAGTGCTGGTTCATTTTGTTTTTAGAGAGGTTTTGGTTCTTGTCCCCCTCTCTCTTCTTGTGTTTTTCTTTTCATTTGTTAATAAAATAAATAGCGGATGGGCGGTGGGTTCCCGGTAGAAGCGATGGCCCCCCTTTCTTTCTTCAAGCCAGTCACTCCAAATCGGCTGTCGCAGAGGAACTAATATCAGCCTAATCCTCTAGGAATGGGCTTCCAAATCCATCATTGGGCAATATCTAAGGCTTTCTAACGAAGCTAGTCTTTTGCGTTAACAACTCTTAGTTGAGTTCCAAAACCGAGGTGTAAATATTTGTAATCCGATGCTAAGAATAAGGGCACGTGTCATTTTCATTTCCTTGTTTTGTAACTCAGGAAATAGCAGATTACTATCACCACGATGCTGCTGTGTATGATGACTGGTGAGGTTGTTTCACATCCAATAACAGTGCTTGTTACCTTTCAAAATTGTACCACTCTCTCCTCTAGCAGATTCAGTTTTCACATATTTATCGAGAAGGGAATCAAGTGGCTGATGCTTAGCTAATGTATATTACTTCACTTAAATTGAAGCTGGTAAGTTGTAATTCTGTATAGGGTTTGTTGTCAAAATTCAAGAAGCTCGCAACTGTGTTGCTGCATGACATTAGCATGTGTAAGTCATACCTTCCAAGGTGCAACTTCTCATCCAGAAGCAGAGACCCAGCAACTGCAACCATCACAAGCAAGAGAGGCTGAAAACTTGCAACGAACACTGGTCCTCCCTTCTTTACGCACCATGCCATTAGAGTCACAGCAATTCCAGAGTTGAAAATACCCTAAACACAGATGAGGATGAGAAAAGAGCCCCGTTAAGCTACTGATGAACTACGAATTTATTGCTAGTTAAATGATTATAGGTCAACTTTCTAATTTCCAATTTTAGACCATAACAAGAAAATTTGTTTCCAATAAATTTGGAAACAAATTTTTATCAGTTACCGAATAAGACATTGCAAGAAGTTGAATGTTCCATCCCAACTTCCACTGCTTCCAATCCCTATCCATGCAAATGGAAAAAGCTACAGATTGAACTGATCCCATGAAGGCCATTAGAGCTGTGCTCGAGTATAGGTAGGGATATCCCTTATTCATTTTTGCCTGCACTGTTAAATTGAAATAAATACATTTGTGATTTTTTTTTAAAACTAGATCAAAGGAAACAGTTGAACAATTTAGTAAAGTGAATGATAGCAAAAATAGTGGGAATTGAACTATGAAAGATAAAAGGAATAGTGCAGTAAGTGCAAAAAAGAAAATGAACATTGGAGAGCAAAAATGACCTGGATTATAAGCCAAATAGCAAAAGATGTACAGCTACCCAGAGCCATGCCTGATCCTAACAAAATACTTCCTGAGTCCTTGTTTGCTGATGATGGAGCTTGAGCATGGTTGTTCTTGTCACCGTAATGGCTTAGAAGATTAATGTTTGTAGACCAAATATTAATCTGAAAGCCTTTGTAGAAGGTGAAAAGCATAGCCCCCCCTATCCCCAAAATTGTTCCGACAACTTTAGCTTTCCCGGCATGAGTTCGTATGGCCAATTTCTCCATTCTGAAATATGTGTGTGTGTGTGTAGCAAATGATTAGCAATATGAACTCGACATGCATACGCAAATCTAACCATTAGAGTGCAAATTATAAATGAGTGCATTACCTCAAAGAAGTGGAAAGGATAAACGTAATCGCTGGAACGAGGTTAAATATAGCTACTGAATATGTTGCTGATGTTTTGGCTAGGCTCTCGATATACAGATTTTGTGCTACTGTTCCCCTACAATAAATAATCACTAGATTCATTAGTTAGTTATTTGTCAATTGTCATTAGATTGTTGATTTACCAAAATTGAATTATGAATATGACAGCGCACTGATAAGCATAAGGTTCAACAAGGCAAGTGTTTTACCCAAATAGCCCAGTTAGAAAAGACTGAAAGAGTACAGTCCATGTAAGGTTTCTCCAGCTTTTCCTGAAATTGAAAACAACTATTGATAAAGATGTTATAACCGTACGCTAATAATGATCATAAAAACTCGATCTAAATATGAATCAGTAGTACCATATATGTTGGCTTTTAAGCTAGAACTGCATCATCTAATACATCTGAAATCCTTCTGAATTCTCTCTTTGCAATGCCAGATAATAGGAAATTAAACCTCCCCGAATTTTTTTTTTTTTTAAATCTACCCGTTCTCCTCCTTTTAATTAATGATGCCTCACTTACATTTAGTGGTATAAGTGATCACAAAGAATTGAATTTTGTTTCCCTTATTAGTATAAGAGAGAGAATATCAGAGGCTCCCAAACTAACAACTGATAAAAACGGCCACAGAGATGAGTATGGTAGCTACAGAAAGGAAAAGTACCTTATTTCGAAAACGAGAGCAAAAGGAGTCATGAAGGCGGCAGCAAACACCATGCGGTAGGCAATGAGAATCCTGAAATTTATGCCATCATTTGCCACTATTTTGTACAATACATTCATCCCTGCAAATAGACTCTGAACCAACACCATAACCATAACAGGCTTCATCCCCTCCATTGCCTTACAATTCTGCATGGTATCCTATCGATCTTCTCTCTTAATATGAGAGAATGATCAGTAGCTAGCCGCCTATCAGATTAGTATCGATCAGTGTTGTGGTTATTCTTTTCAGGCTTAGGGTTGAGGGTTTCTGGTTTTCCCTTTTTTTGAGTATATGCACCTTACGACTTGATGTGGCGGTCATGTATAACAACTTCATCATAATTCTAGTGTGACCGTTGACTGTCTACAATACTACATGGTCTTAACAAAAATCAGAGATATCCAAGGCATGGGTGTAGGAGTTGATGTGTTCCTTGACATTAGTATTCATAGTTATTAAATTCTTTCCTTAAATCTTTCAAGCATTGATTTATGTCCATTTGTTTTTCTTTTGCTGAAACGAATATCCTTAAATTTTTCAAGCATTGAACTATGTCAATTTTGTTTTTCTTTTGCTGAAATGGTTAAAAAACATACTAGCCTCTTGACACCCGCTCCGTGTGTCAATTGACATTTTTTATTTAAAAAAAGGACTAATATTGTAAACGTGCGTAGGTTTAAAACTAATTAAGAGGAAAAAAAATTAGGGAAAATTGGTGCATTAGATTAACATTTTTATTTTCTTTTCTTTTCTTTTCTTTGCTTAGTGACTTTACTTTTGACTACCCGAGGAATGTGGGTTAGCCACTAATCCCTGTGGTACGATAATCTTGGACTTAATATTTCCATATCTTGACAACGATACGTACGCTTGGGTAAATGCGTATCAAGTCAATGGCGCCGTTGCCAGGGATTAGGGTTTAATACCCTTAATCCCTTGGTGAATGAATCGGTTCTTTAGGACATTTTAGCATATTTTTATTTCTTTGTTATAAAAATAAAATAAATAAAAACAGAATTGGTAGTTTAATTAATTTAAGGGCCCTTAATTTAATTATGTTTTGTGTAGTTATTTTTCTATTTTCTTCCTAACTTTTGTTTCTTTCACTTTACTAGATTGGAAATCTAAGCTTCCTAATGGAGGGGGACACTACGTCAATAATGGCATCAGACAACTACAGAAAATTTAACTGTCATCTGATACTTTGGGACAACAGCAAGAATTATTCTGTCGTCCCAATTTCGGAATCAGACAACAGTTGTTACATTGCTGTTGTGCAATTATAAATCAAACCATGATTATTTTTTTGATGTTGTCTGAATCAATCAATTCAGACAACAGTTATTACATTGATGTTGTAAAAGGCTGATTAACACAATGGCTCAGAAAAGATGTTGTCTGACTGTTTTTAATCACACAACAATTATTACTTCTCTGTTGTGCAATTATTATTCAGACAAAGGTGGCATTTTGATGTTTTCTGAGTAACTTAATTCAAACAATAGTTTTTTGTGTCAGTTGTGCGATTATTATTCAGATAATGTTAGTATTTGATGTTGTCTAACTATATCTTCAGACAATAGTTTTTTGTGTCTTTCAAACCGTACCGCGGGGGTTGAAGAACAAACCCCAGCCCACCGTCGCCGAACAACAACTCTTCACCGTGCGCACGCTGAGAAAGCGGCGACACCATGGCTTGTGTTCTTCGATTTCGATCCCATCAACTCTCTCAGACAGTGGTGCTTTTTCTCATTAGCTTCTTTATTATAGTTGTTTATTGTTGTCACAGTGGGCTCTCTCTCTCTCTCTCTTTGATTCTCGTTTTTGGTTTACAAAACCATTTGTGATGCACTAAACACCTTCCATATCTCTCACTTTCTCAAGGTCGATCAGTACACCCTTCTCTTTATCTCTATCTCTTTTTTCATGTGCATTGGTGAAAATTTAGATACCCAATTCGGATTTGATTTGATTCTGTGAGTTGTGCCAAAATCTAGGGTCAACATTTTTGTTGGGTTTTGGTGAAAATTTGACTACCCAGTGAAAAAGCTTGGGACTTTGATTCGATCTTGGTATGAATTGAGGGAATTGTGGTTGATCTGTGTACCCAAATGGAATGATAGTGAGGAAGTAACGAGTGTTGTGCGAATTGGGTTGAATGAAGAGAATTGGATTGTGGTTGAGTAGCTTTGTTCGGTCAATGCTTGAGTTTTTGTAAATTTTTGATTGGTTGGTGAGTGGTATCTAATCCAATTGTGTTTTGCAGGGGGCTCTGAGGTAGATCTGGAGAAGGGTAATCGATTTTTCGGTGAATCTTGAAGAGTAGCAAAGCTGGCAACCACAGCGGGTAGGAGGTTTGCTGCCAGCAATGGCTATATTATCTCATTCTTATCAAGAGTTCTTCTTATCCATTTGGTTTAATTTTGGGTTCAGAAAATGCACATGGATTGAAATTCTTCTACTTGGAAAAAATGCATGCAGCTTGGTCATTAATCCCATATTGAAGGAAGCTGAGGAAACCATGAATTTTCACTCTAAAAAATAGGAGGTTTGATCTGCTGCAAGTGATATTATTGAACTGATTTGTGTAAAGCTGATTGGAATTAGTTATGGGGTTCAATATTTTAAATCGATAGTGCACTCATATAGTTCTTCTAGTTCTTCTAGTATATGATGCTACTTTAACTTGTAACTACTATACATTTCATACACTCATCACAGTAAGGGATGAACATACTATTTATGGAATAATTTTTTTGGGACAAAATACTGTTTACTCCCTATACTTATAGAGGGTCGACGTTTCAGTCCCTGACATTTCAATTTCACCTTAAAAGTCCCTAAACTCTCCAATTTCACCCAATTGGTCCTTGTCGTCACTTTTCCGTCAAAAGCCCCGTTATCTTGCTGACGTGGCATTCCGTACACGACCAAAATGTCTATTTTACCCTCACTTTTATTTCTTTTATATTTATTTTTTTCCTCTTTTTTTTTTTTCTCTTTACGTCTTCTCTCTCTCTCTCTCTCTCTCTCCAGACCTTCACATCATCCATTTCTCTCTGTGTTTTTTCTCCTTCAGATTCCTTCCCCTTTGGGTTCCTATCCTTTTTTTTTTGAATGGTTGGGTTCCTATCCTTGTCCGACAGTATAGCTCTGCAGCCCTCTCTTCCCCAAACCCACTGCCACTACCACCGCCACCGCCGCCACTCTCCCTCGCCCATTCCCTCCAATCTGAAACCCTCGAAATCCTAGTATGGGCCTCCGTCTGCAAACACCTCTTCGCTCTCGCCTCTACGTCCATGGGATTCTCAACCACGCAAAAGGCCCAAATTCAGTTCATAAAGTCCAAATCCGAGAGCCAGAAGCTTCTGCATCAAACTGCCACCGCAGTCTCTGCTTTCGCAGCTATCGGGTCTCCATCGTCCGATCTGCACTCCATAGAACACTCATAGCCACAAAGGTCTTAGCAGATTCTCATTGGTATTGGTGTTATTGAGCTTGCTTCATCTTTATGTGGTTTGAATTGAGAAATAGAAGGAGGATCCTATGATCATTAAGAATGAAGATTTCGGGTCAGAACGGCCCGAATCAAATCCCTCTAATACCGAATCCGATTCTGACTCTAATGCACAGAACAATAGAGATTCGGAGTCTGATTGCGAGAGTGAAACCTGAATCGAATTCTACTAATGAATTTGGGGCTTTCACCTAAAATGGGATGATGTTCAGAGTGAATGATGTGGGTGGGCCTCCTTGTGCAGTTGGGTCTGAAGAAAGCTCCTCTGGTGGGTCCTGGTTGGGAGGGTGGGTTGGCAAAGGCAAAGAGCCTGAGCTGGCGAGCAGCGGAAGCGAGAGGAAGGTTCTGGAGAGTTTTGATGCTCCTCCGGTACCCAATTTTGATTCGGACCCCGAAAACTGCGAACATGTGGGCAGATCCGATGAGGTATTGAAATTGTGGAGGGATTGTGGAGGAGGTGGTGGGGAAGAAGCGTCGGCGAGAGGAATGAGGGTTGTGATGGTGGTGGTGGGTGGTCGTTGACAATGGTTAAGGGAAGGGAATGGAGAGAGAGAGAGAGAGAGAGAGAGAGAGAGAGGACGTAAAGAGAAAAAGAAAAAAAAAAGAGGAAAAAAATAAATATAAAAGAAATAAAAGTGAGGCTAAAATAGACATTTTGGTCGTGTACGGAATGCCACGTCAGCAAGATAACGGGGCTTTTGACGGAAAAGTGACTGCAAGGACCAATTGGGTGAAATTGGAGAGTTTAGGGACTTTTCAGGTGAAATTGAAATGTCAGGGACTGAAACGTCGACCCCTTATAAGTATAGGGAGTAAATAGTATTTTGTCCTCTTTTTTTGGAATCAATGGATGTGTTATAATTTGGATGTGCTATGATTCTCTCTTAGACAATTCAATTCCAACTAAAACCTATTGTTTAACAATTGAACATTAAGAAGTGGAATCCAAAAACTATTGTATGAACCACCTAATGACAATATCTTTCAAACATATTTAATTGCCTAATTAGAAAATACACAACAACAAAATAACATCGTCTGTTGTATTAAATATAAATAGACAATGGTTTTCTCAATTTTCTATTGTCTGACTTATCTTCACAAGTTGCTTTCCATTAGGCTACTGTCGACTTACTTTGCTTTGGATAACAGACTTGGCATCTAGGTCTGTTGTTCTTTCTGGTGTTCAGACAATAGATTTGTACATGCCTACTCTTGTACAAAAGCAAATTAGATGACATTTTTCTGCTATTGTCTGATTCTCCTATCAGACGGCACAGGCTTTCACAACAGCAGACAAGGTCATGAGACAACAGTCCAAAACTGTTGTCTGAAGCTATTATTGAGGTAGTGGGAGATATTTGAAGATGATTCTGAAGAGGAGGATGGCTTGTCTAGTGAGGAGGATGCGGAGTTTGAAGTCATGTACCACAATCCCTTATTCATTGAGGTCGTACTTGAACATAATTCCAAAGAGCTAGGGGTATGGCTTATGTAGTTAGGAGGATGTGGAGGTTGAAGTCATAAACCATAATCCCTTATTCATTGAGGCCGATATTCCCATGGAGGAAGAAAATCCTTCACTACCTTATGATGAAGAAGTTGAAAAGCCAAGGACTTTCTCTCCTCCCGCATCCAAAGAGATCCATCATGAGCTTCTCAAGGTGGAGAGTAGGAGATTGAGCATTTATGTTCTTAATGGGAAGATTGAGATTAAGGTATTTTTACCTCTCAATCCACCATTAAGTGGTCAATGTTTCTACACTGAGGTGATGTATTTGAAAGGACATGGAGCACCTGTACTCACCCTTTTCAATCACTTTCAAGAGCTTTTACCACATATTGTTTCTATGAGCATCAATTCTATACCACTTTTGAAAGAGAAAACAAGGTTGGCTCCTATAAGAATAATTAAGAAGAAGAGGACGATTAAGAAGCTACACTTTTGGTCACCAATTGGATTATTTATGGATAACACTTGGTCTTGCCTCTATGACATGTCAAGGAGTCCCTTTGCCCCAAATAATAGGGTGGTCGCACTTGAGTACCTTGACAAAGATCACATTCTGAAGACCGGCTTGGGGTCTTTAAAAACAAGTGCTTCTAGGGAGGCAACCCTTGGTGTCTTTGAAATTAACTTGTTTATTTTGCATCAATAAGGCTATCTAGTCATTTTTGGGAAGTTGTGATCCGAGGTGTCCAAAATTGAAAATGTGCAGAAAGAAAGAATGTGGTAGTGAGCAATTTCTGTCCAGAAATTTCAGTTCATTTTGGTGACTAAATTTTCAAATCTACATGCTAATTAATTTGAGCTGAATTTTTCTGGAGATATTCCCCTGTGTGTCTGCTATGTATTGCACAAATTTAGCCATGTTGAGTCACTACAACTCCAGTTAATGGTCAATGCATGGAGGTTAGAACAGAAACAGCTTTTGTATAGTGACTTTGGGAAGCTACACCCTCTACATATCAAGCTATTTAGAGATAAAAATTTTAAGAGGTGTATCTTCAGATGTTCTCTGTATGTTGGTATAACATTTTTCCATTTGAACCTTCCTAGCTTCAGATTTTGTGTTCCAAGTGGACAGAGAAGTCAGAAACCAGGAAGAACAGAAACCGCAGAAGAGATCAGTGAGTTTGGAGACCAACGATATTTGAATCAGAATTGATACTTTAATGAAATTTTACCATCAGGTAGCCTTATGAGTGTAGTTTCATATCTAGTTGGTCTCACCTTTTTTTCACCTCTAGAGCTTCAGATCAATTGGCCTCAGTTTTGGTGACTGAGGGTCAGTAGCAGACTTCATTACAAGCCGACAACTTTGACTAGCTTTATTTTTCATCTCAGTTAGATGTTGGTGGCTCACTTTCTATGGATAGAAAGCTCTCCACTTCTACTTTCCATTCCAAGTAGTCTCACTTATCTATCACTTTCTGAGTCTTAGATATAAGCATTTGAAGACAAAGGTCATTGCTGGAATTTCGCTGCACCCACAAGTTTTTGTTCACTTTGGTGGTTGGACTTCTTACACTTCAATTCTTCAATGAAGGTCATTATAGGGCAGTTTTTGATGTATTGGAGGTGGCAAAGCCTATGAGCTTAATAAAGGACCTTTGTCATTATTTTTTGATGGGCATACTTTGTGACACATTGCTCTAGGACATTCCTATATTTTTCAATAGAGTTGATCTTTCATGAGCACTTTGAGCAATTAAGGAGCATACGTAAGGAAGTCAAGGCCTTGTGTCTTGAGGTTGGTGTCTCATATTGGTCTTCTCCGAAGGTCGTGAGCAATGAAGGGTCATCACGAGGGGGTTTTCCATAACTTTTCTCCGCATTTAGATTTTCATTTTCATAGTTAATTTTTGTGCCTTCACCCAAACTTGACTCTCATGCCTAAATCCGACACGAATTTCGGCTTTCGAACTTACTTGACAACATTAAGGACAATGTTGGTTTTATGTCTAGGGGTGAGAGCTCGGGTGCCCAATTTCTTTTCAAAAAACAAAAAAAAAAATTCAAAAAGACTTTTTCCTTTTTAGATTAGATTTTTTGTAATTAGAATTTAGTAGTTAATGCTTTTTTCAACCCCAATGACAAGACATGCATGGACTTTGAATTAGGGTTAATTAGAACTTGTTGTGATTGTGAATAGATTAAGCATGATCTAGGACTTTGAATTTTTTTTGTGATTAAATGCATTTGTGATCTCTGCTTGACTATAGTGTGCACATAGCCTATGGTTAGGTTGGTTCATCATAATTAGCTAGAGAAGCATATAGATGATTTGATTGACTTGCATATCCTTAATTATTTGTGAGCTTTTGTGCCTATATCTATAGTGTATGCATCGTTCATTCACATATTCTTTCATGTGTGTACAATTTCATGACATTGCGTATCTAGAACTTGCTTGAAACCTCTCAAGGCTACTTGTTAGCTCACAACCGGATGGAAATGATTGAGGCATTAGGGTTAATTACCACCATACCCAAAGAAGCATGTGCCTAAAATTATTTACCACTACATTGCCACTTTGAGCCTATTTATATGTTTAGCCTTTTTATTCATTTGCATCACAAATTCCTACCTAGCCAATACATTTTTATCCTACCCTTCCATGGTAGTTGGTGAAGTGATTTAAGAGAATGACTTTATGTTTTGAGTGCTTCAAAAGAAAAGAAAAGTCAAAGTGTGAGGTTACAAAAGAATAAGTGTGGGGTGAGTGATTTTATATAGAAAAGAAAGTTTCAAAAAAGTACGAAAAAAAAGATAGAGAAAAGGTGATCGAAAAAGAAAAAAAAAAGATGAAAATGTTGAAAAAAAAATAGTATTGTTTATAGTTGCAATGTGGGTTGTACAATGGGTTTTAGAGTGAGTGATTTAGCATTCGCATGCAAAAGTTGTATATCTCTACAAGAGAGAGTCGCTTCACGGGCTTCTATGAACTTTGTATTTCCTTATCCTTCATTTTTCTTAACCACTTGCCCTTAGGCCCATTATAACCAAATAAAAGACCTCTTGATCTTAAATATTGTGAGCTACCTAGCGGAGATGAGATCAGAGAGTATGCATATGGCGGCGTGTGTTGTGAAATTGCTTTTGAGTGAAATACATGTAACCCATAAATAGTTAAGCGGTAATATTTAGTGAACCTTTGTGAGTTTAGTAGGTTATATCGGGTCTTCTATGTGCATATTTGATTATGGTGGATTAATTTGATACATGGATATCACATGCATATACTTGAGCATTTATTACATGTGCATCTTAATTGCCTTACAAATTAAAAAATCTTATGTTGTGTTTACATCTACTTCATGGTCATATACATAATTAGTTCTCCGAGGGTTTTGGTTGGAAAGGCTAATACCGCATTTTACTTCTATTTGAGTTGGTAGATTTTCATATTAGATTTCATTTAGTTTGCTTGAGGACAAGCAAAGTTCAAGTGTGGGGGTGTGATTACATGCATTTATATATATACATGTAATTGTATCTAAAACACTATAAATAAGCTAATACTTGAGCCAATTATAATGTAATTAATCCAATTTATTTATTGTATAGGAAATAAGCGGAATTACGGAAATCGAGAGAAAATGGTGGAAAATTGAATAAAATGGAGCGCCTGACAAAATAACGAAATAGTTAATGCGGGTCAATCATGGTAAACGCTATCAAAGGAGCATAATCTAATCTAAATGCCTTCAATAGTATTTGCAGAAATGTATTGATCAGAAGAAAGAAGAAGAAAAGAAAGGAAAAGAAAAAGAAAAAGAAAAAAAATAATATAATGCCTCATGATGACGTCGTTACAGATATTTTCCTTTCCTCCACACATGTGCAGCATAATCAATTATGATTATGCTATCTGCTTTGCTTTTTCTTCCCGACCACACACACAAAATTAAGCAAGGCCATTCTCTATCTTCATATACAACACAACCCATTCCTCATTGTACTTACATGAGCATTTGCCAAGCATAATTAGCTATAATGAGCCACGCTCATGCTACCGCCAGCGGTACCAACAACCACCAACTTACGGTGTGACCTACGGAAACACAGCCAAGCAGGCTATCACCTAAGCCCCGGCTCACCCCCAGGTCACCGCTGACGCACACTTGCTGAAGCATTAGAAACTGGGAACTAAACCATATCAGTGCTACATCGAAAACAAGGAAGAGATCAGTCCCTTCCCCACCTATAAAAGGTCCACTTCTCTCTCATTAATTACGCATTTACTACTTAGGGAAAATTCTCATACACCCCAAATCTAGCAATCTACTTCCCAAACACCCCAACAACTTATTTTTATTCCCACTCACACAAAACTTTCCACTTTTTCTCCCTACTTTTCAAAACCACTCACTATTCATCCCACTAATACCCATTTCCATCATCTTTTTCTTTCTTATTACATCTTTATTATTTTTTGATAAAGCGTGGTGGACCCATCTTGAATTTATTTGTTTAGATTATAATTGCAGCTCTACTTCATCCTCTATTTTCAAAGGCAAGTAGTTAAATTTTACTATTCGTAATTTCAATCGTTGACAGACTTGAGTTAGTTGCTATTTTTTGAAATAATGGAATTCCATTGATAATAATCTGATGCCAAGAAGGCCATTACATACCCATCCGCTGACAAATAACAATGGCCAGACAAGAATTCGTGGAGGAGCCACAGTGGCACATACGATAGACCAACTATATTCGAACTTATCGCTCATTTATTTAAAGTGAACCTAGAACTATGAACAAATCTCGCATAGTAATAGGCTAGTTTAAACAAAACTAATTAAAAAATGGGTATAAAACTCACTGCTCATTCTGGACCCAAGAGAGCCCGGCCCAGAACTTGATTGCAGTGCTGCAATCACAGCCCGCGGTCCAAGGAGCCCAAGAAATCACCAGCATGCTATCCCTTGGCCCCAGAGTCACCGACGGCCATTCACCCCGCCATGATTTTCCCACTACCACAATCAACGGTAAGTTCGCTGTCCTCCCCGTTAAAGCCAACGAGAGCTGAGCTCGGCTAGGAGCCAAAAAACTGCACCCTTGCCTCACTAATCTGGGTGTCCAGATATAGCTATGAACCTGATCCCATGATTCACCTCCGATAGCCCGCTCTGCCTACTGCAGCAGTCCCACCGCAATAGCACGTAGTGGCGCGCCTCCATCCTTCATATTGACCTCCAGTCCGATCAGGTCAAAACTCAAGGACCCCAGATCCACACCTCCGCCATAATCAGTGGCATCGACAACTCCGTTGACTCCACTACATACTAGCACACTGATCCCAGCCATTGTAGGAGGCAACCCGGACAAGGAAATCGGGTCATTATCGTGAATGAATCGTTTCCCCCTTTCACCGCCGTCCTGGCTTTCTCCAGCCCATAGTACCAGGACCTTAGGACCATCGCCACAATAACCGATAGGGATTAGATGTTTCCAAAATAGATTAAGTGAAGGGCAAAGGCTCCCTGAGATTTGGAATTGGCCGGAGCCGCTATGCGCCTCGCCGGCAAGAGGGGGCAGGGTTAGAGTCAACGCGAGAGGAGGCGCTGCTTAGGAGAATAGGGTTTTCATCGTATTATATGGGGGCTATTGCCCTTAATTGTTGATCATCTTGAAAATCCTTGAGTTAGTTGCTATCTGTAACAGTACTAGCAAAGAATTGAAAAAAAGAAAAAAGAAAAGCTGAGAAAGTTGAAAAACTTTAGAGATAATCTTAGCAGAGAAACTCCCAACTACTGGGATCTCATCTATAGATTGCAAACAAGAATCTATAAAGTTGAAGAAGATATTGAAAATATCTTATATACTCTTCAAGAGGAACAAAAACCTCTTGATTATTTGAGCATTGGTTAGATCCGTACCTCACTGGTATCAGAGCTTGTAAAATAGCTCAAAAGTGGAATCCCCCAATGGGAACAATGTCTGGTTTAATATTAGAGAAGTTGAATTCTCTACTGAAATCCTCTGATGAGAAACATCAGATCTTGCTGAAAGAATTATCTAGATGTCAAGATCATCTAGAAAAACTACATGCTATAATCTACCAATTAGAAAAATTGGAAAACAAAATAGATTATATCAAGGAACTTCCAAAAACAGACGAAGAAAAGCTAACAAGTGTTAGTAGAAAAATCAATGAAAAGCAAAAAAATGCTGCATTCTATGAAAAATATACTTAAGGACAAGAAAGTGCCTACAGTAAAATCAAAGAAAGCTATGATTCACCTCCGATAGCCCGCTCTGCCTACTGCAGCAGTCCCACCACAATAGCACGTAGTGGCGCGCCTCCATCCTTCATATTGACCTCCAGTCTGATCAGGTCAAAACTCAAGGACAGATCCAGCACCTCCGCCATAATCAGTGGCATCGACAACTCCTTGGCTCCACTACATACTAGCACAAAACTCCCAGCCAAGGAGGCAACCCGCCACAAGGAAATCGGGTTGCTCCACTACATACATTATCGTGAATTGTAATCGTTTCCCCCTTTCACCGCCGTTATCGTGGAATTTCTCCCCCATAGTACCACCTTAGGACCATCGCCACTTTCTAACCCATAGGGATTAGATTTTCCAAAAAGATTAAGTGAAGGGCAAAGGCTCCCTGAGATTTGGAATTGGCCGGAGCCGCTATGCGCCTCGCCGGCAAGAGGGGGCAGGGTTAGAGTCAACGCGAGAGGAGGCGCTGCTTAGGAGAATAGGGTTTTCATCGTATTATATGGGGGCTATTGCCCTTAATTGTTGATCATCTTGAAAATCCTTGAGTTAGTTGCTATCTGTAACAGTACTAGCAAAGAATTGAAAAAAAGAAAAAAGAAAAGCTGAGAAAGTTGAAAAACTTTAGAGATAATCTTAGCAGAGAAACTCCCAACTACTGGGATCTCATCTATAGATTGCAAACAAGAATCTATAAAGTTGAAGAAGATATTGAAAATATCTTATATACTCTTTAAGAGGAACAAAAACCTCTTGATTATTTGAGCATTGGTTAGATCCGTACCTCACTGGTATCAGAGCTTGTAAAATAGCTCAAAAGTGGAATCCCCCAATGGGAACAATGTCTGGTTTAATATTAGAAGTTGAATTCTGTCAAGATCATCTAGAAAAACTACATGCTATAATCTACCAATTAGAAAAATTGGAAAACAAAATAGATTATATCAAGGAACTTCCAAAAACAGAAAAAAAGCTAACAAGTGTTAGTAGAAAAATCAATGAAAAGCAAAAAAATGCTGCATTCTATGAAAAACTTAAGGGACAAGAAAGTGCCTACAGTAAAATCAAAGAAAGCTAATGGATTTAAACCATTAGAAAAACCAGATAAGAATCTTGTTCCAAACATGATTTTTCTGGAACTATCTACTAGTCAAACTAGTATTCGGTATGAATACCCGAAAGAAAAAAGAGATGTCAAAATGATGAGCATCTTCGAGAAAAAGAGAGTACAACTCCTCAATGCTGAAGAATTCGAATTCAACGAAATCGAATAGGAGGTAAAAAACTCCGCAATTCAAAATTAGATTTTAAACAAATCTATAAAAAGGGAAAGTTTGATGTGTTGGATAGCCACCACTTCAAATTATTGGAATTTACAACCCCCTCCACAATAGAAGAAACTGATCTATTGATGATCACTCCCATAGAAGTTGCCCGAGAAAAAAAAAAAAATTATCAATTTATGCATATTGGAGCAGTCCAAGTATGCATAAAACTTCTGGCTCGAGAAGGCATAAACTGTTCAATTCTATGTGTCCTACAAGACAATAGACTAACAGATTTTCCAGCTAGTCTGTTGGAAACCCTTGAAGCATCTTTATGCAATCAAGTGGCATATTTCAACTGCTTCCCAAATTTCTCAACCAACTTGAAAGATGCAGCTCACTATCTAAGACTGACAGTCAAGACATATGGCATATCAATGAAAAAAGATATGCAAGAACTGGCTATAGTATACAGAATATACTATAAATTGATGAGTACCATAGTAGAACCTAAAACCAGGATATCCAATATCTCAGATCTTACTACTGGTTTCCTCACCAGCCAGAAGAACCATTCACAACAGATTCACAAGGTTACTTGGAATGAAGTAACTTTTCCTATTGAATGGAAATTGTCTGGTCCGAAAAAACCAGCAGAAAATGCCAAAGCGGCAATTTATGAAAGCAAAAAGACTGGAGATATCAGTCTAAAATTCGACGATCACAGGAAAAGTGACGTCTGTCCTGAAAATGTCAGGATAAATCACAATCTTCTCAGAAGAAGCTATAGCACTAGAGAAGCTAGTGTTAGTGGTACTAAATACTCTGAAGAACCATCAGAGCCCATCACTAAAGAAGAATTAGAAGTTGATCTGAACAGACCAGTCAATATACTTAGAGCACAAAAGCTCTATGATCTCTATAATGAAGCAGAGTCCTGCGAAAATCCTGAATGATTAGAAAAACTAATCGAGGAAATGAAAATTTTCAAATCAGGAAACGAAAGAAAACTCCTTCCCTATCAGGATATTGAAATGGAAGAAGGAGAAACCTCCAAAACTTTCATCACCAGAGAAAAGGGAAAAGTAAAACTCCCTTTTTAGAAAGCCCCTACGAGCAAAAATGGAGAAAGAAATTCACAAAAATTTGTCCCAGAGGACAATATACCAAGAGTACCAATTTCCGCTCATGGTATCTAGTTAAATCTAGACAAAGCTCTAGACAAGAGAAAAACTCTTGACCAATGGGTTGATAGCCTGATGATGGCTTCTGCTCTAAAACTTGGAAAATTTGAAGCACCAGATCTTCAGGTGTACTATGAAACTACTCTCACTGGAGTAGCAAAAAAGTATTGCTTCTCTTTTAAAGAGACTGCCAGAGGGAAAGATTGGCTTGAAGAAATCAAAAATTCAAAATCTCCGTATGATTTTGCAGTACCCCTGTATGATCAGTTATGTGGAGATCTCTCAAATTTGAGTGAGAAGGCTAAAGAAACAGCCAAATCAAATATCTATGCTCTCAAAATTTGTGACATGAGATATTTTGAAGAATACTTGAACGAATTTCAAGAATATTACTGTACAATTGGTGAACTAGAGAATATTGATCTAGTCAACCTGTTGCACAGAAAACTCCCTGAACCATGGAGAACAGCTGTGAGAGAAAGCATAGCTGAAAAACCAATTGAAAGATTTTCAGTGGGAGGAATTGCCGACAGAATTAGGCAATTACTGTAAGAACAATGCAAAGCCAATCTTAGAGCTAAGATGGCCAAGAAACAACTCAAAGGAGTTGAAAATTTATGTTACGGGATATTGGATATGTCAACTAACTAGGGATGTCATGAATCCAAGTTCCATAGGAAAAGAAAAGAAAAATATTACTCGAAAAAATTCAAAAAGAGTAATAAGAAAAAAGATTGGAAATTCAAGAAAAGTTCCAATTACAAGAAACAACAGGATGAAGATCCTAAAAAGAAATTCTTCAAGAAAAAGAAGAATCACCGAGTCAATCCCCAGAATACTCAACTAGGCAAGAAAGCTTGCAAATGCTAGTTATGTAAAGCTGAAGGGCACTATGCCAATGAATGCCCGAAAAAGGGTAAAAGATCTACTAAATCTCTATTTGAATAATTTGAGCCTATAGCAGAAACAGCAAACATGAAAGGCTACGAAATAGCCTATTCTGATGATAAAGATGATGATAGGTCAGTTTACTCTGCCTGGTCTGAAGAAGAAGAATCATCTGATTCTGAAATAGATTTGAAGTAGAGTACTTGGAATCTAGATAGATGAACGTTCTACACGTCAAAAACTGGGAAGAAAGTAAGATGGAAGCAATAACGTCTTACTACCAGGTGAACCCCGGTATATTCGTTTGTGACTACTGCCTATGTCACAAAAAGAATGGACTTCCTATGTTTTGTGAGAGGTCAAAAAAGACTTATCACAAAGAATGCTTCATAGCTGAAGCAAGAAGAAAGACCAAAAACGGCCTTGTCTGCCAATTGGTAGAACAAGAATATGAAGAATATTTCTCTGAGAAAAAAGAGAAGGAAATAGAAAATATGTTCCAAGAAGCTATTGAACCCTCTTCCTAAAAAATAAAGGAAGAAAAAATCGAGGAAGAAAAACTCGATATAAAAGAAGAAAAAATCAAGGAAGAAAAACTCGATACAACTAAAGAACTGGTTGAAATACTAGAAAATGTTCTAGAAGAATGTAAACCATTCATACCTTAGGAACAAGCTAAAGAAAATGAGCTTCAACAAGCGAAAGTCATCTCTACTAGTAGATACAACAACTACATAGAGATTGGACTCAAATTCCCTAATCACAAAAAATATCATCTACATGCCTTTATGGATAATGGATCAGGATTTACAGTTGCAAAGAGATTTGCAATTCCATAAGAACTCTGGAAAGAAGATAAGAAAAGAATAGCTACTGGTGTCCAGTTTGATGGAAGCCACCTAACCATGAACAAGGTAGCTAGAAATGTTCACATCACCATTGGTGGAAGAACATTTGTAATCAACACTCTTTGGCAATCAGAAGGCCAAGGATCTGATTTCTTGTTGGGAAATGATTTTATTCTCCAACAAAGATTCATCCAGGATGAAGAATCAATCGACTTTAGAAAAGGGGACAGAGTGTACTGGGCAGACAGGCTTACCTAGGCCAAAAGTGTAGTAAGTCCAAACTTCACTACACAATATCAAAGATCGCAACAGAATAGTGGTGATCTTACCCCCTACAAACCCAAATTTGAAACCATCCTCCAAATTAAAAAAATAAGAAGAACTACTTGTTGAAGAATCATCTGAATCATCTTCTGAAGAAGAAGCAACAACTAGCGCAGATGAAGAAGCTAGTTTCATTCATGAGCACAACCTTAAGCACTTTCAGAATAAGCTTGAGTCTCAGAAAATTCCCACTCTTGACAAAATCAAGAAACTACTCGAGCAGAACATTGATGTAGACCCTCAGAAGTTTTGGAAAAAGACCCAGTGGTCTATGAATTAAGATTTCATGATATGAATGCCATCTGTCATGTCAAAGCTATTCCTCAGTACAAAAATGAAGATTAGAAAGAATTCAGAAAAGATATTGAAGATCTCCTGAACAAGAGATTGATTCAACCTTCCACTAGCCCTCATCATGCTCTAGCATTCTGCGAGAGAAACCACGCAGAAAACCTCAGAGGAAAAGCTAGAATGGTAATTGACTACAGAGATGTCAACAAGAAAACTATCAAAGACGGTTATCAAATTGCCCAAGTAAGAGTACTGATCAACCAGCTCAGAGGAGCTAGAGTCTTTTCAAAATTCAATGCAAAATCAGGTTTTTGGTAAGTCAAAATGCATCCTGAGAGTGTTCCTCTCACTGCATTCGGAACACCACAAGGCCATTACGAATGGTTAGTAATGCCTTTTGGTCTAAAGCAAGCTCCCTCAATCTTCCAAAGAAAGATGGACAACATCTTCAAACATGTTGCGGAGTTTTGCGTCGTCTACATTAATGACATCCTTGTCTTCTCCAAAAACAGAGAAAAACACATGAAACACCTCCACGAGGTTGTAAAGCTGATAGTTCAGCATGGAATTATCCTAGGTGAAAAGAAAATCTTCTTTATCCTCGATGAAGTTGATTTCCTAGGAATAAACATCAAGAATGGAGTAATAAAACTCCAACCTCACATCCTTAAGAAGCTTTGGAAATTCCCAGATAGAATTCCTGATGCCAAGAGTCTAGAGAGATTCTTAGGAGTCATAAACTATGGGAGAGATTTCATTCCCAAAATCTCAGGACTAACAGCAATGTTATCTCCTAAAACAAGTTCCAAGAGAAAATGGAACTTCACTGAAGACGAAGAGAAAATTGTGAAGCAGATAAAAAATCTCTGCAAAAATCTCCCTCCACTCCAACAACCAGAGGAAAATGATGAGATCATTCTCCAAACTGATGCGAGCGACAATTACTGGTCTGGTGTTGTTATGGCAAAAACGCCTGGAACTAACATTGAAAATATCTGTAAATTTTGTAGTGGCAAGTTCAGCCCTGCAGAACTAAATTATCCCACAGGGAAAAAGAAATTTTGGCTGTCAAGAAAACAATTTTAAATTCTCCAGCTTTTCTTGGAAAACCCTTTACTGTAAGCACTGATTGTGCCATAGTAAAGAATTTCAAAAATTTTAAACTTGATAAAGCTGCTGATAGAGGAAGATTAGCAAACTGGCAATTATTTCTTAACCAATATGATTATAATGTTGAATTAATTGCAGGAAACAAGAACTATCTTCCAGACACCTTAACCAGAGAAATGGCAATGTTCATCTGAAAAGATGACGACAAAGGTCGCAACCCCAGAAGCAGACGAACTGGGAAAGAACATGAAACTAATGAGGAGCCTAAAGGAAAAACCTCAAAAGGTTTCTGCTAAACTCAAAAGGTTTGGCACAACTGATCAATCCCAGGGTAAAGGATTGGCTAGCCCGTCTCAAACGGCAGACGGTAAAGACTCATCAAGGCCGTTGATTGCTGTTGCTTTGCCAAAAAGCAAACCAACTCCAACCGAAGTTATAAATGTCTTTAATTATGAATTGAGAACCTTTGCTGATCCTGTGTTCAGAACTGGCAGGAGGCTAGCTCACCACCAAAAGGTAATCCTGGATAATCTCCTATTTGCCTTTTAGGAAAGAAACAATGGTATTATGTTCCCAGCTTTGTTCGCATTAGCTGAAGAACTACATGAAAATGCTAGACCACAGCATGAAGAAATGCAAATACAGCAGAGAGCTGTTAGAAGTGGAAAAAATCACTATCTTGAAAATCCAGAAAGTGCTCGAATTCCTATCATAGCACTAAAAGAATCAGATCGGTTGGAATTCCATAATCTGATAAGAAAACATAATTCTGAGACCTGTATTCCTCAAACTCTCTTCATTATTGCTGGACCTTATGTTGGAAGATACTTAGTCAATGTTCAGAGTGAACATCCTCAAGAACACATGCTTTGGCTTGTTGAAAATGGTTTTGTCCATAATCTGTGGACTAAAACAAATGATGATCTCAAGGGACTGCCCCCTATAATCATCAACACAGTCAAAAACGTCAGAAAAATGACTGCATGCTAGGATTGAAGTTCAGATCCACTCCGCCAGAATGGATTCAGAAAACGACAGGTGAAGTTGAATACATTTCTCCGTATCATTATGTGAGAATCATTCAACGTCGATATCTTCAGCCCACTGTGTTGCGTACAATGGCCAGCCAAACTCAAGCATTCCATGGATGAAGGCCATGTCACTAGAGTACATCAAGAAGATCATCTCTGAAGATACCAAGAACACCTTCCTAGCAGCAGGAGAAAAAACCATTATCACTACCTACGACCATCCTGACGTAGTCAGCAGTGACCTTTTCATATCTCTCACAAGAAAGGAGATAGACTCAACACTGGCATGCTTACAGTGGGTTGAAAAGCTTGAAACAGACAACCACTACAAGATGTATGTTGATACAGATGTCGAAGACAATGCAACAACTGCTCGTATGGCCCAGGCGGATAACGACTAGTTTGTCCTCGGTCACAATTCAGAAACAGACGAGAACATGTGAAGCAGCAGGTGTAGAAAGCACCAAAAGTACTTTTGGAACTTTCCCAAAAGCTACTTTTGCTTTTCAGAAAAGAAAGGTGAAAAACATTTCACCTAGAAGAATCTGCTTTTCCCCGTCCGACCTCCACCAGCAGGAGCACTCAGGAAAGCAAGAAATCAAGGAGTCGTTCTGTACATTTAGATGTTTTGAATTTCAGTTTGAGTTCCGCTCCCTATATAAGGAGCTTTAGCTTCAGTTGTAAGGCATTCGAAAAAACGTCTATCAGTTCTAGATCAGAAAATTGAGAAGAATCATATTCTCTCAAGAAGTAAGAAAGCCATAGTAGCAGAGTGCTCTTTCTTTCCGTCTAGTGTGAAGTAGTGTGCTTTCATTACAAGTAAGTAACTATAATCATTCTTATGGATAGCTAAACAGCTTTTTAGCTTTTTACCTGAGAATGAGGCTCTGAATTTTAGTCTGTAACTATGTTTGAATGAATAATTTCAAATTGCTCATCCACCTTGTCATTTTATTTTAGTTTGATGTTTAAAAATGTTTATATCCGTTTCTGCCTCTTTTCTTGTACTATTTTTAGGCTTGAACTTTCTGTTTCTTAGAAAAAATTGCGTCAGCTTAAGATAGAAACAAGCAGCAGTGATTCCGCCTGTTAAAGTAACCATTAGACAGGAAGTCGTTAGGTGAAAAAGTTGGGCATGTTGAAGGCTAGTTTTGTTTTTTCAAGAGTTTGAACATGTTTTCCTAAGAAAAGGCAAAGGTTGAACCCAAAATACATGTGATTTTTGGGTAAACAGGAATTAACCCTACTACTTACCTACTGTTATGTTGTCAACACAAATACATTGACTAACTTAGGCATCGGAGAAGAGAAGGCCGCCAACCGCAGTCTCCCTTTGACGCCCTTTGTATTGAATTTGACAGATAGCGGGAGTCACAACAGCATCACAAGTAGCGGTCCGCCCATCGGACCAGCATTAACCTAGATTTAGCTACCACTGAATCTTAGACATTAACATTGGCGCCGTCTGTGGGAATCCTTGAGCAAAAAGCCATCCTACCACAACAATCACCATGACTAATGGTAGCGAGGGAAACGCCGAGGAGCAAGCGGATCAATCCGCCGACCCCCAACCCACCAACCCAGCGGATAATGTTAACCCAGCAGTTAACGTTAACCGCGCCTTATTCAACACTCCAATCAATCTTAGTGTGGAGCCGCAGGCCACCCCCCAAATTCAACAATCCAAGTCTCAGTGGAGGCTCATCTGGGCACCAGTCATCGCCCGCCAGGCCAAGACCTCACCACTATGTATGAGCTGGCATTGAAAGACTTCCACAAGGCAAATAGGGAGCGCGAACAAGAGTGCAAGGAAAAGGCTGAGGCCCAGAAGCAGGTGGCCACGCTGATGTCAAAGTTCAACGAACTAAAGAAGGCACTGGGGGCTAACCCAGTACAGAGCGAGCAATCACAAAGCACTAGGCGCAGCCGACCCAACGCCTGTAATATTGATACCCACACCTGTAATACAGATGCAGGTACCACTAAACCCGCCTGAGCTGTTGGGAATGGATCATCCATCCCCACCACGACTAATGTTAGAACAAGAAGCGGAATCACAACTGCACACCAGCCGCTCCGCAGTCAGGGCTAGAACTTAAGGCAATCCGCCTGCCCCCAGAAGGGAGCTGGAGCAGCAGAACCTCCAGGCAGGGGCCACCAGCGACGTAACCGCCCTAATCCTGAAAAGGATCCAGCAATTATAGCAAAGTCTAATCCAGGCGGAGGCAGGCGCCCCAGCGTGAATTTCGCATCCAGGTCAGGACCATTCACCTCCAGAATCCTGCAGGCCGTCAGACCAGCACATGCGAAGACGCCAAAGATGCCACAATACAGCGACATGACTGACCCTTTCGTCCATATGGACACCTTCAAAAAAGTCACTAATAACAAGGGATTCGTTGACACCACCCTCTGCCATTTGTTCAGTGAAACGTTAGACAGAGAGGCCATGAGTTGGTTTTTTGAGTGCCCATCGGGATCCATCGACTCATTCCACACACTATCAAACACTTTCCTATCGCGGTTCATTTTGCTGGCCGCCGGACATCACAACACAAGCCAGTTGTTCAGCGTCAAACAGGGCGCAGAGGAAACATTGAAGGCATTTGTCACTAGGTGGAGAGCAGCAACATCTCAGTGCCGCGATCTTGATAAAACTATGGCATTAACAGCCTTTAAGTAAGGACTCCTAAAGGGACCATTTCTCTATCATCTCAACTACAATCATCCAAATGCCACGTATGACCACGTCATGAGCGAAGCCGTCATCCATGCATAAGCAGAGTTCATCACATACGGAGAAACTCCACCATCACCTCCAACGCCAGTAAAATCCACTCAGCCCTCCTCCAGCCAGCAGGAGACCGCTAACAAAACCTCTGCTACGCCGCTAACTGAGAAGAAGAGAGAGTACGTGGCAATAAGGCAACAACCAGAATAAGCGGCAAATGGACCAACATTACAACAAGGGAATCCGCTTATCCCACTGTAACAAGCAAACGGAGTCCTCCCAGAGGTACGCAGTGTTCACAGTCCTCATAGCTTCCTATGAAGAGTTACACGATCAATGCAAGGACCAGATTCCACTGCCACCCCCAAGAAAATACCCAAGGGTGGGAAAACCAAGAAACATCGGCAAGTGGTATAAATACCACGAGGACAATAGTCACAACACCAACAACTGAAACGCTCTCAAAACGACAATTGAAACTTTATATTGTGATGGCAAGTTGGACCAGTTCTAGGTACGTCAGCCGCCTCCTGTGGTCGCTAACATCTAGCCTATGCGCCGCATCAACACCATCAACAGCGGTGCTTCGATCACCAACATGTCTCATAGGGCAAGAAAGCGATATGCACACGCTAACCACCCCAAAGAAATTTGCAACATCCGCTATGAGAGATCCGTTAAACTACCAAAATCTGGGTGGAAGCCCATTACCTTCTCTGAGGAAGAAGAGTGCGGAGTACATCTCCCCCACGATGACCCATTCTTGATCAACGCTATGCTAGATAAATGGTATGTGGGAAGTTTCCTTATTGACAACGGATCCACTGTCAACAGGGGCGGAGCCAGAAATTTAATCTAAGTGGGGTACTTCAATTTTTTTTGTTAAACTTATAATATTAAATAAAATAGTTTATCATTCTATTTTAGTTCAAGAACACTTTTAACCACTTTTATGGAACTTGAACTCCCCACAATTATACAAAGCTAATTGAATCAATAATACATGCATACAATAAAACTCTAGTTAGCTAACATGCAAAATAATTTACTTGCGGGAAAAAAGAAGCAACAATAAAGATAAAGAACTTGAGGATAGGTAGGTGCATCGGACAAAATCAATTAACAAATAACAATTGATAGTTGAGTAGTTGTGATATATATGCAGAACCAAATACATATATAGTTAGAAACCAAAATTTGACTGGGGCATAGAACCTAGTAGGTCCTCACATAGCTCCACCATTGGTTGTCAATGTCATCTTCAATGGCTACTACAACCAACTCCAACGGAATAGGAAATTACTCCAAGATCATGAGCCCCTGCTCAGTTTCTCATGCGACGTCACGTAACGACTAGGTTCTGACTACATGCGCTTAGTCATCGGCGCCAGTCCATGGACAGTGGAGATACACACAGTGTTCATCGTTGTCGACTGCTTCAGTTCATATAATGCCATCATACGTCGACCGGCACTCAACAAACTAAAGTGCATCATAGCCGGATATATGCTTCTCATGAAGTTCCCTACACCCAACGGGATAGGCTGTGTGAAGGGAAGCCAACAGCTAGCACTAGAATGCTACTAAACTACTGTGGCACGATCAACACGCCGCCATGATATCCTAACAGTGGGAAACCATGCGCCGTTGACAGATGCAATTGAAGATCCTAGGGACAACAGGAGGAATATGCAAAAAAGGAACCTGTCAACCCAGAAACATCCTTGTGGGTTATCAGCATCTCCAACGAACACCCTAAGCAGATGGTCCAAATCGGCGCCTAGCTCTCATAGTTTCTACGGGACAATGCCGCCGTCTTCGCGTGGTCCTACGCTGACATGCCGGGTATCTCCCCTGAAATCATCACGCACAAATTAAGCGTCAAACCGTCTTTCTATCCGGTCAGGCAGAGGCAAAGGGCCTTTGACGAGGAAAGATATTGTGCAATAGGGGAAGAGGTCGCCAAGCTTCAGGGCATCGGGTTCATCCGCCAAGTCAATTATCCCTAATGGATTTCCAACTTGGTCATGGTTAAGAAAACTAACGGAAAGTGGCGAATGTGTGTAGACTTCAAGGGTCTCAATAAGCCATGCCCCAAAGACAGTTTCCTGCTACCTCGCATTGACCAACTGGTTGACGCTACAGCGGGACATGAGTTGCTCAGCTTGATGGACGCCTTCTCAGGATACAACCAAAACAAGATGTACCCCAGCGACCAAGAATGCACCACCTAAAAAACCGACAAGGGCCTATACTGCTACAATGTCATGCCCTTCGAATTGAAGAACTCTGGGGCAACATACCAGCGGTTGATGAACGCCATGTTCGCGGAACACCTAGGAAAAATAATAGAGGTCTACGCGGACGACATGCTAGTCAAGAGTATCAAGGCCAGTGGACACGTGGCAAACCTTCGCATTATATTCGCCATTCTCTTGGCCTATGGTATGGGCCTCAACCCCGAAAAGTGTTTCTTCGGTGTCACCGCCAACAAGTCCTTGGGATACATCGTCACTGAACGAGGCATAGAGGCTAACCCTGATAAGGTGTAAGCCATCCTCAACATGAAGTCTCCTGTGTGGAAAGTGCATGTTCAAAGCCTCCAGGGAAAACTAACCGCCCTTTCTCTATTCATATCCAGGCTTACCGATAGATGTCTCCCATTCTTCAAGGTCATGAAGAGGACCCACAAGAAATAAATTGATTGGACCCCAGATTGTGAGGCGGCATTCCAGAGCTTGAAAGAGTGCCTAGCGGCAATCCCACTTCTCTCCATCCCTATACAGGGGGAGATACTCTACATCTACCTAACGGTATCCCCATTAGCAGTAAGATGCACCATTATACTGTGAGAAGGAAAGAACGAGCTCCCAGTATTCTACGCCGGCAGAGGCATGAACGGGGCGGAGACAAGATATACCCCCCTAGAGTAGCTCGCTCTCGCACTAATTGTAGCTGCCAGACTCCTCCGCCAGTACTTTCAGGTCCACACAATTCATGTCTTGACGAATCAACCGCTGAAGTAAATAATGCAGAACCATGAGCACTCCGAACGCCTTAATAAGTGGGTCATCGAGCTCAGCGAGTTCGACGTTGACTACAAGACACGAACCGCTATGAGAGGCTAGGCGGTGGCCAACTTCATTGCTGAACTCACGGAGCAACAGGATGCGCCCATCTCAGAGCCAGCGGAGGGCGACATGACCATGACAACAATTGAGGAACCAGCACCCAAGCAACAATCAGACTGGAACCTCCATGTGGACGGCTTCGCCTGCAACAAGGCATGTGGCGCCGGAATTATTTTGACAGGACCAGGGGGACTAAATGTGGAGTACGCGTTGAAGTTCTATTTCACAGCTTCAAATAACATGGTGGAGTATGAAGCGCTCATTGCAGGCATAATCCTCTCCATCGACTCAGGTGCTGACAGCGTCAACATATTCAACGACTCCCAACTAGTTGTCAACCAAGTCAACGATAGTTTCCAAGCCAAAGACAAACAATTAGCCGCATACTTGGGATACATTAAGATACTCCTCAGAAAATTCAAATTCCACACCATCACACAGATCCCCAAAGAAAAGAACGCCAAGACTGATTCACTGGCAAGATTAGCAACTGCTCAACCACACCAAAGTCCAGCAGACACAAGGGTGGAATACCTTGACAAACCAAGCATCACCAAAACCCTAGCGAAAATCTTCAACATTGAGGTGAACCCCAGTTGGATGGATGAAATAATCGAATACAAGCGCAATAGAACACTGCCAACCGACAAGGTCGAAGCAAGGCAACTTAAGAGGAGGGCAACCAGCTATAACATCCAAAATGGCAAGCTTTACCGCCAAGGGTTTACCCATCCCAACCTCCTGACCCCAGAAAAGGGAAAGGTCATGGTGGCGATGATACACGCCAAAGAACGTGGAAACCACTCAGGCGCCAGGTCTCTATCCAATCGCACCATGCGACAAGGCTACTTCTGGCCCATGCTCGGCGACAACACCAGAAAGGTTTCCAGGTCTTGCCACAAGTGTCAACAGTACGCTGACCTCCCCCATGCCTCGGCGGAACCCCTTTCGATAATCATCGGCCCATGGATTCACTGCACTTGGGGCTTGGACCAACTTGGCAAATTCCCAACCACTAGAGGTCAGTTCAAGTACATCCTTGTTTCCATAGACTACAATAGCAAATGGATAGAGGAAGAGCCGCTGACAGCAATAACTACCGCCAAGTTAACTCACTTCCTCTGGAAGAACATCTATTGCTGCTACGGCGTCCCCCATACAATCATCATAGACAACGGAACACAGTTCAACAACAAAGAGCTCATATCTTTCACCGCCAACCTAGTCACCAAGATGAGCTTTGCATCTGTCACTCACCCTGAAATCCTAAAATCATAGCCTTCAAACCATATCTACCTCTGCCGCATACCTTGAAGCCCTTGATCCTAGGAGTCCAGAACCGGCGGCAAAATAACCTGAATCTGCCGGTGTACCTACATGTGCCCGAACGAGCATAATTAGCTATAATGAGCCACACTCATTGTACCGCCAGAGGTACCGACTTCCACCAAAGAAGTGACCTGTGAAGGCACGGCCAGGAGGGTTACCGCTCGAACCCTGGATCGCCCCCAGATCACCGCTGACGCGCCGCCACCCGCCACCACGCGCCGCGTCAAGATAGCAGCAGAAGCTTCAGACGCTGGGAATCGAAGCACATCGGTCCCACATCGAAAACAAGAAGAAGATCAACCTTCTCCTCACCTATAAAGGTTCTCTCCTCTCTCCTCATTAAGTACGCATTTACTACTCATTTATTGTTATGCTGCCTACATGCATTGACTGACTTAGGCTTCGGAGAAGTGAAGACCGCCCAACACGGTCTCCCTTTGACTCCCTATCTCTCGTGTAACAGCTAGCGGAGGCCATCAAATCCTCAGAGTAACTGTCCGCCCGCCGGACCCGCGTTAAACGAAAGATCGGCTACCGTCGGACTTTAAGCATCAACAGCCAGAAAGCCCCCGAGCCGGCTGGGTTAGCCTCGCTTCACCATCCCTGCCACATAGCTTTGCGCGCTCCTACTCCAGTATTAGCCTCGCTAGAGCTTTCCTACCTTCAGTGTTAGCCTCGCTTTGTTTCTAACATCCTCGCCTGCATGCCCTCTGGCACCTACCGAAGCAGATAGCCTCGCTAGCGCCTACGCCCAACGCTGTGTTAGCCACGCCCAGTGCACAACACGCCTGCCTACATCTGCCTAACCCTTGCAGCAACCCTCGCAACAGCTCATCACAGCCTACCCTACGCCTCGCGCACGCCAGCGCATAAGCATGCAAGCCAGCACCCAACGTTAGCCTCGCCAACTACAGATTGTTAACCTCGCTTTGAAAGTACAGCTCGAAAGTCCAAATTGTTACCCTTACAAAAACCTAACATGCACAAGGCAGAGCCAGCGACCCCTTATCGACTGCCACCGGCAATTTCTTCCGGCAACCTTTTTCTGACCAATTTTTTCGGCGACTTCAAAAAGAGGTATTTTTTTATTAAAAGTTCCTACTTTGTGTACTTTCAATTCCTTTTCTTTTCTCGAGGACTTTTAACCTCCCTTGTTCCACTCTCCTTTCTTCTTTTATGTGGGGGTTCATGCTATCTCCAAGCTTGGAGCTTGTTGAGATCTCCAAACTTAAAGTTTGTAGAGAATATACGATCGACCACATACACATCATTATTTCGATCTAATCCAATACCTCTTGGAATTGAATTTCTTGGGAGTGATTACACTGAGAAATTCTTAACTTCTTGGGAACGACTATGCTAAAAAATTTCTATTGTTTTCGTGGTAGCTTTTTCTTCTCCGAAACTAACCATTTTTTCTTGTTCTCTTTCAGGATGAGTAACTTGAAGAAACTGGACTTCGCTCCATTAGGAGCAACTGGCTCTGGATATCACAAGTGGGTTCGTGATGTCCCCCAGCATCTCAAGGCCCAAGAAATCCTGGATACGATTCTTAAGCCTAGCCAGGACATGCTAACTGTTGAGCATGCTAAAGCTTTGGAAGCAAATAGAGCAGCCTTGGAGGCAAATAAGGCGAAAGTCATTATCTTAATGACTCGTCATATGAATGATTCACTGCAGTATGAGTATATGAATAAATAAGACCCCAGAAGGTTGTGGGTCTCACGCGAAGAATGCTTTGGCAACATCCGTGACTCTTTGCTTCCTGACCTAGAAGTGAGATGACATAATCTCCGCTTTTGTGATTTCAAGATAGTTCTTACTACAACTCGGAAGCACTTCGTATTAAATCCTTGATAGAATTCTGTGGAAAAGATATCACATATGCGATGTTGATCGAGATGACTCTCTTACCTTCTTCGTCTTTGCTTTGATAGTTGCTAAGAACTATCGAATCGATGTTATTGTAGGACGGATCACAAGGTTTCATGAGCTCATTGGAGCCATGAATGTCGCTGAAAAGCATGACAACATCCTTGTGAAGAACTATAATTCGAGATCCATGGGAACAAAGCATATTTCGAAGTTCAATTATAGTCGCGCCCCTAAAAGAGGGCGCCAAGAGCGAAACCATAAATCTAGGGACATTTCTGGATGTTCTAGTCCATATTCTCACTCTAATGAAGAAGGTAACCACCAAAATAGGTGAACAAAGACTGAAGAGGTCAACGTGGATAGAGAGAGAAAGACAATGCCTCTGGCCATGTTGGAGGCCCCACCAATACTAAGAGCCATCCTAATGACGCTTTCAAAGCGCCTCAATCAAGGGAGCATGAGCACAAAGATGTATGTTTTTGATGTGGAGCATCCGGTCTTTAGACACATATTTGTAGAGCTAGTGAAAATATTGTCACCGCCTACAAAGCATATTGTGAAGCAAGAGAAGCTCACTACATGGAACAAGAGGATCAAGAAATCGATCCCAAACAAAGGGTTGAAGACTTCAAATCCACCCAGATCAAGAGACTGACGATTCTAAATAAGTCTTTATTTTTTCAAGAGATCTAATAGGCAATTGCCATATATTTTGTACTAAATGCCATTGATTAAGTTTTTCTTCAATTAAGCTCATCCAAAGTGAGTATGATGTCTACAAAGGTTTGAGATAAATGGTACTTAAGCGAGCTTTGCTCCACCGACATCTCTCTATTCACCTGGTCATATTTATTTTGGAGTTACCAAAAGAAGTCAAACGACTGCCTTTTTTTTTGCATTAGCTAGTTTAGGATTAGATTTTCTTAATTGCTAACAAACAATGATGTAAATCATTGGCTTTTGAATAAAAGTTCTTTTCATTATGACTCCATTTGCAATTTCTGAGCATATTACTTTGTGACTATGATGGTTAGGCCATCCGGATTAGTTCAAGGACATTGAATAGCCCAAATTCTGCTTGCCAAATTAATGGCACCTTGATTACTGTCACATAAAATCTCTATGCACCTAGGGAAAATCAAACCCTATTGAGCTATTCTAGCCAACAAATTCAATGCGAAAACGCATATAGATCAAGAAAGAAAAATAGTTTCTTTGCGTTTCCTCTAATGATTATCAATAAAGGCGCATCTTAGAGAAAATTATGTGTCTCTCTATTGGATTTTTATATCACCACTATTCGAGCCATTAAATCCAATAAAGTTATAAGAGAAGATCTCTTGGATTTAGACACATATTAGCTTTGTCACGACAGGATAGGTCATCCTAGTCATGATATGATGATCTGTCTACTAAAGACTTCACACGGACATCCATTCCTTCCAGCGAAACGAAGCAAGAATCAAAGGTTTATTCCTGGACTAAGTATGACTGCCACAGCCACTGCCTCTGGTGCCGCCACCGTCCACTTCTGGCTTAGGGCCGCCCCTGTCCACTCTAATGATGCCATGGTAGGCGTCTCCCATGGTCATGACGCCATGGATGATATTTCCCATGGTCATGACACCATAATAGGTGATGTAGTCACCAATTTTGCTTCTAATAGCGTTTCAGACGCTCAGGCCCAACCAAAATCCTTATTGGTTGCTTCTAAGACCTCTCGCTCGTTCTACAAAGCTCGTTCCTTATGGACATTAAGACCAAGACTATCCTATGCAAAGGATACGAAAATACTCATTCTGCTCTTACATAGAATCCGAGGAGATTCTGTGGACCGATTCAACGAACTTGTGGGTGTTTAAATATTTCATGATGTTGGTTGACACATAAACATGCTGGTCACGTGTTGTGCCATTGCCCACTTGTCATGCTGCTTATACTATACTCATAGCACATATCATATGATGACGGGCTCACTCTCCGGATCATTCCATTGAGTCAATTGGACTTGACGACGCTAGAGACTTTACATCGAAGACTTTCGATGGTCATTGCATATCACTGGGATTGATGTTGGACAATACATCATATTCCCATGTATACACCCAAATGGTCTCGCGGACACGACTAAGATGGTAGCCCGGACATTGGTAATGCTCACCAATCTTCCTATATCCGATTGGGGTAATGCAATATCTCATGCAGCTATGCTTATTCGTATATGACCTACCTCCACTCAATTTATCTCTGCATTACAGCTAGTGATTGGTCACACATATCGTACTTACGCATATTTGAGTGTGTCATTCATGTGCCTATTGCGCCACCGCAACGCACTAAGATGGGTCATCACAGACAAATACGCATATACGTTGGATATGAGACTCTAACAATCGTCCGCCACTTAATGCCCTTGCTAGGCAATCTCTTTACCGCTAGATTTATATAATGTCACTCTGATGAGGCAGTCTTCTCATCGTTAGGGAGAGATAAGAACATGAATGTTAAACATGAACGATAGGAATTTTCGTGGTCTGTCCCCACTATGTCTCATCTCGATCCCTATTAAAGTAACGAGATCACACATCTGCTGCAAATATGCATGCAAGGAAGGACATCCCTACGAGAGAACGTAGTGCCACCCTACACGGAGGTAGGCATGGCGCCAACTCCAAAAAGAGTAGCACTCTGGCGTTATAGGCCATGGCCCCTGCTAGGATGCGTGGGAGGCCTGTGGGTTCGAAGGATATTTTGGTACATTCCAATCCTCTTATCATCAAGACTCAAAATCCGTCTCATGAGAATCTTCCGAATTATGATTTTCTTTGGGGGATGCCTCAATATCAGAACATATTCCTGAGAATATAGAGCTCTTTGAAAATTACACTAGTGTACATGAGACGTTGGATAGAAACTCCATCATAATTGATGATGTAGTTGTGCATTTCGTTGCTCATGAGGTTGTTGAGTCTGATGATATCGAACCACGCTCTGTTGATGAATGAATGTCAACGTAGAGAAATTTGGCCTAAATGGAAAGATGTGATCTAGGTTAAGTTGGATTCTCTAACGAAGAGGAAGGTTTTCGAGCCAGTGATGCCAACACCTCCTAACATAAAACCTATTGACTAATGGGTCTTCGTTAGAAAGCTTGATGAGAAAAAGAGATGGCGATCTCGCCTTATGGAGCAAGGCTTTCACAAAACGCCCTGGAATCGACTACAATGAGACATATTCTCTCGTAATGGATGTCATTGCACTCCACTACCCTGTCAGTTTGGTAGTTTCTGAATAACTGAACATGCAGCTTACGAATGTGGTCACTACGTATCTCTATAGGGATCTAGATACGGAATATACAAAGGTTCATGGTGAACTTCATTTACCCAAGTCAAGTAGTTTCTGAATAACTGAACATGCAGCTCAGGAATGTGGTCACTATGTATCTCTATAGGGATCTAGATACGGAATATACATGAAGGTTCATGGTGAACTTCATTTACCCAAGTCAAGTGGCTCTAGACCACGGAGCACGTTTTATAAAGAGGTTGAAACGCTCACTAAAGTGACTACTTGATTGGAAAGGGATATGCCCGCGCGTTTCCATAACAAGTTTCGAATTCTATTGTGGTTTATGTTGGACATGATCTTCATTAGAAACCCTTAAAGAGTTAAGGGAAACCGCTGAATACTTGAAATCTAACTTTGCGATGAAGGATTTTGGGAGAACATGATTATGTCTCGGTTTGGAACTTGAGCATCATGTTGATAGATGCTTAGGCATTTGACAAGTTCAAGTCTTCAAGCACCTCTATGATCGTCCGTAGTCTTGATCCTCAAAAGGGTCCTCTTCTTCCAAAGGATGATGACGAATACGTGCTAAAGGAAAAAGTGCCATGCTTAACTATAATAGGCGCATTATTGTACTTAGCTCAATGTACAAGACCGGACATCTCATTTGCAGTGAACTTGTTAGCTAGATATAGCTTTGCGCTTGCTCCAACGCGACGCCTTTGGATTAGTGTAAAAGATTTCTTTCGGTACTTGAGATGTACAATTGATATGGGCTTGTTCTATCCCTACAGAGAAACGATAGATTCGGACCCATCACACACCAGGAAAGCCGCCAACACTGGCCTGCGTCCTCTTTCCCCATCCCAAAACAATAAGTGTTTTGGAAGGTTTTGTTGATGTTGGGTATCTCTCTGACCCACACAAAGGTCATTCCCAAACTGGTTAAGTGTTCATCATGGGTAAGACCGTGATATCTTGAAGGTCTACAGAATAGAGCCTAGTCGCTATATCTTCGAACAATGCAGAAATTATTGCCACGACTACAATAATGTCATTAGACATCGCCACTATTAAATCGGTCAGGATTGCACCTGATGTTAAAAAACGTGCTAATTAACATCAGTTTGTGAAAAAATCGACTTCTATTGTTATTATGGACATCAGTCACCAAATTAAACGATGTGAAAACTTTCGTTCGAAAAATTTTAAAAAACGCGGAGGGACTAAGTTTAAAAGTTTGAGAACCGCGGGGACCAATTATTTCATTCCCCCCAACACTTGGTAATTTTTTTCCGCTTTCTCTAAAACTTTTGAACCCTAGCCGACTCTCATAATTTGACTTCAGTAGCTCATTCACCTTGTCGACCTCATCGTTCTCCAAGCTTACCTACATCGAGTCCCCGACCTCCTTCTCCAACCTGACGTGCTCCAAGTCCCCGACTTCATTCTCCGACCTAAATCAACTGGAGCCTCCTCCGACCTGTCTCTCCCTCATTAACTACCTCTGTCCCCTCACCGGCTCCATCGCCTTTGCCGGCAAGCCGGTGCTTTTCTTCCGACGACAACAAGTCCTTGCTCCGAGATCAGAGCCCAACAGGTCCAACTAGCCTCCACACTTTGTTCTTTGTTTCTGGGTTTGCAGATTATGGGTTCTTCCTGCTCCCTCTCTGTCTCTTTCAATTTTTATTTAAAGTCTCTGAAAGATTTTGTTCAAGATCTAAGAATTCACTTGTTTGTGATTGTTAGTGACACTGATATTGTTCATTGTTTGATTTGAATTGACTGGGTTTACTTAGGTCTCTTTGCTTTGGAGAAATGGAGACACGATGCCCATTCGGAAGACCGATACTCTAACTCCGGTGAGTGCCTATATTTTTCAAAGCTTATTTTGATTTGGATATGGGTTTTGAATGTACGGTTGTGTTCAGATTAGTTGGAATTTGATGTATATATATAGAAGTTAACTATAGTTTTGTTAGCTTTAACACTGGGAAAGCTTTCGTTTTGATAGATTAGAGCTTGGTTTTTATTCGTGTATTTGAAATTTTTTAGTAGAAAGTTGGTTTCCAGGGTTCTTCAGTGAAGTGGATTAGAAGTACCTATTTTAATTTGGTATCTTTTATTATTTATGCATGTATGGTGTGTTTCAGTTTAAGATGTGGATGAGTTTTCAGTGATCAAATCGTATACACTCTTAGCTTCATTCATTTTTAGTTTTTATTTCAATATTTTGAACCACCCTTTTGATGTGTGTGAAACACTGTTCTCAAAGATATTGTTTTGAGTGGTGAGTTTACATTGAATTAGGCTTGTTTTAAAAGTATATTCATTTATCTGTGATCCACATTTGTAGAGATCGGTGAAGTAATCAAGGTAGTGGTTCCGGAGTTTGTTCTAAAGAAGAGGAAGAGAGAGGAGGAATGGGCCTTGACAAAGAAATAGGGGCTTGAAGCCACCAAGAAGAAGAATGCTGAGAATAGGAAGCTTATTTACAACAAATCCAAACAGTACGCAAAGAAGGTACATCTTATTTGGTTTAGTATATTAATTTTTCACTCTGCTTCTCTGAATTGATTTTCCCTTTATGTTTATTCTTCATGTCAACATACTACTTGTGTGCATTATATAGGACAATGAGTTAGTCCAGTTGAAGCGTGAAGCAAGGCTGAAAGGAGGATTCTATGCTGAGCCAGAGTCTAGGCTTTTGTTTATCATTCGTATATGTGGGTAGGTCATGATCCTTGAGTTGTTTATATATTGAGATCTTTATAGTTTTGATTCTTTTGCTTATACTTTTAATTATTGTATTTTCAGTATCAATGCCATTGATCCAAAGACAACGAAGATCTTGCAGCTTTTGTGATTGAGATAGGTAATACTCATACCTTTGGAAATATTGATGGTTACCTGCATTGTAGCCGTGTTGTTTGTTTGGTAATTGATTGGAATATGCTATTCCTTCATGGTAAAAGTTGGAAATGCATCTAGGAGTATGAAAATAAGAAGTTTGGGTCATTTTCTTCATTGACCTTAACACGTTCATCATCTAAGCTTTCAGTTCTTTGTTACCAAGTTTTAATGAATGTTGTCGGGATGTTATTACTGACATCTCCTTGTGTTGTAGTGTTCTGCACATTGCAACTATTTAAAAAGCTATGCTCTTGCCAATGTAGTCAAGTTTGATGACTAACTCTTGCATTTGGGCTTTGACAAGTTTCATCAACTGTGAACTAATGCATAATGAATCTCTGGAAACTCTATTTCATGGTAAGGCTGTTATTTTGTTCATTGATTTTACACTAAGATAAGGAGATCCAATGGTGCTAACGGATTTCCTGCCTTACAAGATAAAATTAAAATGTTGAGTACATTGTTTACCTTCTCTCACATCAGAGGAGTTGGTTCACATACTTTTAGTTTGTCATGTATTGTAATCTACGTAATGTAGTATTTCCTCTTATGTTTGGTTCAGATAGAATCGTGGTTATTGTTAACTTATAGTTTGACATATATTCAAGCACATGTCATAGTCCTCCTCTTGCACAATCTAGTTAAAGTCCATAGCACATTGCTGCACCCTATCTTAGTTTTGTGTATTATTTATCTTTATTATTATCATCTCATGGTCTCTTATTTTGCTAATTTTGAGTTCCATAATATTTTCCTATGTTAAGACTGCTAGTGTGGTGCTGGTCGATGGTTCTGAATTGGACATAAGAGAGAGAAAATTCATACACCAACAATTGTAAATTGTAAAGCCGTATTCGTAACACAAGTCCAGAATGTCAATATGCCTCTAGCTTGCTGGTATGTCTCATATCTTCTGCTGTGTGTATACAATTAGCAACCTTTTTTTGTAGCTAATGTTATATGCATACTGTTAACCTTTTCATATAAGATAAATCAAGAATGATTTTTGAGCCATATTTTATGTTCTATCCGTACCAAGTTTAATGTGCAAGTTAAGGTTTCACAATGTATACTTAGTTTTTAACTTGAGGTTAATTTTCAAGTTGATGTTGATATGGTAAATTGGAACATCCCCATAATGAACTTCAGGAAATGAAGAACAAAAAGAGACAAGAATATGTTGGTCACCAAAGAAGGTATATTTTCCTATTTGTCAATGCGTCGTATAATGGTTGTTTATGCCATACTACCATGGTAGGCAACGTTGTACTACCATCTTCATCTTTAACATAATGGATTCCATACCTAGTTGGGTTCACAGCTGTGTCATGTTAGATTATTCCATTAGTATTAGCTTATTGACCACAATGAAACATGTGGTTGCAATTTACTGCTATGTTCTTCTCACCATTTTTGTAAGATACATGATAAAGAAGAGCTCTATGTTAATTTTGTTCATCAGTACATGTTTGTGGAATTTGAATCCATGCTATAGGACTGCACTACTACTCTATGTTTACTGCTATCTACTGCTCTATGCCTCTGCACTCTGTTGCCTCTGCCTCAAACTTTCTATAGGATTGTAAGTTCACCAAGTTGTAATGCTTTGTTTCTTGATTGTTTTAGAGTGGATAGGTTGTCTCTATCTTGTTTATTTTGATTGTTTTCTCAAAACCAAAGACCCTAAAATCATTTTGTTGTTTATTTCTTTAGTTTCTGATTTAGCAGGTTTCTGTCCTCTGTTTTCTTTTAATTTATTACCACAGCAAATGATCTCCAAAATCCCTAAAACTTTACCAGTATCCAATTTAGTATGTTATCTTAGTGTCTATAAAATTTCATTGATATCTGAGTAGTTTAGGTTAGGTTTCTATTTTCGTTTTGGTTTATGGTCAGAGTAGTAATCTGTTTTGTATTCATTAGTTTAGTTGTTATCCAATCTTCTATGGGTAATGACCCCCGCTTCCCTGTCTAGAAGCGACTAATTCATTGTTTGCAAGGTAACCTAGGTTGTCATGTTAGTTTCCTCTTAAGGTTGTGGTACTAATCACAATGGTGGTGGTGGTGCCATAATGACAGTGGTGACATAACGACTCCAGCTAGCTTCAACTCTTGCAAGAATTGTTCGACCTCTTTGATTGGGAACTAGAAAAGGGAATTTCTTCCCACAAATTTCTTCTAGAATATAACTCTGATTAATAACAGAAATTTAATTTGAAGTGGTTCTGCAAAAGTAAAGCATAAATTAAAATATACAGACTTTCTATCCATTTATTCTTGCTCTAATTTTTAATAGAAGAGATCCTTAAGAGGTTAAGGGTCTTTATAAGTTGCTCAACTTGTAGATATGTCTAAGCAAGTGAATTTGTATGCAGGTTGTGGAGACAACACACCAAGTGAGAAGAATGTCAGTCCCAACTACTTCAGATATGCTCAGGATTAAACGAAGCGCTTTCTTCAATTATGAACAAAAATGAATACGAATTGTTAGGCTAGCCTTATAGTAGGTGAATTAGGGTTTTATTTTGCCATTTTGTAAATTGTTAAGGATGATGATTTCAGATAAAATACCCCAATATTCAAATCACTCTTGTCAACTGTTGAAATTGCAATTTATAGCAGCAACTACATATTTTGTGGACATCATCCTCTTTATAGAATCTGATGTCTAGATATAAAGTTGAAATCAGTTTAAACCATAAAAACTGATGTCCAATAATAGAGATGCATCAGTTCCAAAATCAAAATCGATGTTACTCAAATATATAGATATCGATTTTTTGTCAAAAACGATATATTACTAAGTACCAAATATCATTTTTCCAATAAAAACGATGTGTTATAGATAATTAACATCGTTTTTTCCTTACACACTGATGTTAATCTAAGCAAATATATTGGTTCATACAATACTAGACTTTGTATATTGAATCTAAAATCGTGGTATATGTGGCAAATTACGCTTCAAAATCATGAACAACAAGAAATTTTTATGGGAACCGATATCTATAACAGTATCAGTCATCGTTTCTTAAATCAATAACGATGTTAAAATGCAAAGTTGTGTTGTATGATCTATATTTCTTTAAGCATTAAATACAATAAAATGAGGGTTTAACAATAGTAAAACATGCAAGTTTGTTATCATTTAAACCTATTTACATCACTTTGTAATGAGCAACCGATGTCTAAACTAATGCAGACATCGGCTAAAAACCGATGTCTGGATTTTCCAAATCTTTCTCATCACCCACTAAGACATCGGTCGGGTTTTTGTTTCTCATCAATTTTTGGCTGATGTCTGAGGCCATAATTCTAGTAGTGTGCTCTTCACGATTATTTCTCTTCACGAAGTGGTTCGTGAATGTCTATGGATTTGATCCATAATTACGCATGTTCGAAGCAATTGTGGTTTGAAGTCTACCACAGATGAGCCTACGAGCATTTAGAATAATGCTACTTGTTTTGAACAAATGAAGTAAGGCTACATCAAATGCGACAACACCAAGCATAATCAACAAAAACAGACTCTCCTCAAGATCAAACTGAACTAGGTTCGATCTGAGGACAATGTGGCAGACTTGCTCACTAAGTCATTGCCTAAATTTTACTTTCAAGAAACGTGTTGGTAGCATCGTTTGCGGAAGTTATCTGAACTCCTATGACCGTTGTCATCATGGAGAGATGTAGACATCAGGGGGAGGTGTCTACATGTAAAGTCTCGAAATGAGAATGGTGTGTTGTGCTCTTTTTCCCCTTCAACCGAGGTTATTTTTGTCCCACTGGGTTACTCAGCAGGGTTTTTAATGAGGCAGCGAGAGGAGCACCACGTTTGAGCAACACAAGGGGGAGTGTTCAAGTAAATCCAGAATATGTGTCTGGCCCAAACTCTAGGTTACTTGACCTAGTTGTAATAGGGTTTTGAATTAGAGATATTCTTGGAGATATTTATAAATATCCGATTAATTGTACGATTATCTTTCCTTGTACAACTCTGATTTTATGTCTTGTAATGCTCTATATAAAGAGGCCCCTATTATCAATAAAAGCACGACTCAATTCTCTCCCAATTCATATTTCCTTAAACACAAACATCTTATGGAAAAAATGTAAAAGAAAGAATTGATCTTAAGAAGTAGCTAGAGAAACCATAAGTGAGGTAAGAATAGCTAGCTTGAGCGACCCTGCAATCCCGAAATAGGTGACAAATGGATTCATCTTCTCCCTCACATAGAACACAAGTGTGTTGAATATCAACTTGACGTTGAATAAGGTTGAGTAGGGTAGGCATAAAACTCTTCAGTGCCTTCCACATATAAATGTTCATTTTGCTTGGCACGTTTCCCAAAGAAATTATCCAACATAGGAGATCCATTGGAACAAGCAGAGGTAGAAGGGTTAACCCAAAATGTCGAGCCACAGTATAAGCACTATTCACTGAAAAAATTACCTTTTGAGGTGAATGATCTAAAATCTGAGGGGAATCGGGAGCCTAACGGAAGAGATTGCATAGCTAGCACATCCTCTGGACAAAACAGAGGTAACAATTTTGGGACTACCAACCTTGGAAGAGAGGATTGTGCAGCCAAAATCCTCAGTAAATCCCCAGGTACGGACTCGATCCCCATTGGAGGCAAAGCCGTAGATACCCGTGAACCTCCGGACTTCATTAGAACCAAGAGCTCCAACCTCGATGTCGATATGGTTATGAAAATAACGACGTAATCGAACCGGTATTTCGCTGCTCTAAAATAGAGCCAAACTCCTAGATCCATTAAGAACAAAAATGACTGTAAGCCATTAAGAAAACCTCGATGTCGATATGGTTATGAGAATAATGACTCTGGTTTTTGCTTATGAAAACCTTTTTACCCACAATTGTAATTTTCAATATATATATATACAGATCCTATATATATACAGATCCTATTCAGAGCGATGCCTCGCTCTGAAAGGTTAGGGTTTATCTCTGAAATTTTGTAGAGATAATCTATACATTAGTACCTAAAAACTGAATGATTGAGATGTGGATATGCGACCGAAACCCTAACCCTAAACCCTAAATTTCAGAGTGAGGTTAGGGTTTAGGGTCACTTTTCGATCGCATATTCACATCTCGACCGTTTAGTTTTTAGGTACTAATGTATAGATCATCTCTGCAAAATTTCAACCAAATTGATGAGTTTTAGGCATTGATAACTGCCTTAAAGCTAGTATTGTTCAGGTTGGACATATTCAATTCATCCACTGGTTTAAGCGTTCGATGCCTTAAAGATCATCAATTTCGCTAAAATTTTGTAAAGATGATCTATATATTAGTACCTAAAAACTAAACGGTCGAGATGTGGATATGCGACCGAAAAGTAACCCTAAACCTTAACCTCGCTCTGAAATTTCAAAGCGAGGCCTCGCTCTAGATAAAATCTCTGTGTGTGTGTGTGTGTGGAGATGTGGATATGCGACCGAAAAGTAACCCTAAACCTTAACCTCGCTCTGAAATTTCAAAGCAAGGCCTCGCTCTAGATAAAATCTGTGTGTGTGTGTGTGTAGAGGGCTTCCACTAAGGGATCCCTTTTTTTTGTCTTTTATAGGGATAGGCAGTAGACCAACTTTTAGATCATATTTTCACATCTTAACCGTTCAATTTTTAAGTCCTAATATATAGATTACTTCTGCAAATTTTCAGCCAAATTGGTGATCTTTAAGGCATCCAAAACTGCAATTTACACGAACGGACCGAATCTGTGGAACAGAAACCGTTCGTGTTTATAATGGTAAATTACAGTTTTGGATGCCTTAACGATCATCAAATTGGCTGAAAATTTTCAGAAGTGATCCATACATTAGGACCTAAAAACTGAACGGTTAAGATATGAAAATATGATCGAAAAGCTTGTATAATGCCTATCCCTATAAAATACCAAAAAAATGGATCCCTCACTAGAAGGGCCTGTATCTATATATCCATTAAGAACAAAAATGACTATAATCCGTCAGTGTAAATCGCACCATAGAGATAGACTTTCAGCAATCGGATCATGTATTTCAGAGTTGATTATCACCTAATAAAAAAGAAAGAAAACAGGAACAGTCTTCTTGATCTCTCACTCCCTCTCATATGATCTCCTAATATTTCTTTCGATAAACTAGCAAATACAATTAATAGTAGATACTAAAGTTTAACTAGACCCAAGATTTGTGTTTTTCTTATTAATCCTGGAGGTATTAGTGTCTAATGCTCGAGTTGTTGCGACGATTTTGATGAGTTGGGGATCTTTGGGGTCTTGTTCAAGAAGGTAGTACTGAGGCTGCATGCAGCTGGTTATTCTTGATCACTGTCTAAATTATTAATCGACTTCATCTCCTTGCTCTTTCCCCATAGCACCATATATAACCCACATACAATTAGAATCCCTCCTAATATGCTGTCATAGATCATCAGCAATAACCAAGCAAGAACACATTAATACATGTTTATTACTTAAATTCGTTTTACATACATTAGCTACTTCTATTTGAGGCATGCGCGCATAATATGCAATATGGAAAAACTTGCTGCTTACCTTCCTAGGCTTAACTTTTCATTTATCAACAAAGAACTAGCAATGGCCACAATCACTAGGCAAAGAGGAGTGAAAGCTGACACGAACAATGAACCTCTCTTGCGTATACACCACGAGATAAGAACCACCACCAGCCCCGAAGATACAATTCCCTACATCGATTGATCACATGACAATAATTTATGTTCGTACAAATATACAACATTGTTGATCTTTCATTATTTCTCAGTACTATCAAAACTGTCGTAGATTGTCATAAATGACGGAATTTCTACCCAATCAAGCTATGATATTTAGTCTTTATATCAATCGGATACACTGTGCGAGAGTATCTATATTGCGGTGTATCTGAAGATTTGTTATTTGACGCATGGTGGACGGTATAGATAGACTTGCTTATTTTACGGCTCAGAGCGGGAGCCCTACGAGGTAGATCGAATATAAAACTCATGTAGTTATTCTTTTTAATTAATGATTGATGATTTTACCGTATATGCAGCTGTGAGAAGCTTGATGTTCCAACCCAATTTCCACTGGCTCCAATCCCTCTCCACGCAGAGTGCAAAAGCTACCGACTGAATCGATCCCATCACTGACATTAGAGCTGTGCTCGAGTAAGGGCATGGATATATCTTGCTCATTTTTGCCTGAAACTCCATCCAATAAGTTGTGCAAAACCATTATTTCGAAAAGCAAACACACTACACAAAATTACTACATAAACAAGCTCACCTGAACTGTGAGCCACATTGCATAGGAAACGGCGCTGCCGAGAGCCGAGAAGGAGCCCAGCAAGTGACTACCGGTGCTTCTGTGTAACGAGACCGATGACGGTGATGGTGCCTCGTGGAGTCCTCGAAGAAGGTCCACGTGAGTTGACCAAATGGAGAGCTCTGGTCCTTTGAAGAAGGTAAAGATCATAGCACCACCAATACCTACCACTGTCCCCACAAGCTTTGCCTTCCCTGCATGGCTTCCTAGTGTCAACTTCTCCAACCTGTGACATAATTCATTAATTAACCACACGTATACTTCCAGATCAATTCATTAAAAATGAAAATAAATGGAAACGTAATCCATTTACCAACCTAAAACAGATGGCCATGATCAAGGTAACCGCCGGAATCAGATTTGCAGTGGCTGCAACAAATGTCGGTGATGTTAAGGCCAGTCCCTCTATGAATAAATTTTGTGACAATGATCCCCTGCAATATTGGTCGACGTGCAATATTAACTTCGACAAGTTATGTCGATTAGTTCTAGCTAGATTACTAATCAAGTCATGAAATTATGAATCAGTACCCAAATAATCCGCAGAGAAAAGCTTGAAAGAGTACGACTAGAGTAAGTTTGGGCCTGCTGTTCCTGTAAATATATATAAATTGCAAGAGAACTTTTCTTTTCTTGAATCAGATAATTGTAAGAAACGGAAAAAAAATATATGATTAAAAAAATTTACCTTTCGAGTATAAGAGCAAGAGGAACGATAATGGCAGAGGAAAACATGAGACGGTAGGCAACGAGAATATTGAGGTTCATTCCAGAGTCTGCTGCAAGTTTGTAGAAAATACCCGTTGCTGCATATGCAATCTGAGATGCCACCATCGTTATCACTGGCTTCATTAATCCATCCACTACACTACTAGGACTGCTAGAAATCTCAATACCACCCTGCTGCCCCATTTGTATTACTGGCTTCAAAATGCAGAGAGAGAGAGAGAGAGAGAGATACCCTTCAACCTGAAATTTTTTCATATTTGTCATAAATCATAGAGTTGTTGGATTTTGGTCACAGTTAATTGCGGTAGAAAGATTCCTAATTAATTACGCTGATTTTTTTGGACAAATTAATTATACTTATTAATGTCGATGTCATGTATCGTACGTAGTATGAAGAAAGGTTTCTTTTATGTAAATCAATTATGTTATATTTGTCTATATTAATTGTTGGTGGAGTTTGGTCTCGATTGATTAATGTAGAGAGATTCTTAATTAATAATGCTGATTAATGTCTATGTATGAAGAAAGGTTTCTTTTTCTGTAAATCAATTTTGAGAAACCATATGGAAGCTTCAAGTTAGATGGTTGCATACGCCACTCAAAGTTCCATTTGGGTTTTCTTCTTTTCTCACACATAATCTAATACCAATTGACGACAATTCCGAGTTTAGGGCGTTCCTTCTCTTCTCACACATCATATATTCTTCGTCAGAATAAAGGTAGGTTTTTAAAGTGTTTTATCTTGCATTCATTTTTTGTGTGTGATCATCGAGCTTGTAGTTAATGTTTGATGTGGTGGAGCTGCTAAAGAACATATCTACGTATAAAACATATGTGAATGACGACATTGTAGTACTAAAAACTTGCTACCTTTTAGTAACTCTTTGTCTATGTCATGCTTCAGCATGAGTTTAGATTACTTTCTCTTCTCTTAAAATAATGAAAACTTTCCGTTCTAATTCAATTGTACGTCCCATTGCAGTGCAAGAATTAATGTTATTGCCCATGGCTATGAGAAGCTTCTCACTCTTATGTGAAAATTTCATCTTCCTCCTAGAATGCAGGTTTTTATTAAGGGTGGTTCTAATTGGACCTCCAAATTTGCTATTTGAACCTCTCATACTTAGTACACCTCTAATTTACTTTTTAAAATACTTGAAAAGCTAAGTAAACCTCTTTATTTTTACCAAAATGCCCTTGAACATGAGATACAACATTCTATTATTCTACTTTTTATCTCTATCTTCAACTACGAGAACAAAAATGAATCAAAATCACATGACATTGCTTTCTTATGAGTAAGTCTCTCCTCCACCAAAATTAATCAGATGGTTCTCGATCTTGATATGTTGTTGGAACCCCTTTGAATTCGCTAAAAGAATGATTTCAAGGGTATTGGGTTGAAAGACCAAGTAATAACTATGTCATAATATTCAATTAATTTAGTTTAAGACAATTCCAAATCAGATTGTTTTGAATTTACATTTGTAATAAATGATAGGCCATGTATATAAATTATTATTTTTACTTAATTGTTTTAAGTAAATTATAAAACTATATAGGCAATATAAGGAAATATCGGGAAAAAAAATTAATTGAATGTTATATTTGGTTGGAGGAGGTAAGAAGAGTATTTACTTATTTATTTAATTCATTTTTCTCTCTTTGTCCTTATTTGTCTTTTCATATAAGTTGACAAAGTCAATTAATAACTGAAAAAAAAATTGGAGGTCTAAATATCAAATTTGGAGGTCCAACTAGAACCACCCTTTTATTAATTGGCATTTAATTAGAAAGAGATGTAGAACAAGAGATCAAATTTTTCTTAGCATATATATAGATAGGGCCCTTCCACTAAGGGATTCCTTGTGGGACTCACTTTTCAATCATATTTCAGCATCTCGACCGTTCAGTTTTTAGGTCCTAATATATAAATCATTTCTGCTAATTTTCAGCCAAATTTATTATCGTTAAGGTATCGAACTAGATTAAATCAAAGACCTAGCTCGGTGTGGGAGCCGCTGGACGAGAATAAAGAGGAGGGTAGTGAAAGTTGGAGCCCCGAATAGGGTTCTTACGGAGAAAAAATACTTGAGGGTACCCTTAATTCTTTCTTACCATACTTTCTGTTGATTCTTTCTTACCATAATTTCTTATGTTTGTTGAAATACCTTAGGGGAGAGTCAAACAGAACAAAGGAATAAGAGATTGAAAATTTTCTGATATGATTTACCTTCTCCAAGAACGGAGTATATATACAAGATACATCAAGACCTATTAGGAAACTAATTACAAGAGAATAATCCTAATAAAACACAAAATTCACAATCCTAATTACATGGCATGACTCACGCCAACACTCTCCCTCAAGTTGGTGCATACAGATCACGGATGCCCAACTTGTCAAGTGAGTCATAGAAGGCTTTACTCGAGAGAGCCTTTGTAAGAATATCCGCCAACTGTTCTTCAGTAGGAACGAAGGGAAACATAATGACCTGTCCATCCAGCTTCTCTTTAATGAAGTGTCGATCTACCTCCACATGCTTCGTGCGATCATGCTGAACAGGATTGTGAGCAATTTCAGTTGCAGCCTTATTATCACAATAAAGCGGCATAACCTTTTCATGCCTGAACCCCAAATTTCTCAACCACAACAACTCACAAAGTCCTCAGGCCATTCCTCTATACTCTGCTTCTGCACTAGAACGAGCCACCACCTTTTGTTTCTTGCTCTTCCAAGTAACCAAGTTACCACCCACAAATGTGAAGTAGCCCGACGTAGACCTGCGATCTGTAATATTACCTGCCCAATCCACGTCTGTGTACCCAGAAATATCCAAGTAACTGTGTTTTGAAAAGAGTAATCCCTTCCCTGGAGCAGACTTTAAATACCACAAAATACGAAATACAGCATCCATATGAGTCTTATTGGGATTATGCATAAACTGATTCACCACACTAACAGCATAGGCTAAATCTGGTCTAGTGTGGGACAAATAAATCAACCGGCCAACTAACCTCTAGTACCTTGCTTTATTTGTAGGTACTTGATCCAAGTACTCTGCTAACCGATGGTTTTGCTCAATAGGAGTATTAACAGGTTGACAGTCAAGCATACCTGTTTCTGCCAGCAAGTCGAGAACATACTTCTTCTGACTCAACACAATACAATCCTTCCCACAAGCAACTTCAATTCCCAAGAAATATTTCAAATTACCCAAATCTTTCATCTCAAATTCTAAAGATAACTGACCTTGTAACCTTTGAATCTCCTCAAAGTCATCACCTGTCACAACCATGTCATCAACATAAATAATCAAGGCAGTCACTTTACCACACCGATGTTTAAGGAACAAGGTGTGATCTGAATTGCTTTGCCGGTAGCCAATTTTCTTCATGAACTTGGTGAACCTGCCAAACCAAGCTCTGGGAGACTGCTTCAAACCATAAAGAGATTTTTTTCAATCTGCACACCACCTGCTCTCCAGTAGAAGTACCATATCCAGGAGGCAAATCCATATAAACCTCTTCATGTAAATCACCATGCAAGAATGCATTCTTAACATCAAACTATTGTAAAGGCCAATCAAGATTAGCAGCTAACGAAAGAACTACCCGAATTGTGTTAATTTTGGCCACTGGTGCAAATGTCTCATCATAATCCACTCCATACTTCTGAGTATAGCCTTTAGCCAGTAGTCTTGCCTTGTACCTATCCACCGATCCATCTGAATTGTGTTTCACAGTATACACCCACCGACAACCAACTGTCTTCTTCCTGAGTGGTAATGATACTAGCTCCCATGTACAATTCTTCTTAAGAGCATCCATTTCGACTGTCATTGCTTGCATCCACTTCTCATCCCTCATTGAATCCTGCACTTTACTAGGGAGAGACACAGAAGATAATTGATTCACAAAGGCTACATACGGTTTAGACAGCCTATGGGTCGACACATAATTAGCAACGGGGTATTTAGCTTTGGCATTTAGAGTAGGTTCATAGTGCTTCGGGGGTTGACCATGGGTCGAATGACTAGGCAGAGTTTTGGTGGGAACAATATCTGACACAGAAGAAGGAACACTAGTTGACACAGAAGGAGTATTAGATAAATAAGGATTAGAACATACCTCGGGTGATGATTGAGCAGGCGAGACCACTGAAGGAGAGGGAGAGACAGAAGAACTGTTCAAAACGGCATTGGTGACATCAGGAATTTCATCGGAAACAGAATTAGAAACCTCCTCTTCAACCGACCGGTCAGACTAATCTGGTAGACTGGTTAGTAGCTGACTACCCAAATTCTTTTCTCCATTCGGTGGGCTGCTGTCCTCTTTTTCAAGTTCCTTTCCAAAACACTCCATCCTTGAGAACTCGGATGCTAGTCTCCCATCTTGTCCACTAAACAAATCTTCATAATAACAAGACTTCCCCCCTAACGAAGAGTCACAGAAGGCAAAAAATAACATCCATCTTCACTGAACGTAACATCCATGGTGACATAAAACTTCTGGGATTGAGGGAAGATAACATTTGTAACCTTTCTGATGATAACCATACCCCACAAACACACACTTAAGGGCTCTAGCATCCAACTTTGACCTCTGATTCTTATATAGATGAACATAAGCAATACAACCAAAGACACGAGCAGGAAGAGTATTAGAAGATGGAATAGAAACATAGTTAGACAGGACCTCAAGTGGGACACGACCTTGAAGAGGGGCAGACGAAAGACGATTGATTAGATGAGAAGCACACAATACAGCCTATCCCCAAAGATACTTAGACATGTTAGCACTAAGTAGAAGAGACCGAGCCATGTCCAGAAGATGACGATTTTTCCGTTCAGACACCCCATTTTGCTCAGGTGTCTGTGGGCATGAAGTTTGATGTATGATGCCATGGTGTTGGAAATATTCATGAAAAGAATGATTGACAAACTCACCCCCATTATCAGAATGAAAGACCTTAACATGAGCATCATATTGAGTACGAACAAGCTTATGGAATGCTGTAAAAGCAGAGAAAATAGAATCTTTGGACTTAAGTAAAACCACCCAGGATAATCGAGTAAAGTCATCAATGAATAACACAAAATATCGCATTCCAGAAAGGGTAGAATGTTTAGAAGGACCCCATACATCTGAATGAATTAACTCAAAAGGCATAGTACTAGAATGAAAACTCGAAGGATAACTAGACCTATGACTCTTAGCCAAAGCACAAGTTTCACAATGCAGGCTAGACTCACTAACTCCTAGAAACAATGAAGGCATGGACTTCTTCATAACTCCAAAAGATGGATGACCCAAACGCCTATGCCACAACCATAGCTCACTTAATCTGTCATAATTCAATGTCAGGGCTAAAGGTTGTTCCGGTGCTTGTATTGGCTCTGCGTACATGCAATCCAAGTGAAACAGTCTCCCCCTCAGGTCTCCCTTGCCCATGATCACCCTGGTGCACAGATTCTGAAAAATAACATACATTGGATAAAAAGTTACAAAGCATTTATTTTGTGACCCCAACTGGGATACAGACAAAAGATGATGAGACAATGAGGATACATAAAGCAAATCATGCAATACAATAGATGGTGTAACCTGAACAAACCCAATACCTAAGACTAGAAAAGACGTACCATTCACATTAGAAACATGGGATATAGAAGGGGATGGCATAGACATAAAGAAGGACTTATCATAGGTCATATGGTCAGACGCACCAGAATCAATTATCCATGTATCATTACCAGTAAAGTCAGAAACATGTAAAGCAACACCAATTTTACCTCGAGTTCCCTTAGTCAAGGAAACATTACCCTATGAGGGATCTTGTCCTGCAATGCTGTAGAAGTCAGGTTCTGGCACCAATTGGATTGCCTCTTTGACCACCACCACATCCTTCACGTCCTCTAGTATTATTGCCTCCTCTCCAACCAGAGTTGTTGTAATTAAACCTTCGCAGCTTAGGACATTGATTCTTGAAATGACCAACTTCCTTGCAATAGTTGCAAGCCATTTGATATAATTCTGGTTCTGCTGATATCCCTGATTCCGTGGCTGATACTGACTCTGAGATGGGACTAGGGTAGAATTCCCAATCTGAGGTGGAGGTGGAGGTGTAGCATGGATTGCTAAACCAGAAATTTCAGTATGAAGGTTCTGAGCGGTAGCCTTATTACCTTCATCTCTTTGGATATAGGCAAAAGCTTGTTCCAATGTAGGTGGAGTTGCAAGATGCAATAACTCATTCTTTGCCCCTTCAAAGTGAGGGTCCACGCATCTTGTCCTGCTCAGTCCGATAGGAATTAATATCAACTTCACAAGTCATAGGATTAGGGTTTCTCTAATCAAGCTCCTCCCAAATTGTCTTCAAATTCGCATAAAAGGTTGCAACAGGCTGTCCACTCTGAGTTATTTTGAAAGCTTTGACATTCAATTCATGAACACAAGCAAAGTCACTCTCATCATAATATGTAGCAGCAACAGAATCCCAAATTGCTTTGGGAGAATCATAGTTAGCAAATAATCTCATTACCTCCGGAGTCATAGCCTTGAGAAGAATTCCCATCACATTAGTATTTGCCGTATCCCATTCATCGGCTTTTGGTCCTGCAGCAGGTCTTGCTGCACTACCGGTAACATAACTCCACTTTCCAATCCCCTGAATATGGATCTTCATAAGCCTCTGCCATAACTGATAATTGGTGCCATCGAGCTTTACACCAAAACTTGAATTATCTGTCACATTCTGAACAATCACAACCTCACGGGCCACAGAGTTCACCCTTCCATTCTGAGATCCTCCAGTATTCCTGTCGGTAAGAGTCAAATCCACCATTTTTTTTTCAGACCCTACAAATTGTAACAAAAAGAATACCAAAGAACCAGGATGGATATGGACGGACACAAGAACAAAAAAAGGATGACCTGATGGACAAAGGATGAAATCAACTTGTAGAAGCAAAAGAACCAATTCACGACTTGCAGAAGCAAAAGAACCAATTCGACAAGAAGAACCAAGGCAAGAGAATCAACCGACCAAAAGAACCAATTCAACCAAATAAAAAAGGAATGAATCAAAAGAACCCTATATTCGCAGCGGAAAGAACAAACCGAGTCCGAATGGATCTCGGCTCTGATACAAAGTCAAACAGAACAAAGGAATAAGAGATTGAAAATTTTCTGATATGATTTACCTTCTCCAAGAACGGAGTATATATACAAGATACATCAAGACCTATTAGGAAACTAATTACAAGAGAATAATCCTAATAAAACACAAAATTCACAATCCTAATTACATGGCATGACTCACGCCAACAGGGAGTGTATTGTATATAGAATTAGTGGAAGTTTTAAAGAAATCTATGGAATTTAAAAGTCTAAGTGTATTCAATATAGACTTTTAGCAGTCCATGAAAGTCTTGGGGTATTCAATTAGGATTTTTAAAAGGAAAATTCTAGTGTATGTTAATGTATGTCATACATCAATTTTTTTTTTGAATATTTTAGACCATTGGATATAACTAAAATGTAAATATATCTGACGTATGGTCCAGAATATTCAATAGTGGTAACCTTTAGAAAGGAAAAGTCATTGAATTCCTCGATAGAAATCGCTTAAAAGGGCATCCCAATGGGGAGCATACAAAGGCCAAAACTGGTATGATCCTAGAGCTAAGATAGCACAAATCAGAATATGTACTACACTAGCAAGTTGTCCATGTACAATAAAACCCTGCTCTGAAGCACTTGTAGAAAAACTAGCAAAAACTGAAGGTAAATCCTCAGTCTCCTCAAGATAATTACCAACAATATTACCATTGTCATGACCTTGAGAATTGTAGATCAAACCATTAGAATCTGCAATCCAGGCATGCAAGAAGTTGGCAAACCAATCATATCTAAACTCGTCCTTGCCTAAAGCACACTGCTCTCCAAGATGGTACTCACAGCGCTATTATACAGGGAATCTTTATAGAGTGTAGAAATAAATAATCTATAAGCGCACCCAAAGAAGAGATAATTGAAAAATTGAACAGAATGTCACTCAACATATCCCCTGGAGAAGTTAAGCCCAATAGAGGGATCCTGATTTGGGCCCGAAGGCAGCCCAAGGAGGTGGTCCGATTTGATATAGACACCTAATCTTTATTACGCACCCAAACACAGCATCTCTACGCTAACACTAGCCGTGACCGTTGCCACTTCGACGTCGATTATAACCCAGAGATTCTGTCATTGCCGTCACTACCGCGTGTCTTCGCCCACTCAAGCAACATCAATGATCTAAACACCCAAACCCAGGACACCCAGATGCCACGTCTGACAGCCTCCTCCTCTGGAGACTTATCCAATTCTGGCAATGAAACCAACAATAGCAAAACTCCAAATCCGATGCCCGACATCACCACAGATACCAGTAGTAGTAGGACAATCCCAGTACTACCAGCGAAAGTCACCGCAAAATTACTTGGACTTGGATCCCACAAGCCTCTTGGAGCAATAACCAACATGATCCGCATCCCTATCTCTGCAAGAATCCCTGAAATCAGGTGGAAGCAAAGCAAAATTGCCGAGGAGAGGTATAGGATTGCTTTCACCACAAAACGACGATCACCTCCAGAGACAAGGAAGCCTCGAGGCGTCCTCCTATGCGCCACCAAAGAAGGCAAGCAAATGCTCGTGCGGTGATGGAGGGTAGAGGAGCGGCGGCCATGGCTGTGCTCGTAGGATTCGGCACTTTGCATATATAGCGCCACTAGGGTTTTTTTTCCTGATTTTACAAAAGGCTTTGTTGGAGGTGAAAAATTCCGTAGAGGAGTTTGACCCAACAATTAATGCGTGCTGGAGGGGGAGCTGACTTGGGAACAATCGAGAAGCTTCCCTCGAGCGTTGACCTGGAGTTTGACGCCAGCTCGAGGAGAAGGGGGGGTACCTGCAGAAAACTCTCCGATGCCTAAGTCAGTACGTTTCTTAATTGTGGAGTAGAGATAATTGGATTTTGATGGATTACCTTGACGTCGAGCAGCCTATTTATAGGTGTACCTCGGCGTGGGCTGCAAGTAAACTTGCACAGTAAGCCGTAGTGACTTGAGCGGCATGCCACCATTAAGGCCGTATTTACTCCTGCAATAACTGTCACTTATTGGCGGCCATGATTGCCACACTAAATGCATTAACCGTCACATTTACGGCTACATTAACCGTTGCATTTACTGTTGCCATTACTTCTCTTTAATTGCCTTGATTGCAGGGTCAAATTTATTGACCACCCCCACAGGCTTGTTGACTACTCTTTCAATAGTGGTAACCTATTTAGCCGTTAACATGTATAAACTTTTTTTTTTTTTGCCAAAATTCTCAATTACATATTCACAATAAAATTTAGAAAACCTTAAATTGAAAAGGAGTAGAAGAAGAGAAGAAAAGAGGAAGAAACTCGTCCAGTTTTGTTCTGGAACAAAACAAGAAAACTAACAAAGCAAGATGCACCATTGGGAAAAAAACCCTTTAGCGAAAGGAACTCGTCCAGTTTTGTCCAGTTTTGTTCTAAGAAAAAACCCTAAAGTTTGAAAGAAGAAGAGCGTTGAGGAAGGATATGTCACAACACACTCATAAGTTTTCTTTAATTAACCTTATTTGCTTCCTGTCATCCTCAAAGAACCTTGTTTGCTTCAATTTCATGTTCAATTTCCCGCCATCATCATGCAACCACGATTCATATATTCAATTTTATAAAATCTGAGTCCATTGCAGTGCTCCAACCATGATTCTTGTTTCTCTTTAATGACACTAGCTAACCTTATAATCAAGGTTGAAACTGGGAAGAAACTTATGACCCTGACCGTCACTGACTTCTTTGAATGAGATTAGAGAGACGGAGTTCATATATATATATATGATGATCACTCCATGACTGAGGCCTGACGGAGCTCATATATATCTAACATTCAATTCATCTTGATTCATTAATCTTGTTTGCTTCAATTTCGTGTTCAATTTGAGACTAGCAAAGACAATTTCATGTTCATCTAATTGCTTATCTCTTATGATTATTCAACTTACTTTCTTGTGGAAAAGGATACCGGGGTTTTACTGAATTTGATTCGGATTCAATTACTACCTATCAGTGAACAGTATAAAACTTTGTGTGCTGTACTTGTGATGATATATTGGAATGCTAGACCTCTTAAAAGAATTTGAGACTATATCCTAGTCCTTCTAGTATTTTAGCACTCAAAAAGGCTTAATCTTCACCAATAAAGAAGAAGCATATGTAAATAGAATGTCAATAGAATGTCTTATGTCTTACGGGTCTAGATTTAATTATTAACCATTTCTCTTTGCTTTTCTTTCAGCCTTTCATACAGGTTGGTATGACAGCAAATTCTCAGAAAGTCAAATATTTAGTTTGTAAAACGGTATGTACGTATATTTATTTATGCATTTTTGGTTATGTTGACATCTCTTAAGTTCTGTATGCTGTAGCATATTGTACTTGCTTTCCATTTGTTTCTTGGGCAGTTTTGAAATTTTGTGTTATTGGCTACGAATTAATGTAAAATAGTATATTTCAAGTAGTCTACTCTGACATCTTAATTGGCGCATTTAGGTTACTCGCCTTCTTGAAAGTGCCTGTGAATGATTATGCTATTTCTGCACATCTTATAATTGACAGCAATATATATATATATATATATATATATATATATATCCTCTATTTCTTGACTGCCTTATCAATGGGTAAGTTTAATATTATTATTTTATGATCAATACTTGGTTTTGTTATTGTTGGATAAAAATCTATTTGGGTCAAATTAATTGTTTCTACAGTTGTTCTACCCTCATCAATTGATTGTGGTTTGATTTGAATTTTTGGGTAATTTTTTCTTTGTTTCAGGCATGTATGGATCATACGAACGTACCTTTATTGTCTAATATTGGTTTGCTATTCCAAAGTTCGATAAATGGAAGTGATAGTAATGAAATGCAATATAAGGGAGTTCGGTATAATAAGTCGTCTACAAAACACCTTAAAAGGGCAGGAGTTTAAGACTGTGGAGGAAGCTAAGTTCTTTTATAATTCTTATGCAGAGGCCATGAGTTTTGATGTTAAAAAGGACTACAAGAGATTAAGTACATGCACAACAAAAATAATGATTTCATTGTTGTTGGTTTGTTATGCTCAAGGAAAAAGAAGAGAAGAGTACATGACTAACAAGAAAAGAGTTTGCAGGCCAAAACAAAAGACAAAATTCAATTGTCCATGAATTGAATCTTGTAGTAGAAGTCTAAACTATCATAATTCTCACACCTAACTGTTAGTGTCCCACGCCTTGTGTCCAATAACGGTTGGTCTACATTAATAGATGCTAATGTTACGGTCCAGAAAATTAAAATAGGGATATTTTGTTTTCAATCATTGACGTCTATCCACAACATATTGTACATTGCCTGAAGCAAGTATTTATCTATGCAATGAAAGAACTCAAACGTGAAAAACGTACAGTAGACATGACCTCAAGCAAGAATTTAAGAATTTATCATGTGATTTTTGAGAATGATTTTAGAAACACAACGAGGGGGTATTTCGTCGAGGAGGAGATATCTCGTTCGGGAGGAGATATCTTGTTGATGATGATATATATCGTCAGAAAAGAGATATCTTGTCGAGGAAGAAATATCTTGTTGAGGAGCACATATCTTGTCGAGAAAGAGATATATCATCGGGGAGGAGATATCTTGTCGAGAAGAAAATATCTTATTGAGAAACAGAAATCTTGTCGAAAAGAAAATATCTTACTGAGGAGCATATATCTTATTTAGGTGGTAGGGTTAGGGTTTACGATATAGGAAAATTTAATATGGATAATTAATAATTTTAGGGGAATCTTAATAAAGAATATATAAAATTTTAGGACTTAGGGATTAGGATTTACGATACAGGAAAATTTAATACGGATAATTAATAATTTTGTTTGATACAAACAACCGCAAATTAAATTTTGAAAAATTTAGGATTTAGGGTTTAAGAAAATTTCAAAATTTGTGAAACAACATTTAATATTTCTGTAGCAATAGCAAAGTCAGTGGTGTGGCCAACAGAGCCGAGGCAGTGGATGACCTGGGAGCTTCGGCGTTCAATTCAATCCAGAGAGCTATTCTTTTTCTGAAAGATAGAGTTAGAGTCCTACAGAGTTAGACTCGATTTGGGGTAGAGAGAATTTTTTTTTAGTCAAGGCTTATTTTTCTTCTGTTTTTGTCGAGGGTTTTTTTTATAATTTGTACGAACAATTGAAATGTGTTTTTAAAAAATTGGGTGTGAGTCCTTAATGGTATAATGAGGTTCTATGTTTTGTAACTATTGCGGTCATGAGTTAATTACTTATTTAACGACAATCTATCTTGCTGTAATAATCATTCATTTGAGTCAATTTCTACTCTAAGATATTTGACCATTAAAGAGACAACGAGTTATTATCTTATTTTGCGTTTGGGCTGCATTGGATTTATTTGTTGTTTTTATTTTTTGTATGTGCTATCACTATGCCAAAAACTGCATCACACTACACTTTTTAGACAACGAAAAAAAAAAAAAGTGTTGTGTGATGAAAAAAAGTTAATCACACAACATGTTTACTAAACTTCCGTTGTATGAGGTGGTTAAAATTCTGAAGTTTTTGTTTAGAAGGTCATTGCACAACGGTTACAAGAATAATCTGTTGTGTGAATCAAAAAAAAAAATTGCGGCAGATTTCCCTCCTAGATGGACTCAAATTTGGCTCCGAATTGTACCCTAGATGCCACTAAATTGTACAACAGTTTAGTTATTTGTGTTGTAGGAGTATACTTGCAAATCATCATACAATGGTTTTTAATGTGCCGTTGTGCAAGTAAGTGGCATAATTTGGAGAAGTCTCCAAAATGACATTCATTCCCCCCGAAAACAAGCAAATTTGGCTTCAATGGTTTGTCATGCTTGCAACTTCCTACAACATAATGAACTATCTCTGTTGTGTGAATGAGAAATGCCTAGCCTAAGCGCCAAAACTGGCATTTTGATTTGCATAAGCGGGAAATTTTCATCTTTTGTTCCCTCAGCTATGTAGCAATTCAGACAACGTATAGATACATTTACGTTGTCTGAGTAACTAAAAAAAAAAAGAAAACAAAGCTATTGCTTAATGCGTAGACAACCGAGGGCGCATTTAACAAAGTTAGTGCCTTGCTGTTTTTCATTACCTCTCGATCTCCTCTCAAGACGCCCAACACTCACAGCTCCCCATCTCTCTCGCGAAATCTCTGTCCTCTCTCACGTTCTACTCTCTCTCTCTCTCTCTCTCTCTCTTGAGATCGCTCCTCTCCCTGTCTCACTCTCAGTCTTCTCTAGCTCTCTTCTTCATCCAACTCTCTTCTTTACCCAGAAATCATAGTCTTCCTCTCTCTTTCATTCTGAAATCCCAAATAGGGAAACCCCAATCTCAGATTCCCCGAAATCAACCAAATCTCTATTGGTCGAACCCTCAATTTGAAACCCAAATTTCATTGACCTAACTCTCGTCTCCACAATTAGTCTGATTTACACTGCACAGCCATGGGCCAGGAACTTGATGAAGAACAAGCAGCGCCGCCGGTCATCCTCCGATGGCAAGATTTGGGTGAGTTGCCAGAAAACGAGCTGATTATTGAGGCTCCCGAAAAGGCGAGAACGGGCGGTGGAAGATGGTTTGCAGAAGATTGCTTAAGAACAGCCGTGAATCTAGGGTTTTGTAGAAGAATACCCGATATCCACTGCTAGTTTCAGGTGAACTCTCGACGAGATTGCACAATTTCAAGAAGTCCCACTGCTTATTTCTGGGTATGATTCTTTTTCATGTTCTTCCTAGCGATAATTGGCTATTTTTGTTCTTTTTCTATTCCGTCAAATCTCTTGGTTTGATAAGCCTTACTGATCTACTTTCTGTTTTACGAATCTCATCGATATAGATCTGTCTATTCAATTTTCTATTCAATTTCTTCTGTCTTAATACCTGGGTCATATCTTGGAAAAACAGGTTGAATCGCATATTCATTTTTACTCACATTCTTTTTGGGTTCGAAGAAAAACCCAAAGAATTGAACTTTACAAGTTTGGTGATGCTGGGTTTAGATACAAAGTTGCTAACTTTGAACTCAATTTGCTGTGATTAAGGTTCTGCGTGAAAAAGGTTACATGAAAGACGATTATGTCCATTTATTTGTGAGCAGCCCTGTCAAAAGATCACCCATTATTAACCGCGGTATGAATTTATTTTTATTTTTTATTTTTATTAGAGTTCACAGCTCAGGAGTTAATCACTGGTTAAGAGTTTGATTTCTTGGTTGGTTTTGTTGTTGAAGTGTTACAATAGATGAAGTTGAAGTGTTAAGCAGCAGTTTCAATTTTTCGTAGCTGATGAGTGTGAGATGGTATCAAACTTTTAGGAATAATGACATACAAGGGCCTTGAAAATTGCATTCCGAATGTACAAGCTTTCGAGAATGAGAGCGGAACAAGTAGAGGAGATGGGTTTGCAACTGACTCACTAGATGATGATGCTTCCACATGTTCTTCTGGCAAAGATGCTTCTGGGTTATAACGCGTGGAAGTATACAGATGTGGAGGCAATGAAAGAAAAGTTTGCAAAGCTGCTATTGGGTGAAGATATTACAGGAGGGTACAAGGGCCTCAGCACTGCTTTAGCATTGTCAAATGCCATCACAAATCTAGCAGGTTTGCTTCATATTTGCAACTTTCACACATGAACTACAATACTCAAATGCCTTATATTCCTATGCCATGCGATTCATGAGCCTCACAAACTTTAGGAAAATCAGCATACTCATAGGAATTATTGGAGTAAATGGAAATTGATGGACCATTCATTAGATTCTTATATGGATATAAAATGCACTTGCAGCAACGGTTTTTGGAGAGCTGTGGAAACTGGAACCACTATCTGAAGAGAGGAAAACAAAATGGCAAAGAGAAATGGACTGGTTACTCTCCCCTACCAACTATATGGTTGAGCTAGTTCCTTCCAGGCAAAATGGTGCTAATGGCCGGACAGTAGAGGTATCTTTCACTTCAATTAGCTCTACATTAGACTGTCATTTGTTACGATTGAGTGAGTGGGTTATTTGTTCTGTGAGTTTGATTTGTGAATTTCGATTCAGTCATTTTCAAAGACAGGTTTTTCTTTTGTTTGTTTTTGGTTGTTCAATTTGTCCTTAGTTTCTTAGAGTATTCTTCATGTTCTTTGATTCTGGATCTGTCTGTTAAGCATTAATAGTTTCTTCCATGTTTAGTTTATGGAATTGCTTATGACAACTGTCATCAATATATATAGGGTATATGTATACGAGTGAATCTAGCAATGACAGATCAACCCTATTGTAGTAGGATTTATATTAGGATTACAGGGCCACTCCATTAGGCAATTAGGTAGAGATACCCCGTTGTTTTGACCTTACTAGGCCACATGCTTCAGATTATGATTCATCGAACACCTATTAATCCATAAAACAGCTTTAGGACGAATTGGCCATGGACTTGAAAACCAAGACATTGATATATCTTTGCTGCGATAAAGTTTTAAGTAATGATTAGTCTTATGTTCATGATTAAAATGTTCATTTTTATATGTTGTTGGGTTTTGATCGAGTTCAATTACATTTGATTTCTATACTCTTTTATATGTCCCTTCACTTTGTTCATTATAGATGTGGATACCAATTTAGACTTGGAATATATAGCTGACAGGTGATAACTATGTTTTCTGTAATGATTAAATAAGAAACATCTTCTATGAATTTCATCATTGATTGATTGATAATTTGAATATTGCTTGGCATAATTCCAATAACTCAACTACCATTTAGAAATGGTTAAACATTTCTTTCTTTAATACCATCTGTATTCTATAAGGTTTTGGCTTTTCTTTATTCATGTTCACCTAAATGATCAGCTCTATCAAATATACAAGATGTACTGTATATGATGCTGCTGAAGAACATGGATTAGTTGAATTTTGCAGTTTATTTGCCTTCAGACCATATTTTTCATTGCAAGCTCAATGCTACTCGCCCACAGTTGATTTGCCTATATGACCATATATAAGGCATCTGAGGTTTTAATTTAGATTCTATATTTTCTATCATGCATATGTAATTGATTAATTATTGGATATATTGGAGCTTCTGAGATGATTTGAATCGATTATTCTACTGTTTGTTCTTGATGATGGCATATATATCATGAACTGTTTTCAATGTGGTGTGATCATCAAGTTATAATTTTTGTTATTGGAGTTGTTAACGTTAATTCCTTTCCATTCATGAGATATTGACTACACTCTGTGATACATGTATGAAGCTCATTTGTCAAGTGAGTTTTTGATTTCGATATTTTCTTTTATAATTTAGATCAATGATCTTACAAGTCGATAACAAAATCCATTTGAAAACAGTGATGTCAAAAGAGTGTGGAAAAAAGAGCAAATTTTTAGGAGGCGATAATAGAGACAGTCAAAAGAGAGGACAAAGAATGCTTAATGATCAGAATCTGACTATTCCTAACATGACCATGGATTGTAGAAGAAAATCAAAAAGGTGGAGAGAAGGTAATTAGGTATTATTAACTTGTCAATGTTTGTGTAGATGAGTAATTTTCATAGAATTTCTTTTAGTGTCCATAGATTTAAGATGGTTGACATTATTAAAACTTTTGTTTGCAGCATTTGTGACATTGATCATCAAAGACAATCAAATTTTTGACAGCAATGATCAAAATGGTAATACATTTTGACTAAGAATGATTTTTTACTTGAATAATCAGTGATTTGCATCTTTCCAGCTAAAATCATGTACAACTTCATTGATAAATGATCGTCCTTTGAATACAAGGATGTCAACAAATAGTGGAAAAAGGAAACTAAAGAGAGTTTCAGAATGTGATGTTGCTAATATGAGCATGGATTGTCGAAGAAAATCAAAAAGGTTGAGAGAAGGTAACCATATATTATTAACTTTAAATTCTTTATATCGATGAATTACTTACATAAAATTCCTTTTGCATTCATCTGCTGTATTTACATATTTAACATAGTTGATATCACTAAAATTTTGTTTGCAGCATCTGAGCCAGTGTTAATAAAAAAGAATCAGACTTTCGAGAGTAATAATGAAAATGACAATGCATCTAACTATTGTGATGAGGGAAGTAGAAACGATCGACAAAATTCTGACGTGATTGTAAATGAAAGGTTCTTTTCCCATGAAAATTTAGATGCTTATAATACAAATATGATAGGTAGGTGTAATAATGTTGGATACTTCTTAGTAATAGTCGTTGTTTTTCATTTATATGGACTGCTAAAACTGAGTAATAGTCTTTTTTTTTTTTTTTCATTTGTACGAACTATTAAAACTGAAAATGTAATTCTTTCTGCATGACGACACTATAGTTTTCAACTCTATTTTCTATGTTTTTGAATTTAGTCCTTAAATAATATTGTTGTAGTTCCAAAACCCGCAGCAAAGCGCGGGTACAATTTCTAGTCATATTAAGAGTGTAGCAATTGACTAATATACAGCTCAGAGATGTTTATGACTTCTTTTTGGACAACTTGACTTGCAACTTTCAATATTTAAATCATAAGCATAACAATTGGATATATGCATTTTTGGATGGCATGCAGAAGGTTGTGTTCTGAAGGATAGAAAGGAATTTCAACTTTCTGAAGCTTATTTGTTTGTATATAGGTTCTGGACTGGCTTTTTTGGCTGAGGTGTCTTTGGTTGCAAACCACTCGCTTCAACTTTAAAGGCTTGACACCATGGCTGCACAGACTAAGTTCCTGGAATAGTGGGAAGACAAGAGTTTGTATCAATATGTTGGCTATTGAAACCAAGTTCCTGCACAAACTCTATATGTGGCATGTTTTACGTAGTTGTATAAGCTTCTGGGAAATGCTTTTAACATTAAGAGATGTATGAAATAGGTTTGATTACTCATTTGAGCATTTGCAATGTGCTTTCTTTCCAATTGATCAACGATCTAGATGTACCATTATTTAGGTAATAATAGAGCATTAATTTTGCCTAATTCTGATCAAATAATGATCAAGTAACAAAAATAGGACAAAAACACATTGTAACCAATCATATCACACATCGATTTTTAACAAATCAGTGTCTTCTAATTTATACTCAGACAACAGAATTAATTGAACTCTGTTGTCCTAAAAGTTAATCACACAACAGAATTAATTGAACTCTGTTGTCGTAAAAGTTAATCACACAACAGAATCAATTGAACTCTGTTGTCCTAAAGTTAATCACACAACAGATATAGTCCAAGAACTGAAGTTTGAAGATCAATCAGACGACAGACAAAATAAAAATATGTTGTCTGACACGCTTAACATACAACAACTTAAAACTGACACTGTTGTCTGAAGGCAGCGCTTCAACTGCTGCGCAGCTGCGCATGGCATCTGTCAAGCCATCTGTCGAGCCATCACACAACAGTTATAACACATACCCGTTGCCTGTTTGTTTATCAGACAACTGTGTTCCACCGTTGTCTGAATTTTCAACAGACAACGGCTCGCTCTACAACGGTGGCACTCCAAATCAGACAACAGTTTCTGTCTGTCGTCTGATAAGGATTTTGGCATAGTGTATGAGATCTATAGAAGTCATTCATAATAAAATATATAGATTTGCATGAATCAATAAAAAGTTTGTTGCTAAAATTAATGATTTTGAGAAATCAATAATAGTCTATCAACTTTTTAAAGTGTTTGTGGACTTTTTAAAAAGTCCGTCATTTAAAAAAAGTTTGCACAAATCTAAATATAATACACCCCCCTCCCTTTAATTTCTCCCACTTCTTCAAATTTCTCCCACAATTTATTATTTCAAAAAAGAAAAGAACCAAATTTAAAAAAAAAAAAACTTTGAATGTCTAACTTTCGAATTTGCTCAAAACATAAATATTTTGAGTGGTGCTACAGATCCCAAAAAGTATTACAAAATTTTAAGGCAAAATAGTCAAATTACCTCCTGGCTTTTCCCATGGCTGCCGATTTACTCCATGACATTTCAATTTTGATTATCTACACCCTCACTTTTCTAATTGTTGCCAATTTACACCCTATCATTATTTTTTAGACTTTCCATCCAATTTTCCCTTAACTTGGTTAGTACGTGAGGGGCTTTTTCGTCTTTTCAACTATCACCCAAAAAAAAAAATTATACAAACCAACACATCATTAAAGAAATTTAAAAAAAAAATACAAAACTGTTCTTCTTTAAAAGAAGGAAAAAAAAAAAAAAACTTGCCCTTGGTCACTTCTTCCTTGTCCATCTCTTCTTCTTCTTCACTCTGTTTATTTCAAGATCGATTGTTAGCTTGCAACTGATAGCTTAATTAATATTTGGTTGATAGCATACAAAGTAATTATATATATATATATATATTTTTTTTCTTGATTTATTAATATATGAGAGTAATATTGGAAGATAGAGACAAAATCTTTATAGTTGGCCGGGGTGTACTAAGATTTTTGTTCGGTACAAATAGCAACATTCTTTTTTTGGGTGACAATTTTAGAGACGAAAAGACCTCTCACATGCTAACCAAGTTAACGGAGAAATTGGATAGAAAGTCTAAAATTTAATTATAGGGTGTAAATTGGCAACATTTAGAAAAGTGAGGGTGTAAATAATCAAAATTGAAATGTCAGAGGGTAAATCGGCAGTCATGAAAAAAGTTCGGGGGTAATTTAACTATTTTGCCAAATTTTAATACCAAATGAGATGGCATATGCTATGTCATCAGCTTAATTTTGTTTAGAAAATTAGTGAGGTGAATTTTCCATATTTTGATAATTATGTTATTTAGACACTAGCAAGGATACATGAATATGATTCATGTCCCATATCATTCATTGGAAATATAGAAAAAGGGATGTGCATCATCTGATATTAAAGTGCAGCTAGTACTGCAATCAAAACTCAATCAATAAAAAATCATGATGGACAAGAGGAAAAACTTAAACATGCGGGGTTTAGGGCTAGAAGGGATTGCTGTGACTTTAAAAAAAAAAAACTGTTGCTTCTGTGTTGTGAGAATAATCAGTTGTGAATTAAAACAGTTTCATGTTTGGTAAATAACATTTTTTAAGTGCTATCAGTACATAAAACAACTGCAAGGTGTGTTTTGATCCACAGCAGCTTCTAAAAGCAACCTCTAAGCTGCTTCTAAAATCTACTGCCACTGACCTATAACTTTCAATTAAAACTACTTTTTATTTATTTACCAAACACAATAAAATCTAAAATTTTGAACAAAAGCTTTTTTTTTTTTAAAGCGAAGCAATCCCAAACAAGGTCTTAATACATTTTAATGGTGGAGATTTGCAACAGAAAACTTTAGAGAGAGAGAGAGAGCAGCTTTTGCTCATTTCATGTTATGGGTGAATGAACTGAACCTCCAACAAGATATCTGAAATAGCAATAGAAAAAAGTAGGGGTGGGCAAAAAAAACCCGTAAGCCCGAAAAACCGGTCCGGACCGGCCGGTTAGGTCCGGGTTCGTGAAAAAAATATATTAAATTTCTCCGGTCCGGTCTGAATGGGCTTAAAACCGGTCCGGTCCCGGTCCAAGGTTTTGAAATATACTAAAGCCCGTTGCGCCCGACTTTTAATTAATAAGTATTTTTATATATTTTTTTATTATTCTTCCTCCTCTCTCCACGTTGGGCCCCTTTTTTCTTTTCCTCCTTCTCTCTCCACGGGTCTTCTCCTTCATATTTTCTTTTCTTCTTTATTCTTCTCCTCTTTCTTCTTATCTTCCTTTTCCTCCTTCTCTCTCCACGGGTCTTCTCCTTCATATTTTCTTCTCTTCTTTATTCTTCTCCTCTTTCTTCTTATCTTCAATTCTTCTCTTCCTAGATATATCCATCTCTGACGACCCAGATATATCAACACCATCATGAGGGCCTCTCCCCTCCAAAAACCATAGTCCTAATTGCCTCCTACTTCCATGGTGAAGCACCTCTATTTCTTTATTCACCACCAAATTCTCTTGAGGATTGAATTGGCTCTGCTCTTTCAATGGATTTTCCAATTCGTCGGGTTCAAATTTCCGATACCCATCATCACCACCGCTTTATTGGTTGAGCTTGAAAGGGCTTAGGGATTTCAGAATCACGGGGAGGTGTTAGATCTGCTTCTAGCCGGATCCGTTTTTTCTTCTTTTTTCTTGGAAATTTACAAGTTGATGATGTTTGGGCCCAATTCTGTAAGGACCGACCCGTTTCTATCCGGTCCGGGCCTTTCTCGGTTCCTCAAGTATTGGCCCGTTTCTAAACCGTCCGGGCTTTTTCCGGTCCCTAAGACTGAAATGTGAAGTTTGGATCCGGCCCGTTTTATTCGGTCCCGGTCTCAGTCCCTATGATTTGGCTGCGGGCTGGGACCGTGCCCACGCCTAGAAAAAAGGGATCAAGTCTGGAGATTAATTGGTATGGTGAGGGTGGAGCTGTGGATTGTGGAGGAGATTCCCAGAAAATGATAAGTGATTAAATTTAATTTTTTGTTTAGGTTGAATATAATATAATAAAAATGAATAAATTCCTCCTCATTAATACATATTTAAGGCAAAATGCTAACATGGAATTTTGTATAAAAATTTGAGATCTCTAGCATTTTTCAAATATTTTATATATCCAAAACAAGAAAAACAAAATTTATTATTTCAAAAAAAAATTAAAAAACTTTGAACGTCTTACTTTGTAATTTGTTCACTTGACAAAAACAAAAAAGCTTTGTAATTTGTTCAAAACATAAATGTTTTGTAGTATTCCAAAGCTCATTAAACATAAATATTTAAAATTTCAAAAAAATAAAAACATATATATTCAAAAAGTTTTTCCGCTTCTTCACTCACCACCGGCGACTCCACCCCAAACTCCTGCTCCACTCAACCATCAAGCATTATCATCACGCTCCACCGCCCACACCAGTCCACCCCAACTTAATCTGGTATTTTCTTGTTTTCTTTTTAAGTAATCAGTAATCACGCCTATTGTTAGTTTTAGATTTTTAATTTTGATTTTAAAACTGTCAGAGGAAACGATATGAGTGAGTTCTTGTTGCTCATTACCCAATGTTATGCTTTGCTTATGAATTTTCATTGTCACTATGTCTGGGTTTAATTTTCACTGTGGCTATTGTTCTTTAGGTGGACATATTATGGGCTTTTATTATCTCCATGTCTGGAAAGTTAGAACTGTAGAGATACTATGATGGATTGTGATTGAGATGTAGGCTAAGTATTAACATCAGGTGGTACTTATAAATAAATGAAGCCTTTTCTTTTCTTTTGAAAAAGAAACTGAAATTAATTTACTTTCTGCAGGATTGTGAAAATACTATCACAGCAATGAGTGGGACTGGATCTATCAAGATTGTAAGTTCAGCTTGACTTTTTCATTTTCTTTTGTTTTATCAATGAGTAAGACTGGATCTATCAAGCTTGTAACTTCAGCTTGACTTTTTCGTTTCTTTCATTTTGTAGGAACGTACATATGAATTGCTAGGTAACATATTTACTTGGACAACAGATCAAAATGTGATCAGAGCCCTAGAAGGTACCGGCTTTGACAACTATGGTAGGATGAAGGATCTGTTGAGCAGTAAGAGGAGAAAGCGTATTACGCATTCTTTGCCTCTTTTATCATTTCTGGTAGAAAATTACAATCCAGAAAACAAAAATTTTGTTTTTAATGGTGTTACATTAGCTCCAACAGTAGATGATATACATCATACAAGGCTCCCAATTAATGGTCGTAAACCATCTGATGTTTTGAAAAAAAAAAGTATCAGAATGCTGATCTTAAGAAACTCTGTGAAGAGCTTCTAGGGAAAGTTCCCGACAATTTTGGGAAAAAATGTATTCTTCAGTTTGCTTGGCTCAGAGAAAATCTTATGATTGTACCTCCTGATGTGGAGCTTGATTCTCCCATATTTGAGCGATACGTATGTGCGTATGTATTGTTTGTGATTGGCTCAACGTTATTTCCTGCATCTTCTCCTTCATCAGTGCACGCCAGTTTGTTGGAATGCTTAAGAGTTATTAGTGACATGCATTAAGGACTTCAATTGGAGCGGCGGAGTTTTAGATTATATCCATACATCCCTTGGAAAATGTAATAAGAGGAAGGATAAAAGTACATACACTCTGTTGGTAAGTACTGATATTAATCTCGAGTTGCTAATAATTTTTTCCATCAGCTGCTTTTGTTTTATGTGTACTAACATTTAATTTTTGTTTTGTAGATTTATTTTTTCGAACACATCCCAAAGTTAGCAGACAAGTTTTGTAATTCTAAGCCAGATTTGACACCGACACCAACATTGTACACTGGGTACCAATTGCTGAGGACAAGCTTGATCGCTATTCAATACAACTTAATGAGAAGTTGAGAGAAGAATTGACTTCAATTTTGACAACCTTAGAAGCACATGACGTATCATGAAGGGCAGAAGGTCTCGCCATCGACTCTCACGAGAGGAGAGAGGAAACCAAGAGCGAGAGGAAAAGGACATGAATAATGAAATGTCGTTGGCATGCGCACATTATTATGTTTGTTATTGGTCGTTACTTCGTAAATTATTTTGTTCATCAAGTTTTATAAGAATTCGTATACTATGTGATAAAATTCATGGTAAGGTTGATGAAAGCTGAAGAAATCTAGAAGAAAAGCTATGGAGGATTGGAGGCTATTGAGAAGAAGAAGAAGAAGAAGAAGAAGAAGAAGAAGAAGAAGAAGAAGAAGAAGAAGAAGAAGAAGAAGAAGAATGAGAGAGAGAAACGGGAAAAACTGATATTGATATTTTTCAACGTAGGTTTACAATGACGACTCACACACATACAGTAAAGCATAAGTCCCTATTTATATTGACCATTTCTGTTGACTTTGACCATCCTCTTAACATCCCCCCTCAAACTAGTGCTGGGAGAGCCAAGCACTAGGTTGCAGCAGAGTCCTTGGATAATAGTTTCAACCAGGAGGAATGAGTGGTAGTGCATGACATAACATAGAATGAGAGGTCTGCCTACAATGCAGTAAAGTGCTATCCGGAATTGTAGAAACAAATGCCTTGTGATTGGAAATCGGATTCGAAGCTGGAGTGCTCATTAAAGGAGACTGAGTAAGGCTGGATAACTGAGGTGAAGCTGCAACTTTAGACGCAAGAGGAAGTTGAGAATTTCTGTGATAACATTTGTACGCAGAGTGACCAGGTTTGTCACAAATTTGGCATACAACCAAAGAACTTGATGCCTCTTGCTGTTGTTGAGAATTCCTATAATAACAGTTGTATGCCCCATGACCTTGTTTCTCAAAAATTTAACAAACAATGCTGGTATAAGTTTGACCACTAGTGTTGGTAATTCTCGGTCGAGGTTTACCTTTGTTTCCATCAAAGTTGTTATTAGGAAAGTGAGGATAAACATCACCTTGCTGTATATATCCATCATTGCTAGAAGTAAAGCCATCCTTGTATCCATTGTTGTTACAATTTCTGCTCTTGTTCTAATTAAAACCTCTGTTGGAAAACCCATCACTACTATTGGTGTAGCCTTGATTGATGTTGAACTGAGAACTTGATTTGCTGTTGAAATTTCTGCCGCCATTGCCATTGTATCCACCATCTGAATAGCCTTGATTTGAGTCATCAGAAAAGTGAGGAGAATCTCCTCGTGAATTAAACTTGTTATTTACACCATGTTGCTATATGAGACTCTCATGTTCATATGATCCAATTAAGTTTCCATTTTGTAGTAGAGACCTATCACCATTCTGCTTAGTGTAATCACCAGGAAAACGTTTGTAGAGAGGTTCTTGTACAATACCAGGTGATTGAGAAAGACATGTGCCATTGATCTGAGCTAGTCCAGTAGGCTTAGAAGCAAGTACTTGCATCATGAATCTATTATTTTGAAGTTGAGTTACAGTACTCATCACATAGTCACTTTGTGTTGCCCCAGCCTCATTATTGATCAGACCATTTGGGATTTATGGACCATTGTGAACAAAACCAGAAACATGTACCATGGTTGTAGCAAGTGGAGCAAATCCAATTTGAGGTATTGAACTAGTAGGACCAGCTGCATAGTTTCTATAAGTATTCATAACACCAGTTGGCATAACATGGCAATTGGTCACATGTGGATTGTAAGTTGTTTGTGGCACACCAGATGGTGTTGTAAACCCAGAGTGAATATCAACATAACCATTAGTACCAAACAATGTAGGTGATGTGTTGTACGCAAACATAGCAGCTAAAGATGAAGGTATTGCCTTGTGTTCAAGCTCTAATAGCAATGACCTTATTTCATCCATAGTTATATTGTTTTCCCCTCTGATAATCTGTCTCGTATGACCATATTCACTAGGAAGTCCAGCAAGAAATAATATTTTCATATTTTGGTTAGACATTCTAACTCCTACAGCAGCCAATTGATCTCTAACACTTATAAATCGCAACAAGTATTTCTCTATTGAATCAGACCCCTTATGGATATTATGTAAGTTGGACTTCAATTGCATAATGTGATACTCTGAAATTGAACCATATCTTTGCTTGAGAGTAGCTCATACCTCCTTTGAAGTTTGGCATCCAATCACTAGAGTGAGTGCATCAGCAGAAAGTGTATTTGTGATCATACAAATTACAGAGCTATCCTGCTCCAACCAACTCTCATAGGGCCCTGAATTGTCCGAAGATAGAGTGCCATCATCTTCAATGTGAAAGTGAGATGGACAAGGAAAAGAACCATCAACGAATTTGAGTAAACATGGCCTCGAAGATAATGTTGCATCAGAAACAACCAAATGTGATAATTGGTTTCATCGAGTACAACGGAAACAGCAGTGCAGGCTTGATTTAGAGACGCCATTGATGAAAAGCTTGAAGATTGAATCTTGAGAAAGAATTATAACTAAAAACTGGTATGAACAAACTTGAATCTTGGAAAGAAACTGCTACTGATTGTGAATAAACCTTCAATTGTGTCTGGGAATCGCACAAATCTTCGACCTCTTGGTATTGAATTGGTAATTATACAAATTCTTTGGTGACTGAACTAGTAAGTGCCAATAATGATTTTCTAGGATTTTTGATTTGGTACTTTTTGAGAATTTCGACTGGTTTTTGAGATTTCTAACAAGAACTAGACTAGAATTGCAGCGGAGAAACAATGGTGGAGCGATGGACAGGCCGCCATGGCTTTGATATACCATGTTAAAATTCATGGTAAGGTTGATGAAAGCTGAAGAAATCTAGAAGAAAAGCTATGGAGGATTAGAGGCTATTGAGAATGAAGAAGAAGAAGAACAAGAGAGAGAAACGGGAAAAACTGATATTGATATTTTTCAACGTAGGTTTACAATGATGAGTTGATGACTCACACACATACAGTAAAGCATAAGTCCCTATTTATATTGACCATTTCTGTTGACTTTGACCCCATCCTCTTAACACTATGGACTAATAGTGGTTTATGGTTTAGGGTTGAGAGCTACTCAAAATTTCTTAAGCTTAGGTCTTGTTTAGTAGACATAGAAGTCCTTTAAGCATTATAGATGGCACGGGATTTGGGTAGCTTGTGGTAGCTACCAGCACAAAATAGGTTCTAGGTTCAGGTTCCCAAGGGTTTTCCAATAAAACCACTTGGTATTGGAAATGGAATTTCCGAACTGCATTGGTGGAAACTGGTGATTAAGTAAAGTTGGAATTGTCAGTTTTGAGTGTCGGTATAGTTTGATTCTTGCAGGTAATGAATAAGCTTAAAGAAGAATGCAGTTTTCTTTTATATATAGAAGTAGAATGGGAAGGTTGTTTAACTTTCTATGGACAAGGATAAAGAGAAAGAAAGAGGAAAAAAAAATTATCAGATTTCTTTCTTTAACTTTCTCTGGCTTGTAGCGTTTATGTATGATTTTTCACGTACATGCTCCTTATGAACATTATGGCATTGAAGAAGTTAATGAAAACTCCGTTCAAAAGTCACCGCAATAATAAGCTAGCTTATACATAATTATTCTTTGAGAGTCATCAAACAGTCAGAAAAATGCGATAAATTAAATTCAAAGGTTAATAAAGTTGAGATAGAAAATCTTATTTTATCTGTAATTTAATGAAACTTATATCAGCCAACACGTGGCGAATAAAATCTTAACCGAAATAGAGATAAGATACCGTATCTAATGTTTCACACGCTTATTATTGTGGTGATTTTTCAATGATATATTATTAAGCATATGCATCTGTGATGTTTCTTTTCAAAAAGCTACAGCCTTCGGGAACAAATTAATGATACTCAAACCCAACTAATGAATGATGATTCAAGACACAATTACAAAAAAGAAAATACTCGCTCCCTTCTTCGTTGGGCTCCTATCCCACTATTCTTTGTCGATCAGTATCATCACAAAAGCTGCTTGGAACCACTGCAAAGTCTATTTTAATTGCTGAAGAGAAATTTTTTACATTCTAAAAATAAAATTAGGGACGTGATATTGTTTATTATTGCGGTGACTAATTAGATTGATGCGTACAGCGTACTGTGAATGGTGAAATTTTGACTGTAAGTCTATAAGTGTCTTAAAAATTGTTAGATAGCTCTCAAGGTTATAAATGTATGATTTACAAAACTCTTTTTTGTAATTTGGTTTATTATACGGGGGTGACTAACTCCGTTGTCAATTTACTTCTTAGCGTCTTATTGCCTGTCCAATACTTTTAACAGCAAAAAATAAGTTTATTATTGTGTAGAACTTTTCATTTAAACGATGAAAGAATGTAATATTCTTCTGCCCAGTCCCTTGGTGTGCGCTCTCTTGTTTGAGATGTCAAGATGCTTATGGCTAAACTTGGCCTTAGTACGCGTTCTCATATCCTTAAGGAAGCTAATTTCGTTACTGATGCTTTGGCGGCGTTGGGTCACAAGTTGCCTCATCCTACAGTTTGGTTTGACTGTGTCCCGCTTGAAGCGGTTGCTACCATTAATTTTGATCTCTTAGAGCATCTCCAACAGTAGAATTTATTTTTTAGTTAAATTTAGCTAAACTTGTGAATTATAGCTATTGATTTAACAATGTTGCTCCATCAATGATAGCTATTTGTAAGTGATATATTATGTTTCATCGAATCGTAAACTGACATATGGACAAAAGAGGAGAGAGAAATATAACTTTTGTTTTAGCTATGTAGGATTCTCTAGCTAAATATAGCTATCCAATTTAGCTAAAGTTAAATATAGCTAAGCTATAGCTAGTCTGTTGGAGCTGAATTTTGCTTCAAAAATAGTTAAATATAGCTAAAAATTAAATTTAGCTACTCTGTTGGAGATGCTCTTAGGTTCTGGTTGTCCTAGAGGCTTCTCTTTGTAATCTTCTTTTTGTTCTTAAAAAAAATATATAATATTCTTTTGAGAAATTCTTACATAGAGCAACTGTACTATATGGTGGTAGGGCTGCCCAATTAAAACTCATAAACTTTGAAGTGTGTTTCTTACTTTATTAAAGTAAATGCCCAAAACACCCATGCATGTTTCTTTAGATAAATAACTAGCTAACATTTGTGGTGTAGAGATTGAAATTTTATCAAATAGACCCAACATTTGTGGTGTTGTTATTCTCACACGAGGTATTAGTGTCAACTGATCGAGTCGTTGCGACGACTTGGATGATTTGGGAATCTTGGAGCCTTGCTGCAGCTGGATGTTGTCGATCTCGATCATCAGTCACATTATTAATCGTCTTCATCTCTTTGCTCTGCCCCCACAGCACCATGTACAACCCGCATACAATTAGAATCCCTCCAAATACGCTGTTATGAAACATCACCAATAAACAAGTACGCAAATTAATGCATGTTATAGTAATTACTGAAATCGTTTTACATTGGCTACACTAGCTACGTACTTCTATTTAAGGCATGCATATATGCAATTATGGAAAACTGCTACTTACCTGCCTAGGCTTAACTTTTCATTGAGCAATAAAGAACTAGCAATGGCCACAATCACTAGGGAAAGCGGAGTGAAAACTGATACAAACAATGGACCTCGCTTGCGTACACACCATGAGATCAAAACCACCACCATCCCCGAAGTCACAATTCCCTGCATCGATCAATTGATCACAAGACACTATGATTCAGATATATACGTTGTTAATCTTCATTAATTAATGCTTTTTAAGGGTTAATGGAGGGGATCAAATTAATCAATGAGCAGTGATTTTACCCCATATGCAGCTGTAAAAAGCTTGATGTTCCAACCCAATTTCCACTGGCTCCAATCCCTCTCCACGCAAAGAGCAAAAGCTACGGACTGAATCGATCCCATGACCGACAATAGAGCCGTGCTCGAGTAATGGCATGGATATCTCTTGCTCATTTTTGCCTGAAACTCCATATCCAAGTTATTCAAAACCTAATTCGTTATTTCGAAAAGCAAACACACCACACAAAATTACTACATAAACAAGCTCACCTGAACTATGAGCCACATTGCATAGGAAACGACGCAGCCGAGTGCCAAGAAGGAGCCCAGCAGGTGACTCCCGGTGCTTCTATGGGAGGAGGACGATAACGGTGATGTTGCCGCCTGATGTCCTCGAAGAAGGTCAACGTGAGTTGACCAGATGGAGAACTCTGGTCCTTTGAAGAAGGTAAAGATCATAGCACCACCAAGACCCACCACTGTCCCCACAAGCTTTGCCTTCCCTGCATGGCTTCCTAGTGCCAACTTCTCCAACCTGTGCATGAGTTCATTAATTAACCCTACATATACATCCAAATTAATTCAATTAAAATTAAAGTCAATGTAAACTTAATCAATTTACTAACCTGAAAGAGATGGCCATGATGAAGGTGAAGGCTGGAATCAGATTTGCAGTGGCTGCAACAAAGGTTGGTGATGTTAAGACTAATCCCTCTATGAATAAATTTTCTGACAATGATCCCCTGCAATTAAATCTTAATTATTTCGATACGCTTCTAGAGTACTAATTAACTAATGGTATGAAATTATAAGTCAGTACGCACCCAAATAATCCGCAGAGAAAAGCTTGAAAGAGTACGACTAGAGTGAGTTTGGGCCTGCTGTTCCTGTAAATTAATTTGTATACCAAAAAAATTTAAGAGGGTTTTATTTTCTAAAATTAAATTATGCTAGAAAATTTATTAATAGATACCGTTCGAGTATAAGAGCAAGAGGAACGATAATGGCAGATGAAAACATGAGACGGTAGGCAACGAGAATCCTGAGATTCATTCCAGAGTCTGCTGCAACCTTGTAGAATATACTCGTTGCTGCATATGCAATCTGAGCGATCACCATCGTTATCACTGGCTTCATTAAGCCATCAACTACACTACTCTCACTACTCTGCTTCCCCATTTGGCTTCAAAATGCAGAGAGAGAGAGAGAGAGATGCTTTGGTTAGACTTTAGTTGTGAGTGGTGAGTTGTCATGTTATACACTGTTTGTCCCGTAGGTAAGTGATGCTCTTTGTGGCTAAATTACGATTGTGCCCGTTTTGTTTAAATCTGCTGAAATTTCCATTTGGACATTTGGTTGATCCTCGACTTTTCAACACTAGGATATTTGTTTTCTGCACACACTTTCAGAGAGGCTAATAGGGTTTCAAAAATTGACAAGTTAATCAAGCTTCTACGTAGTTCAATCCCTTTCATATTCATATGTTTACTTTGATAAACGCTTCTATCAGATCCCAAGAGGATATTTGTTGTTGTATATTTTCGCATGAATAAGAGAGAGAGGACATTGTGTTCTTTGATTTCCACTCAGAAAATATTAATTAGAGTGAGAACAAAAGAAATATATACAATTAATTAAATTTTTACATATAAAAATAGTCTTTTTTAAATAGTGGCTTAATTAATTAGTGGTTTCAACTACAGTACTATGTCACTATTTTAAAGTATGTTGATCATCTATACTATTATTAAGAAAAAATAGTTTGTTAGCCAAAATCTAGAATTTTGATAAGAATGACCCTAGAAAATTAATAAATTGTGAGTATTAATTAAATCACAAAGATAACTAAGACATTTATAAAATATATTTATATTAAAAAAATAAACAAAAAAGTATCCACATCCCACTTTTCTCTACAATATATAACCAACTCTTTTTTTTTTTTTCTGAAAAAAAAAATTAATAACTTGCATATGCAAACATGTGTGGAAAAAGACTAGTTTGAAATAAGCGAGACCATGGATGTCACATGTAAGTCTCACTTGCATAATGTCATGGGTGGGAATGGTTATTTCTAATATTCTAATTATGAAAAATATTCTTTTGTAGAAAAAAAATTTACTTAGATAAAATTTCGGCCGTAGAATTCATGAATGTCTTTTTTTGTTCAAAAGAACAACGAACTCGATCATGACTCTTCATTTTCGTTTGAGTTAAATCTTAAACTGAAAAATCTAATTAATTTCAAACAATCCCGATCACACACGCATATATAGACACACGCATTTTAAACCCTATAGCTTGAGCTACATAATGCGTGCCATAGTACTCATAATAGAGTTGGTGGGTTTTGATAACAATATATTGATCATTGTTTTGTGTGAGCTTTTAGAGGCTTCATTTAGAGAGATTCTACTAGGCTCTATATATATTGTCATGTTCTCGTTATCTTTCACAAGTAAAATGCAAACTTTATGCTGATAAATGTATGGAAGCTATAGCTTCAAGTTAGATGGTTGCTTAGGTACGTCACTTAATGTTCCACTTTAATTAGAGTTCATTCCTTTCTCATACATATCAGACACAATCTTAAAATTGACAGCAATTCCAAGTCTAGGGTTTCTTCTTTTCTCACACGCATATATATTCTTTATCCGAATAAAGTTAGCTTTTAAAGTGTTTATCTTGCATTCTTATTGCGTATGGTTATCGAGTTTGTACTATTTCTTGTAATATGACAAATTTCAGTTTACTATCCTGATGTTTGATTTCGACATCATGTTAGTCCCTCCTCTTTCAATTTCCAACCTCCGTACTCTCAATTTCCATCAACCGTGCCCAAAATTGTCTCAGGCATCCAAATTAATTGGACATTAAGTGTTGAGCTGGCACTGACAAACTGCTGCCTTAGGCCCACTTAAATGGCTAAATTCTACATTTCACACAATTTTTCGGCCAAAAAATATTGGGATTTTAGGAGCACAAACGGTTATGTTTATTTGATGGAATACCAAAAGCAGAATAAGTGATTTAAATCGGTAAAGAGTTTGAGTAGAGAAGAAGACGAAGATTTAGCAACTCCTCCTCTTACCTCCCCTCAAGCCCAATCCAGGCAACTCCTTCGCCGCTACTCCTCCCCCCGGAATATTGAAGCACAATTGGCTTCTCAAGCACTGGATCAAAGTCGTCGTCGTAGCCATCCTCATCTTCTCGGGATCGGATTTCCAGCGACCCGGCCTAGTGACTCGAACTCTGCTCCGAAATCGACAATCTCAAGTGTCTCATCCGCAGCCGGAGCTACAAATTGGTCCTCATCGTCTTCCACTACTCAAATCCCCTGATTTATGTAAAGATTACAATTTTATTGTAGATTCATTCGATTCATTGTTGGTAGGAAGAGTAAGGAGGGAAAGAAGAGTGCTATTCTTCTCCACAAGCTCAATTTGAAGACTATAAGTGTTGAAAGAGATATTTCTCTCCGTACACGATTGTATCGCTTTGCAGATTCGTCAATGGGTTTGTGAGAGGCTTTTCTCAATTGGCTCTTTAGGTATGTTGCTCTTTCTCGATCTCTTTCTTAATTCAATTTTGAGCTTTCTGGTTATGGGTTTTGGGAGTTTGGGGATTGGATTGGACTCCAATTTAGCACCTTTGTTTCAGAAATTTTGTTGTTTTATTTTCTCATCTTCTTTAGAATGCAGGATTTTGATTTGGGATTGAAAGCAACAGTCTTGACTCTTGAGTAGAATTTGGTTTGGGTTTTGGTTGAAATTCACAAGATCATTTGATTCGTGACCTCCTTCTTGTTATCTCGTCCACGGCGAAGCCGGCGAGGGCTTCAGTTTCAAGGCTGTTCTAGGAGCTGGCAAGGGAATCGCGAATTCTGCCGAGGGTGTCCATTGTAGATGATGAGAAGAAGGATGATCAAGAGAATGCGATGAAAGAGAAGAGGAAAAAGAGGACAAGAGTGAAGAATGAGTACAACTGAAGGGAACCATTAAGGGCACATTAGGAATTTAACCCTTCATGTGGGCCCACTCGTTGGGTTTGTCAGAGCCAGCTCATCACTTAACATGGATTTGGAAGGCTGGCGAAATTTTGGGCACAATTGATCGAAATTGAGACCTCAAGGGTGTTGCTAATGAAATTGAAAGTGGAGTGACTGACGTGATGTCGAGTGTAAACCACAGGGTGGTAAAGTGAAATTTGTCCCTTGTAAGGATATATAAGTGTGGAGCTTCCATCGCATATATCTAGTACTACAATTTTAGTTAATAAAGAAAGATCTATTTAGAAGTTGCTTTCTATCAATAAGGTTTTGCAAGTATGATGCTTCAGCATGGTCGGACTATTTTGTCCATGCCATCTACTCTTGATCAACTGTAAAAACATCAATTCATTATTGAAACACAGTTCTTTAAGTTGAATGAGAAGGATTCAACATAAAACAAAATAAGAGTAAGGCTACCCTTTTGGAAGAGCTGATCTAGAAAAAATAAAGCGCCCAATCCAGCCTCCTCTATCTCGGTCATATAAGTTTTGAAATTACAAAGGCATCAATCACTAATAGGAAAGTAGTCATTTTACATTTTACATTTTACATATATCACACAAAAATTCACATACTAAGAGGTATCTCTATGAGAAATACTTCAATATACACAGAAGATGGTGCAAAAACTATATTCACACAGTTTTATGTGTAAATATAGTCTAAAAGTGAGGCCGTGAAAATTTTATATGAACTCCCATAACCAACCCATGTGAAAAAAGGTTGAAAGGATAAGGGATTCAACGGATCTTGCAAATGCTTTAGAATGAGAAATTTAACTCACGCAGATTTCTATATGAAGTATGTTGATATATATATCTATTTTGTGAGTCTTATTAGTAATGTATTTTTACAGTAAACAAATAAGTGCCTGTAAATCTCAACGTAATTTAACATAAGTCAGTAGTCCTCAATAATAATCAATAGTAGTCAACAATATTCAACAGTTAACATATTCAACCTAATCTACTCAACCCAATGGGGGTAGGCACGGACCGGGATGGCTATGCATCCCAAACCCAAACCCGATTCTAACAAGAGGATGGGATGGGGCAGGACAAGATTACGTTTTTTTGAAAATTGATCTTGTCTCATCCCATTCCTTTCGGTTTCAAGTTCATTCGGGGTCATTGAGCCCCTTTTGAATAATCTAAATATAGTTTGTATAATCTAAGTTAGTATCAATAATCATTCACAATTCATAATAACCAAATACCTACAGTAATACAATATAGCATTATCATATAGAAACCAAGCCTTATGGCATACTACAACTTTTCACCAAAACACATAACAAAGCAAGAAGATGCAAGTTAACGAACATAGATCATTAAATAAACAAATGTGAGGTTGCTTTTGTATAGGAGGCAAGGTGATCTTCTTGTTACTTTTACCTGCATAACAATGATAACATGAAATTAAGAGAATGATATCAACAATTAAGAACACACAGGAACAATGTCAATTCTTCTTATCAATACACAGGAACAATGTCAATTCTTCTTATCAATACACTCAAATAATGATCCTTTTTTTTTTTTTTTTTGAGAAATAGATAACTTCATTAAACTTATCTAGTTATCTATGGCCAGAAGGCACGTACATCACATGTTGTTTCATACCAACCGTTCTAGATGGCACAAACTGCCAAACAAATGACATGCGACCCTTATTGTAAAATACACACACTTATTAAAGTGCCTAACCAAATGAGTAAAACCCAAAACTATCTAAGTTCTTGCCTTAGCAACTCTACTCGCCTAGAGACCTCAATTTGTGTACGAATAGAGGAGCTAACTTACATAGCACCAGACTCTAAATCAAAAGGTAGGCACAGTAGCAGGAACCCTAGAGTTTCCCCTTGCCCTTAGCTTTAGGGCCAACCTCATGAGCTAATAGTAGCAGAAGAATAGGTGAGACGCAAAGAGGTCAATCCCACCTTCTTTTGAGATCGAGGACCCTTGTTCTTGCTTCCAAGCAATCTGCCCAACCTCTTCTTCAGTGTCACCAGTGCGACATCATCCTCAGCTTCAGCCAAACCAAGAGCTTCCACATGGAGTGTGAGAAGCTTACCACCCAATGGTTTTGAATTTCTTATAAGAAGGGACAGTTGCCTCTTGTCGACCTCTTTTCTTGTAGGTCAAGGTTTGCTTCTCCCAGCTTGCATGGCAGGAGTAGTAGCAAGATCTTGTGAAACGGTTTCAGAAGGTTCTACCGAGGACAACCCAGTGGTCTTTTCCGGCAACACATCCTCTTGATTCATACCTTCCATCTCTGACGTGGTGTGCACGGTATCCTGAGAAGCAGCAATTCCAGAAGTTGAACGCTCTAGACAATGAATGACTGGCTTCTTCTTTTTCAGCAAGGAAGAAGAAGGCATAGGTAGGTCTCAAGTAGTCTGAGCAGAGAAGGAGAAGGCGCCGCCAGAGGTAGAGGGGCCACCACCAAACTTCAAAACCCTAAGAGCAGAAACAACCGCATTGGGCTCCTCACATTTAGCCCCAGAATGTGTAATCAATCCACACTAAGGACATCTCCCTTTGAGATGTTCAAACTGGAGCTGCAGAATAGGCACTATGCCTGGGGCCAGAAAAACCCTTCGCTCAAGAATAACCAGTTTGGAGATGTCATGAGAGAAGAAAATTCGAACGATACCTTTTCGAAACTCTCTCTTATCGTAGTCCAGATAACCACTAAACAAGTTTCCAATAATGATGAAATTGTCAGGTTCCTCATAGAGATGAGGGATGTCAGAAACCCTAAACCACATCCTAACATGCTTTAGAGGGACTTCAGCGACGGGAAGAACACCATCATACTCCTCCAGACAGATTGGGGCTCTGTCAAAGCACCACACACTGCCCCTAAGCACCTTATTCTGATCCCGGACCGAATCAAAGGAGAACAAGAACCTATTGTCAGTCTTCTCTTGAATCCTAATCCTAAAGTCCTTCTCCACCATCCATATCTGGAAGAGATGCGATTTGAAAGCATCCGAGTCAATAAGTTTATGGGTGAGAGGTTTCCTCATAAGAAAAGATTTAGAAGATCGACGAACAGGACCTCCTCCAATCTTCCATGGATCTGAGGCGTTACTCCCTTCAGCAAGAGTCAAAGAGGCCGCAAAACTGGCAATGACTGCATCAATTGAAGCCATTGAGGAAGCGAAAAAGTGAAGATGGCAAAAGTCACTGACTATATAGCTAGGGTTTAGGGAGAGAGCCGCAAGGTTTTGAGAGAAAATCTCGCTAGTTTTTGGTGAGAATGGAAAACAACCCACTCAAATAATGATATCCCTTAATTATCAATTCTTCTTATTTACACAGAACAAATATTCTAATTACAACCTAAGAGAAAACTACTCCACACAAATAATGAAAATATAAATAAAAATATTCAATTGAAAAGCAACAAAGTTGGAAAGCTGCATTGGTACTTTATTCATAAGACTCATAACTCATAAACAACTTCTAGTGTTCCTTTCTTTCACTTAAGTTAACAATACATTCACTAGATAGTATCTTTGTATCCTTCACTTCCACGAAAACATATAACAAAGAAAATGTTTATTAGATAACTTCCATATCAATTTTCTTTAATTTCAACAACCAACGTGATGGACGGACTAGACCATCATGTTCACTCAAAAATAATAACGATCCTATCCAATATCGCCCGGGATAGGTTTAGGTTAATTTGCCCACCCCTACAACCCAATACACATGAAGACAAACTACATACTGAATCTTTTATCTCATCATTCTCATGTTCAATATTTCATTTATGTTTGTCAGTCAAAACATATAGGATGTTTTTATATTTTGTCAATTTTAATATCTTCAATTGTCTCAATGTGTTCAATACTTCACCAACGAATTTCCTTATCACCCACAAATATTCAAGACTTTACCACATTAAACTCCAGTCCCCAACAACAATAGCATTATAGTATGAGAAAGCATGACAACATAAAACCCTAGAACGAAACAAATCCTATACAATAAATTCTTGACTTTCATAAACAATCGATACTTTCTACACCACTGACATACATAGTATCATATATGGGAACCAAAACCCTAAGAGGAAAGAAACTCATATATGAGGGGACCCTTTTTGCATACCTCCAAATACATGTGGATCCTCATCAACCCGAAAATACCTCCACTAGTTTTCCATGTCGATTCATGATTTAGGATTGCCGAATCTAATCTACTTTTACCTAGACCTTGATTAATTTGTAACAAAATCTCTTATCCTCTGTCTTTTTTCTCATCTACTTGAACAAAGAGTGTGTGTGTGTGTGTAAGGGTGGACGTGGTTTCATTGGTTCAGTTTTCTGGTACTAAGTGAAACAGCAGAAGAAATTCGCTTAACCGGCTTATTGGTTCAATCCGGTTCGGCTTCGGTTAATTTTAACAAAGAAATTAAAAGTAACAACAAGAAATTAAACACATATATAAATTAAGGGTTAGGATCATGGGACACATTATTTTACACTTCTTCTTAGCCATTTAGGTTAAAGTGTTACTAATGAATTAAATTAGAAAAAATCCTAAGCGAGCCTCTGACGCACCTAAACCCTAAGCACCAGTCCAGACGGTCTCCATCTGTCATCACCCACCAAAACCATCACACCATGGCATCCATTGAAGATGTCACTGCGTCTTTTGTTGCCTTGTTCATTGAGCTCTCACGAAGAAATGGAAGTGCTCAATGCTGCCCTAAGCATTCCCACTTGCTTACCAAACCTTTGGCGAAACAACCTTCTTCGAGTGAGTTTGGGTTTTGGATAAGGGTTTCAAGATCCAGGAATGGGAACAGAACCACTTCATGCTGGCTTTTGATATGCTTAGGGATTAGAACAAGGTTCTACGGGGTGGACCATGGAGATTCAATCACGCTCATGTGGTTTCGCAAGAATATGATGGCGTTTCACCTCTGCAGACTGTTGAAATGAACACTTTCTTCTTTTTGGGTGCGAATCACTAACATCCCACTCTTGTTTGAAGACCCTTATACAATGAGGGATATTTCCTTTGTGGCTAGTAAGTTTATTGAACTTGATGAGAAGCTTTTTGAAAACATGGAGAAGGTTAGGGTTAGGGTTTCACATGAGCTCTCTAAACCTTTCTTTCTCCAAAAAAACCCTACGACTTGCTTCAACTGTGGAAGCTGACATCTCCTTCTTCTTTGAGAAGCTGGTAGGCAAGTGCAACATGTGCAATTGTTCATGAAGGAGATCATTGCCCTCTAGGAAGTTCATCTTTAAGACTGGAGCATAGCCCTCTAGAGAAAAGATTTAAAATTGGAAGCTATTTTTTAGGGTTTACTGTGAATAAGTTCATGGACGGTGCATTTAGGTTTCAGGGAATCCAAACTCCTATTTTACCTTCTGCTGGTAGATCACTATTTGGACCTCTTAAGTATACTGGACGAAGACCTATTGTAATGGGTGAGAAGATAGTGTCTTCCAAGGCCAGTGCAGGTCAATGGCATTGATCACGGTCACAAAACCATTAACGACTCCCCTTCTGCACAAGGTGCTGCAACTATACCTTGTTATGAACTGGCATTTGAGGGGGTAAGTGAATGTGCGAATGACTATGCCATGAGGGAATTGCATGTTGCACCCACTGTGTCTGAACTTGAAATAGCGGCTGTGGCTGCTTTGACTCCACTTGAGAAACCGAAACCTAAGAAAAGGAATAGGCCTCCATCATCTGGTTCGTCTAAAAAAAAAACTAAAATCTTATTGTCAGAGCTGTTCAACAATGTAGCACTACATGATGCACCAACAAGAAACTAAAGGTATTGGAATTCCCTAGCAAATTCTCTGCTAGGTCTCTTGAATTGATTGAGGCACATGGCAGCATTTTGGTGCCCAAGGGCATGATGCCGGAATTGCAAGCTGAACCAAAGAAAAAGAGAGGGAGGCCGCTTAGATTCAAGAACAAGAACCCTCCTAAATTGAAAAGGGTTGCCAAAGCACAAGAAACCTGCCTTGCTTATCTTACTAAACCTCCTAGCCCTAGTGAGAAAGGTAAAGAGAAAATTTAAGTTTTTGTTTATGTGTGACTTGGTATATTTGCTATGTTCTTTGCATAGTTTATAGGCACACTTTGAATAAGGGAGCATTAATTGTAATTATGGGTCATCATGGGCTGGGCTAGGGCCGGCCCTACCCTAAATTTTAGGGCTTAGGGTCGGGTCGGGCAGGGCCGGGCTTAGTCAAAGTCAATAAAATTTAGAGCCGGGGCTTAAATATGCTAACCCTTACTCGCCCGAAAGGCCCGATCCACTAGGGTTGGGTAGGGCCGGCCTTCCGAATAGGGCCGAAATGGGCCTTAATTTGTTTAACAAAAAGAAATATATTATTTTTATTTTTTATCTCAAAATGTGGCTCAATGGTTATATATTTATACAAGACTCATAGTTTTTTGTTGATCATATTTAATATATATATATATATAAATATATAATGGAATTAACTTATAAGTTATAACATTTATAAATATTAGTTAAGATGGTTATACTCAATTAACTATCTCTCTAGATCTCCCAAAATTAATTGTTGTTTAACAAAGGAAACAAAAATTAAAGAAAATAAGGCTTAGGAAATCAATTATAAAAAAGAGATAAGTTGTATGTTATAGACTAAAAAGAAACATATTTAAAAAATAGAAAATTATTAGGGCTTAATTGGGCTGGCTTAAAGGGTTGGGCCTGACTTGGTCCTAACGGGTTCAAACGGGTCGGGCCGTAGGGTAGGGTCGGACTTCATTTGAATGACCCTTACCCTACCCTATTTGAGAAAGGGTAGGGCTGGCCGCCCTAATGCAAGGGCTGGGCGGGCTTAGGGCCGACGGGCTAAATGATAAGGCCTTATTGTAATAGTGAGTGCTGCTAGCATGCCATTTGCCACATCATACTTGAAACTGCTTGCAAAGCTGCACTTTCAAGAGTTGATCTGGCAATTTCCTTAAATTTGAAAAAAGCAATGTTCTAAAAAACGGCCTGTGCGTTAGGCTTAGGTGGTGGGCAATTAGGCGTCCGCCTAGGCGCTTTAGGAGGGCTAGGCAGAGCATCTGGGCGCTGGACGTCGGGTGTTTTTTAGATCTGGAACTGGAGAATCTCGTCATCAGAGGAAGAAGATGGCGGCGACGAAACGGAGGAAGATGAAAGTATAAGAGAAATAGGGATTTTGATACATATCCAGACGCAGACGATGATTTTTACCTGAGGGTGGATCAAAGATATGCGCGGTGATCAGAAGAGAATCGATCAGTGACGTTGGGCGGAGCCGCGGAGGTGAGGTGAAGTCTGGACTGGGAGCGGTTGAAGTTCTCAATCTTTGTTTAGAAAGAGGAGGAAGATCAGGGGATGCTTGGACGTGGATGTACATTCAATTAATGCCATCAAGAGGATAAACACAAGAACTAGAAACAGATAAAGAAAGAAAGCAAAAGCATCTGACAAAAAAAACAACTATACAAATAATGAAATAAAAAATGGAAAAGATGTATATCTTTCATGTTCCACAGCCCACGTGAGAAAAGATTTGTTTTGTTATAAAAATTATAATGTCTTCTACATTTTCATTGATCTATGTTAAAAAATAAATAAAATAATAAAAACCGCCTAGACTCCCGCCTAGGCCCCTAGGCGCTAGGCCCCGGACCACTGGCCGACTAGCACCTAGCTTTTTTAGAACCTTGGAAAAAAGTGATATTTGAATTAGATTCAAAGGAGGTTATTACTGAACTTAAGTTGTCAAGTGCAAGTAAAAATTGGAGAATTTACCCGATTATTGAGTAGATCAAAAGGCGTTGCTCTGCATTTGACGATTGTTGCTGGGACTGGGTTCCCCGTGAAGCGACCCGTGCTGCCCACAAAGCCGCCTCGCTTGCCTTCCTGACGGTGGGTCCTTCGAGATGGGCTAACCAGCCACCACCATCCCTCACTCTGGTTATGAGGAACGATAGCTTGCCCTGCCCCCATGGGACTGAGCTCTGTTCTGGGTTGCTCTTCTGTTTCCTATCTCTGGTTTGACTTAGGTGGAGAGCAACCTTTCCGTTTCGGTTTGTATCTTGGGCTTGTGCTTTTGCTAGGCCTCTTGGGATTTACCTTAATGAAATTTCTCATTAGCAAAAAAAAAATAAAGAAATTAATCAAGACCATTGAAATTACTTAAATCTAATAGCTAAAAAGAAGTGTAAAAATATTGTAACCGGATCCATCAATTAAAGTATAGTTAGAGTAATAATTTGGTGCTTGAGAGGCTACATAAGAAATTATTTTTTCATAAGAAAGACAAGTCGTAGTAAAAGAAGTAAGAAAGTGAAGAAGAAATTGACGCGTGTAATCACGCGAGTAAAATGACGAGTCGTGACGTGTAGGGTCATAAATCTTTTGTTTCCCGCCCCCCGATCCCGCGCCTCACTACCTCTCTCTCTGCCTCCTTCTGTGGGAGAGAGCTTCCACAGTCCCCTCGTCAATGGAAGTGTGAGAGTCTTGACAATCGCAGACTTACTCCAACGCGGCCGTTGCCTCACCGGAACCTCCTCTTTCGGTACCCCTTCATTTGCTCCAAAATCAAACCCCTCCATTTCTCCCATCCCCTCAAACCCTAACCCTAATGCCACCACTAAGGTTCTCCCCTCTCTCGACCGCTTTGCCCTCATCATCGGAACTATAACACTCCCCAGCGCCACCTCCGCCTCCGCTTCAAACGCCGCCGCTCCTCGATGCTCCTACAACACTTGCTTCCAATTCTCAGACAACTCGGCCGCCTCGATCTGCTGCGACGTTCTTGATTTCGATGCTCGGATTCTCGACAAGAGAATCAATGTTCTCGCTTGGAATTTCATTCCATTCAAACGTGGCGGTGGGTTCTTGGAGATTATCAGATGGGGGTTTCAGGATTCAATTGCTGGAATTTGGCCCTGTTCGAATATCATTTCTATGGAGTTAGGCTCTTTCACTGCTAATGCTAATGAAGACAGTTCCAAGGCTCGTCATGGTGTGTTCGGCGCACTGGAGTCGGTTAGCCCTTTCTCCATTGTTTCATGTAGAACAGGTGATAGCAATTCGAAAAGCAACAAGGCTTTGGATTCAGGCCCTGCGACAAGCCTCCGCGGCTTCTTAGTCCAATTTATGGTTTGTGAGTGTAGATCATGCAGTTCAAAGGAGTCAATCATGGTTTTGAAGGATTCAATTCAAGAAAGAGATACTCATTCTTTTACCAAACCAATGTTTGTGTATTGTTGCGGTTCTGCTTCATCCTGGCATCCGGTATTTACGAAACTTGTGGGAAATATTGTTGCTATATCAGGCTTGAAAAAGAAGTTGGTTTTTATAGGGAAGGAAGAGTCCAAAGTAATGTGTGTAACTACAGGAAGTTCTGCCTTGCATTTGAGCAGATTGTCCAAGAAATGGACGCCGAAAGTTACAGTAGGTAGAAAGGGAAATGGGGAAGTTGGTACATATAGAGGGATAGTTAAAGGTGTGTATATGCAAGGAATGGTTGTGGAATTGGACAATGAGGTGTGGCTTTTGTTAACTGATCAACTGCTTACTCCACCACATAGTCTTAGGGTGGGTGCTCTTGTAAGTCTTCTAACTTTTATTGATCTGGCCTCCAAGTTTTTCCCTCTACTACCTTTTGATGTCTTCTTTTAATTTGGCCTTTTTGTTTGTTACTAGGTTTCTGTGAGAAATGCCCATTTTGTAAATCCCAGATTTTCTTGGACAAGAAGAATGCTTATACTTGGTGGTTGCTTTAGGACCAATGTAATTGTGGAATCCTTCTCTCCAATAGAAACTCGGTAAAACATGTATTTTTAATTGCTATTGGGAAAATTATCAATCATGGCCTTTTTATGGTGGCTTCAGGAAATAAATTCCTACTACTGACTTATGGATAGAAAATCTGGATTCCTCTCATTGTATTGCTATTCTAATGTGCATTGTAGCTATTTAATTTCTTTGGGATACCCAGACATTCATGCGTGTAGTAAGTAATTCCACTTGAATGCTGCAGGTGTCATATAGCCTCACAATCACAGAGTTCCTTGGGGAAGTTCATCGAGTCCTTAGCATTTTCTTCCAGATTATGGTATTGGTTTCTTAGTTAACTTAATTGAGCTTTGGATTTGATTTATCTGGTTTATCTATAATCATTAAAAGATGAATTTCCTGGTTAGTTTATTTAGCTGGACTGTTGAATTTCAGGGTATTGCTGGTTGCCTCGTATTTCCGGAAAAAGTTTGCTGGTATCTTATCTGAGAAGGAAATTTTGGGCTCAAAACATGTAAATTACATTTTTATGAAACGTATATTTTCTTGCAATGTAGTTTTTATTTGGTTTCTGATTAGTTAATTTGGACGGTTGCAAGGTGCTACCAGAAGGGAGGATTAGTTGAGATGTTTGCTAGTTCACAGATGCCTTCATCAATGCATCAAACTCGGGTAATTTGGTTTTTGCTTTTGGATTAGCAAGACCTTTTCTTATTGTACTTTTTTTTTGGGTACATTTTTCTTATTGTACTTTGCTTTCATATTTTTATATAGTTTTGTTTTGCAGCCGGGAGTATTCATGGAATTTTGCAAGCATGATTCCTGTGCCTGTGGTTGTGAGCCATACATAGATAATCTGACTCTGGTACGTCAGGCCAGGATAATTTTTGTGATCTACGTATGAATTGTCTTTTTTACTGGCTCATTTGATTTGGTATATTATTGTACTAAAAGTAACTCTGTTGAAATTTCAGGTGATCCCCTTGTCTTTTTTCATATGTCACTGTGAGCCCACATGGATGAGGGCACTGAACCTGGAAGGTAACAGTAGACAATTTCATGATGACAAACAGTACAGCCGTCAATTATGTGAAGGGAGATCTTATGTTCAGTCTATTAGAAAGATCTTTTCAAGTCATGATATAGGCATAACTTTGATTGGAAGTTTGAAGGTTAGTGGTCTTGTTAATGGTTATCAATTTTCTGGTTGAAATATTTTGCATATTTACAGCAGTATTATTTGGTGTGTATTGTCATTGCCATCGCCATATAGTGCTTGTGGTAATTCAACAGCTCAATGTGAGTTGTGCTCTTTTATCTCCTTTGATTTTTAAGTAGTGCAGTTTATTACTTGATTTATGTACCTCTGTATGTTGATGATATACAGACTTCTCCATCTTCCGGAAGACTGCAGTTGGTTGATGCAACTGGTAGCATTGATGTTCTTGTACCAGACCTTCCATCAACTTGGGATGCCACTAGAATAATCAAGGTCATGTTTGACAATAATAGTACTTGGGTCAATTAATTTATATTTCAACTATGTCCTTTGTATCTCTGGACTCACTTGGGTCATTTTGGCTTTCTAGGTAGTTGACTACAGTGTAATTATTGAAGGCATGCCTGGGTCTGTGGATTCTGGAGGATTGCTTGAATATGATTTGTTCTCAACTCGAGCTATCTTTGATTTTGTACCATTGGCAAGAAAGGTGAACTTAACAGTTTGTGTTTACTTTCGCTTGAGAAGTCCGTTGTGCAGAAATCTTTGCTTTTATCCTTGTACTGGATTGGGAGAAGATTTGAAGAGATTTGAAGGTGGAACATTTCACCTGCTATGGATTACCCACAAATTTCCTGTGTTACACAAGGTATACTCCTGCTGTATCGCTTATGTAATTGATGCAATTTTTTAAAAGCAGCTCCAGGAGTTTCATATATGTCTTTAGAAACCCAAAGCAGAAAATGGAGAAGTCATTTGTTGTAGCAGTCTTGACAGTAGACATGTATAGCTATCTTCTGTTTTTACTTCATGTGTTTGACCAGTTGTAATGCATTTTATCAGCTTCAAGGTGATGTGTTAACAAGCTCATCAAGTATGTTTGTTGAGGCTATAATCTTGCCATGGAATTTATCAGTTGCTGAAAACAATGGTATTGCATGTCAAACTGGGGTAGTTGGGGATGATCCAAAAAATTCCATGGAATTTTGTGCTGTTGGATGTTACTTGAAGAATGATTCTTTCAAGAGACGGAAGGTTTGTGATTCATCAAGGAAGGAACTAAGTTCTGGTTCAATGGACTGTTCCTTTGAGGCCGTCGGAAAAGTGAATTCTTGTTCTGAGTCTTACATTGAATCCAGTGAGGATAAAACATATAGCAACTTGAGTTGTCCTGAAATATCTGGTTTGGCTATAATTAGTGGAGTTACTCGTTCAGTTATCTTGTACCGTACCAAAGCCAAATTAAACAGTGGTGGCTTTTGCGGTCCAAGTGGACAGAAGATATTGCTCGAGTTTAAGTCTGACAGCTTTTATAAGTATCAGGTGTGTCAGCTTTCTCCTTTTTGTAATTAGTACATGCTGCAGGGGGAATAACTATTTCTGTAAATAACTTGTTTTCATTCATATTTTACATTGCAGCTGTTGCAGATTGGCTGTTATTATATCACAAAGCATGATAGAGAAAATTCTTTTTGTAAACTTAAGGGCTCTGACTATTTCATTGGTAAAAAAATTCTCATCCCTCCCACAACTCATCTGTGGAGCCTTTCATTTGGTTCTGATAAGGTTTGTCAAAATAACAGTTCATCAAAGTGTATTCCATTGGATGATTCTCTTAGAAGTGACGAGCTTCTATCTGGATATCATAACGAAGTACTTCTTCAGACGTCCAATGAAAATTTGTCTGAAACCTCTTCAGACATGTGTCTCTGTCTGTCTGCAAGCGTATTAGGTCTTGGAGAGCTGCACCTAAAGGAACTGAAAGAAAGCCTGATCAAGCCAGTTGTGACACCTAAAGACATTCCAAAAATCTCTTCATGCATTAGGCCTGTAACAACTGCGCCTCCACTATCAACTGAATCTAACCGTATGTTTCCTGAGGGAGACCTAATATCTATGCGTGGGCATGTGGTTGCGGTTCATAGCATTGAGGACAACTCTGTTGATCCATATTTGAACCGTCAAAACCTTCGTGATCCTCTTGAGCTGAGATTCTTGCAGAGGACAACAAGCAGTTGCATTCACGTGTTGGTGGATAATCAAATTGTAATTCCCATATGCTCTTTCTTTCTTTCTTTATTCGTTTCTTTTTTTTTTTGCACGTCTTCTAGATAAGAAACTATAAATATATTTTGATCTCATAGGATCATTTTAATCAAATAGGTAAAGCTATCTGGTTCTTTGTGCAAACATGATTTTCCAGTCGGATTTGGACCTGGTGTGGATGCAACGTTTTATCGGATTCTTGCACTGTGGTACGCACAGTCTTCTCCTTCAGTCACTCTGTTCCTCTTTTCAGAATTCTTGCTCTCATGTGTAGTGGCAGTGTGATATTGTCTTGAACAATTTCAGTACCAGTCTTTTTAACAGATTTTATGTAACTTTTTATTTATATTTTCTTGCTTATATTTTTTCATTCCGAAACCGATAGTTATAAAGTTTCTACTTTTTTTTATTCAGGATTTTTTTTCTTCATTTTTATTAATAAATGAAGTTAGTTTTTGACCTCCATATGTTGGTTGCTGGAACTCTATCTGTTTAATGATACCATGGTCTTTGTTTACTTCAAAAGTACTTTCCAGTCGGGAAGAGAATTTCCAGACGGAATCTAGCAGCTGAATGGGAAACTGTTGGTATATATTAAGTTGATTGCTTGACGTCTATCCTTTGGTTTTTCAGGGAGCAGAATAGATGGATCTTGACATCGGTATCATTTATTACCATCCATTCCATAAGTGGAGACAATGAATCATGTGGTGTCAAGTGCTCTAATCCTGCTTCATACATGCCCAGTGCTTCGCCTCAAGAGATCGCCCATTCAGGGTTGATATCTGAATTGGTTCAAAGTTTGGACTTCAAGCCAGTGCTGTTGCATTGTAGGGTGAGTTCTGTAGATTTGTTTGTTTTACTAGCAGCCAAGCTGATTATTCTTCTTTTCTATACCTTTAATCTTGTTCCTAGAGGGATGAGGCTTCTTCTTCACATATCAACATTGCAATTCTGTAGGTTGTTGCTATCCATTTCCTGGTTCTAGAGAAGAAAAGTAGAAATGTCAATTATCAACTAAAAAATCACTTGAGGCAGCATCTTGTTGATGTCCCACTTGCTGGCTTTGTTCTAGGTAATCTATTGATTTATTTCAGAAAGATTATTGTGGAGTTTGCTTGGGGGTGTAAAAAGATGTTAAAATATTCAAAGTTTACTCTCTGTGTCTTCATTCGTTAAATTTCTTTATCCCTTGAATTGTTTTCAGGTTCTTTAAGAAAACTGAATGTGATTTGGATGAAGTCCAACACTATATCCCATAAATGCAAGTAGCGATGCTAGTGTTACAGAATCTGATGTGGTGGCTTATATGGGAATGCCCGTTTTAAATTATTGGAATGAACTGATGGCACTTAGCGTGAAACGCATGGCATGCTACCTAAGTGGCCTTGTCAATTTGTAAACTAGTTTTTTATTAATTAATTAATTTATTTGTTGTTTATTTTCTTTTAAGGCCTTTCTACCAATAGCATTTTAAATGTAGAATTCTACTGTTGAATACCATCTCTCCCTTTGTTGATATATGTTTCTAGATGATGGCCATGTTTAAATATCAACACATGCGGACAATGTATGCATAATGCAGTTGGTGCTACTTTTTAGCCAGTATTAACAAAATGATATCCAGATTGGGGACTATCTTCAACACTAGGAAGCAGGCTGCTTGCTTGGTGATGAATGGATGAACAAAAATTATGTTGCTATTGTACTCCTTTTGGCATTAGTTGATATTGTTTTAATCTCTACCTTTAATGTGCAGATGATGGTTCTTCTCCATGCTGTTGTTGGGCTAATGCTGAAAGAGCAGCAACCTTGCTGAGGCTGCATGAAGAATTCCCACAGTTAGCTTTTGAAAATAGTGGCTGGACCTTAAAGTGGGTCAGAACAAACAATAATTCCTGGAGTTCCACTATCTGTCATCTCGAGAGAATTTTAAATAATCATCATCGTATTGTAGTGAGGAACTATGGATCAATGTTTGATTCGTCTTATCAAGATCTCGCTGTGTCTGTGAGTTCAGATAATGCCCTAAGCAGCTATGATGAAAACCTTCTAAAGTTTATAGTCTTCAATGCTTGCTTCAGCAAATTTTGGGTTAGTTGGTTTTCAATTTGGAATTGGTTCATAAAATATAGTTGGCATTCCTCTAGACCTTTCCATGCATGTCCAAATTATCTGCGTGGTAAGATATTTTTTCATTTGTTGCAGACCATTGGTGCTAGTAGGATGGATTTGGATGCTGTCAGGCTATTGAAGACAGAGAACCTTGTGGAAATGGAGATGTCTATGCAATCCATGCAACATATATGGGCCACAGAAGTTCAACACATTAACCATCTCAGTCAGGCCAGGAATGTTATTCAAGAACTGATAGACGGGTGAATGTATTGTATTGATTAGTTATCTGCTGTGTGAGATTCTGAAGTGTGTCGAGTGTTTTCATGGGATATGATGATAGCATATTTGGTACTAATTGATTGGGTTTCTCTGTTGATCAATGAAGCCATAGCATCGTATGGCTCATATCTTCAGTTGTTCGTCATGGCCTCATAAAATATTGTATGGGAGTTCCAATTTGTGCAGAAAATTAGAGTTTCAGTTAGAACATGCATATCCAAATCACGAATGCCCGATACAATGTTAAGGTAGGTTGATTTAGATTTGTTCTTGAACTAGTTTGGCAACCAAACAAGATGACATGAAGCCATTTGCGAGCCAATTGGAACGCAAAGACTTCCCAAATATCTTCAGTACCAGTGACAAGGTGTGCCCAAGTTCCATTGATCTTCAGATTCCTGGGAAGTTAGGAAATTGGCTAGATATATGCGGAGAACTTGAGAAGAGGCACAGAATGTAATGAATGTGGATACCTGGAATGATCCAAGATTTGGTTTGTAATTAGGGAAAATGGTCCGTACGGTACCTGAAATTTTCCTCCTTATAACTTTAGTACCTGAATTTTAAAAAATATCAATTTGGTACATGCAGTTCTTTGCCCGACCAAGGATTGATACTTGTTGCCGCTACCTCCGTTACGGAACTTACCAGCTGGCAAATTTACAAGTGTACTCTCGTCCATTCACATATCAATTAATTTTTTTTCTTTCTCTAAGCATTTTTCCCCTCTCTCTCTCTCTCTCTCTCTCATTATCCTTCGTCAGTTCGTCTGCTTCTTCCTCTCTCAGTCTCTCTCTCCCTCTCCCAGTAAACGAAACTCTTAAATCAATCACAATTAAACAAAACCCATTTTCATTTTCATCTACACCCATAGAGCTAGCTTTAGTCGGTGGAGAGAGACCTAGAGCCTAGAAGAAGAAGAAGAACCGGCTCAACCTCAAGCAGCCACTCATGCTTAGCCGATCTATCACCGCCACGTCAGATGCCGGTGGAATCTCCGGTCGAGTCTCCGACCACGTCCTCACCGGTCGGGTTGAGAAATCATGAAGAAGGATCGGATTCAGAGGTGTGCCTTCCAAGTGCTTGATTACTCAATTGGAAATAAAATTACCTGCTTCGATCGGCTCCTTGGGAATAGACATGGCTTCGGGGACATCTGATAAAATTGGAATGGTATAAATGGTGTCATTGTTATTGGTGGTAGGATCGAACTTTCCTTTGTAAGCAAAGAAGCCTGACATTATTTGACCAGTAAAGTTTCTGTCTTTCTGTGGTTTTTGGAGTTGGAGTTGTGTAATTTCTTTGATCTCAATTGTTCATCAAGGAATTGGTCCCTCATTGTACGTAGACCCAGATCTCCTGCTTTAGAGATAAACTGAAGGCAAAAGAAATTATGGGAACTTGTGATGAAGAATACAATATTGCCTTCAGTTTCTCTTTATGGTATCAGAGCCAGGTTGATAGGTGACTTGGATGCTCTTGCTTCCTCTATCTTTGCTTCCGCAGTATCAGTTTCATTCAATTTCCTTTTTTTTCCAATTCAAAGCCCTAACCCCCAAATTCACTTTTGCTTTCAACCATAGATCCTTGCTCGAAGCTTGAGTTTTTCACTAGTGATATACGATCCAACCTCTTGAACTCCACCAGTATTTTCATGCCTCAATTGATCCGGAGTGATGTACTCTTTACCGGAGACGGTGTGGAGAAGCTCGAAGTCGAGGAATCAGTTGTATATAGTTTGAACAAGAAGAACTGAATGATTGTTTTTTTTTGAAGAATTAAGTGAATGTTAAAGAAGAAGATTTAGTGAAAATTGAAGTTTGTTTTCTTTTTGGAAGCATTGTTATGAGTGAAGGAAGTGTTTGAATTTGGGTTTGTGTTATATGGTAATGAAGAATTGGATGTGGAAACTAGTGAGAATGTAGAAGTGGGTTTATTAGGTTTGGGCATGAGATCTGTTTGGTTCGAGTAATACAGAGCAAATGAGATCCATGAGGTTTGGTTTATCAGGCTATGCTTAAGGAGATGATGTACAGAGGAGAGAGAGAGAGAGATGGGTGTTTCAGACACTATTTCTTATTTTGCATTCACCGTTTAAAAAAAAAAAAAAAAACCTTGCTTTTGATTTTTTTTTTTTAATTATATGCAGAAGAACAATTAAGAAAAAAAATAAAATAAAGGGTAAATTGGTCATTTTAAGTTCAAAAGTGCCAGCTGGCAAGTTCCGTAACGGAGGTAACGATGATATGTACCAATTCTCGGTCAGGCTAAGAACCTCAACTACCGAAGTGATATTTTTTGAAGTTTAGGTACCAAAAGTTATAAGGAGGAAAAATTCAAGTACTATACGGACCATTCTCTTTTGTAATTAAAGACTGAAAATGGTTAGAAAGAGGGACATGAACAAGAAGATGGAAACAAGAACAAAAACAGGGTATTTTCGAAATTTGAAATAACAAAAAGAAGATCAACTTAATAAAGTATAAGAATTAAGGGATTTTTGTGGTTTGTTGAAAAGTGGTGTGAATATCAATTTGAATACACAAGATAGTTTCACCCAAAAAATAAAAATACGTAAGGGAATTAGAGTTTTTATTATAAACAGTCCCTAAAGTTTGAGTTATTAGTTCATTTGACGCTTAGACTCCGTACGTTTTAAAATTACGTTTTAAAATTATCACATTAGTAACTCAAAATTAATTACCGACATACTTTTAGTACTCTCTATTAATAACATTTTTATTTTTTATTTTTTGTCAAGGGCAAAGCAGTCGGGGGAGTGGGTCCCATTGGAGAGGCAATACGCAAGGTCCCTTCATAGCCTGCAGCAAAGGCTGGACATTGGGAGGATCCGAACAGTGGCAACCGCCACCCTATGAGGACCCCGATAACTTGCATAATCATATGCGCAAACGAACCACAAACACAACAAAACCCATGTATAATAATAAAATATTCAGAGTCCAGCTCTTTCAAAAAAAATTCCATCAAAAGATGCATGTAAAACAGTGGGAAAAGTTTGTCTAGATCCATCACCACCAGAACCCGAACAACTTCATCTCACAACAGACAATGCCTATCCACATGTACCACACAGGCCCAAACACAACCAACCTACCGAGCCAAGCCGCAAAGGCAGACGACAAACCAATAACTTGCACCCAAACCGTAAGGTGGTTAAGCAGCACTGCCGTCACCCTGCCGATTTCGTCATAATTGGCCAAAACCATCGTAGCCATCCGCTAGTACCACAAGTTCTTTGGCAATACCCGTTGCTTGTTGCCCGAATCAATGAAGGGGAAGAGAAACCGACCGTTGGGCCACTCACAAGCCACCAAGTACGGCTCTGGCATCGACAATTCTAACAAATCTGGGACACGAAATGATGGAGAGCGATGATGGCAGGATCAAAGGGCTCAGGCGGCCTACCGGGTAGTGGTAGGTAGGCTTCGCTAGTGCTTCCAACTCTGGCTCTTGGAGGCTGCCATAACCGTGGATAGCAACTGCAGCAGCAAGGCACGATGTAACATCCTCAACGCTAGATATGGTATGGATGTTGGAGAGCACCAGAGAAGATAAAGGATAGGGAGGAAGTGGGAGTGGCCGAGAAGTAGAAAATGAAGGAGGAAGTGCGGCGTGAAAACCAAGGATGCCTTGCAGCTAGCTAGCTAGCTAGCTACTGAGTAAGATCAAGAGGGTTTCAGTGAGAACTGAACTTATCAAGTGCTGCACTTTACCAAGTGAACTGATTTCTACAAATTGCTCTACGAGTTTGTGGTCACTCGGAAAGAAAACTTATGGTTTTGGTTTCAAAGATCGTAACACGAGGTGCATAGTGGCGGATTGGCATCATTAATTATATGTTATGCATGTCTGTGTGATTATTTGCTTTTAGTATTGCTAAAAGTTGAACAAGAAATATGACACACACATCTCCTTGACTAGAGTAGAGACGCACCAAATGATAAGACTGAACATGTTGAGACAAAGAGAAGAACAAAAGTATAAGCAGCTTCTGAGAAGTATGTTATGAAATGGAGAAGATGAAAAAACTAGGGGTGGGCATCTGGATCCGAAAGACCGAAGGATCAAACCGGACCGAGTAAAAAAGACCGATTCGGTTCGGTTTTAATATGGAAATTATTGGTTCAGTTCAAAGACCGACCTGAATGTAGTGAATCAGTTCGGTCTCGGGTTTCAAATATTTGGAGACCGAAAGACCGACTCGACCCGAATTGTATATCATTTTCCACTTGTCAGTCTATGATTGGGCAATATATTAATATGCTAAATATTAATAAATAAAAATAAAAACACTCTAACCTAACTCACCTAGTCATCGAGTCGAGACCTAACTCGATACTAACCCTCTGAAGTCTGACCCTCTCTTCTCGAGTTCTCTCTCTCAGTCTCTCGGCTCTCCCAGCTCGATACCAGCTCCTCCGCCACTCTAGGTCTCCGAAATCCGCCTTCACCAGCGAGCAACTGGACGCGAAGCTCCAGAAGTTCGCCGTTGCAGAAGCCTACGATCTCAGAGAGGGCTCTCGGATCTTCGATTCCACATGGTTTCGGTCTAATGGTCGATTAACTCGATTCTCCTCGAAGCTCAATTCGGTGACTTCGGTCAGTATTCAGTAATGAGTAATCTAGGGTTTTCAATTTGAGTTTTTCGATCTGAAGTTTCTGAATTTACTGAACTTGAATGTGGTGAATTAGGTTCAGGCGATCTTGTACTCGAGCGCTCCCCAAATTTCATGGCTTCTCCTCAGAATTCATCCCAAAGTTCCGATTCCAATCCATCCCAAAGTTCCAATTCCAATTCAAATTCAAAAGCCATTGCTCTTCCAACACTAACTGATGCTTTGAGGGTTCAGACGATTCCGAAAACATTCCGAAGCTCAAAGAAGAAGGCTGCTGTGAAGAGAAAACGTGGTGGAGCTACAGATGCTGGACCGAGCAATGCTGGAGATGATGCAAATGAAGAAGGAAAAGAAGAAAAACCTGTTGGAAGATCTTGGGTGTGGTTGCACTTCAAGAAGATCGAGAAGCTTCAGTTTGAGATTAAGGAAGGTAAAAAAGTTCAAACTTGTGTTAAAGAGAGAGCTAAGTGTAATTACTGTGGAACTCATCTTGCATGTGATAGTTATGGAAATGGAACTAGTTCGCTTAGGAGACATATACAAGAAGTGTGCAAAAAAAGTGGGCAGCAGGTATTAAGTACCGGTGGTACTAAGGAGTTGGTGATGGTGAATGGAGTCACGAAGCTTGATACGACCAAAATAGACGCTCAACTTAACCCTGCAAGATGTAGTCGTTAGCAATATAGATTAAGCAAGGATCGTTCGATGCCAGAGATTGAGGGTAACCAATTTTATCACACAGAATAAAGACAAACTAATTTAAACTAACTAAAACACAAATCAAACAAACAAAATCTAAAACTAAACAAAATAAAACGTCAAACACATAAAAGAGAGAAAAAGATGGCAGAAAACAGAAGGGGATAGAAAGGACTCTGCAATCCTAAGTTGAAACAGATTTTGAGGTTTTTATGTTCCTACGAAAATAAAAGAAAAATAAGAAAGCAAAAACGATTTTGAATTTAGGTTTTGAGAAAATAAGATGGAGAACATGTTAGAGACTCGGAAATCCACCACCAATTACTTTCGAACAATGTTAAGTTAACCTAGATTCAACTACTAAGGTGTGAATAGAAACCAACCAAGAAACAAGTCGGAGCAGATCATGTCCCTTATTAATGTTTCCCTAATTAATTAGTCTACGTGAATGCACAATAGCTAAGCCTATCAAACATGCAATCAAGGTATAGAACACTATCCTATCAACAACACATATAGTGTCAACACATTTGAAGCATTAAGATCTCATGGCAACGATTGGTTATAGAGTTGCAGTCTAGTGTGGAATGCCTACCTAGCATGCTCTTCTAGTTGTTTAAAACATCAACTTTTGTCCAAAGCCTTGCATACTTGTGGATTAGAAAACAAGACGATTAGGTGAATTATTTTCTAAACCTAGCTCCAATTACATGTGTAAATCCTATGTTGGCCACCATAACACAAACACATGCAAAAGTTTTCAATCAATCAGAATCAAACAACCAATTCACACCAAAGATCAAGAAACTAGATTTAAACAAACATATGTTCTACATAATTGGGGCTTCAAACCTAGCCCCGAACAAAAAGTAACTAGCCACACATCGTCTTAAATTCAATAATAAAAACATGAGTATTTGATGTCGCTTTTAGCAAGCGCACAATTTAACCCTGAAATATCGTTAGTAGTATAAGCAAGTAGGGATCGTTCTATTCCGGGGATTGAGGGTACACCTGTCATTGTCAAACAATTAAACAATTAAAATTAAAACAAAGTATAATATTTACAAAGATATAACAAAATATATACATATTTACGAAAAGGGGGGATTTTTAGTTTTGATTTTCGAAAAATAAACTAAGTTAACAAAACAATTGAAATGTAAAAACCTAAAAATACGAATGGAATGAGAGAACAAAGATCAAAACTGAAATATATGATTAAAATCGATTCAAGTTCTAACATTGTTCATCATAGTCATGCAAGAGGAGTTGATCATGTGAAACGTTAAAAGCAAACAATTTCCCATATTTTACTTTCGATGCAAATTAATCTAAGTGAAAGCACAAAGACTAATCCTATCAAACATGCATTCAAGCCCTAGAAAGCTAGTCAATCACACATGTTTAACGCAATAAACACCAAGAAAGGCTATCAACTCAAGTGTGCAACTTAGTATGAAAAAGTCCACCTAATTGCAATCCTCTTTGATTAAATTCGATTTTTGCACAAAACCTTTACTACTTTGATTCAAGTTTACACAAAACGAAAAGTCGATTTCATGTTCTTAAACCTAGCACCAATTATATCAAAACCCTAAGTGTTTGCAACCACATAAGATTAAAATACAAAAGTTATCTATCATGCAAATTTAATCAAACACTCACACAAAAGCAACCATAAATCGCAATATATGAATCTGAAAATTATCATTTAATCATAAAATTCCAGAAATTAATAATTGTTCAAACATATATGTCAACTAAGGCAAAACCAACGAAATACAAAGCAAAGGTTACAAGGAGAATCGGATTACACCGTGGATGAAGATGAGATGAATGAAATGATGATATGGTCTCTTGAATTTCGAAAGCAATCTTCAAGGATGGTGATGGATGATGCTCACGGCTTGTCTTCTTCTTCCTTGGCATTGCTTGAACTTCGTGGTTGCCCTAGAGGATGGAGAAGTGCACGGCTAAGCTAGAGAGTTTTCTGAATTTTTTTTCTCAAGTGTAGAATGTAAAAGTTGGGAACCCTTGACGTTGAGAAAGTGAGAGAATATATAGGGAACGGCCTCTAGGTCTCCAAGCCGTCCAAAACCCTAGGGAACCTCACGGCATTTGCTTGCTTCCTCCACATAATTTCCTCCAATGATTTCTTGCCACATAAGCCCTATGAGGTGGTCCAACCAATCACAAAATTCCAATATTAATTACCTAAATAATCTTGCCGAAATATAGAGATATTTTCTGATTTTATGCTTTTGATTTCGGCCAAAACTCTTTAGGGAATATAGGAATGTATCTAGACTTCTTTTGAGCTTTTCTTGGTCTCCACACATATTTTCTTTCCTTAAAACTCTCTAGATAATATCTTTGCCGAATTCTCTAGGGTTTCTTCTTTATTTTGCACGGCAATTCCTTGTTTTTCTCTTGGCATTGGACGGCAAGAAGTCTCTAGGGTTTATCTCCAAGTGTATTTCCTTTCCATAAAAATATCCCTAGAAAATCTCCCTAGAAAATCTCCCTAGAATTTCTGATTTTTTCTCACGGCAAACCCTAGTTATCTCTCTTGGAATTTCACGGCAACAACACCTCTAGGGTTTACTTCATTGCGTCACAACCCTAATTCCATGGGCTTCCATGGGCCTTTAATCCAATTGCCGAAAATCCAACAAGTCTTGAGAGTTCTTGGGCCTTGTTGCTTCTCATTCAAGCCTTGTCACCTTCCAACGTCACAACACTTCATTTTTCTATTTCTTCTTCATGGTAACGTTGGAAACTTCTTTGGTAAGCTTTCCTCCTTTTCGCAGGGTTTCCTGGTTGAAGCAGGAAAACTTCTTTTCTTCATTTCTGCTCATTTCTGTGGCTCATTATTCTTCATCTTTGTTCCCCTTGGTGTTCGCAAGCTCCTCTTTCCATTTGTGAGTTCATTTCCACTTTTTAGCTCGGAGGTCCTGAAAATAGAAACTAGTAAGAAAAATAGAAACTTTCCTAAACTGAAAATGGGAAACTTTCTAAAAATGAAAAATAGAAACTACCAAAAATGGAAACTTACTAAAAATGATAAATAGAAACTACAAAAATAGAAACTTTCTACAAATAGGAACTTTCCCAATCAAAGAATGGAAACTTTCCAAAACAGGGTTTTACTAAGGAAATAACGCAAGAAATGTAGGGAAAAGCAAGTAAAACGTCGCATTAAAATGCTCCTATCAGTATTAGATTACAAGATGATAAAAACCGTAAAAGGGAGAGTATGAGAGCCACGAATTCACTTTTAGGTAGCTTTAGATGCAAGCACCCCTTCAAGATAGGTAACGGCAGGAGCTTGATGGAAGGATGGAAGATGGATTGCACGGTTTTTCTTCTTAAAGACTTGGGAATTTTGAGACTTTGTGTACTAGGGTTTGGGCGCAGAAGATGGTGCTGTAGGATCGTGATTTTCAACGTGTTCAAAGCCTCTCTATATATAGAATACACAGCCCAAGTTTCCTTTTCCAATTCTACTTTGAAATCCTCCCCTAGTTGCTTGAGGATTACTCTACTTGGTGCATAATTAAATGATTTTCAAGCCTTAATAATCTTCCCAAAATCTTGATGAATCATTTTAGGACTCTCCTTCATATTTGCATCAGCAATAAACTTCCAAAAATGTCCTGGAAATCCGTCCAAAGAAGAATCTTGGTCAAAATACTCTGTTTTGACTAGGATTCAATTTCTGTCTCTGAAGCTTCCTTCTTGGACAAGGAACGCCTTTCTCTCGCCACTTTTCTGGATGGTTCTTGACTCCTGCGTGTTCTATGACATCACATCTTCTAGATTGATCAACAATATTCTGGATAAACTCCAAGTAAATCGCCGGAAAAGATCTCCCAAAAAGCTTCGTGAAAAGCTGACAGTTTCTGCCTTATGGGGAAGCATACTTCGGCTTTGATTTCCCACTGCCTCGTTGACACTTCTGATAGGTTCTTTGGCTCTTGTTGAAGTATAACATCATTTATTCAAGGATCAATGGCCCTTTCTGCAAAGGTGCATCTGGAAGAATTCAATAATTCCCCCTCAAAACCGTTCCCAGAAAACTGATTCTGAAACTGCAGTTTTCTGCTTTGCAACAACTGTTTTGCACAACGAATTACGTGTTGTAGGAGAATGGAATTGTGTGTTATCATTGATAATAGGATCCCTTTAAATAGGGAGTTACAAGGTACCCAAAAAGGTAATAGAATCTGATTACAATTGAATACCTAGAACACATTCCTATTACAACTCTAAACCCTAGTTTGTAGAGGCACACATTATGTCGATATCCCTTCGTTCTGAAAATGGATGTCCTTGTAAAGTCTTTATTACACAGACCATCATGTCAAAGCCTATATGTGTCAAAATCGCATAAGTCCTCTCTCATGACATGGTTGGATTCAATAACTCAAATAGTGGTTGCATACAACCCACTAGAGCGACACATAAGTTTCTCTAATACTCGTTTATGTCTATAGTCATTAGAGGTGATGCAAAGGAACTCTGTCCATTCTCATAATGTGTTTCCACATGAAAACCATTGGCTCTTACATAATAAAGTTCGAATTAAGGTATGTCCAAGATATTAATTAAAAGAATTGACACTTTATTAATAGCCAATGATTACATCAAAGTTTCCAAAATCTAATCTAAAATTAAATCAAACTAAGACACATTGTAGTACTCTATCTGTTTGGTAACTCCAATCAAATATGACCAGGAAAGTAAAGAGAGATGTTGGTGGAGCGAGGCTCTCTTAAGTACCAATAATCTCAATGACTTTCCTAGACATCACATTTTATTGGGTTCGTCACATAAGAAAAAGTTAATACAATTGTCATTTATTGACTAAGGCAAATTGCCATTACAAAAGTTCTTGGAAAAATAAAAGGACTAATCTAATCAAAGTCTGCTGCATCCTTGTGCACTTCATCTTCAGCTTTGAAGTCCTCTATGGTGAGATTGACATCTCCACTATCTTCTTCTTCTTCTGCAAGGTACATTTCTTGCTCCCTCAGGTCCCTATATGCCCTGAATCTTGCAGCTAGTTCCTCGTTTGCCTTGCATTGCTTGAACCAATGCTCAATTGATCCACATCGATGACACTCATCATTGTGGTTGCCTCCCTTTAATTGAGGTGCAGGTTGTGCACGTTGCGGGCGTTCCCTAGGAGGGTTGGTGCCACCACCACGACCCATGGCGCCACCATTACGGCTAGGGATACCACAACCTCCTTTCCCACGTGTGGCATTACCATCACATGTATCCACACCAAACTTGCGGTTTCCTTCTTGGTTAGGGCGGTTATATAGGCCCAAACGTCCCTCATGTCCCCCATTCTTAGGGTACCGTTCTTTGCGCCCTTCTTTGGGTGCATTATAATTCGCCTCGTGAATGCTCTTAGTTCCAATGGTCTTTGAATTATAATTCCTCATGAGTATGTTATCATGTTTCTCAGCTACAGATATAACATTAATAAGCTGATGAATCCACGTGATCCATCCAGCATTGACTTCAGTACGGTATTGCTTTGATACCACAATGGCTGAAACGGGGAAGGTGGAGAGAGTTTTCTCAATTAGCTCTTGCTCTGTGATAGGTTGTCCACAAAATCTCAACATGGACTGTATGGGAAGAGCTTCTGAATTATATTCAGAAACAGATTTGAAATCAGCAAAGCGCAGATTGTTCCATTGAACCTTCAAGTCAGGGAGGAGGGAATCTTGGACATTGCCAAAGCGCTCTTTTAGTGCTACCCATAGCTCTCTTGCATCCTTGATCGACATATACTCCAATCTGAGTGCCTTGTCCATATGGCGTTGCATCAAGATAACTTCTTGAGCATGCTTTGTAGGTGTTCGCACTAAAACAAGATCCGGATTAGGTGCTTGGATTATGGGTATTCCCTTTGAAGTGAGATGGTTCTCAACATCGGTTACCGAACTGTGATAATCCGAGCCTGTTGAGTCAAGCATGGGAAAGTCGAGTCTAGGTTCATTCGACATCCTGAAATTAAGAAGAGAAGATATATTAGTTTCGGAGTTAAACTTCCACGAAAACTAAAACAATAAGATTTCCGAGCTAGGCTACCAAGAAATCAATTTCCAAGAATCTCTTTTGGATTAGACCAAATAATGATGTTTTAATATGGTCACAATTTGATGCTTACGGACGCTCTTAGTCCAAGCATTGTGAACGCTCTTAGTTCACACGAATACTCTTAGTTTGTTTAATTATGAACACTCTTAGTTCATACGAACACTCTTAGTTCGTTAAGCGTGAATCCCCACAATTCCGCTTTGTTAAATACTCAAAACCATTTGGCAACATATATTCCAATATTTGCAGAAAATAAAAGGAATTTAAATACAAGAAAGCAGCAACCTTAATAAAAACTTATGTGATTGTTCTTGGCTTGAAGACACGCGCGTGTTGATGTAGGCGTGTAGATAAATTAGGATTGCTGGAATCTGGTCGGAAATTGGCAGTTGGTGGGCTGCCCTTCTCCCTTCCGTTTTTTTTCTTCCTCCTTTTTTTTTCTTTCCGGGCCCAGCCCTTCTCCCTTCCTTTTTTTTCTTCCTCCTTTTTTTCTTTTTTTTTTTCCTTTTCGCGTCTTCTTTCTTCCTCCTGGTTCTTCTCCTTCTTTCTTTCCTATGTGCTTCCTCTGCAGCGATCGACTCTGCTGCAGATCGAAGGTGCTGGTGCTGGGCTAATAGGAGATAGGAGGGAGGCTATTGCAGATCAGAGGTGCTGGTGCTGGTGCAGTTCGACGTCTTGGGTTGTTCGCGGCCTGGGCTGCTGGCGGCTTGGGCTGTTCGCTGCTTGGGCTGCTGGCGGCAAGACGCAGGGAGCGGCAGAGAGGCTGTTGCTGCTGCAGGTGCTTGGGCTCGGGCAGTTGTGCAGTAGGGAGGTGCGGTAGGGAGGCAGGAAGCAGCGGGGGCTGCTGTGCAGTGCGGTAGGGAGGTGCGACTGGTTCGGCAGCAGCAGGCAGCGGTGTGCAGGCGGGTGAGCAAGTGTATGGGCTGGTGTGCAGAGCAAGGGAGGCCGGTGTTGTGCGGTAGAGAGAAAAGTTTTTTTTTTCAAAAAGCTGTTTTTCTTTTCTTTTAGGCTCGGGTTAGGGCTCGTGCTGATAACGTGTTGTAGGAGAATGAAATTGTGTGTTATCATTGATAATAGGAGCCCTTTAAATAGGGAGTTACAAGGTACCCAAAAAAGTAATAGAATCTGATTACAATTGAATACCTAGAACACATTCATATCACAACTCTAAACCCTAGTTTGTAGAGGCACACATTATGTCAATATCCTTCAAAATTATGTAGACTTTTCTTGTAATTTCTGGACAAATGGTTGATCAAACTTAGTCATTTGCATCAGTATTTCACGATCTATGGCTCCATTATTTCTCCCTTTAAGCTCTTATTTCTCTTGAACTACTTCACGAACTACCTAAAAAAAAACAAAGTTAAAACTGACTTTTTTAAGGAAATAGCTAAGAAAAATGTAAAGGATTGTATATCATATTTGTCGCATTTTATGCTCCTATCAAATTCCCCCACACTTAGCTTTTTCTAGTCCCTTAGCAAAATCAAAACCAAGAAAATAAAACAAGAACTCAAAAGACTAGAACAAACTATGCCTTCAACATTGTTGTCTCAGAAATCTCTTACTTTCATAGCATCAAGATTAGCACGCAACCAAGATTCAATCATAAGTAATTCGAGAGTTAATTAAAACATATATTCCACATATAAGCATGTAAGACATGGGGGTGACAATGGTGATGGGTGGAACTCAGCATGTATCCAACAAGTATGATTCAACCTCACATGATTTACCACTCTTTCTTCTCTCCGATTGAGGCTAATGCTTAAAAGCTTTTTCACTCAAATATATGTGAGAGATGATAATTTTTTCGACAAACAAAAAGCTCATATATATAAAGAAAGAAAGGCTATGTCGAGATATTTGCATTTTTTTTCTTTTACGATATCATGAAGGATACCAACTACTTGCCCAACAGACTGAACCATATGCTCAACTCTTGTAACCAATCTCCACAGATCAAAGGCTGCCCATCTTAAGGATCAAAGAGGTCTTAATTCAAGGTTGTAATGGGGCCAAGGTTTAGGGGTTTAAAGAAACGAAAGGGTAAGAAAATAAAATCACAAAGTGTTCTAAAAACCTAGCGGAGCCTTTATTGAAGTATTGAGACATCTTCTTATAGTCACCAAGGCATCTTGCAACTTTGAAGCTTCTTGTGTGCCATTATTGAGGGATGGATGTCATTGTGTTGGACCCTTGCTTCATTCTAACATTCCTTCGAACACTTGTGAAATAGGACATAGACCAAATTCATCATACTTAGGCCTTCACTTCAAAACAAACTCCTTATCCACAATGGGGGGACTAAAATCCACAAATACATGCACTTTTTTTTTCTCATTGCTGTACACACTTTTTTTTTTCTTTTCCCTTTTTCGGCATACATATAATTTTTTTTTTTTTTCATCATGGACAAGTCTTTCGCCCACACTTATTCTTTCTCATCATCTCCTTTATAGTGCCTTCAAAATCTTATCCGTCTCATGAATTAGCTCCACTAAATCCTTAGAACAAGGGTAGGGATATAACTATACTAAGGTTTAAAGGTTAGGATTTTGAGGGTGATGAAAGAAAAAGGTTTAAATGTAGGCTCAAAGGGGTTAAATTAGGGGAGTCCCACGACGGGCACAAATATGGACACAGGCTATTTTTGGCTTTGGTGGAAGTTCCTAGGTGCCTTTATCCTTTCCGAAATCAGGGACATGTATTGATAAAAGTTTCGACCAGTACAAGAGCAAGTTCTAGTAATCTCTAGAGTCCGTCAAACTTAATCTGTGGCAAGCAATCAATCAAAGAGAAAGATAATGAGATCACTAAGTATCGCCAAGAAAATAAGAATATATTTTTCAATAAACACTCACAAAGAATGGAAAATAGTCTCAAATTCTCACAAGGGATATTATGAATCAAAACTCATCATCAACATGCTCATAATTCTGTACCAAGGTCAACAAAAACCACATTTACTACACAATCATATGCTTTATATATATCGTAATTGACCAAAGAATTATTTTAACATCATCTCAATATTGTGATCCTCTTTTATCCATAATTACAGAGATTAAGTTCATCCTAGACAGTTGAAAGGCAACCTAAGACTCGAAAACAAAGAAAAACAAGAAGTAAAGATACATTTATTTATTTATTTTTACAAAGACTCAAATTCTCTTCCCCCCACACTTGAATCATACATTGCCCTCAATGTATGGAAAATTTAATCAAACAATGCATAATAGAAGCGTAAGGAGAGGAAATCAAAAAATTAAATGAAGAAAGGTGAGAAGGTTGATAGAAAAGCTCCCCCTTGTAGGCCTCCCAATGCTCACGACCTTTGGAGATGACAACAAAAGACCCCAACCTCAAGACCATAAGGTCTTGACTTCCTAACGTGAGCTCGGTGCTAGATGGACTCCAAAAGAAATGAGGATGGGTTGAAAAGGAGAGAAGGACCGAAAAGAGCACTTTCGAACTACACAATTTTGTGTCATGAGGCCAACTTCTAGCCCTTAGAACTTCTTCAGGGATACCCTGATGGATGAGCTGCTTCTAGGATCTGAAAGTAGGTGTTATAAGCTGCCCGTGAATATGTGGCATGTCTCCTAACTCCAGATAGATTGAAAATGGCAGCCCTGCAAAGTTAGAAGAAAAACAGAAATTTGTACAGAAAAGCTGAGAAAAGGACCTTTACCTATTCAAACTTTAATTCCGAGGGGTACACTGGTCCAATGGACGAGATTTTTGGCCTGAATGTAGTACACATATAGAGCTTTGATTCCATGTAAAGAAATCCTCAGTTGGACTATGGGAAGTATTTCCTGTTTTGCCTTTTATGTGACACAACTGCACAGTTTGCTGTTTTCCTGGGCTGACCTTGCCGTATTCAAAATAGAACTGGGAAAGCATATGAACTCCGAATCTAGTTCCGTAAAAACCTACAGAAACTAGACTCAAAGACCGTTTGATTCATATATATTACAGCCTCTGGTTCCATCGTAGCTAAAAACTGCGGTCATCCAAAGTAGACTGATATGCACGTCTGGACTCTGTTTTGACAAAAGTGACACTTTTCACACTTCTCTACAACCTTATAACCTGCACACAAACTAGAAACATAAAAAGGAACTAAATAGAAAAAAAAAAAGAAAGCAAAGAAAACATCCTTTGGGTTGCCTCCCAAGAAGCACTTGAGTTTAACGTCCTTCAGCCAGACGTAGTGAATGCTTTTAATCCATGGGAGGTGGTGTGTCATGAAGGTCCTCTTCCTCCACGTTGCTCTCCTTAAAGGCTTCGTAGTATGGCTTCAAGTGATGGCCATTCACTTTAAACTCATTGCCTGTTTGCTGACTTCAAATCTGCACTGCTCCATGGGGAAAAACGTAAGTAACAACAAAAGGACCAACCCAACGTGAGCGAAGTTTACCTGGAAAGCGTTTGACACGAGAGTGAAACAATAAAACTTTTTGGCCTGCTATGAATGTTTTTCCACGAATCATCTTGTCATGAAAGGCCTTAGTTTTCTCTTTATAAATCCTTGAGCTCTCGTATGCAACATTACGTAATTCTTCCAACTCATTCACTTGAAGCTTTCTATGAATCCCAGCTTCATCTAAGTCCATGTTAAAGGTCTTCACAGCCCACCAAGCTCGATGTTCCAATTCCACAGGTAGATGGCATGTTTTTCTGTACACTAACCTAAAGGGACTCATCCCTATTGGCGTCTTATACGCTGTCCGATATGTCCACAAGGCGTCATCTAGCCTTTGACTCCAATCCTTGCGACTTGGACTGACAGTTTTCTCCAGAATCTTCTTGATCACATGATTGGACACCTCTGCTTGTCCACTAGTTTGTGGATGATATGGCGTTGACATCTTGTGGGTCACATTGTACGTTCTAAGCAAGGCTTCAATTGAACTGTTGCAGAAGTGAGATCCTCCATCACTTATGATTGCTCGAGGCATTCCAAACCTAGAAAAAATATTAGATCAAAGAAAATCTGCAACAACTTTGGAATCATTATTCCGGGTGGCTTTTGCTTCCACCCATTTTAAGACATAATCCACAGCAAGAAGAATATAAAGAAAACCTTGAGATGAAGGAAAAGGTCCCATAAAATCTATACCCCAAACATCAAAAATTTCAACAACCATAACATTAGTTATAGGCATTTGATTTTTAGGTCCTATGTTTCCGGTTCTTTGGCATCTATCACATGTCATACAAAAAGCATAAGCATCCTTAAAAAAACTAGGCCAATAAAAACCAGATTCCAACACCTTAAGAGCAGTTTTCTTATAACCAAAATGACCCCCACAATTTTCAGAATGGCAAAACGTCAAGATATGATTAAATTCACTTTCAGGCACACAACGTCTAATTATACCATCCGCACAAAACTTCCAAAGATAAGGATCATCCCAAACATATTGCCTAGCATTCTTTTTAAGTTTTGCATGCATAGAACTTGACAACGTGTTTGGTATTTTTTTAGTCACTAAGAAATTTACTTTGTCAGCATACCAAGGTTCACTTACCTCAATTCCGAAGAGTTGTTCATCCGAAAAATTTTCCACAAGAGGTATGGCGTCCTCACCATGTACAAGGCGGCTCAAATGGTCTGCAACAACATTTTCACTCCCCTTTTTGTCCTTAATTTCGACATCAAATTCTTGTAGAAGAAGAATCCATCGAATTAGCCTTGGTTTTGCTTCCTTCTTCGAGAGTAAATACTTCAAGGCTGCATGATCAGTATAAATAACAACTTTAGTTTATAGTAAATACGATCTAAATTTATCCAAATCAAAAACAACAGCTAATAATTCTTTTTATGTAGTCGAATAATTCAATTGAGCATCATTCAAAGTTCGAGAGGCGTAGTAGATGGCATAAGGCTTTTTCTCTTTTCTTAAACCAAGTACTGCGCCTACTGCATAATTTGAAACATCACACATGAGCTCAAAGGGTAGGGACCAATCCGGAGGAAGCATGATAGGAGCAGAGGTCAGAAGCTCCTTTAATTTCTCAAACGCCACTTGGCATTCATCATTCCATTCAAACGTCACCTCCTTTTGCAAAAGTCGACATAGGGGTCTTGCAATTTTGGAGAAGTCCTTGATAAAGAGTCTGTAAAATCCTGCATGTCCAAGAAAAGAACGAACCTCTCTCACAGAAGTGGGAGAGGGTAAGTAGCGAACAAGATCAACTTTAGCTTTATCTACTTCTATTCCCCTAGATGAAACTGACAAAACCCGACCCAAGTTTCACCCCGAAACCCTGATACGAGCCTGTGGGTCCCACTTTAACTAGTAAAAATTTTAAGGTACGGGGCATTACAGAAACAATATGCCCTAGAACAATACCTTGAGTAACCATGAAGTGACATTTTTCCCAATTTAAATCAAGGTTAGTTTCAATGCAACGTTTCAAGATTAATTCTAGGTTCCCTAAGCAATTTTCGAAGCTTTCCCCAAAAACACTAAAATCATCCATGAAAACTTCAATTATTTTCTCAATATAATCAGAAAAAATACTGAGCATGCATCTTTGAAACGTACCTGGGGCATTACAAAGTCCAAATGGCATTCGACGGTAAGCAAAAGTGACAAAAGGACAAGTGAAAGTTGTTTTCTCTTGATCCTCTTTAGCTATGCATATTTGATTATAACCAGAATAACCATCAAGATAACAATAAAAAGAATGACCAGCTAACCTCTCAAGCATTTGATCGATGAAGGGTAAAGGAAAGTGGTCTTTCCAGGTGGTGGCGTTAAGCTTCCTATAATTGATGCAGACTCTATGGCCAGTCACTGTTCTTTGGGGTACAAGTTCATTCTCTTCATTCTTCACAACCGTTATTCCATATTTCTTTGGCACAACTTGAACTGGTGAGACCCATTTACTGTCCGAAATAGGGTATATGACGCCACAGTCTAGCAATTTGATGACTTCCTTTTTCACAACTTCCATCATTGGAGGGTTGAGATGACGTTGAGCCTCTCTAGTTGGTTTGGCTCCCTCCTCAAGAAGAATTCGATACACACAAGTGGTGGGGCTTATTCCCTTGATGTCAGCTAATGTCCATCCAATTGCAGTCTTGTGTTTCTTGAGCATTCTCACAAGTTCTTCTTCTTGAGATGGCGTCAACTTGGATGATACTATGACAGGCAATGTTTTGTCATCTCCTAAATAAAAATACTTCAAATGATCCGGTAATGGTTTGAGCTCAAATGTAGGGGCTTGAATTAATGAAGGGAGAGGTTTATTAGTAGATAATTGAATTGACAAAAAAGGAGGATTTTTACCTTCATAACACAAATGAGTTTCAATGGAGGAAACATCCTCCAATGTTGGAGGGTCCAACATTTTCTGAAGGTTCTTCATGGGGATCATGACACCATCATGGGTGTAGCCAACGCCTTGCTCAATGGTTGTGACCAACGTATCCTCTCTTATTGCTTCAAAAACTTTCTGTGCAAGAGTATCAAGTATGTCAATAGAAAAACATGAATCAAATTCAATTGGATACCTCATAGCCTCAAAGATGTTGAAGCCTATCACATCTCCATCAAATTCCATGGTTAGAGCGCCAGCATAGACGTCAATTTTTGTCCTAGCAGTCCGCATGAAAGGTCTACCCAACAAAAGTGGCGTTGGGTTTATGGCGGATTCCTCCATGTCCAAAACATAAAAATATGCGGGAAAGATCAAGTGATTAACCTGCACAAGCACATCTTCCAACAATCCTTTCAGAAAGGCCTTAGATCTATCCGCTAATTGAATAATTACGTTATCAGTTTTAAGTTCACCTAGACCTAAAGATTCATAAATAGAATAAGGCATGACATTTATAGATGCACCTAGATCTAACATGGCATTCTCAAATCTAGTGTTACCAATAACACAAGGAATGGTGAAGCTTCTAGGATCTTTGCATTTTGGGGGAAGTTTCCTTTGAATAGCTGAGACATTCTCATTCACCTTCACAACTTCCTTTTCTCGAATTCTCCTTCTTGTTGTACAAAGTTCCTTAAAAAACTTTGCATATTTAGGCACTTGCTTTATAGCTTCAAGAAGGGGAATGTTGACCTGCACTTTATTAAAAGTATCCAAAACAGCCATGTCGCTTTCTTCTTGCTTGGATTTAGCAAATCTGCGAGGGAAAGGCATAAGAGAAGGGAAAGCATTAGTAATAACCGGAACTGAAGAGTTAGACATTTTACCTTTGGTTTATGTTTTCGTTGGGGATTGCAATGAGCTTTCAATCCTGGACGTAGCAGGGTCTGAGATTGCAAGGTCAGTATCAATCCTGGATGTCGCTGGGTCACTTTTTTCCTTCCTTTTTGAAGTTGGCATTTCCTCTTCTTCATCAACATGCACGGTGGGGTTCTTTTGTGCCTTGGGGACGTCATTGATGACCTTTCCGCTTCTGGTGGTGATGGCATTGGCAGATTCAAAGCTTCCCTTCGGATTTGGGATAGTATTACTTGGGAGCTTACCTCCTTCAGGCCCTTTTGTCATGTGATCAACCACTTGCCCTAGCTGCTTCTCCATTGCTTCCATCCTCTTTTGCATGAGATTTTGACCTTGCACTAAATTTTGATTAGAAGTTGCTAGCATTTTAATAATCTCATCATAATAATTATTATTATTAGAAGAAGAAGATGAAGAATTTAAAGGAGTAGAGTTTAGAGGAGCCTGAGGCTTTTGGAAGAAGCCAGGTGGAGCAAGATTATAATTGGCATTTGGGGCAACTGGAGCAAGATTATAATTGGCATTTGGGGCAACTCCTTGGACGTTGTCATTATCTCTCCAACGGAAATTTGGGTGATTTCTCCATCCTTCATTATATGTGTTCGAGAAAGGATCATTTTGAGGACGGTTTTGCCCTTGTTGGAAACCTATGGCATTAACTCCTTCATTGTCCATGAGTTGAGGGCATTGATCAGCTGCATGCCCTTGCATTGAGCACACTCCACAGGCCATAGTTTGTCCTTTAGATGTAACAACCTGAGACACAAGAGAAGTAAGCTTATTAATTTTATCTTCCAAATGAGCAAAAGTACTTACCTCATTAACTCCATGTCGTTCACATGTGGTGGATCTTGTTCCTCCATATTGTTGTTGGTTAGAAGCTCTACTTTGAATTAGAGTCATCCCAGCAGCTGGTTGTTTATCCATGAAGGAACCTCCAGAAGCAGCATCAAGCATATCTCTCTCCAAGTTGGTGAGCCCTTCATAAAAACAAGTAAGCAAAGTCTCATCCTTCATGCCATGTTGAGGGCATTGAGCAAGAAAGACTTAAATCTCTCATGATAATCCGCATATGACTCATCAACTCCTTGTTGAATTCCACTAATTTTCTTCCTGAGCATGATGATGCGAGATGTGGGGAAGTACTTATCCAAGAATACCTTCATCATGTCATCCCAAGACGTAATGTGTCCACTTGGCAACTCATAAAGCCATTGCTTTGCCTTGTCAGTCAATGAGAAAGGGAATGCCTTTAGTTTCAAAATATTCTCATCTGCTAAATGTGGCTTTATGCTTGAACAAATGAACTGAATCTCCATTAGATGTTGGTTGGGATCTTCCATAGAGAGTCCATGGAAAGTAGGGAGGCGATGGAGCAATCCAGTCTTCAATTCAAAATTAGCTGTTAATCCTTTAGCTAGATCAGGGTAGGTGATGCAAGTAGGGATGCCACCTGGAACAGTAGAGGATGAGAGTTGCCTAATGGTGAAAGCCTTTGGTTGAGGTGTTGGCATTAAAGGTTGCTCTTGGAAGAGTGATGAGATGTCGTACACCCCTTCTTCTTATTTAGGTGAATATGAGCTTGCTTCCTTAAGCTTTTTGTTGATTCAAATTGTTTTTAGAAGCTCAGGATCAAGAGGAACAAGCTCGCCTTTTGGATTTCTCCTTGTATGCATAAATGAGTTGAAGTACCTGAGGAGAAAACAAGAATGGCGTTAGAAACCTAAGAAGAAAAACGAAAAACAAATGGAAATAAATATAGGGTACGAAATTATGAAAGACTAACACAAAGCAAATTTTATTTCAATTAGAAATCGTAAATCAAGTTAGAAAAGAAATAGAATTCTAATTGTTAACAAAAACTTTCTCTCTAAGTCATTCGGTAACTCTTAACCAACACGACCAGGTAGGTAAGGAACGATTTGGTGGAGATAAAGCTCACTTGAAAACACTTCTCGTATCCAGACCAATCCTAGACATCGTGCTGGAATAAGATGCGCCTAGAGGAAGTAGAGATAGAGTCAATGTTAAAAACAAGAATTCCAAAACTATTCAAGTATGATTTACAACCACTAACCGAAACTTTAATTAAACTAAAAATTAAAATTGTGAAAAATAGGTATTTTTCAATCCCCAGCAACGGCGCCAAAAATTAATACGCCCAAAATAAATGCTCAACTTAACCCTGCAAAATGTAGTCGTTAGTAATATAGAGTAAGCAAGGATCGTTAGATGCCAGAGATTGAGGGTAACCAATTTTATCACACAGAATAAAGACAAACCAATTTAAACTAACTAAAACACAAATCAAACAAACAAAATCTAAAACTAAACAAAACAAAACGTCAAACACATAAAAGAGAGAAAAAGATGGCAGAAAATATAAGGGGATAGAAAGGGACTCTGCAATCCTAAGTTGAAACAGATTTTGGGGTTTTTATGTTCCTACGAAAATAAAAGGAAAATTGGAAAGCAAAAACAATTTTGATTTTAGGTTTTGAGAAAATAAGATGGAGAACATGTTAGAGACTCGGAAATCCACCACCAATTACTTTCGAACAATGTTAAGTTAACCTAGATTCAATTACTAAGGTGTGAATAGAAACCAACAAAGAAACAATTCGGAGCAGATCATGTCCCTTATTAATGTTTCCCTAATTACTTAGTCTACGTGAATGCACAATAGCTAAGCCTATCCAACATGCAATCAAAGTATAGAACGCTATCCTATCAACAACACATATAGTGTCAACACATTTGAAGCATTAAGATCTCATGGAAACGATTGGTTATAGAGTTGCAGTCTAGTGTGGAACGCCTACCTAGCATGCTCTTCTAGTTGTTTAAAACATTAGCTTTTGTCCAAAGCCTTGCATACTTGTGGATTAGAAAACAAAACGATTAGGTGAATTATTTTCTAAACCTAGCTCCAACTACATGCGTAAATCCTATGTTGGCCACCATAACACAAACACATGCAAAAGTTTTCAATCAATCAGAATCAAACAACCAATTCACACCAAAGATCAAGAAACTAGATTTAAACAAACATATGTTCTACATAATTGGGGCTTCAAACCTCGCCCCTAACAAAAAGTAACTAGCCACACATCGTCTTAAATTCAATAAATAAAAACATGAGTATTAGATTACAAGATGATAAAAACCGTAAAAGGTAGAGTATGAGAGCCATGAATTCACTTTTAGGCAGCCTTAGATGCAAGCACCCCTTCAAGATAGGTCACGGCAGGAGCTTGATGGAAGGATGGAAGATGGATTGCACGGTTTTTCTTCTTGAAGACTTGGGAATTTTGAGACTTTGTGCACTAGGGTTTGGGAGGAGAAGATGGCGCTGTAGGATGGATTTTTTGCAAAGTGTTCAGAGCCTCTATATATATATAATACACAGCCCAAGTTTCCTTTTCCAGTTTTGCTTTGAAAGCCTCCCCTAGTTGCTTGAGGATTATTCTACTTGGTGCATAATTAAATGATTTTCAAGTCTTAACAATCTTCCCAAAATCTTGATGAATCATTTTAGGACTCTCCTTCATATTTACAGCAGCAATAACCTTCCAAAAATGCCCTGGAAATCCGTCCAAAGAAGAATCTCGGCCAAAATACTCTGTTTTGACTAGGATTCAATTTCTGTCTCTGAATCTTCCTTCTTGGACAAGGAACGCCTTTCTCTCGCCACTTTTCTGGATGGTTCTTGACTCCTACGTGTTCTCTGACATCACATCTTCTATATTAATCAACAATATTCTGGATAAACTCCAAGTAAATCGCCGGAAAAGATCTTCTAAAAAGCTTCGTGAAAAGCTGACAGTTTCTGCCTTATGGGGAAGCATTCTTCGACTTTGATTTCCCACTGCCTCGTTGACACTTCTGACCACTTATTTGGCTCTTGTTGAAGTATACATCATCTATTTAAGGATAGCTGGCTCTTTCTGTTAAGGTGCATCTGGAAGAATGCAATAATTCCTCCTCAAAACCTTTCCCAGAAAGCTGATTCTGAAACTGCAGTTTTCTGCTTTGCAGCAACTGTTTTTCACAATGAATTCCGTAGACTTTTCTTGTAATTTCTGGACAAATGATTGATCAAACTTAGTCCTCTGCATCATTATTTCACGATCCATGGCTCATTGCTCCCTTTAAGCTCTTATTTCTCTTGAACTACTTCACGAACTACCTAAAAAGAAAACAAAGTTAAAACTGACTTTTGAATGGAAATAGCTAAGAAAAATGTAAAAATTGCATATTATGCTCCTATATTTGTCGCATTTTATGCTCCTATCAAAGCTTGCAGGGAAGCAACCTGCAAGATGATAGTAATGGATGAACTACCTTTTAGTTTCATCGAAAGGACGGGGTTTAGATACTTTTGTTGTGTGGTTGTGGCTAGGTGGGATATGCCTTCTAGGAGGGTTATTGTGAAACAGTTTTTGTCCATGTATAAAGCAGCCAGATTAGAGCTGAAGAAAGAGTTAAGAAATCATTGCCTTTGCTTAACCACCGTTACATGGACATCGGTGCAAAATATCAACTACATGGTGGTGACTGCCCATTTTATTGATGCTGGTTGGACGTTGCACAAAAGAATACTGAATTTTAAGGTGATTCCTAATCATCATGGAAATAGCATAGGGAAGTTGTTGGAGGAATGTTTGCTTGATTGGGAACTTGAGAGAGTGTTGACAATTTATGTTGACAATGCAGGTGCAAATAAGGTTGCAATTGAGTACATTACGAAGAAGATGTTAGGCTGGGAGAAACAACCTGTTCTTGGAGGAAAGTACCTGCATGTTTGGTGCCTTGCACATATTCTGAACCTTATTCTCAGATCAGGCCTAAAAATGATGGAAAAATCAGTTGCTTCAATTAGGAATGCGATACGCTATGTTTGGAGTAGTGGACAGAGGCTCGATGTTTTTAAAATGTGTGTAGAGAAGGAGAAGGTTGAGTCGAAGAAAGTTTGCATCCTTGATGTGCCAACAAGGTGGAACTCTACCTTTCTAATGCTAGACACTGCATTAGAGTTGCGAAAAGCCTTCGATAGAATGGTAGATGAGGAGGACAGCAAGTACACGCAGTACTTTGATAAGGATGAAGACATCAGTCACGCCCCTGATTTTTAACAACAATAAAAATCGATATATATATATATATATATAAAATCCCATAATTATACATGCTTGAATGTTCAGTCATCAATACAAATACCTGGAACATCTTTCTCTTAAAACAAGTACTTACTGAGGAACTGAACCATCCAAGTTAATATACACTCGCTCCACAGAGTTATATATTACACAAATTTACGAATTAAATTGTCATCACAAAATAAAACGTAAATGCTCCTCAGAGCTTACTACATAGTGGAAGTCATATACTGGCAAAGCCAACAAAATTTGCTTCCTACCGTTCTCCTGCCAACAAGCTACCTCAGATTTAGCCACGATTTTCCTGACCTGCAGGATTAACCCCTACACCGTTTGAATGGTGCACCGGGGTTGGCAAACAACAAACCCGGTAAGCTTTTGTAAGCCCGTATGAGTAACTCATGAACATCAATCAACAACTCACATCAATCTACTTAAGGAAACATGCAGCCATGATTCCTTCTAACATTCCATATCATTTCCACAAAAAGGACAACATGAGTCACCGCTCTGACAATATTCTATTTGCTAACTTAACCATCAAGTAGCAATTCAAGTCTCATCTAGACAATTAAAGAAGAATACCATCGGAACTCTCCTTTAAACTACATACCTATGAGTCTCTAGCAACCTCGACCGTTACTCCCATAATCTATAATGGCAGACAGACTACAGCTCTATTGAAATCGTAACCACTCGTCCGACTACAGACGTGATTACCTATTTCCTTCCTTGGTCACCATCTGCGACCTGTCACCATCTGTGACATGTGGTTTCAGACCCCGTCTGGTCTCAAAATCAACATTAAGGTCACCATTTGTGCCTTGTCACCATCTGTGACACCTGAAGGTCACCATCTGTGACACATGATCTTCAGACCTCATCTGGTCATGAAATCAAACATCAAGGTCACCGTCTGCAACCTGTCACTATCTGTGATCTATCACCATCTGTGACATAAGATCTTCTTAGACCCTATCTGGTCATAAGGTCAACGTTAAGTAAGTCACATCCGACCTAAGAACGTTACAAACATCTAGTTTCGGCTTCCCTAATCCCTGCTCACCATCTGTGACCCACGCCAAAACAATAATGGTACTTCTGTTCATAAAGATCCTTGTGAGATTTACTCACCTCGAATTCCCGCTGCATCTACAACAAAGAACAAAGCGGCCAATCCGCCAAATAACCGTCCAAATACTTTGTCAAGTACCTAATCACATACAGTTTCCACTTAGTAATGATTCACATTTTATTTAAGTCCGAAACCCCTGTTTTGAACTAAAATCCCCAAAGTGGCGCCAATCGAGGCAAAACCACATCCGAGACCTCCCAAAGTCTCCGGAATACGTCCACGATCGATGTGACCAAACCACAAGTCGATCGGACGCTCGAATCCTCACGGATCGAATAAATCGATCGGTATGAAACTGTAAAAATCATAACAAATCCATTCGAACTCCAAAATTTTCATATTATATATCGAAACGCTCGTATTGACGAGTAGAAGACATATAATAACAGAAATAGTCCCATACATGGCCGAAACACCGCCGGAACGCCGCCACTCCGCCGGCCAAAACTCAATATTTCACAAAACTCCCAACATAAAAAAGGTTCATCTAAGCATGCTTGTAAACTTTCATAACTGGCTCGAAGTCAGAAAATAAGCTTAAGGGATCGAAAACTACCTCACAAGCCGTGAACAGTAATCCCAACTGAGTTGAATAGATTTCAACGTAAACCGATCGAAACAAATACCATAGATCGACTCAGATGACCCCCACGAAGCCAAGGAAGGAAACTTGAAGCCGTGCCATCGCCGGAGCTGCGATTTCCGATCGGGTCCGATTTCCACAACCTGTGCCGCCTCGCAGCGCCACCGCGAAGGAGAATCGCCGTAAGAGGCCACCACAGAGACGACCGGAGCAAGGAGGCGAGTCGTTCTGGGCTGGTTTCACCGGAAGAGGTCGCCGGAGCTGCAAGTTCCGACCGGGTCGGAATACCGGGTTCGGGTCAGGTCAGAAAGAAAATTTCATTTCTGAAGGAGTCGACCGAGAGAGAAGAGAGAGAGTAGAACGGCTTCCAAAAAAGGAAAGTGGAAAATGAAAATAATTTCTGATTTTCCATATTTATACTAAAATGGAAACTTCTTCCAATAGCCATAACTTCCTCATACGAACTCTGATTTACGCGTTCCACATGTCCACGAACTCGTATGGACGCCTTCTACAACTTTCATGAAGGAAGTTTTCCGAGAATCCCAACGTATAAAAAGTCAAACTTCACACGACCCCTAAACTGTGAAATTCGAATAATTATACGTACGAAAACCATTCCACTTCACAAACAACCTACGAATAAAGCAATATAACAATTATTCATACAACTGGTCCATTATTAATTACCAAAATTACATAATGAAAATCCAGGTCATCACAACATCGATGATGAAGATGATGACCTGCAAGTTAGAAGGTCTGATTCAAGGAAGAAACATAAGAGGAAAAGGGTGGGGCCACCGGTTAAAGAAGATTGGGAAAATGCAGCAGTTTTTGTGAGGTTTTTAAAGGTCTTGTATGATGTGACAATGAGGATTAGTGCCTCAAATCACCCAACATCATGGAAAGCTTTTCATGATATAGTGATCATCAAATCGGAGATTGATGAATTGTTCACTAAACCATATATTTGCATTGGTTCAGAGACTGAAAAGATCTTGTTCGATATGGCTGTGAAGATGAGAGGGAATTTTGATAAGTATTTTGGAAGCTTGGAAGACTATAATCAGCTTTTATTCATTGCCTTGGTGTTAAACCCAAGGTTCAAGATCATAAACTTTGAAAGTATCTGCAATAAGTGGTTGAAAATGGAGTGGGATGACATTAAGAAGAAGTCTGCCGAGGTTAAAGAGCTTTTAGTGGCCCTTTGTGTTCTGTACAGTTCCGCAATGATGGCTTCAAGGGGTGGAAATGGAAAATCTAGAAGTGGAGAGAGCTCAGTTAGCCAAGGCAACAAATCCACCTCCAAAAGGACAGTTGAGGCTACCATAAAAATAGCCGACATGGAACAAGATTGGAAGACTCCGACGAAGCTGTTGTTAGACATGAAGTGGATAGATACCTACTAGACCCGATTTAAAAGCCTGCAAATCCTCAAAAGTGGGACATAGTAGAGTGGTGGAAGATGAATGATGCCAAGTATCCTAACCTTGCTGCCCTTGCCAAGGATGTTTTGGCAATACAAATGAGCACTGTGGCAAGTGAGTTTTGCTTTAGCACAGGTAGAAGGCTCATTGATCCCTTTACAAGTTCTCTAACTCCCAAAACAGTTGAAGCATTGATATGCTACCAAAACTGGATCAGATCCGAGAGTATTAACAACATTCAATATGTTCCTACTATCGAGGACATTGAATTTTATGAAAGTGTGGAGGATGGTATGATTTTTATTCTAGGAATGGTTGCCTTGTTAATTTATTTCAAGTTTATCATTAAATCATTTAAATGAATGAAATTCTAGACAATTTTTATTTCAACTTTGCACTTTTGTTGGTTTTCTGCAGAACATGCAAGGGAGGAAGGTGCTAGTACAATTGATCAGCTGGAAAAGCCATCTACATCTAAATCATAGAAAGCATCAAAGAATTCAAAGGTAGTTGATGCAGGCAAAGCTAAAACAACAAAATAAGGTACCCCCAGTTTTTATTTATAATTGTGCATTTTATTGGTTTATGTTCTGCATTTATTTGATTAATGACTTATAGTGCATTTTGAAGCATTTCTGCATTTTATTGGTTTATGTTCTACATTTCTGCATTTGATTGGTTAATGACTTAATGTTTTGCATTTTTGCATTTGGCCTTAATGCTCTTGGAGTTTTGGATTCTGTCTTAATGTGCATAATGTTGTAGAATGCAAACTTGCAGCATGAAGTTTTGGATGACTAGAATTTTGTTTATGTTGGAGAGAGCTGAGACATTTACTTTCCTTTCTGCTTTATTTAGACATGTCTATTGAGATTAGATAATTCATCCATTTAGATTGGATGCTTTAAATTAAATGGCTGAATGTTTTGGATGATTAGAATTTTGTTTAGGTTGGGTTCATTTTAGCTGTGACAATGTTGACTTGTTGAGTCTCTTTACATGTTTCAATCTACCGTCTATTTACCCAATTGCCTTTCTTCTATTGCTGCATTTGTTTTATTATTGTCGTTATTGTTATGCTTCTGTTTGTACTATGTAGCATTGTATTTGCTTTTGAAAAAGCTGCTATTGTTGGTTGCCTCTTTAGCCTTGGATTGTTAAGGTTGTAGCTCTTTATTACACTAAATTTAGCTCTTTGTTAGTTGATCAAACTAATCTTTTAAGTCTTGTCGTTGAGCTTTATATTTGTTACTGTAATACAAGCTATAAGGTGGTCAGTTAGGGACTTAGGGGCAAGTGAGTCTGATTGTACCTGCATGCATTTTGGTGATCATTAAGTCTGCAAGTCTGCATTGTTGATTTGGAATGGTCTCCTAGTTTGTATGGGAACCTGCATTTGGTTGCTATCATTACAGAGTTATTACTTTTACTGCTTACTCCCTGCATTTGGAGGATTTTAAAGTACTTTTTATACATATCAAAACTCAAAAACAATCCAACAATTTCTCAATAGATTTTGATGGATTCTTTCTCACTCAAAAAATGAAGAAGCTCTTCACCAAAAAAAAAAAAAAAAAGCAGCTCTCAATAGGTGACACTCATCCATTTTGTCTTAGACCTATCTTCCCACTATCCTCCTCTTCCTATGCTCTCATCTAATAATTTGTTTATTTTTATCACTATAACTCTGGAAGCTTTAATATCCTTCTAGCTAATTAAGCTTACTTTCAATGGTATTGTTAAGATGATATATACACACATGTTTTTTTTTTTTTAATCAAACCGGAAGCCGGGTGCCGAGATATATATATATATATATATATATCATCTAAAGCTAGAATAGGCTGTTACATACACACATGTTTCTTTTGTAAATTAGATATGAAATAAATTATGTCATTAGTTTACTACTTTATTTTTTGTGTAACATTTTGGTTGATTAGTTTTCTCTTATTATTCATATATCATTATACACAACATAAAGAATGGATAGATTACCATATATATACACACACACTTTTTTGTCACTGATATACCATTATAGTTGGATCCATACATCCATTGCTTTTAAAGAAGAAAAAAAAAAACTTACCAAAAACATCATAAGGACTTGTAAAATCTAAACAAATACCAGTAAATCAATCCATTAGAATCAATCAGAGTCCATATAAAATTTAAACAATCTGTGGATTAAGTAAATCCATGGATAATAAAAACTCAAACAAAATCTTTTAAAATCTGAATTGAATACACCCCCTTAAGAGTCTAAGCAACCTAAAAAAGGAAAATGTCATTCCATTTAAGACAAAAGCAACCTCTAACCCCTAGAGGGGAACAATGAACGACCAGTAGCTATATCAACATTCCTATCACCATCTCATTCATAATATCAACATTGAGATAAAAGCCCTTGGCTTTCACTCAAATGCCCACTGGTTCTCCCTACGAACCTCCTCCTCTTCTTCAGGAGTAAAGTCATTCTTAATGTTGAAAGTCTTGCGGATCTCTTCAGGAGTCTTCCCCTTAATCATGTCTGCCAGAGTCTGGCAAGTCAGATCCAGAAGGCCCTTGATGTATAGATAGTCGGCAGCCTGAAAAACACGATTCAACCAACAAGTCAATACAATGCACCAAGAAGCCAATTTTAAATTTGGGCCAAAAAAGATAATGATACAAATACACAACCAAGAGCCAAGAAACAGTAGTTCATGCTAACAAGCAGACACTAAAGATAAGGAGGAAAAGTATGCTATCCCCACACGGATCTAGATATAAGTTTTGCCCAAGATTCAATTTTTCACCATAACGGAAAAGACCTTCATACATGACTCATTAAGCACACATTTAACGAATCAGTAAACCATACAAATTCAATATACTGTAATTACACGATCAATCTTACATTACTCAAAGTTCTAAGGGCACGTTTACTTACTTGGAAGAAAGGGAATGATTACGGGGTAAAAACATTCCTGCGTTTACTACCACATAAAGGAATCGGAATGATTCCAGGTAAAAGAATTCTTGCGTTTACTAACACATGAAGGAATCGGAATGGATGTAGGTCCCACCTCCTGATCAGGAATCGATTCCTGAATACTCAGGAATTCGATTACGAAGGGGGGAGATGGGTTTAGGAATCATTCCTCCATAATCAATACCGATTCTTTTCTTCTCCAATTCCACTTGTCTCCGATTCATGATTATTTTCCATTCCAAGTAAGTAAACGTGCCATAAATGTTATGTAGCACTACCAGTAAAACCGTCATTGCACACAGATTTTAAACCTATTGACTTTCACACTGATAAAAAATCTGTCGGATTTAGTTTTTAGCAATAGATATCAGTGTGAAATGATCTATTGGACCCTACATGAGCACATGTTGACAATATTGTCACTGAAATCTATGTGACATAGTGTTTTCCACAAATATCCATGTGTCCCAAATATTTAATAGATACAGATATATGTGTGAAATATTCTACACACTGATATCTGTGTGTGATAAAAAAGATAATTTATTAAATAACTTTATACTTACAGGCATCTGTAACAAAGTTTTTACACACAGATATCCGTGTATAATAACAAAAATATAATTTATTAAATAATTTTATACTTACAGACATTCGTAACAAAGTTTTACATGTAGATATTCGTGTGTAATCACAAAAATATAATTTATTAAAGGGTCCTTGACACAAAGCACCAAAATAAGCAAAAGTTACCCCACTTACCCCAGCAACAGATTTTTGTTCTCAGATACACAATTTAAGCTCAAATCACCATTTTGCCCTCAAACTAATTAAAAAATTACCCACTGCCATTCTGTCTCCTCTCTCTCTCTCTGGAGACAGAATTTAAGCTCAAATCACCATTTTACCCCAGCAACAGATTTTTGTTCTCAGATACACAATTTAAGCTCAAATCACCATTTTGCCCTCAAACTAATCAAAAAATTACCCACTGCCATTCTGTCTCCTCTCTCTCTGGACGCCAATACTCTCTCTCTCTCTCTCTCTCAGTCTCCGATCTGCGTTCTGTCTGTCTGTCTGTCTGTCTGTCTGTCTCTCTCTCTCTCCCCCGGCCCTCCCCGGCCTGCAAAGCCCCGATGCCAACTCCACCTACTACCAGAGTCGGGCCGGCCACCATGGCGTCGTCACCAACTCTCTCTCTCTCACCGCCGTAGACCACGACTGCAGTCACCGTCAACAACTGCATCTCCGACCTCTGTCTTCTTGGTATCGTTACTCTCTCTTCGGTGAAGGATTAGGCCGGCGACATTAGAGTGGGTTTTTGCAACCGGCGAAGTCCAACCCGGCCACATTGGAGCTGGTTTCAACCTTTTCGTAGCCGGTGTAGTCCGATCCCAGTCGCCGCAAAGCCGACTGCGACATTTCGATCGACAAGCAGCATCACCACCACCTCAGGCCAGAGATCAGTGACTGTTTCGGTGTTGGGCTCCGGCGTTGAAGTCGGCGACTACGCTTGCAGTCTCGTCGGAACGGGTGTTCAGGCCAATGGTTCGAGCAGTTGAAGGTGCTGCGATTTGGTAGCAAACCTGCAGATTGTTGCTATAGTTGAAGGTGAGAGAGATAGGTGGGTGCCCAGATCATTTTCTGGGTGGCCGATCAATTTTTTTTAAGTAATGGGATAGAAAAAGAGGGAAAAAAAGTTTTGAATGTCTATTGAGAGGCAATAGACGTCTATTTGGGGGCAGTAGACGTTTTGAATTGATGTAATCTCCTCGTTTTTTTTTTTAATCAAAGTTTTATTTGTCTAATTTTAAGAAATAAATGGGTATTAGGGGGCAATAGACATCTATTGGGGGGCATACAGGTTTCTTCAGAGGGCAATAAACCTCTCTGACCCCATATGAGATCTGCAACAACCTCTTTGGAGATTTCCGGTGAGGTTTCATAAACCTCTATTGCCCCCCAATAGACATCTATTGGGGGGCAATAGGCGTCTATTGGGGGGCAATACATGGTGTATTGGGGAACAATAGACGTCACGTCTATTGGGGGGCAATATGCATCTATTGGGGGCAATAGACTATTGGAGGCAATAGACATCTATTGGGGGCAATATACCTCTATTGCCCCTCCATTGGGGAGCAATAGACGTTTATTGGGGTAATAAACATGTCCGGAAACCTATGACCGGAATCCGGCGGCCGGTCACCGGGCTCCGGCGAAGTCCCTTATGGTTTCTCTTTCTTCCATTTTCTCTCTCTCTCTCTCTAAGTAACAAAAGGGTGAGGGGTAAAATGGTATTAAAAAAATTAAAACAAAAAAAAATTCTTAATGGGGTGTTAGGGAAGACTCCCTTAGAGTGTATTGGGTAAGAGAGAATTAAAAAAACTTAATGGGGTAAGTGAGAAAAAAATCCCTAGAAATGGGGTAAATGGACAAAAACCCTTTATTAAATAACTTTATACTCATAGATATCTGTAACGAAGTTTTTACACACAGACATCTGTGTGAATAACAAAAATATAATTTATTAAACAGTTTTATACTTAGAAATTTTTTATTTCTTTCCCCAAAATTAAAAGATTTGTTAGAAATAATTTGAAAACAAATATGTGATTAACAATTACTAATAGAAACCAGTGTAAATCACAAATACATATAGAAATCCGTGTGAGTAAACAAATACTCACAGAAATCAGTGTGAGTAAATAATCACTCACAGAAATCAGTGTGGATTGAAATGAATTTGATTGACGTAAAAACTGCATTTATCTCTTTCTTGCCTTTTAAAATAAATAAAAATTTATTTAAAAAAAAAAATCGAAAAGCTTTATTTACTCTATCTCTCTGACTCTCTCTATCCCATCTGCCCTGCACTTGTCTCTTTCTTGCCTTTCAAAACTAAAAAACTCCATTTATCTACTCTCTCTCTCTTCCCATCTGCTATGATATTCAAGTGCCGATATCGATCTCTTCTCTTTTTCCAAGCTTATTTCAAATACTCAACTATCCCAATCTCAGTCTCATCTCCTTCTAATCAAACAACCAGTCACAGTAGTCTGTGTGGAATCATGCCTAGTTTGTTGTTGAGCATAATGGATCGGCTGACTTTCTTCCTCTCTCTAATGTCTTCAAAAGATAGATTGATATCACTAGATCAGGTCTTTTTTGTATCCCTTATCTCGATACACTGCTCAAATTGCTATAGGATATTGAATTGTTTTTAATGTTCTTGGTTCCTGTTATTTGTTGTGGATTGCTTTTGATGTGTAGGTTTATGAAAATATTTGCGAGATCTGGGTTTTGCAGAATCATTGCGAGTAGAAATAGGAGGTGGAGGCATGGATGATTGGTTTCAGTAAGTAGATCTATGCTGTTTGGGTTATGGCATGGATGATTTCTAATCAAACAGATCTATTCATTGAAAGTAAGATTCGTTGGGTTTATTGGATTTATATTTTAACCGTTTCAGTTTTCGATAATCTGCTTTGCATTTATGGTCATATTGGGTATTCTCTACCAAAGTTTGAAGTTCTTAATCCATGTCTTTCTTTGTTCAGTAATGCTTTACACCGAAGATTGATTATGGCGTTGGTGAAGATTTTGACCTAGAAGATCTTCCAACAACCTCTTATAACAATTTGGATTTCGATTCTACTGAACCAGAAGATATGCAAGGACTATGTTTGTTGATGAAACAGATCTGGGAATAAAAGAAATAATTAGAAGTATTAAAATTTATAAACGATTTTATTAAAACAAAAACATGGTAAAATTATTTTCTTTAATACAATTGGACTGATGAACTGTCAAAAATATTTATTAATATTTAGCCAATTCACACTGATGCATTCTACAAATATATTTTTATCATTGATTTGATGGACCTGTATAGAGTTGGGAAGTGGTGGGTCCCGTTATTATATTCCACACTGATTTTTCTATCAGTGGGGAAGATCAAAGACCATGACAGCAAATGGAACAAACGTAGCATCTGTGAGTGTAGGGTAGTCATTGGGCTTCTCACACAGAGTTCAGTAGCTATTAGGTTTTATACACACTGATTTCAATCAGTATGTATAGCTCTTTTTGCTAGTGTAGATTGAACAAAACAAAAACAAAAACCCTTTTTTAGTTTCACACAGAGACGTTGTGCAAGACTAGAAACTGATCAACCTAACCAATACATCTTCATACAGACCTCAAATCATCTAGGACGTACTCAACACAGATGACAGACGTGATCACAATATCAATGTACTCACAGTCATGGAAACAATAAAAAAAATCCTTTTACTCTGCTTATTCCCTATCCACAATTGAGTGAACCTTTGATCATAACTACTCAAGTAAAAACCCTAAAATTTCATCAAAAACTAAAATTCAAGAGTGGATTGATAAACCCTTTTTGCCCACACAACAAATTTCCCCAGTAAAAAGATTCAATCTTAAGGGCCGGTCCTGACATTTTGGAGGCCTGAGGCGAATAATTAAAATGTGGCCTCATATAAAAAAATCATATAATCGAACAAACTTATATATATATATATATATATATAAATTGAATCCCTACATTAATAGTAATGCAAAAAAAAATAAGGTGTTCAATTCCAAAATAATTTTTCTCTTACAAGTTGAAAAAATAAAAAAGAACAAAATATATTTAATTACAAAAGAAACCAATGAAAAACAAAGAGCAAATGCATTAGTATTCAATTCCAAAATATTCTTTCCATAGAAGCTGGAAAAAGGAGAAAAAACGTACAAAGAAATTAGTTAAGGAAAAAAAAAGACAAAAATAGAGGCCACTAGCACGGCCACATAGTCTGACATTGGCGAAAGCAAAATATACAATTATATAACATATACTAGTCTGCAATCACATGCTCTGCATGTGCAAGAATTTTTTTCACTAAAAAATTAATATTTGTAAATAGTGTTAGATATATGCAGATAGTGGGTAGGAAGTAAGTGTAGTTATCTGCATAAGAAATTTTTTTGTTTTTTGTTTTTTTTACTTTTCTATTATTTTGTTAATTACATTTATATCCCTAATTTATTAAATATCTATACTATTATTAAGAGAAGATGATTTATTAGCCAAAACTGAAATTTTTGACAGATTTAACCCTGAAATATTAAAAAACTTTGAGAATAAATTAAATCACAAGGGTAAATAGGACAATTATAAAATATATTTTTATTCAGAAAATTAAAAAGAAATGATTCCACACCCCCCACTTTTCTTTCCTACTATTTTCTCTCTGCAATAACTACCCATTGAATCTATTTCTTCTAGAGATAACTTTTTTTTTTTTTACAATTAAATTTTTCTTACACATGCAGAGCATGTGATTACAGACTAGTATTAATTTAATATAACTTATGGTGTGAGGGTATTGAAGTATTTTCACGTCCACTTTAGCTAACAAACTCTCTTCTCTTAATAATAATATAGATATGTGTAAAATAAAAATAAAAAAATTGGCGGAGGCCCGCCGGAGAGCGGTGGCCTGAGGCGGCTGCCTGAGGTAGCAGCCCTCAGGGCCGGCACTCACAATAGCAAAATTAAAGAATGGGTTTTTGGGAACCAACCAAGGTGAGGGCGAACAGGACGTTCTTGTCGACCTTGACGAATTCGGAGTCAAAAGCCTTCAACGCCTCCTCGGCATCTTTGCCGCCCTCCTCAACGTGCTTCTTGCAGTAGTCGATCACCTTGGCTAGGATGGCGCCGGTGACGTTGGGCAAGGGGATCGCCTCGTCGGTGCAGCCGCCCTCCACCCTGTACTTGATGGGCTGTGATTGCACGGCCACCGCCTCGTCGACCTCGAAGGTCTCGTTGTCGGAGCTCTTAAGGGTTATGATCTTCTTCTCAGACGACATGGTTTTGGTTCTGGGGTTAGGGTTTGAGAGAGAGAGAGAGAGAGAGAGAGAGAGAGAGAGAGAGAGAGAGAGAGAGAGAGAGAGAGAGATTTGGGAGATATGGAGTTTTGCCGCACTCGGGGAGATTTGATGTTACTGATGAGCACCCTTGTCGCTTATTTATAATGACCAAGGCTCTCCAAGTCGGTATTTTTTTATTTTCGCGGGAGCTTCCTCCGTTACGGAAGATTCCAGAATTTGATTGTTGGTCCGTACTAGAAATATGATAAGATCTTCTCTTGAGATTGGTCCCAAAAGAATTTAACAATTTTTGAGAAGTCTGGGTGGGGCAGCTAAATTACTTCAAATTTACATGAATCTTTTTCAAAGGGAGAGTGCTCAATCTCAAAACAATAGGGTTGTGATTAGAGCCTATCATAGGAAGATTTTCAAAAGAAGAATAAGAAAAGAGATAAAACTAGCTAGGTTAGCTAACTCTATATTTAATTTTTCAAAGATAAAAGTATGAACTCTGTGTTTATTAGTCCAGGTAAAGGGTAGCCCCTCAGCAGGTAAAGTGGTCACATTAATATCAAACTTATGCATACAAGTGTTAGAGGGATTATTTCCACCAATTTTTAATTTCCTTTGTACTTGTCACATTATTAATCTCCCATTAAAAGACAAGGCTCATTGTTTGCAGGTTTCAAAAAGGCAATATCAGCCGAAAGGCTTGTTGAAGAATATGTGGGAGGAATCTAAGGGTTACGGAACCTCTTGGAACTCTTGTTAAATGGACAAAGAGGGAGTGAAATACCCAATGGGTGGAGGCAAGACCTATATATATAAGATGGGCCTAGGACCTTGGGGCAGTGCCCTGGGCCAAAACGAAAATTTCTTTTTTGTATCCTTTTTGCATTTTGTTTTCTTTTTTGGTTGATTTTCTGATAATTATTAAACATCAGTTATCAACAGTCGTAACTGTTTGTCCGTTGTCTCTATATGCAACACAAGTAGGAACAGACAGCACGTTTCTCCACTCCTCTCCCCCTCCTTCTTCTGAAAGAGATTTTCGACTTGAATCTAATAGTTGCATCCCGCAAGATAGACATCCAAGGAACTACAAGCACAAGAGTATAGACGAATTTATGTCTTAGGAGATTGCTACAAGCAAGCCTCTATCAATTTTAAATCAAGTCAATGATTTCATTACTTCTCTCTTTAATTTCAAGCAAATTTCGATTTTGTTCATATGGTTGCATTGAATTACTATTATTGTCTGATTTTATAAATTTTATTTATATCTGTTACAATTGAATGTGAGATTCGCTCCACTGCCTATTGTGCACTGATCTAACAAGGCTAGCTTGCATACTTTTATTAGGGTAAGCATAAACAAAAGTGGTAAACCAACTCTTTCTAGAGAAAGGATCAGAAATCTCACAATGAAACAATCTAAGATGCTGATGAATAATGTTAAGATTCATAGTAGTAAAATTCCAGAATAAAACCATACGTACCACCATTTTGGCCAACATAATTAATAAAAGCATATTTATTGAAATAAAAGACAATATGGAGATTGTTTTATTTGCCTAATTTTCATCGTAGTATCTACGATGCATAAAATATCTAGTTTCAAGACAACAATCAGGTATTGCGCTTGAGCTAGAAAACCCGGCCAGGAACTACCCTAGCTGTTCCAGCGAAGTACTCTCAGAGCATCTCCAACCACTTAGTAAATAATCAAAGCCATATGCAAAATATGACTCCCCTAATGTCATCACTATTCATTCAATTTTTGCATCTCCAACCATCTTTAGTCAAAAGCCAAAGTCATTTAATAAATTAATCATTTTTGAGAATTAATTAACTACAATATGAATTTATATATCATACATAATCATGTTATATAATATATCGTCATTAATTGATTTTTAAATTTTTATTTATTTATTTTTGGGAATCTATATATTCGTGCCACGTGTCAATGCTATTCGGATACGATATCTTATCTCTATCTCGGTTGACATTTTATTTACCACGTGATAAGATAAGATTTTCTATCTCAACTTTATTACCGATTTTAGTGCCACGTGTCAGTCATTGAAAGGCTGGTTAGATTACATTATAGATTTTTATCTGCCACGTGTCGTATCCTATCTTCAGATATCCTTTTCCAACCCTCCATAAATACGGAGTCATTCACTCCATCATAGCTCACCAATTCACAAACACATCTCTTCTCATATCAGAAGCTTAGAAATTCTGAACTTCCTTTTCATTTTATATTTTTGGTTCCTTGTTGCAATGAATATGTTTCGGAAATTGCTGATGCAAGAGGAAGAAGATGCCATTACAAGAAATCGTCAAAGAACCCTGGTGATGCAGGCAGCTTCCTCTCATATCTTGAGGATCCAAGAGGAAGAATCACAGTGGGGTGGTTCACAGCCCGAGCGCCAGTACATCGCAAGAGATCGAGAAGCTATGGATTGACGACTGAAGGCTTTATACTTCACTTCGCCGTGCAGGTTCCAGGGCGATGTATTTCGCAAAAGGTACAGAATGCGACCTCATGTGTTTGACCAAATGATGCATGATGTCGCCAACCACGATCCATACTTCATGCAAACTGATGATGCCTCCAGCAGAGTTGGTTTGTCTACCAAACAAATGCTAACTTGTGCTGTGAGGATGCTTGCTTAAGGTCTTCCGGCCGACCTGTGTGATGAGTTTCTAGACGTAGCTGAATCTACAGCTTTGGAGATCTTGTCGCACTTTACTAGAGCAATCTGGAATGTGTACCACGATCATTACCTTCGTCGCCCAACTCCAGCAGATTTGCAGCGGTTGCTCGATGTTGCCGACAAAAGGGGGTTCCCCGGAATGGTAAGAAGTCTCGACTGTATGCACTGGCAGTGGAAAAACTGCCCAACCTCATGGCAAGGGCACTTCACACTGGTTATAAGGGAAAACCCACAATCATTTTGGAGGTGGTCGCACCATACGATGCTTGGATTTGGCAGGCTTATTTCAGACTTCCAGGTTCCCTTAATGATATCAATGTACTTGGAATGTCTCCATTATTCAACGAAATATGCACAGGTGAGGCTCCTCGAGTTTCTGCTATGTAGGTGATAGAGAATATGGCCAATGCTACTACCTAGTCAATGGGATCTACCCTAAATGGGGATCTTTTGTGAAAGCAATTAGAAATCCAATTACGCCAGAGCAAGCTCATCTTACAAAGATGCAGGAGTCATATAGAAAAGACGTGGAGAGGGCATTTGGAATTCTTCAAGCTCGTTTTGCAATAGTAAGATGACCCGCCCGTGGATGGGATAGAGAGGATCTCCAATACATCATGATGACCTGCATTATTTTGCACAACATGATTGTTGATGATGAGCGTGAAGAAGATGAAGAGTCGCCTATTGACCCTGATGATATCCCCACCAGACCAAGGAAAGCACAAATATATGAGAGGTATGAGGATGATCATGAGGTTGAGCGCAACTGTCCCGAACTTGAGGAGTTCATGACCCGTTACCAGGGGGTTAGATGCCCAATTGTGCATAGAGTTCTTCAAGGAGATTTGGTTAATCACCTCTGGAACATGAAGCTGTAAGCAGAGTGGAACCACAGATGAAGAGATTGTATTTTCAAGCTTTCAATAATTGGCAATATGGCCATTGTGTGGTTGATTGTTTGTGTGTTTATGCTTTGTAATGTTGTGTGGTTTTATTTTATTGTTAGTGTGTTTATGCTTTTGTAATGCAGTGTGTTTTATTGTTATGAATAAAAGTGAGATAAAAACAAGTTTTTGTTTTTATTTGTTAATTATAAAATAAAGCAACAATTTTATTTCATAATGAAAAACATAAGTGAAAAAGTACAACCAATCTAATATTTCTAATTTCTCCCCATCCATTGAGTCTCTTGAACAGGCACTTAGAGGTCCAAGTTAGAGTCATCTTCACTATGTGGTGTATTTTCTTCAGGAGAAAATGAGGGTTGACGAAATGCACCAGCACTAGAGCTTTGTTTCTCCCTCTCAATAATCCGTGCTTGCTTCCTTTCCCAATAACTCCTTTTTTTTGGTGTAAAAATTGACGGATCCACTGTCATTGTGCGAGCATCATCCGCGTGCTGCTCAGCTAATCTTGTCTCCTCCCGGAGTCGCAGCCTGTATTCGAGATCGCTCTCTCCTTGGTCTGCAATCCTTTGCATTTGTAGTAAGAGTTCACCTGTTTCGTCTTGCCTGGATTTTTTCTTAGCAGCATTCTGAACTTTTTGACCTGGGGGGCGTGCATGCACATTTGAAGAGCTTGGGCTGTCCTCGTCCTCTAAGTTGATAGAGGTAGCAAAACTTGAGCTACCGACATTCATGCCCGGAGGATTGCTAAACTTTTTTGTATCCTTTAATATTGGCCAACAATGCTCAAACGTAAACTCCTCTCCTTTAGCTAAGGTACGATATATTGACTTAGCTTGTAATTTCTATAAATAAGAAGATATTAATCATGTACTATTTATATTTATACGAAAGTCAATAAACATCACATGCTAAAATAATGGTAAAATTAATTTTAAAAATAAGAATTAAATGTCAAGAATAGTGATGATTACCTCGTCGGTGGCATTATCACCACTTCCTCGAAGAAGTGTCTCTTTGTTAAGAGCTTGACGCCATCTTTGGCATGCCGGTCTAATCTTTTTCCAACGACCGTCACACCCTCCTCCCAATCTAACCACTCCTCCGGGAGGCTTGTGTCTCGTATACTTCATGTACACGCTCCCACAATCTTTTTTTCTCTTGACTAGTACCCTTAGAACCGTCTTCACCAACGGTAACTACAGCTACACGCAAGGCTATATCTTCGGCGGCCTTCCAACACTCTTGTCTTGGGTTAGACATCTTCTAAAAAAATTGAAAGCTAGATAGATGAAGAACAATGGTGAAAAAGAATGAAGTTTGGAGGAGATTGGAGATGTTTTGGAGTGAAAAATTATAAAGAAGAGGGTTAGTATTTATAGAATTTGTTACAGTTACTGTTCCAACGGGAAAAAACATTTTTCTAATTTTTTAGAAAATTTTCTTTTATTTTTTCAAAATTTTTTTGGTTTAAAACAAATTTCCTTTATTATTGACAGTTGATTTTAATCCATACAATGTGGGCCCCAGCTGCACATTAGATATTCAGTAAATATATATTTACTTTTTCATTTTTAGAACCAATTAATCTCGACCTTTCATTTTAAATCGAATTAATCATAGTTGAATCTTGACCGTTGGTTTGAGGACCGTTGGAAGCCCCAACGACTTCTGTCACTGGAGGGACCCAGTGTCGGCCACGTTATTGCGTGTGTGAGGCCCGTATAATTCCAACCGACTGTTTTTTTTGTCCTTATGCTCGTTTATGGATTCAGTCCCCAGTTTTCGCGTTGCGTCTATCTGTAAAATCAATCCCATGTGCAGCTGGGGCCCACCCTCTTTCGTCCTCAGCCAAAATGGCTTTCGTTCCAGCTTCCTTAATGGCTCCTCTTTTGACTAATAAGTCAAAATAGCTAAGCTTATACAACCGTTGAAGATGCCTTCCGGAAAAGCCAAAGTCATTTTGGCTTTTGACAACAACCGTTGGAGACCCTCATGATTAACACACAAAGGGGAAGCAGTTTCTTGAGCATTGTCCTCACTCACATCCATACAATTAATCATTATATTGTCCAGTTATGTTTAACAATTGTAAACTAGTTTACTCCTACCAATATTAGTCAATTACATACAAAAACAGTTCATTGAAAAAAAAAAAAAAAAAACATTGCTGTTTAAAAAAAAAGTTCATATAGGTAAATTTAGCCCAGGAAACTTCAAAAATCCTGGCTCCGTCCCTACTAGCAGCCAAAATATTTTAATACCACTAACTTATAGAATTCCTAATCCTGTGTAGTACCTTGAAGGATGCAACGGCTATTTTGAAGAAAAAAAAACTTGTCAACTTGGTATTATTTAAGTCGGGTGGATAAATTTCAAAGTGTGCTAGCAAAATTAACATGCACTACAATTTACCTTTTATTATATATAAAAACATTAATTCCAAATAAATTCTCTTTTGCTATTTGAAATTCAAAATTAAATTTGAAGATTAACTCCACAATCACAATATTATCTAAAACGTGTTAAATCACAACTAAGTGCGTATGCCTGCAACGGCTAGTTAACTAGTTGTCCCCAAATCTATATATACAAACCCTAGATTCGCCAAATTGTTAACTAATTCTCACTTTCCTCTCAATTTAATTGCGTTTCAATTGGACCACTCTGATCTTTAGTTTCAATTTCAAGTGCAAGTAACATTTATCATATGTAAAAGATGAATTTTTTGTGCGCAAACCTCAAAATGGAAAAGATAGAAGATAAGCAAGATGATACGTACCTAAAAATTAAGTTAGGGCACTACTAGAATTATGTTATTAAACATCGCATGTTTTAAATCGGTCAGACTTGCCCACGATGTAAAAAAGTAATCTAACATCGTTTTACGAAAATACCGATTTAAATGTATATCATTAACATCAGTTCTTAAAACGACCGGTGTTAAAAGTTTTGTTTGAAAATTTACGGGAACCTTTTTTCACTTTCTCTGAAACTTTCGAACCCTAATGACTCTCACTCCTTCCAAATCCTATCTCTCTCCCTCCCTCTCCCTCAAACCCAAGCCCCCCCCCCCCCCCCCCCCCCCCCCCCGACTCTCACTCTCTCTCTATAACTATGGAGAATATGTTGAACAAGCTATGGACCAACCCCAAAATCAATGAAGATTTCTACAGTGGTAGCCTTCCCGGCGGCGTCATCACTCTCGCCTCCTCCATCGTTATGCTTATGCTCTTCTTCGAGGTAGTACCACAGCATCCCTTAGTCCACTTTTCCCTTTTGTTTTCTTCTCTCTCTCTCTCTCTCTCTCTAATCAAAAAGGGGTTCTGAAACGCGTCGAGCCTTCCTCATCGCCTCCAACTCTCCGATCCCTCTTCGACTTGGTTTATGAGGTACCTTTTCTTTCTCTGCATTTGCTTTGCGATCTCTTTGCCTTTGCTTCCTTTTCTCTTATGTAAAGTTTGCTCCTTTTGATTACATGTTATTGGGTCACAGATCTGGTCCTTTATCTAATTGGATTCTTTCAACTATTTGGAGGGAAATTTTGATTTTTTCTCTTGATGGGTTTTGCTTGTATCAGATTATTGGTTCAATTTATTGATCTTATCTTGCTGTATCCTATCTAATTTAGCTCTTTGAAGTCGTATTATATGGTCATCACACAAGTTTTTGTTTGAAGTCGTATTGGTTACTAATTAAGTGATTCTTTGCAGATGACAACAGCAATAGCTATTGAAGATGTCCGTAGAGAGGTAAAAATACTGAAAGCATTATCTAGACATAAGAATCTGGTCAGATTTTATGATGCATTTGAGGATGCCAATAATGTCTACATAGTCATGGAGTACGTGTAATTTTTCTTTTAGTCTTATTCCTTCACACCAATTTATAGGAGTCAGCCTTGTTGGCACATCATTTGTATTGTTGTTTATGGTTTAGTTTTATGAACACACACACACACACACACACACACATTAAGCCTAGTCTTAGAACTGAGAAGAATGAACACTTTTGTTGGCAGAAAAACCTGTTTTGAAATTTGATATGATTTTCTCTCATTTCTTTCACTTTCAGGTTGTGTAAAAGTGGAGAACTACTGGATAAAATTTTGTCCAGGTAGATTTATATTCTTTATATTGAAACTTGTGGTTGGGCACTTTCAGATTTATGATTTCAGTTTGATTTATTCTCAGTAACTCCTTGTGGCAGGGGTGGAAGATACACAGAAGAAGATGCATATGCTAAAGTTATTGTTGTGCAAATTTTAAGTGTTATTGCCTATTGTCATCTTCAAGATGTTGTGCATTGTGATCTAAAGCCAGAGGTACAACTACATTCAGAGTTTCTACTTTCCACTACTTTCTTGTATTTGGATGGAATAGTATTGAAAGTCCCCTCCACATGTAGTTTGTTTACATCTTCAGTTCTCGCCCAAACCTATTACCAATAACTCTTTTCATATGACTACTTGGCAGAATTTTCTTTTTGCCACGAGAAGAGGATGCTTCAGTGAGGGTTATTGATTTTGGTCTCTCCGATTTTATAAGGCCTGGTAATGCTTCCACATACTATTTTTCTTGGCTTCAAGAATGTGTTACTGCACTTTGATTCATGCCTTGGACTTCTTTTGTAATAGGCTAATAGCTTCTTGCTTATATTAGTTGTGGTTGTAGTGTTTTTTTTTTTCCCTCTGAAGGTAATTCCATTCATGACCCCTCTTTTGGATCCAATTGGTATTGTCTTGCATTAAAGTTTTGATTTTTGGATTTTGATCCGGTTCAGATCGTGTGATTTTGTGGTCTTATTGTGATCTTATTGGATGGTAGATTTGTATTATTATGATGCTTCTGTACTTTTTTTTTGGAGTTGTGGACTTTATCCTTTGAAACATACAAAGTCTTGGGTTCATTGTCTTCTTCAGCATGAATTAGGAACTCATGAATTCTCTGCATATATAATACATTGCTGAGATGTAGGTCTTCTCTGTTTGCTTTGACTATGTAGGGTACTCACTATGATTCCTCTGTTGCAATTGTTTTGCTTCTCAGGGAGAACAATCCTGCCGTGTTACATGGGCTCTAAGTTCTTTTAATTTACCCTATATGTTCATGATTTGATTGATCGATCTCAATATTTATGTTTTCCATTGAGAAACCTCTACTGCCTAAGAAGATTGGAATTTGTAGATATGAAAATGAAAATGAAATAGTAGATATGAAAATGACCAGCAGAAAAACGTAAAAAAGAGAAAGAAAGAAAGAAAGAAATTTCAAGGAAATCTTCCAATATGTATTGAAAATCATAGTTGTTTTGAGTATGAATATGAACAAGGGAGACATGAGCATTTGAGGATCACATGGTTCTGTCTTCAGATCGGGAAAAAAAATGGCATTAGTTAAGTCTTCCACTTAAGAAATGGGGACCAGCTAGCTTGTTATGTCTAGTATGTCTTGTCAATTACATAGCAATGATATTTGTAGACCTGATAATCCTTCTTTTCCTCATCAGGATATACGTTTTTCTGTGGATTGTCAAAATGTAAAAGGTGAATACTACATGAGACAGTTTCCTTGTTTATTTTTGTCTCTCAGTTAGTTTTCAAATATCAACAGTTTTGTACAATGATCTCATAGTTATTGTAGCTAATATAACAGTAGTAATATATGACAAGTTTTATCTTTATAGTATATATCTTCGTAGAAAAACATTGTGATGTTTATATGAAGTGCCAACCTAAATTACTAGTTTGAGATGCTCGAACTACTAGCATTATGACTGTTTTTAGAACATATGAGTTGAGATGGACATGAATTTGCCAGGGATCTTGATGACCAAAGACACAAACGTGAATTAGGTAAAGTAAATAACTAAATATAACTATGCGGAGAATTGCATAGTAAGAATATAAGATAACACTTAAAAGAGGAATTAAAATATATATGAATTTATTACCATATTTTTTGGAGAGCCAACAATGAATTTTACATGGGATTAAAACGCTCAACTAAGACAAAATTTAACCCTTATTCTTCATATTTTTCTTTTCCTGATAGCGTTGTTGTGCTTCCATGGATACCACTTACAACAGTTGCTGTGGCTCTTAGGCTCATGGAGTTTGATATATGTGGCCATCGTAAACATGCTACAGAAGAAGCTGGAGACTCAGAAGAACAAGGAATCTGAGAATTTTATAGTAAGTAATATCATAATATCATATAATTTATTTTAGAAAATTATCCGGAATGGGTATAATGAGGAGGAATGAATCACTTGGTTAGTGCATGCAGATGTTGTGTTCCCTAATCAAGTAATCAGTAATTTTCTCCCAGCCATATATTAAGCATTCAAGTTTTGTCAATAGAAGATCGATGTGTGTGTACACTTGAAGTGGAAATATTGAAATTATGCAACTGTGATCAACTGCGATATATTTGATATCCATATACTTATTTGCTGGTCATTGATCCTGATCAAATTTGTTTGTGAACGTAACCATACAAAGTACCAAAAGCTGGGGCTAACTGAACTCTTTTGTGCAGGTTTAAAGCAGAACAGCAGCTATAGTGTCAAAGCTCCAGAGTTTAAACTCAAGAGTGAGGCCTTGGCATTTGTACAGAGTTTTTTTCTTTGCTTCTAGATCTGCTTCTTTTCAAAAAATTTATCTTGTTTTACTTTCGAATGTTTTCAGGTCATTACTGGATACTTACTAGCAGGATCTGCCATTGGACCCAGAAGCTTGAATTTTGTCAGTGAAATAGTCCAAGAGGCTTGTCTTTATTCCTATTTTACTTGATTGATTCTTTCTTTGCGCTTCCCCTATTGACTGTTTCTTCAGGATTATGTTTTCAGTTGTTCCATTTGCATATTCAAAATCATGAATACTCATGTTATACTGGATTCAAAATCACGAATACTCATGTTATACTAGTTTGGTCTTTTGCCATTCAGTATAGGTGGATCTATAATTTTCTTGTCATTAATTTATGTGTGTTTACATTTGGTAAAGTCCAGTTATATTAGTATTGAGATTCACTGCCTTTTTAGTACCTTTTTAGCTCAGTCATGTTGCTATTTCGTTTTGTTGAGTTTAGTAATACCAGAAATCACTGTCATTAGGTTTATGTTGCACTGTGAAACTGACTTTGTCATTCTCTTGCAGGGCCTTGGATTACAAGTTGTGAAATATTTGGCTACCAAATATGAAGAGCTAGGGTGAAGTGAAATGGATGGGCAAGCCTGATAAGGTGATCTAGTCACATTGGTCTGGTTACCGCCTTTAGCTTAATATATATTTCTCTTGCACTTGACTACCAAGATGAATTTTGAGCAAGGCTACTTTTTGCTTTGAAGCAAAGTTTGGTGTAGAAATTTTGTAGATTGTTGCTTATATGTTTCTAGGCTCTCCTTTGTAGGTTTTGGGGTTTTCTTTTGTGACATATGTTCAATCATGAATTTGGAAAGAAAATTAATGGAAAGCCCCAATTTTTGGATGATTATGAAATGCATTTCTTTTCCAGCAGCAGCTAGATGCAAACTTAGCTCATCACGCTTGTCAAAATGAAGTGAAGTATATAAAAGCATAACAAAACAGTAATGCCAAGGAAAACGAAGTCACTTGAGAGATTAGAAATCAGTATCAAAATGAAAATCGATTTCTTATGATTATTAATGTATCGAGTTGTGTCTGCAGAACCGATGTACTCAAAACCAGTGCACATCGATTTTACAAAACAAAAGCGATGTCTTCAATGAAACGACACATCGGTTCTAGAAAAAGCAAGCGATGTACATAAAACCATTGAACATCGTTTTGCTTAAATGAAAACGATGTGCTGTGTTAAATGAAACATCAGTCCTTAAAAAAAAAAACTGATGACGCCTAAAGATACAGACATCGTTCATAAGAAAATAATGTGCCAAGCTACATGTAAAAATGGCCAAGAACAAACAATACTCATGGGAACTGATGTCTACAAGTGTACTGGACATCGCTTCTGGAATAGAAATCGATGCAAATGTTCATGTAGGTATTGTTCGACATATACTTTATTAACCATAAAATGTGAAAATATGAAGAATTAGACATACCTAACATACAAAAATATGATGATTATAACGATTATACATCGATTTGTTTTTTAGAATCGATGTTGGTTGTTGTCTTGGACATCGGTTAAAAACGCGCTTATACTGATGTCTATATCTTTCTCTACACCCATTAAGACATCGGTCGAAAATTAGTTTAACATCGGTTCTGGGCCGATGTCTATGAACAAAATTCTAGTAGTGGGGTGAAGTAATCCAATCTAAAGTGGAGACCAAAAACCATCAGAATGCCAAAAAAAAAAACTCGATTTGCTTCTCCCTAACATACAATCATCATAACTTACTAATCTCACATATCACTAACCATCCACCAGATCATTTCATCTCTCCTGGTGCACGCATGCCACAACAATATTAGGCACTAGTTCATACTCTCTCTCCTGGTGCACAACAACAACCGTTAATGCTCAAGATCTAGAGGGAGTCTGATCTCATTAACTCGAACACGGGTCCGAAGTATTGGTTGATTTTGTGAGATAAACGATGTCGCAATCTGTCAAGTAAAATACACTAGCGTAAAGAGAGAAACAGCCAACCGCAGTCTCTGCTCCTTGGATGCCTAAATCAGTCAATGTATTTATATTAACAGAGTAGCAGTAGATAAGTAATACAATGTGTAATGAATGTGGAGAGAATGAGAAACTTTTTCTAGGTGAAGTGAAGGGTGACCTTTACTGCCTCTCCGATGTGGGACTAATGTGCTTTAGTTCTAGCATTGTGGTACACATTGTCTTCTCCTTCAATCACTCTGTTCCTTCTTTTCAGAATTCTTGCTCTCATGTGCAATGGCATAGTGTGATATTGTCTTTAACGCTTTCAGTACCAGTTCTTTAACAGATTTTATGCAACTTTTTATTAATATTTTCTTGCTTATATTTTTTCATTCCGAAACAGTAACTGATAGTTTTAAAGTTTCAACTTTTTTTATTCAGGATTTTTTTTTTCATTTTTATTAATAAATGAAGTTAGTTTTTGACCTCCATATGTTGGTTGCTAGAACTCCATCTGTTTAATGATACCATGGTCTCTGTTTACTTCAAAAGTTTCTCAAGATCCATCACCAATAGAACCCGAACAACTTCATCTCACAACAGACAATGCTTATCCACATGCATCACACGGGCCCAAACACAACCCAACCTTTCGAGCCAAGCCGGCGTAGTAAAGGTAGGTAACTTGCACCCAAACTGGAAGGTGGTTAAGCAGCACTACCGTCACCTTGCCGATTTCGCCGATTTTGTCATAATTGGCCAAAACCAACATAGCCATCCGCTAGTATACCACAAGTTCTTTGGCAACACTCATTGCTTGTTGCCTGAATCAATGAAGGGGAAGAGAAACTGACAGGACCTGCCTCGAATTTCACCCTGAAATCCGAGGTGGCCCTGTGGGGCCCATCTTAGGAATAACTCTACCAAAAATTTGGCTGAGTCACCCCTAAAATAGACTATCCAAAACTTGTAAAAACACATTCACACTTCTACTAAACCATCCTTATTCTTTTAGAGCCGCCCTGCTCCCCAAATCACAACAACTCCACAATTAACAACTGAAAACTTGAACAATACCACATAATCCAATTACATAAGGGTAACTCCCAAACTTTACAACATTTGTCCCATAGGTTATCAGACCAATCTAAAGGAGAAAAATAATTCATAATACAAGTAGGTTCAACGATTAACCTACAATATGAAAACAACAACAGAAGATGCTATGCTCCAAATCCTACTATGTCGAACCAGCTACTCTGCAGACTGGGCATTTGAAACCGAAGGGCCCAGGGGAAAGTAGATAAAAACGTTAGCGTGAGTGGACAAAAATAAATAATTGTAAAGAAGAGGGAGCTCGTTTATACTTTCCCACATTTATTCATTTATAAAAATCAATGCATGCAACATTTATAAAACACATTTCTTTAAGCTCGAAAACTCGTGAGAACATACCAGCCCCGCTGGTTAAACAAGATCGGACTAGCCCTGCTAATCAAGTAACAACAGAGTATGGAGAAGAAGTCATCACCATACGAGTACTAGGGCCTCCCAGGCTCGGGTCGGAGTATCCCACACTCTTGAGCATCCCATGCTCTGCTCAACTCACCCACAAACACAAAGTAAGCGGAGAGGAGTACTAATAAGCTAGCTAGCAATAAAATAATACGACCTAGGGATGGTGGGTAAGTCCATGAATCCCAACAAAAATCCCATTTTCGAAGATCCGTTGGGAAAATGAAAATTGACGAATGAAAACAATATTTAATTCCGGAAATCATCTCGGAAAATAATTCGTCGATAATCATTCTAAATCATGAGTTTAAAATCAAGCATAACAATTTCTAATCCGAAAGTCCAATCGAACAAATAATTCAATATTTAAAGACTCAGATAATATGCTTAATAATTTAAAAGGATAATTTAAATAAATTCTTAATTCAGAAAATAATTGCATGCATTATTTAAAATCAAACGTCCACTCACAGTATACGGCTAACGTGGTATCCAAGCATAAGGATCCTCGTCGAGCGATGAGTCAGTACCTCGTCCTGTACACAATTGTATTCCATAAACAACAAATCGACAAATAAATACAATTCTAAAACGAAACCCGAAAACCCCACGCAAACCAACATCTCCATTTCTTTCCCGATTCACGCCAAACTTCACCACTAATATCAATCCGTCGATTAAAGTATTCCATAGCGGAAACAAGAGAAATCCGAAGGTCGGATTCCCACAAATCGACATCCGAAACTCCAAACTTCGAAAATTCACAATCAATGTCAAACTTCTCCAAAATTCACCAAAATCACATATTCAACCTCTACAACTGTAAGACCCCGGAAATTCGTTATTAATTTATTGGAATCTCCCGGAATTAATAAAGTGTTCGTTAGTACGTTTTTGTGATTTGAGGGTAGAGCGGAAATTATTTCAAACAATTATTCATTGGAATGCTTCGATTCAAGGGTTGACTTTTTATACGTTTGGTTTCTATGAAAACTTTCTTCATGAAAGTCATAGAGCGCGTCAATACGAGTTCGTGCATGGCTGGAACACAAAAATTGGAGTTCGTATGAAGAAGTTATCGCATTCGGAAAAGGTTTCCATTTTTGATAAAAGGATGAAAGTTTCAGAAATTGCAGAAAGGCCCAGGTTTCCATTTTGGGAAACCCAAGCTCTCTTCTCTCTCCTCTCGGCCGGAAATCGTCCGATTCCTTCCACCGGCGATTTCTTCCTCCTCCGGCCACCGTTGGACTTGAAATTTCTTGGGTTAGGATCGCTTTGACCTTGCACACTTCCCTGTGGTCACCTTTTCCCCTCTCACAGCGGCTACATGGCGGTGCAAGCAAAACCCGATTCGAGCTCTATTTAGAGTCAACGATGATTTCTCCCAGCTCCGGCGACCTTTACGTGAGTTGTTGGGCACCCTGGGATCGCCTGAGGATGCTGATGATGCTGCTAGAAGGATCGGACCTAAAGTGAAGCTTTGACTGGAAATCTCAAGCTCGCCGGGAACTAGGAAAATTCTGACAAACTTGAAGCTTCCAAGGTACTTTTCGATCACTTCTTCTCGTTATGAAACTTGTTCACCATGTTGAGACGAAGAGGTGCAGCCTGGTTTCACTGTCATCCACGGTGGTTGGCAGTGGCTCTGCAACCGTCTGTGGCTGCGTTTTCCGGAGGATTCTAGTCACCTCTAGGGTATTTCTGCTCCTCATTGTGATCTATTCATCAATTCGAGCATTTCGATATATAATTTGTAATTTTTAGAAATCGTATGAGCAAGTTATGAATTTTAGCGTTTTAGGGTTTTCGTTTCGATCGGTTTTCTATCCGTGAGAATTCGGTCATCCGAACAACTTGTAGTTTTGATATATTGATCATAGAAGTATTTCGGAGACCTTGGGTGGTCTCAAATGAAGTTTCGCCTTGATTGGCGTTGCTTTTGGATTGTTGGATTGATTTGGGAGTTCGGAAATTAATTGTTTTTAGTTTTTCGGATACTAAATCGAGCTCGTATTTGATTAGGTGTTGACTAGGTTGTTTAGATGTATTGTTATGCTTGTGTATCTCATATGGCGTGTGAAGACGCAGCGGGATTTAGAGGTGAGTAAATCTCACGTGGTTCATTTATTAATCGAATTATTTAATGTCAGAAGTGATTGATAATTGAAATTTTTTTTCAAAAATAAATATTTGTTTGAAATAATATGAACTCGATCGACTACGGTTCATAGGGCTACGACTCACAAGTAAAAAAATGAATTTAAGTATAAAATGAATTTCTTGGTTTTAATATGTATGAACTATAGTTGGTATTAGTGGTCATTCCTGCGTGAATGACTACGTGTGTGTGTGTGTGTGTGTATATATATATTTACGTGGAATATATATATTGGATGGTGTGACAGTGGTGAAGTAATGATTGAGAGTTGATTGAATTATTATTTCGAGCATTTACTCTTTACGGGAATACAATATATCATGTAAGTGTTGATTTTATTGTGTTGAAGAGTAATTTGAGTTGAGTGTAACGGTGTACGATTCATCATGTGAGTGATTGATGAAATTGTATTAAAAGAGTATTTTGAGTTGATTGTGGCATTTCGAGTCAAGTGGACTTTTTGAATGTTTCGATCTAGGAACATTGTATCACATTGTTGATCGAGGCAGAATATCGGATGCTTGAACCTTGGCTAAGTTGACAGGCAACGATTCAGTTAGAGCTCTAGTCTTTCTGCCAATGCACTGCTTGGGGGATAACTTTGTGTTATCATGCTCTTGAGTGCAATGTACTGCTTGGGGGATAACTATGAGTTATCGTGCTCTTGAGTACAATATGCTGCTTGGGGGATAATTTGTGTTATCGTGCTCATGAGTATATATTTATAAAAGAGAGTCATTCTTTTGTTGTCCATGTGAGACTTTGATTTCAAATGAATTGTGGGGTTGATTTTGGTTACTATAATTACTCTTGAGTTGAGTAATTTTAAATGGAATTAAAAGGGTGATTTCTTGGCTTTAGAGTGAGTGGGTGATCTCCTGAACTAATTTGCTATGTAGGGGTTACTGTGATATTTTGGAATGTGTGTTTTTCGGTGATCTCTTGAACTAATTTTCTATGCAGGGATTACCGGTTTTTATTTAGAATGATTGGTTTTGTCACGGTTGTGACCTATGTGTTCCTTGAAAAGAAAAGGATTTTATTGTTGGAATTAATCATTGTGTTGATTGTTGTCATCGAGTCGAAAAGGTGTGTTTGAGGTTATTTAGGTTTACTCATACGAGCTTGCAAAAGCTTACCGGGTTTGTTGTTTCAACCCGGTGCACTATTCCATGGTGTAGGGGTTATTGTGCAGGTCGGAGTAACAGTCATCGAAGCTGAGAGTTGGTTGATGTTGTAGCTTGGATGTTGAAGTGTACGTTAGTTTTATTCTTCCGCTGTGTAGTGAGTGTGTTTACTTATTGAATTTTCGATAAGTTTAATTTGTAAACTCTTTGTACATTAATATGTGACTCTAAAGAACGAGTCTGTATTTGATGTTGGTGAGCTCGGTTTATTTTATCGCTTAATTTAAATGAAGAATTTTCTATGTGCTTTCTTGTGCTTGTTAAGTTTAGCTTTTCGGATTTGAATTTATTTATTCAAAATTCGGGGCGTGACAGTTTGGTATCAAAGCGTAAGGTACATATTTGGTGACAGTCAGTACTACTCGAGTGATGGCCCGTCTGCAGCGGATCCCCATCATACACTCTTCGGTATTGATATAGTCATTGGGTATGTGGGGGTGTTAGGGGTCGTCTTGAAACGTTAAGTCATCAGAGCATAGGTCGGCTTTGTAAGTGAAGTGTAGGAGCTTTGTGTAGTTTCTTTGAGTTTTAGTCTTTTGAGGAATGGGAACCTCTGAACTAAACTCTGGTGGAGTCGGCGAGGATTGTTTCAGGGAAACGACGTCCTTTTGTACGATTGAAGTTGTTTGGTTAGGGTCATGGTGTTTGACCTGTGCTTGTATCTAATATTGGTACTAGTATTTGATTGATGGTAGTTGTGCCTTCCTAAGTTGGATCGACGGATATTTTGGGTGAAAGGTACTTATTAGGGGATAGCTGTCTTGTTTTAATAGAGAGGTGTCGTAGTGCAGCATTTTATCTAACATACTATTATGTGTTTAAAGTGGCTCTGAGGTATCTATGCAGACCTTGTGTGAGATTTGAATTCTTAGTGTAGTTTTTTAGAACACTTTGTGGTGACGCTATGTCCACTAGGTGATGAATCTTTAGAGAGGCTAGGCCATGGGTGAAGGCATGGTTTCCTCTTAGGAGGAGTTCTATCTTGTGGAGAAGGTAGTACAACTTGTTCCGTTTGTTGTTAAGGCAGTTGATGCTACTCGCCTATCTAGGTTGACTAGGGAGGTCACTAGACTGGGGGCAGTGTCATTTCAGGGTGGTACATATTACTTGATGGCCGATCAATAGATCGGGAACATAGAGACCTACTTTGATATGGTTGTCTGTACTGACATGGGGAAGAGAAAGATAGTTACGTTCTTCCTCGAGTGTGAGGTAGGACGGTGGTAGGATTTTGTGCTGAGGATTAGGATTATATCAACCATGACTTGGGAGGGTTTTGTGGAACTCTTTTGGAACATATACCTTCCTGCTCCAGTGAGGGAGAGGTTAGAGAGTGACTTCAATTACTCTAGTTCAATGGATTGAGAGTGTCAGGGACTATGAGGCTAAGTTCTCGTGGTTGTTTTAATTTGTTGGCCAATGGATCCAGTGTTTTTGACTTGGAAGTCTCAGGAGGGGAACTGAGGCCGAAGAGAGAGAGAGAGAGAGAGTGATGCGGAAGGAAAGAGAGAGGGAAGACGCGGGGAAAGAAAAAGTTACAGGCCACAGTGAAAAATTCAAATATATAATATCTAGCATCTACAGTAACTTGCATATTTTACTTATAAGTTTCGCATACGAACTCTGATTTTTATGTACCACATATGTACGCGCTCGGTTTAACGTCCTCTACAACTTTCATGAATGAAATTTTCTGAATTTCTGATCCGAACAAAAGTCAATTTTTAGGACTACTAAAATTATCGAAACAAAGTAAAAAATGAAAGTAGTCATCGTTTACCGTCTAAATGACTAGTAAACAGGTAAATTGAGATATGGGACGTTACAGAAACCGACCATTAGGCCACTCGCAAACCACCAAGTTCGGCTCCGGCACCGGCCAATTATAACCATTCTAGGACATGAAATGATGGAGAGCGATGATGGCCGGATCAAAGGGCTCTGGTGGCCTACCAGGTAGTGGTAGGTGGGCTTTGCTAGTGCTTCCAACTCTGGCTCTTAGAGGCCGCCATAACTGTGGATAGCACTGCAGCAGCAAGGCACGTCGTAACATCCTCAACGCTAGATATGGTATGGATGTTGGGGAGCACCAGAGAAGATAAAGGATTGGGAGCGGAGACAATGGAGTCGGAGTTGCCGAGAAGTGGAAAATGGAGGAGGAAGTGCGGCGTGAAAAGCAAGGATGCCTTGCAGCTAGCTAGCTACTAAGATCAAGAGGGTTTCTCATAGGTGTTTTTGCAGTGAGAAATGAACTTATCAGGCTCAGCAGTCGGCACTTTACCAAGCGTATCATTGCTCTACAGAGTTTGTGGTCACTCGGAAAGAAAACTTATGGCTTTGGTTTCAAAGATTGTAAAAGGAGGTGCATGGTGGCGGACTCGCATCATTAACTATATTACAAATTATGCATGTATGTCAGTGTGATTATTTGCTTTTAGTATTGCTAATGAGTAGAATAAAGCCGCACCAAATGAGAAGACTGAAGACAAAGAAAATAACAAAAGCATAAGCAGGAGAAGGATGTACGGAATGAAGATGAAAAAACTGCAATCCACAGCCTACAAAAAAAATTACGAAGTGGGAGCAAGAGGCAAATGCTTGCTGCAACAAACATCTACTGTTTGGCACCAAATTTTAAAGCTTTCAAGCCACTTTAAAAAAGAGCAACAATATTAAAAGCAGAAGACGAGACAAATATGATAAAATCCGCATCATATTAAGATAATAAGAGGTTTGCACAATCTTAGAGTCTAAGCAACCTAAAAAAAAGAAAATGCCATTCCATTTAAGACAAAAGCAACCTCTAACCCCTAGAGGGGAACAATGAACGGCCAGTAGCTATATCAACATTCCTATCACCATCTCATTCATAATATCAACATTGAGAGCTTTCACTCAAATGCCCACTGGTTCTCCCTCCGAACCTCCTCCTCTTCTTCAGGAGTGAAGTCATTCTTAATGTTGAAAGTCTTGCGGATCTCTTCAGGAGTCTTCCCCTTAATCATGTCTGCCACAGTCTGGCAAGTCAGATCCAGAAGGCCCTTGATGTTCAGATAGTTGGCAGCCTGAAAAAACACAATTCAACCAACAAGTCAATACAAAGCACCAAGAAGCCAATTTTAAATTTGGGCCAAGAAAGATAATGATACAAATACACACACACAAAAGCCAAGAAACAGTAGTTTCATGCTAACAAGCAGATACCAAAGATAAGCAGGAAAAGTATGCTATCCCCACACGGATCAAAATATAAGTTTTGCTTGGCTGAAATAACCATAAAGGTGTAGCAGCATCAAGAAGAATCAATTTTTAACCATAAAGGAATAGGCCTTCATACATAACTCATTAAGCACACATTTAACGAATCAGTAAACCTACAAATTCAACAGACTGTAATCACACCATCAATCTTACATTACTCAAAGTCCTAAATGTTATTAGAAAACAAACCTGAACAAAACCAAAAAAAGAAAACCCCCTTTTTTAGATTCACATAAGCCATTGTTCAAGACTAGAAAACGATGTAGCACATACTTAAACACAGACGCGATCACAATATCAATGTTCTCAATGCCATGTAAACAATTAAGAAAATTACTTTTACTCTGCTTCCTTAATAATCAATGGTTACCAACAAATATCCACATTTGAGTGAACCTTTAATCATAAGCCACTCAAGTAAACCTAAAATTTCATCAAAAACTAAAATTCAAGAGTGGATTGATAAAAACCCCTTTTGGCCCACACAACAAACCCTAACCCAACTTTCCCCGGAAAAAAGATTCAATCTTTCGCACAATAGCAAAATTAAAGAATGGGTTTTTCGGAACCAACCAAGATGAGGTCGAACAGGACGTTCTGGTCGACCTTGATGAAATCGGAGTCGAACTCCTTCAACGGCGAGTCGCCGGCCTTGTCCTTCTCGGCATCTTTGCCGCCCTCCTCAACGTGCTTCTTGCAGTACTCGATCACCTTGGCTAGGATGGCGCCGGTGACGTTGGGCAAGGGGATCGCATTGTCGGCGCAGCCGTCCTCCACCATGTGCTTGATGGTCTGCGATTCCAGGGCCACCGCCTCGTCGACCTCGAAGGTCTCGTTGTCGGAGCTCTTTAGGGTTATGATCTTCTTCTCGGACGACATCGTTTTGGGTTTCTGGGGTTAGGGTTTGAGATAGACAGAGGGAGATTTGGAGTTTTGCCGCACTCGGGGAGATTTGATGTTACTGTTGCTCTCAACCCTAAAGTCGCTCTATTTATATTGACCAAGGCTTTTTTTTATTTTTATTTTTTATTTTTTAATATTATTATTATTATTATTTTTTTTTTAAATAGGATCAAAGGGTTTCACTCCTGTCCCCATGATGGCTCGAACCTATGACTTCGTACATAAATAGTGGGTGCTCTAACCACTGAGCTAACACCAAGGCTTCGGAGTCAAAAGAAAGTGAAGTCAGTAATTTAGACGGTCACGATGAATTAAAAACTCTTTTCCATAGATTCCAGAATTTGTTTTCTTCAATTACACACCATTTCAAGTTTTACTCTCTTTTCTGATAAAAAAAATAATTATAAAAGTTTTACTCTTTTTGGTCTCTTCCTCGACCATTTGATCTAGACGGCGTTTGTTGCTGGTTGCTTTGCGGCGGTACGGTGACTTTGTTCTTTCCATTGATGGTTGCTGGTTGTGGCGTGGTTACCCTTGTGTTTGGGTCGGCTTGAATTTGGGCCCATTATGTTTGTTTATGTGTTATTTGTTTAGGCTTAAAGGGAGGCACGAGTCGGGATGAGCCAGGATGACCATGATTCCAAATCCAAATCCGATTCTAGGGGCGAGATCCCGTTTTTTTTTTTTTTTTTTTTGAAAATGAAACAGAATTAATGCATTCCATAATCAAAGCAAGCCGATTAGAGTGAAAACCAAATCTTGATAATTAGGTAAGTTTGATATAGTTCCAATCCAAGTAGTCATAGACTCTTTCCAAGCTAATAGCCATAGCTCCAGACTTGGCGTTCAATTGATTGAAGTTGGTAAACAACTCATGAGCTATAAAAAAATGTTGTCCAAAATAGATCTTCCAGGGGCAAAAGCACCCTGGTTTTTAGAGATACGTTTATCTAGCAGAGATTTTAGTCTAAAGATAAGCACGTTTCAAAAAATCTTATAAATCACATTACGAAGACTTATAGGTCTAAGGTGATTAACCTGCTCAAGATTATCAATTTTTGGAATCAAGACTGTTGGTATCAATGATTTACTTCCCTTTACATATTCTGGTAAAAGAGGCAATTCAGACCATCCGATCCAGGTGCTTCAAGGCTACCAATCGAATTGACAGCATTTTCAACTTCCTCAAGAGAGATTGGATTCACAAGGCCGAGATTGTCAGCTGGTTCAATGATATTAATAAATTCCACCTTCCCTTGGGTAATAGACCTCTCATCACGCTTGAATCTCTTTTGAAACTCCTACACAAAAACATGTCCAATTTCAGCTTGATCAACGGCCCAAAGGTTCAAATCATTTTTAATTTTAACTATTCTATTAATTTTGTTTCTAATAGTCTGAGTGTGAAAAATTTTTGTGTTCTTGTCCCCCAAAGCAAGCCCTTTGTGCCTAATAGACCACTTCATTTTTATGAAAATTAAGAAGCTCTCTAGAGACATCCCAAACTTATTTTAGAGGAGGGGAAAAGCAAAAGCTGTGATTGGTAAAAAGAAAGATCCTTATGAAACACATTACACTTATTTAGAAAATTTCCAAATACACTTCTGCTCCAATGTGAAATATGGTAAGTGAAAGATCTAGAGATAGCTAAAAAATTCTTAAGGGGTTCAGAATCTAGGGTTTGGTCCCAAAAGAATTTAACAATTTTTGAGAAGTCTGGGTGGGACAGCTAAATTTCTTCAAATTTGAAACAATTTGCCTGAATCTTTTTCAGAGGGAGAGTGGTCAAAACAATAGGGCTGTGATCAGAGCCTTTCATAGGAAGATTTTCAAGAGAAGAGTAAGGAAAGAGATATAACCAGCTAGGGTTAGCTAAAGCTCTATCTAATTTTTCAAAAATAAAAGTATGAACTATGTGCTTATTAGTCCAGGTAAAGGGTAGCCCCTCAGCAGGTAAAGTGGTCACATTAATATCAAAGTTATGCATATAAGTGTTAGAGGGATTATTTCCACCAATTTTTTTCCTATGTAGCTGTTTTGTGACTATCAATCTGCGATTGAAATCTCGCAACATAATCGAACAAAGCATGTGGAAGTTGAGCGATACTTCATTAAGGAGAAGTTGGATGCGAAGTTGATAAAAGGAAACTTTCCTTTTGTTCCAAGTACAGAACAATTGATAGATATACTTACCAAAGCAGTATCTAGCAAGTTGTTCTTGACTCACTGGGCAAGTTGGGTCTTCAAGATGTTTATGCCCCAACTTGAGAGGGAGTGTCGACTTATGAGTCATTATTAGAGTTATTAGGAGAATATATGTATTTAGTAGTTACCTTATAGAAATAGGTCTCCTATATTAAGTTGTACTAACTTGTAGTACAATTGTGTAGTAGTACTAATTGTACTCATTTAGGGTTGTATATAATCCCCTAACACGATTGTGATTAACATCTCATAAAATTTTCTCACAAATATTTCTCCTCTCCAACTCAATATTTGACTACTGCATCTGGTTTGGGATTTTCCTGTGTGGATCAACAGGATATCTATTCTGCTTTACCTTGTATTATTGATTCTACTCTATTTGATTTTACTGACGATGAAAATGCAGATTCCTTCTCACCCATGCAAAGCCACAACTCTAGCATTGATGTAGATTGTCAGGCATTGGCTTTTATTTATTGGCATCCCCTGTTAATTTCGATGATCTATTATGTGATGCTAATCAAAATAATGATGCAGGCTCTTCACAGATGCAAAGCATGAGCTGATTTGTATCTGATGATAATATTTGTATGTGATGCTACTCATAACAATAATGCATGTTCTTCACATGCAAAAAGCATTGCAGCTATTGATGGTCAGGATTGGAGCAACCAGTTTGAAGAATCATATTCAGATTACATTGGAGAGTTGGAGTTTTCTTTTGACGATGTGTACGATCATTACCTACTCCATTCTCGTGTTATCAATGATGATCAGCAAGTGACCATTGACTAGTTCTGTACCCTGCCAATACTGTAGATGCTGATTGACTGGCTGTAGATTATAGTTTGTTGTAGATACTTTTCATGGCATTTCTTTCTTTAGCCAAAATGAGACAAATGTAACATCTTCAGTTGCAAACTTGCAATCATAAATCATTAAAGATCAAATTTGTTTTCTTAAGCATTGGAGTTACTTTTCAATTCTTATTCTTAAGCATTGGTATTATATAGTGTTGTTTGTTCAGATGAATCAATGTGTGTGGTTATAAACTAATGATAGTCAGTGAAGAGGTTCTACTGTAATGGCAACTATGCTTAATCATTGGCCTATCATTATCCCGTTGTCAAGATTTGCTGAATTCACAGGAATGTTGAATCCTTTGTGAGATCACAGTGTAAAACTATTCCACCTTTCAGGTTTCAGTTCTCAGGAGTACAAAGTTGCAAAGGAAAACTGGAGCACACCATTTTCTACTGACAATAAGCTATGACTGCAATCCTAGCTTGTTTGCTAATTGGATTCTGGTGATCATGTTTAGAGGTATAAGATCATCTATCTCTTAATGATCAGTACTTGTTTCCCAGAGTTCGAGATCAAGTCCGCATGTCCTGATTAAATTTATGTTAAATTCACATAGACTCAATCCACTATTGTCATTTGTAAACCTATGCGTAACGTGTTAGTATTAGCCAATTTATGATATTTTTTATCTGTCTCTATTTGTTAAGTTAAAACTTAAGTTGTTAAATATGAATGTGAGATATATGATCTGATTCTATGTTGTTCTTCGCATGCTTTCTAGTGAACGGAAGTTTTTGTGCTTTCGTACAAACTTTTTGGTCGATTTTAGCTTGTAAACATAGCATATATATATCACTACTAGCAAAAAGAGCAACCCACACAGATTTTAAACACACTGACTCTCACACTGATAAAAAATCAGTAGGTTTTAACTTGTAGATACAGATATCCGTGTGAATTGAATGAGTGGGTCCTACATAGGAACATGCTCACACTATTACTTATTGAAATCAGTGTGGCTAGACTTTCACACAGATGTCTGTATGTACCAAATATTTAACCTATACTGATATCTGTGTGAACTATTTATACACAGATATCTGTTGGTAATAACAAAATTATAATTTCCAAAATAATTATATTTCCCACAAACATCTGTAGCAATGAAATTTCACACTATCATCCGTGTGAATGTTGAAATGACACTGATATCTGTATGTTGTTTGACACAGTTATCTGTAGCAATTGCTACTTCCCCACTGACATCTGTGTCAACATTTGTTAGAAGTGACATGTTTGTATCTCACACGGATATCCGTTTGTATTATTGTTGTTAATACACACAGATATCAATGTGGATTAATGGTAACAAATCATAGTGATCTTCTCCCTCATCTTTGCAAGTTTATTTAGATTAGGGACTGAAAAAAAATTATCCAAAAATTTACGAGTCTTTTTAATCATGTGGAAATGATAATTCCAATTGATTTGATTTCTATGGTAAAGAATTAAAAGTCCATAAATAAGTGATTAATGTAATTAATCTTATTTGATGTGTATGGTAAAGTATAATTACCTGTTCTGTAGAAAGGACAATTACGGTTAATTTGATTTATATGGTGAAAATTGTAAAAATTTAAAAGTCCATTAATAAGTGATTAATGTAATGAATTTTTTATTTTTTCAGTTATGACAAAAACCTAATATTCTTTTATCGTCATTAAAGTTTCATATAGGTACTCATAGTTTAGCAAAGAAAAGACATTTTTCCAATAATAAGGGCAAAAGAGATAATAATAACAAGTAAAAAATAAAGCAGAACTTCACAAAAAAAAAGATAAAAAAAGAGCCGCAGCCACACTGACTTCAGTTGCCATTTATTAATAATAATAATAATAATTAATTTTCTTAAAGCTGGTCAATTATGTTTACTTCACGTTCACTACATTTATTCACTCTTCCCGTCTCTCTCTCTCTCTCTCTCTGAATGCTAGAGAGAGAAAGTAGATCTCGCCCAGCACCGCTTCCTCCAAACAAACCCAAACCGCCGTTTCTTTCAAACAACCAAATCGATGTTTCCGGCTTCTTGCAACGAAATAGGGTAATTCTCTCAACCTCTGTTCTCAATCTTCAAAACCTTTCATGTAATTGAAATTCCTTATCTCTTCATTGAATCCTATATTTCAATGGGTTACAGGACATCATCTTTTGGGAGACCCTAGTTTGTTCATGAGTTGGTTATCAGCGAAATTGATTCCGGTGTTGGAGGTGAACTTTCTCTACAATATCGTTGTTTTAGTTTAGTATATTGTTGTTTATCTCTTGTTTCTTTAAACTCGGGTTTTTGGTTTGTGATCATATAAATTCATTTCATTTGTTGAAGCCCACTCCTAAGTCCTTTGTTCTAAATAATGGGTGGTTTTGCTATTTCTAGATCTTCAATGATTCTGCCAGGCCATCTTCAGATCTTCAACCGCGTTTTAAGAGTTCGCAATAACAACAGGTAATCATCATTAATCTATCATTGATAAATTGGTATAACATTCTTGATCTGGGTCATCATTAATCTATCTTTTTTTTTTTGCTTGCAAGGTTCTCCTGATTTAATCTATCGCGCAATTATGCTGTTTGGATGATAATGAAGATCGCCAGTTATTTAGGAGTGACATTTCCTACTGGTTTGGGATTTGATTATAATGAAGCAAAAGATGCTCGCTGATGAACAGATCGTGAGATTATGACTAAAAAGTGATTATTATCAGAGGGGATTTGACTCGTTAATTTAAATGTGATTATATTAATTAATCTTAATACTTCATTATGTAAATTAAGAAAAACAAAAATGCTGTAATTGATTATTATAATAATTTACTTTGTAAAATTTTCATTAACTCACACAGATTTAAAGTAGCAAATATCTCAACTCACACAGATTTGAAGTAGCAAGTATCTTAATAGCACGTTGGTTGCAGAAATGGGTCCCACTAAAAAACTCACACTGATTTTTCTATCAGTGGGGAAAAGATCAAAGACCACCCCATCAAATGGAACAGACATAACATCTGTGAGTGTAGGGTAGCCATTGGGCTTCCCATACTGATTTCAGTAGCTATTAAGATTTATACCCGCTGATTTCAATCAGTGTGTAAAGCTGATTTTGCTAGTAGTGTATATATATATATTATATAATGCTTTTCCCAGTTCAAGACAATATGAAGAGCCAGATGTGGGAAAAGTGCTGTACTCAAAGGCTCATATGATGGTGACAGCGGGTGTCCCTACACCCCAGTAATCTAGCTAATGTGAGGCTTAAAGCATTGGACAGTGTTGAGGAGAATTTGAAGAGTTGAAGTCTGTTTTGAAATACGTAGAAGAGGAGGAAGCTCAAGGGAGAATTATAAACTGCTCTATGTTCTAAGGGAAATGTATTCTAGATTGAGTTGTGACAATCAGAAAGAACATAATACTTATTTCTTTTGCTTGGATTAAAAGAAAGGTCCATTTTCAAGTTTATCCCCAAACATGGTATTGTCAAATTTATTTGGAGCTCAAGTTTTGACCAAAAGGAAATAGTCAGAGGGGCCATATATCATTTATTCAACAAGGAATAAAAAACTGGGTCTGGTAAGAAATTGATCGGCAATATCTAATGATTTCCCAAATTGATGACCTCATTGCATACAAAACCTGATTTCCCAAATTGATGACCTCATTGCATACAAAACCTGAAGACAACGGTAATACGTCAATTAAGCTGAATCTGGCTATAAAGTCCAGCTGTTTGTGTGTGGTTTCTCCACTAAAAAGCTAGTAATAAGCTGAAAGAACATCAACAATGGCAGAAGCCAAAAAGAGGTAATTCTTGGTTCTTATGTAAAGCGACTTTCACATTTCTCGTTGTGTAATAGAGGTTTATTATTCCATCAGGTATGCAGTTGTCACAGGGGCTAATAAAGGAGTTGGGTTCGGAGTAGTAAGACAATTGGCTTCAAATGGGATCATGACAGTGTTAACAGCTAGAGATGAAAAGAGGGGTCTTGAAGCTGTTGAAAAATTGAAAGAGTCCGGCCTCTCTGAGCTTGTGGTATTTCATCAGCTTGATGTGACAAACCCAGATAGCATTGCTTCCCTTGCACATTTTGTCGAAACCCAATTTGGGAAACTAGATATCTTGGTATGATAAGACCCTAATTTCTCAGACTCAGTTGTCTTATGTCTATAAGACAGTCTTAAAATCTGAAGTTGATTTTTATTGCTCAGTATTTTTATTGTGATGCTCTCCATTAGAATTTAACTGAAAGTTTTTTTGCGGTTAATCAGATGAAAGGGACTGAAAAGTTCATGAAATATCCAGCATACATGCCTGAATTTGTTTTGGAAGTTGATTTAACCATAACATAGATGTAAATGGTGGATTCTGGACTTTGTAGGTAAACAATGCAGGAGTGGTTGGATGCATACTAAACCCTGAAGCTTTTAGAGAAGCATCCGGTAAGGTAAGATTCCATATACCCTATGTATCTTCTTCACAGTATATTGAGGACTTTGTTTGACGCAACATTAATTTTGATAATCACTGTTGTCATTTTTTGGCTTCTAAAAGCAATTGTTTTTTAAACAGATCTATGTAGTTCACTGCCATGTACTCCCCTTCATATGAAAAAGAACTTGTTCCATAAGAAACTAAGACCATTCTTGCATCTGTTATATGATACGAGCTGAACTTGAAACTTAATTTGTTGTAGTATGATCTAATGTTTTGATATGAATCTTTCAAATTTGGATGCTGCTGAGTTTGTTATTAGAGGTTCTCAAAGAAAATCATGCAATATCTAACATTAAAGTTTCAAATTTGGAACACAAGTCAGCTTCCATTAGTAACTTTCTTCATCTTTATGCAGAAGCTTGAAGAAGTCGATTGGAATGAACTCTCAACACCAAACCATGAGTTATCGGAAGAATGCCTGAAAACAAACTACTATGGCACGAAAGGAGTCACAGAGGCACTTTTGCCCCTCCTCAAGCTGTCCGATTCACCAAGACTAGTTATTGTTTCTGCGGCTATTGCTAAGTTATCGGTATGAACAACCTGAAAGCTACTTTTATTTTTTCACATTCTCCTAAGAAAATCAAACTTTCTACTAGTTGTGAATAAGGTTGCTAAAATTTGTGAATAGGTAAATGCAATTATTCTTAAAAGTCAAATCAATTTAAAGCTCTTCTGTTTTTCATGTTGTTTCAGGATTTTCCAGATGGATGGCCTAAAGATGTATTAAGTAATGCTGAGACCCTAACAGAACAGAGAATAGATACAGTACTGAGTCAGTTACTAGAAGATCTCAAACAAGGTTTGGTGGAAACCAAAGGCTGGCCTCAATACTTTTCAGCCTATTCAGTCTCAAAAGCTGCCTTGAATGCATACACTAGAATTCTTGCAAAGAAATACCCAAGTTTCTACATCAATTGTGTCTGCCCTGGTTACACCAAAACAGATTTGAACTGCAATGCTGGCATCTTAACCATCGACGATGGTGCTGAAAGCATTGTCAGGCTGGCGCTGCTCCCCAATGATAGTCCTACTGGCCAGTTCTTCATACGGAAGGAACCGTCACCATTTTAAGCATATAAATTTACAGAGGCCCTTTCTGCTTTCATGAATAACGATCCTACTTATGATCATTTACAAACTATTTGGATTATCCAGTTTTATGAGACTACTTGAAAATTGAGATATATAGGTTGAGGTTGAGACTTGAGAGACTTGCGTTTCTGGACTTGGTCTTTGTAGTTTGTTTCCCTTATTGTTGGGGTCATTGTGTAATATGTGCTGAGATTAAGATTTGGATAAAATATAATAAATCATTGCATACCAAAAAGGACTTTCAGATTTCTTTACTTTGGAGTTTCTGGAGAAAGCGAAAAATATATGTTAATCTTGAAATGCAATGCGACATTTAGACTGGAAAATCAAGAAAAGTGGACTAGATCTAAAAGAACTTGCTGCCTACCCAAAGTTTTATCAATCTTGAAAAGCCTCAACTATAAGTAACCAGCTGATGCCAACTTGTCAAACCAAATTGCGCACATAGATTGGAACATTCATAAGTAACCTCTTATATATAACAGGACTCTGAAGCCAGTATTTATGAGCGACATAGTAGATACACGTTTGACCACATTCATCTTTCAAATATACAACTTTTGTTAGAACTCCAGATAATCACAGTATCGCTAGAGCCTAGTTTCCATGCATAACAATTGCTCCATTTGCACCAGGAAGGCTCAGAATGTGGCCATTTACATCAATGCTCAAAGCTTTGAAACTGGTAATCCTGCAGTGAGACAGAGTTTTCAGCAAAGAAAATCGACCTCTGTGCGTGTCATTGATAGTTTTATAGATATTATTACCTAAGGCCTTGGCGTTATTAACAATGCTAGGACTGGCAGCTGGTGGTGGAGCATTCTCATTCAGGAATGGTTCTACCCGGTTCGCATCAGACCAAACTGGATATCCTTTGATTTTACCCTAAACCATAGCATTGGGGTAAATGTTGTCAGTACTTTGGTGCCAAAGTTTATTCTTTTCAACCCATATTTAAATGATGTAAGCTATTTAAGATGATCTTAATCTCGATTTTCTTTTTACATTATCCAAAAGTCATATTAGTGCCGTACCAGGACATTGAGAGCAGCCAATGTTGCCATTCCTTCTCGAGTCCACTACATAAACAAGTAAGGGAACATCGGGACACAGTTATTTTCAGAATACTAAGCTTGATGAAATGAAAGAAAATAAGTCTTGATCTCTTAACCTTTCAAACTTTAAACAATGCAGATCCATAATACCTTGGAAGCAGAAGCAATGTGAGGTACCACGATGGCATTCTTCAGGTCGGTAAGCCCAGGTTTCATGTAAGGCTCATCCTGATACAGCACCATTGGTGAACCAATCAGATGTTAGACATGGTGTCAGTATTAATAACAGAATTCAACCGAGAACGTGAGTTTTATGTAGGCCTGGGCACGGGCCGGGACCGCGTGTCAATTAGCTAGGCCCGGGACCAAGCCCATTTATTTCGGGCCGGGCTCAAATAAAGATTTTCAATTATAGGGACCGTAAAGGACCGGACCAAATAGGCCCGGGCCGGTCCTGCCGGGTTTTCGGGCCCAAACGAAGAGAATTTCTCTTCGTGCCAGTCGCACCACCTGCCGGCTCACTATCATCACCGGCCTCAGACTGGCTGGAAGCCACCACCAACTCAGCCCCAATAACTACAGCTGCTTCGGGTTCCACTTCGACTTCGGGAATTATCAAAATCGATTCTTCAATCCTACCACCTAGAAACAAATTGGAATCAGATAACCCCAAATCAATTACGACCCAGATCAGAATTGTCGATGTTTGAGAGAGAAAGAGACTTACTGAGACCTTTGGGTTATCGAAGAAGGGCAGAATGGATTGACTGGGTTCAAGGCTTCGACTGGGTTCGAGACTTCGAGGCTTCGATTGAGATCGACTGATTGCGACTGGGTTCGAAGCTTCAACTGGGATCGACTGGGTTCGAGGCTTCGACTGGGATCGAGTGGGTTCGAGACTTCGACTGGGTTCGACTTCGATTGATTGCGACTGGGTTCAACTTCGATTAATTGCGACTGGGTTCAACTTCGACTGGCTTCAACTTCGATTGATTGCGACTGGGTTCGATCGGATTCGACTGGATTTGACTGGGTTCGAGGCTTCGACTGGGTTCGAGACTTCGACTGGGATCGACTGGGTTCGTGGGTTCGAGGCTTCGACTGGGATCGACTGGGTTCGATTGATTGCGACTGGGTTCGAAGAACTGAGGTCAAGCCGACAAGTTTGGGAAAGGGTCGATGTCTCGGGGATGGTTGCGAAAGTTTGTGTCTGAATGAGTGAATGTTGACTGAAGACCTGAAGTCACCACAAAGGCACAAAGGGAGGCTGAAATTAGGTTATTAATATCGGGCTTATCTTCGGGCTTTGGAGAATATGGACACCAGGGCCCGGGACCGGCCCGTTTAAAATGTCATGGTCCGGGCTTCTTTTTTTTTGTCTATTTTTTCCTCAAAGCCCGGCCCGGACCTATCGGTCCGGGCCAATCCGGTCCGGGTTTTCGGGCTTTCGGGCTAAAATGCCCACCCCTAGTTTTATGTACCTCAAAGACGTCAAGACCAACTCGAAACATGGGATTTTGTTTCAAATGCTCCACAAGAGCAACCTCATCAAGCACAGGCCCTCTGCTACAGCTAACAAGGACTGCTTCCTGTAGACATATATTGCATATTACTCCAATTTATGATATTTTTTGTCTGTCTCTATTTGTTAAGTTAAACACTTAAACCACGTGGTGTGGTGTGTTGGTCGAATGACTTAGTCTGGAACCCTCAGGTTTAGCGTTCGAATCCCAGCTCCATCCCGTGGCCAGCAGATTTGAGGGACCTTTTGGGTTCGTGCGTCTGCGGTGCAGTGGATTCAATGACTGAAAAATTGAAAATTTCGCCAAAATTTTCGTTTTTGAAAGACCCCGATATTTTCCTTGTTTACCAAAGAAATGTTGACCGAAATTTTAGGAATTTCGCAATATTTCCGAAATTTTTGCGAAATATTTGAAATTTGTGAGAATTTAGATAATAATTAACTCTCGAAATTCCTGACAACTTTTATTTATCACGTGGCCCCGCCACGTGCCTAACTGAGACTTGAAATTGCAAACAAAAATGTATTTGATGCGCAGTCCGAGAGTCGAACCCTGGTTGCTCATGGAAAGTGATAATGACTCAACCAATCTTGAAACAAAGCCACTTGCGTATTTGTTGCATATTAAATATAAGAAGGTGATCAGAAAATTATGGTAAATTTGTAATCAATAATTTAGGATTAAATATTTTTTTACCACCAATTCTCAATTTGAAATGCCAATAGTTCAAATATTTTACTTTAGAAGAAACAAAAGAACATTTTCATTGAATTTTCCGTAGCTTCATGCTTCATACCTTTCTTATACTGTTATTTCAGTAATAAAAAATTACTAAATTAATTATATTCACTATTTCATCTATTATAAAAGTTGAAAAACACTAAGAGTATTAAATTAAATATCATGTTGTAGGAGAATGGAATTGTATCTTATCATTGATAATAGGAGCCCTTTAAATAGGGAGTTACAAGGTACCCAAAAAGGTAATAGAATCTGATTACAATTGAATACCTAGAACACATTCATATTACAATTTTAAACTCTAGTTTGTAGAGGCACACATTATGTCGATATCCTTCAACACTCCCCCTTGTGCCGCTCAAACTTGGTGATGACGCTTTGATTGTTTCCTCGTTAAAAATCTTGCCAGGTAACAAAAACTCTGTGGGACAAAAATAACCCTGGTCAAAGGATAAAAAGAGTACAACACGTCATTCACTCTTCGAGATCGAACATGTAGACATCATGCCTCCCCCTGATGTCAATGTCTCCCCCTGATTGCTATAATCATGGGAGTTCGGATAATTTTCTCAATCCGATGCTCTTCACATATTTCTCGAAGGTGGATTTTGGTAACGACTTAGTAAATAAGTCTGCTACATTATCCTCTGATCCGATTTGGTTCACTTTAATATTTAGAAATGCTTGTTGTCATTTTGATGGAGGGGAGGAGGAGCACGGAAGGTGGCATTTTGCCTTGTGGGGTCCGATCCCACACTTCCGTCATTTCTTTTCTCTGTAGGGATAGAACATGCCCATATCAATCGTACCTCTCAAATATCGAAAGATTGTCTTTATACCAATCTAATGGAGTTGCGTTGGCGAGGGGGCTATATCTAGCCAACAAGTTCATAATAATTGAGGTGTCCGGTCTTGTATTGTGCTAAGTACAATAATGCGCCTATTGTACATAAGTAAGCACTTCTGCTATTAACACGTCTTTGTCATCATCCTTGGGACGAAACGGATCCCTTTTAGGGCCAAGACTACGGATGACCATGGTGCATCTTTGACTTTATCAAAAATGTCTCTTGACACAGTATACAAGTTCTGAATTTAGACAAAACCGCGTTCTCCCAAGGTCATTCCTCTCAAACTCGGATTTCAGGTGTTCAGCGGTTTCCCTTAACTCTTAAGGGTTCCAATTATGTTTATCAACATAAACCGCGACAATTGCAAATCCGGAACTTGTCATGGAAACGCGTGGGCATAGTTCATCATATCCCTTCCCAATCAAGTAGTCATTTTAGTGAGCATTTCAACCTCGTTGCAAATGCGCTCCGTGGTCTAGAGCCACTTGACTTGGGTAAATAAAGTCCACAAGAACCTTCATTATATTCCGTATCTAGATCCCCATAGAGATACGTAGTGACCACATTCGTAAGCTGCATGTTCAGTTATTTGGAAACTACCAAACTGACAAGGTAGTGGAGTGCAATGACATCCATTACGAGAGAATATATCTTCTCGTAGTCGATTCCAGGGCATTGTGAGAAACCTTGCGCCATAAGGCGAGATTACCATCTCTTTTTCTCATCACGCTATCTAATGAAGACCTATTAATGTCAATAGGTTTTATGTTAGGAGGTGTTGGCATCTCAGGTCCGAAATCCTTCCTCTTCGTTAGTGAATCCAATTCAACTTGGATCGCATCTTTCCATTTAAGCCAATTTTCTCTACGTTGGCATTCTTCAACGGAGTAAGGTTTGATGTCATTGGTCTCAATAATTCCACGTCCTCATGTACACTAGTGTAGTTCGTAGAGATCTCTATATTCTCAAGAATTGGTTCTAACATTGAGGTGTCCCCCAACGATGTCTCTTGGACATAACCACAATCCAAAATATTCTCATGAGACGGATTTTGAGTATCAATGATCAATGGATCAAGTTGTGCCAAACCCATGGCCTATGACGCCATTATGCCACCTTTGTGGCGTCACCATACCACCATCCATGGTAGTGGTGCAGTACCCATCTTCTCTGGGTGGCACCATGTCCTCTTGTGGGGACATCAATCCTTGCAGGCATGTTTGCAGCAGGTTTATGTGATCTCGTCACTTTTAGGGGATCAAGATGAGACATAGTGGGGACAGACCACACAATTCCTGTCGTTCCTGTTGAACATTGACGTTCTAATCTCCCCCTAACGACGGGAAGACTGTCTCATCAAAGTGACAATTCGCAAATCCTGCAAAATAGAGATCGCCTGTCAAGGGTTCTACATAGCGGACTTATAGTTGGAGACTCATGTCTAACAAATATATATATGTATTTGTTGCAATGACTCATGTTGATGCGCTGTGGCGGCGCAATTGGCACATGAACCGCACACTCAAATATGCATAAATACGAGATATTAGACTCGAACCCAGTCACTAGCTGTAACGCAAATAAAAGTTGAGTGGCTGCTATGAGTCGTAGACGAATTAGCATAGCTGCATGCGATATTCCATAACCCAAGCGGAAATATTGGTGCGCATTACCAATGTCCGGGCTACCATCGTAGTCGTTTAGTGGTGGCTTTTTCGCTAGACCAATTGGGTGTGTACATGGGAATATGATACTTGATATCAATACCCAATGATATGCAATAGTCATCAAAAATTGTTGATGTAAACTCTCTAGCATTATCAAGTCAAATTGACTGAATGGGATGATCTAGGTAGTGAGCCCGTAGCCATATGTTATGTGCTAGGAGTGTAGTATAAGCAGCATTACGAGTGGATAATGGCACAACACGTGACCAGCGTGTTTGCGTATCAACCAACACCATAAAACATCTATACTGTCCGCAAGTTGGTTGATCAAATCCACAGAATTCCCTTAGATTCTTTGTGAGAATGGAAGTATTTCCTCAATCTCCTTTGCATAGGATGGTCTCAATCCTAAATAACAGGCTTTACAGAACGAAACATGGGCTTTATAATCAACCAATGAAGGTTTTGGTTAAGCCATAATGTCACAATAGACTTGAGAATTAGAGGGAGGAGTTTATGGCGTCAATGCCATGTATTTGCCGCAGGGGGTAGGCGGCGCCGGCCATGTATGGCCGGTCTTTGCACAATCATGGAACCATGAGACGCATGTGCAACTCCTCGAACCAATTCTTGGTTCTTACTTTTCTTCGTTCTGAAAATGGATGTTCGTGTAAAGTCTTTAATACACAGATCATCATGTCAAAGCCTATATATGTCAGAATCTCATAAGTCATCTCTCATGACATGGTTGGATTCAATAACTCAAATAGTGGTTGCATACAACCCACTAGAGCGACACATAAGTTTCTCTAATACTCGTTTATGTCCGTAGTCGTTAGAGGTGATGCAAAGGAACTCTGTCCATTCTCATAATGTGTTTCCACATGAAAACCATTGGCTCTTATATAATAAAGTTCGAATTAAGGTATGTCCAAGACATTAAGTAAAAGAATTGACACTTTATTAATAGCCAATGATTACATCAAAGTTTCCAAAATCTAATCCAAAATAAAATCAAAGTAAGACACATTGTAGTCACTCTATCCGTTTGGTAACTCCAATCAAATATGACCAGGAAAGTAGAGAGAGATGTTGGTGGAGCAAGGCTCTTTTAAGTACCAATAATCTCAATGACTTTCCTAAACATCACATTTTATTGGGTCCGCCACATAAGAAAGAGTTAATACAATTGTCATTAATTTATTGACTAAGGCAAATTGCCATTACAAAAGTTCTTGGAAAAATAAAAGGACTAATCTAATCAAAGTCTGCTGCATCCTTGTACACTTCATCTTCAACTTTGAAGTCCTCTATGGTGAGATTGACATCTCCACCATCTTCTTCTTCTTCTTCTTCTGCAAGGTACACTTCTTGCTCTCTCAGGTCCCTATATGCCCTGTATCTTGCAGCTAGTTCCTCGCTTGCCTTGCATTGCTTGAACCAATGCTCAATTGATCCACATCGATGACACTCATCATTGTGGTTGCCTCCCTTTAATTGAGGTGCACGTTGTGCACTTTGCGGGTGTTCCCTAGGAGGGTTGGTGCCACCACCACGACCCATGGCACCACCATTACAGCTAGGGATACCACGACCCCCTCTCCCACGTGTGGTATTACCACCACGTGTATCCACACCAATCTTGCGGTTTACTTCCTGGTTAGGGCGGTTATATGGGCCCATACGTCCCTCATATCCCCCATTCTTAGGGTACCGCTCCTTGCGCCCTCCTTTGGGTGCATTATAATTCGCCTCATGAACGCTCTTAGTTCCAATGGGCCTTGAATTATAATTCCTCATGAGTATGTTATCATGTTTCTCAGCTACAGATATAACATTGATAAGTTGATGAAACCTCATGATCCGTCCAGCATTGACTTTAGTACGATATTGCTTTGATACCACAATGGCTGAAAAGGGGAAGGTGGAGAGAGTTTTCTCAATTAGCTCTTGCTCTGTGACAGGTTGTCCACAAAACCTCAACATGGACTGTATGCGAAGAGTTTTTGAATTATATTCAGCAACAGACTTGAAATCAGCAAAGCACAGATTGTTCCATTGAACCTTCAAGTCAGGGAGGAGGGAATCTTGGACATTGCCAAAACGCTCTTCTAGCGCTACCCATAGTTCTCTTGCATCCTTGATCGACATATACTCCAATCTGAGTGCCTTTTCCATATGGCGTCGCCTCAAGATAACTGCTTGAGCATGCTTTGTAGGTGTTCGCACGAACACAAGATCAGGGTTAGGTGCCTGGATTATGGGTAATATTCCCTTTGAAGTGAGATGGTTCTCAACATCGGTTACCCAACTGTGGTAATCCGAGCCTGTTGAGTCAAGCATGGGAAAGTCGAGTCTAGGTTCATTCGACATCCTGAAAATAAGAAGTGAAGATATATTAGTTTCGGAGTTAAACTTCCACGAAAACTAAAACAATAAGATTTCCGAGCTATACTACCAAGAAATCAATTTCCAAGAATCTCTTTTGGATTAGACCAAACAATAATGTTTTAATATGGTCACAGTTTGATGCTTACGGACGCTCTTAGTCCAAGCATTGTGAACGCTCTTAGTTCACACGAACACTCTTAGTTCATACGAACTCTCTTAGTTCGTTAAGCGTGAATCCCCACAATTCCGGTTTGTTAAATATCAAAATCATTTGGCAACATATATTCCAATATTTGCAGGAAATAAAAGGAATTTAAATACAAAAAAGCAGCAACCTTAATTATAAAAACTTACGTGATTGTTCTTGGCTTGAGGACACGCGCGTGTTGATGCAGGCGTGTAGCTAAATTAGGATTGCTGGAATCTGGTCGGAAATTGGCAGTTGGTGGGCTGCCCTTCTCCCTTCCTTTTTTTTTCTTCCTCCTTTTTTTTTCTTTTCCGGGCCCAGCCCTTCTTCCTTCCTTTTTTTCTTTCTTCCTCTTTTTTTTTTCTCTTCGCGTCTTCTTTCTTCCTTCTGGTTCTTCTCCTTCTTTCTTTCCTCTGTGCTTCCTCCTGCAGCGATCGACTCTGCTGCAAATCGGAGGTGCTAGTGCTGGGCTAATAGGAGATCAGAGGGGCCTGGGCTACTGGCGGCTTGGGCTGCTGGCGGCAGGACACAGGGAGCGGCAGGAGGGCTGCTGCTGCTGCAGGTGCTTGGGCTCGGGCATTTGTGCAGCAGGGAGGTGCGGCAGGGAGGCAGGAAGCAGCGGGGGCTGTTGTGCAGTGCGGCAAGGAGGTTGGAGCGGTGTGCAGTGGCTGCAGGCGGTGGCTGGAGGGTGCGCGGGGGCTGCAGGAGGCGTGGCAGGAGGCTAGGGCGGCAGAGGCTTCAGTAGGCTTGCAGAGAGGCTGCAGGCAGGTGGGTATGATCGCAGGTGTGCTGCACGGGCTGGAGGATGGTGGAGTTGACGGCAGAGAGATACGTTTTTTTTTTTTTCCAAAGCTAGGGTTTTTGGTTTTTCTTTTCTTTTAGGCTAGGGTTAGAGCTCGTGCTGATAACGTGTTATAGGAGAATGGAATTGTATCTTATCATTGATAATAGGAGCCCTTTAAATAGGGAGTTACAAGGTACCCAAAAGGGTAATAGAATCTGATTACAATTGAATACCTAGAACACATTCCTATTACAATTCTAAACCATAGTTTGTAGAGGCACACATTATGTCGATATCCTTCAACATATCAAGAAATGTTAGACGACTCAGCATATACTACTTCACCTTAAATTACTACAACTCAAAATCTAACAATATTTATTCAACATTTTCGTTTGAAATAAAGTAGACAATTGATCAAATAAACATATGCAAAAGTTTCATTCAAAATTTTCAAGTTTTTCTTTAAATTTCCATCATTTTTCTCCAATATTTATCGATATCGATATTTCCATCGAAATTTCCATTTTTCGGACTGTCGATATATCCTCGATATTCGATATTTTAGTCCTTGAGTGGATTAATCTGGCTTTCACCGCAATGTCGGTGCAGGTGTCCTGGCGCTGGGATACCACTCCCAAACTAACCCGATAAAAAAAAAAAAAAAAAAAGGTTAAAGCCTTAAGAAGTTGTTAGATATGAATGTGAAATAGAATCAGATCATTCTATGTTGTTCTTCGCATTCTAGTGAACGGAAGTTTTCGTGCTTTCGTTACAAACTTTTTGGTTGATTTTAGCTTGTAAACATAGCATAAATATATGTTATATAATGCTTTTCCCAGTTCAAGACAACATGAAGAGCCAGATGTGGGAAAAGTGCTGTAGTCAAAGGCTCAGATGATAGTAAGAGGGGGTGTCCCTATACCCCAGTACTCTAGCTAATGTGAGGCTTAAAGCATTGGACAGTGTTGAGGAGAATTTGAAGAGTTGAAGTTTGTTTTGAAATACGTAGAAGAGGAGAAAGCTCAAGGGAAAATTATACTGCTCTATGTTCTAAGGGAAAGGTATTCTAGATTGAATTGTGACAATAAGAAATAACTGTTGATTCCTTCAACTTTTGTGTACCTAATCAAACTAGGATTAGTTCTATGATTGTAATAGGAGAGAAGGTTCTAGATTCCTAGCCCTATTTAGAATAGTTTTCCTTGTATCATTAGAACATGTACTTTGTAATCCCTATATTCTAAGGGAAATGTATTGTAGATTGAATTGTGACCATCAGAAACAACATAATACTTATTTCTTTGGGAGAAATATCACTTTGGTCATCGAACTATGGCTCGCTCGACACTTTGGTCATCCAACTTTTAAAAACTTCATTTTGGTCATCGAACTATATCACCGTATATCACTTTGGTCATTCCGTCAGTTTTCTCCGTTTTCTCTGTTAACTCCATGGGTATTTTGGAGATGAAATGTTTTACCCGTCATTTTTATAACTTAATCTAATTTTCCCCGCCTAAGCATAAAACTTCATCCAATTTTGCCAACTTTTCCTTCCTTTTATTCATGCATTCATCATCATAATCAAAGCATGCAACAAAGAAAAATAATCGAGTCAGAGAATGATTCAAAGTGAGGGAATATAATAGGAAGAAAAATATTGATTTAATAAATTGAGGAATTATAAAAGGAGGGAAAAGTTGGCAAAATTGGTTAAAGTTTTATGTTTAGGCGGGAAAAGTTGGATTAAGTTATAAAAATGGCGAGTAAACCTTTAAATCTCCAAAATACCCTTGGAGTTAACAGAGAAAACAGACAGAATGACCAAAGTGATATGTGATGATATAGTTCGATGACCAAAATGAAATTTTTAAAAGTTGGATGACCAAAGTGTCGAGCGAGCCATAGTTCGATGACCAAAGTGATATTTCTGCCTATTTCTTTTGCTTGGAGAAAGGTCCGTTTTCAAGTTTATTCCCAAACATGGTATTGTCAAATTTATTTGGAGCTCAAGTTTTAACTTTTAACCAAAAGGTAGAGAGAATAGTCAGAGGGGCCAAAAGGAGAAAAAACTGGGTTTGGTAACCTTGATCGACAATATTAGATATTCCCAAATTGATGACCTCATTGCGTGCATAACCTGAAGACAATGGTAATACGTCTAGTAAGCTGAATCTGGCTATAAAGCCCAGCTGTTTGTGTGTGGTTTCTCCACTAAAAAGCTAGTAATAAGCTGAAAGAACATCAACAATGGCAGAAGCCAAAAAGAGGTAATTCTTGGTTCTTATGTAAAGCGACTTTCACATTTCTCGTTGTGTAATAGAGGTTTATTATTCCATCAGGTATGCAGTTGTCACAGGGGCTAATAAAGGAGTTGGGTTCGGAGTAGTAAGACAATTGGCTTCAAATGGGATCATGACAGTGTTAACAGCTAGAGATGAAAAGAGGGGTCTTGAAGCTGTTGAAAAATTGAAAGAGTCCGGCCTCTCTGAGCTTGTGGTATTTCATCAGCTTGATGTGACAAACCCAGATAGCATTGCTTCCCTTGCACATTTTGTCAAAACCCAATTTGGGAAACTAGATATCTTGGTATGATAAGACCCTAATTTCTCAAACTCAGTTTTCTTATGTCTATAAGACAGTCTTAAACTCTGAAGTTGAATTTTATTGCTCAGTATTTTTATTGCGATGCTCTCCATTAGAATTTAACTGAGAGTTTTTTTGTGGTTAATCAGATGAAAGGGACTGAAAAGTTCATGAAATATCGAGCATACATGCCTGAATTTGTTTTGGAAGTTGATTTAACCATAACATAGATGTAAATTGTGGATTCTGGACTTTGTAGGTAAACAATGCAGGAGTGTTTGGATGCATACTAAACCCTGAAGCTTTTAGAGAAGTATCCAGTAAGGTAAGATTCCATATACCCTATGTATCTTCGTCACAGTATATTGAGGACTTTGTTTGATGCAACATTAATTTTGATAATCACTGTCTTTTTTGGCTTCTAAAAGTAAATGTTTTTTTTTAAACATATCTATGTAGTTCACTGCCATGTACTCCCCTTGTTACGAAAAAGAACTTGTTCCCTAAGAATCGAAGACCATTCTAGCATCGATTATATGATACGAGCTGAAGTTGAAACTTAATTTGTTGTAATCTATGCTTTTGATATGAATCTTTCAAATTTGGATGCTGCTGAGTTTATTATTATAGGTTCTCTAAGAAAATCATGCCATATCTAACAATACAGTTTCAAATTTGGAACACAAGTTGTCTTCCATTAGTAACTTTCTTCACCTTGATGCAGAAGCTTGAAGAAGTCAATTGGAATGAACTTGCAGCACCAAACCACGAGTTATCGGAAGAATGCCTGAAAACAAACTATTATGGCACGAAAGGAATCACAGAGGCACTTTTGCCCCTCCTCAAGCTGTCCGATTCACCAAGACTAGTTATTGTTTCTGCGGCTGTTGCTAAGTTATCGGTATGAACAACGAAAGCTACTTTTATTTTTCACATTCTCCTAAGAAAATCAAACTTTCTACTAGTTGTGAATAAGGTTGCTGAAATTAATTTGTGAATAGGTAAATGCAATTATTCTTAAAAGTCAAATCAATTTAAAGCTCTTCTGTTTTTCATGTTGTTTCAGGATTTTCCAGATGGATGGCCTAAAGATGTATTAAGTAATGCTGAGACCCTAACAGAACAGAGAATAGATGCAGTACTGAGTCAGTCACTAGAAGATCTCAAACAAGGTTTGGTGGAAACCAAAGGCTGGCCTCGATACTTTTCAGCCTATTCAGTCTCAAAAGCTGCCTTGAATGCATACACTAGAATTCTTGCAAAGAAATATCCAAGTTTCTACATCAATTGTGTCTGCCCTGGTTACACCAAAACAGATTTCAACTGCAATTCTGGCTTCTTAACCATCGACGAAGGTGCTGAAAGCATTGTCAGGCTGGCGCTGCTCCCCAATGACAGTCCTACTGGCCAGTTCTTCATACGGAAGGAACCGTCACCATTTTAAGCACATAAATTTATAGAGGCCCTTTCTGCTTTCATGAATAACGATCCTAATTATGATCATTTACAAACTATTTGGATTATCCAGTTTTATGAGACTACTTGAAAATTGAGATATATAGGTTGAGGTTGAGACTTGAGAGACTTACGTTTTTGGACTTGGTCTTTGTGGTTTGTTTCCCTTATTGTTGGAGTCATTGTGTAATATGTGCTGAGATTAAGATTTGGATAAAATATAATAAATCATCGCATACCGGTCTTTCAGATTTCTTTACTTTGGAGTTTCTGGAGAAAGCGAAAAATATATGTTAAAACTTGAAATGCAATCCGGCATTTAGACTGGAAAATCAAGAAAAGTGGACTAGATCTAAAAGAACTTGCTGCCTAACCAAAGTTTTATCAATCTTGAAAAGCCTCAACTATAAGTAACCAGCTGATGCCAACTTGTCAAACCAAATTGCGCAGATAGATTCAAACCAAAGTTTTATCAATCTTGAAAAGCCTCAACTATAAGTAACCAGCTGATGCCAACTTGTCAAACCAAATTGCGCAGATAGATTGAAACATTCATAAGTAACCTCTTATATATAACAGGGATTCTGAAGCCAGTATTTATGAGACAACATAGGAGATACACGTTTGACCACATACAACTTTTGTTAAAACTCCAGATAATCACAGTATCGCTAGAGCCTGGTTTCCATGCATAACAATTGCTCCATTTGCACCAGGAAGGCTCAAAATGTGGCCATTTACATCAATGCTCAAAGCCTTGAAACTGGTAATCCTGCAGTGAAACAGAGTTTTCAGCAAAGAAATTCGACCTCTGTGAGTGTCATTGATAATTTTATGATATTATTACCCAAGGCCTTGGCATTAACAATGCTAGGACTGGCAGCTGGTGGTGGAGCATTCTCATTCAGGAATGGTTCTACCCGGTTCGCATCAGACCAAACTGGATATCCTTTGATTTTACCCTAAACCATAGCATTGTAAATGTTGTCAGTACATTGGTGCCAAAGTGTATTCTTTTCAACTCATATTTAAATGATGTAAGCTATTTCAGATGATATTTATCTTGATTTTCTTTTCTACATTCTCCAATAGTCATATTACTGACGTACCAGGACATTAAGAGCAGCCAATGTTGCCATTCCTTCTCGAGTCCACTACATAAAACGAGTAAGGGAATATCGGGACACAGTTACTTTCAGTATACTAAGCTTGATGAAATGAACGAAATTAAGTCTTGATCTCTTAACCTTTCAAACTTTAAACAATGCAGATCCATAATACCTTGGAAGCAGAAGCAATGTGAGGTACCACGATGGCATTCTTCAGGTCGGCAAGCCCAGGTTTCATGTAAGGCTCATCCTGATACAACACCATTGGTGAACCAATCAGATGTTAGACATGGTGTCTGCAATAATAACAGATTTCAACCGAGAATGTGGATTTTATGTACCTCAAAGACATCAAGACCAACTCGAAACATGGGATTTTGTTTCAAATGCTCCACAAGAGCAACCTCATCAACCACGGGCCCTCTGCTACAGTTAACAAGGACTGCTTCCTGTAGACATATATTGCATATTACTCAACACGTAGATACATAAAACTATTTACTTGTGTATGTATTCACATGAGATTTAGAAATTAAAAAAAGAAGTTCAAAAGCTTCACCTTCTTCATTGTTGCTAATCTTTCCTTGTTGATCAGATGATAAGTGGTTTTATCAAGAATCGGGTGAAGGCTTATCTAGTATGAGAATCAATAACCACAAAGTAAACACCCCATAAAAAGAGAGCAAAAAAGTGAAAAACAAAGGGATGGGGTTGAGAGAGAGAGATTGTGTGTGTGTGTGTGTGCGCGCGCCATACCACATCTGCTTCTCGCAGCACCTCATCCATGCTTGCTGCCCTTTTCCAAGTCACAGGGCTTTCGCCATTGGCTTGTAGGAACTGACCATAAGCTGGAACAGGGAGCATACATGTATCAGCAAAAAGTGGGAGCATGACTTATGCAATAAAGTGACTGGGACATGCCTGTAACAAACTTTTCTAGTCGTGTAGCCTGGTACAGATCATAGTAAATTAGGTTCATCTTGAAACCTTCAACCTGTTGAGATCAACACAGATTTTAGTCCCATGAGCATACTTAATAAAGCACACTGATATGGAAAGAATCAGGAATAGGGTCATTAGTGAGAGCCTGTAAAGAATCAGCACAAGAAAGGAAACAATGACCCAAATGGTGGACCAGGTAATTAAAGAAGTGCAAAAAAGAGTTAAGAATAGTACTGTGATCAGAACTGAATGTAGTGTGCATTTGATGGAGTAGATTTATCCATCACATAGTCGAAATTATATAAGTATTTGTCCAAGCATTAAGTTCAACTATGAATAGAATTGTAGTTAATGATTGCACGTTAACTGCAGTGGAACATGGATAGGTACCAATAGTTTCCTAAATCTTCTTATGACTCAATTATGTGGTTGCACAATACCAATTAAGTATCTCTAGATTAAGAATTAGCATCAAATACTTTCGACTTCAAGGTCCTGTTACTAGGTCAGTGTATGCTAATCGCTAGACTAACATAAATATCATGCAACCAGGATCATATCTATCTAGCCAGAGCTTCAAGATGTTGGACCAAGGAAATTACCATCATTCTGGCATATGCAGACCCTATACGACCAGCTCCAATCACACCAACAGTCTGCCCTTTTAGCAAGTTTCCCACAAACCTGCCGTTGTAAAGGAAACAAATCAACAGCGGGAGACACATGAAATGTATAATTCATGTATCAGATAAGTACAAGCAAAGAACCGATAATACTAGTAAACATGGTAGTCATGACAAAAAGTAAACATGGTAGCCATACAGATTGGGAAGCCATCCATCATATAAACCAGCCCTCATAAACTCATCTGCTTCCACTATTCTCCTAGCAGCTGTTACTGAGAGTGAAGCTGCCAGCTCTGCTGTAGTTTCTGTAAGTACTCCCTAACCATATCAGCAATAAATTCATCTCAATTTCCCCCAAAAAAAAAAAAAAAATTGCTAAATCATAAAGAATTAGTTGATGCGTATAGGTACTTGTTTGCATACATAAAGTCTCTTACAATTGTCATCAACATGAAAACTAGTATTGGTTCTATGAAATTACTGACATAGTTGTGATCATTAAACCGGCATCAGCACTTGGTTATGACTTATGAGTGACAATGACATTCAAGTAATTATATTAGCAAGCATGTTGCGTTCAATAACTTCTCATTAGTAAAGATGTGTGAAACCAGGTAGTACTAGACAGACACATGTATAAAACAACGTGCACCATCAAAACACATAAACAAGTAAAGAACTACAGCTTGACAAGAAAGCACTGAATTGGAACATTCATCTGTAACTCAAAAAGAACATTATAAGAAAAAAAATTTCAAACTTACAGGAGTGTTTCCAACAGCAACTCCATACTTGTTAGCAGCATTGACATCAACATTGTTATACCCAACAGCCATGTTACTGAAAGCTTTACCTCCAGCTCTGCTCAGTGCTGAGAACAAAGTCTCACCCCAGTCTTCTGTCAACTGACAACCCAAAACACAACTCAACCACTCTCTAACTTCAAAAATCCTAATCAAAATACCAAAAAGAACAAAACTTCAAGGTAACTAATACTACCTGCCCAATTACTCCATCACACTTGTCACCAATCAGAGCGATGATATCCTCAACAGATAGAATGGTTTTCTTCTGGGTGCATATCTAAACACAAAGTCAAACACTTTCTGGTCATATTCACATACCCAATAGTCCAAAAGTATCAAAGAGACTGAGCAAGAATGAGAATTTTACTTCAACTCTACAGTCTTGTTCAACTAAGAGATTGATCCAGCGAGTTCCAGGCATGGGTTTTGTGCTAACAACTCTGTACTTCCCATTTGGGTTGTACACTTCAATTGAAACTGGTTTGGCCATGAAAGAAAGCTTGTCAGCAACTCAACTGGGTACTACTGGCTTTGCTATAGAAACCAAGCCCTTTAAATTTCTGGTTCCAAGTGTGATTAATTGATAGGGTGGGGTGGGCTGTACAATATACGGTAGTCTTCACTAGCGAGATTGATGGATCATGTTGACTATTGACTTTCTGATATGTTTGACCTATCGATCATAAGCGTACAGAATTGTATGGTAGCATTGTGGGTTTTCTGAGGACTAAAGATTGGATAATAAACACATTTTGAGAGGTACAAGTTTTTCCCGGGGTGGTGTTCGTGCTTGGAGCTCTTGAACCTCTCGTTAATGAGTAAGATAATGGTGACATGTCATCCTCTATTGATGACACGTGACCATGGACAATCTTTGGGGACATAAACTTCATCCCTGCACATTTGAAAGAAAAAAAGAAGAAAACAAAACAAAAGAAGAAGAAGAAGAAGAGAGAGAGCTTCAATTGTGCTACAAGTGAGAACTTTATGTTAGTATTTTATGAATTTGTTACCAAGGGGTTGGATTTTTATTTTTATTTTTGCTCTGATACCAAACGGTTGGTTACCAAATGTAATGTGTATGGGAGGAAAAAAAAAAGGGTTAATTACATATAAATGTATGTTTGAATGTTTTTTTAGCCATAAGGCTAAAAAAAGAGTAGTGCTAGAGACACCAAAATATTATATCAAATTTTAATCTCAAATGATGTGGCATTTGTCACCTCATCTGTAGTAATTTTCAACATGTAATTATGTCAATTAATTATCATTTTATAGTTTCCAACATGTATGTAATTAATTAATATTATAACTTTTAAGGAAAAAATGAGAAAATAATGTTTCCCTGCAATCCCAAAAATTGATCTTCAAACACCAGGGATATTCTCATATACCACCGGTCATCATCATCCTCATCTCATGCTGCATCAAAATTTAGAACCCAAGAGATGAAAACTCATCTAGAATTTGAATAAATAAAAGAAGGTGTTGCATATTAAAATCCAAAATAAAGAAGATGATTATGAATATAGCAACCACAAGGCATAAATTGGCTTTGTAAATCATAATCAAAAGGGATTATAATGAAAAACTGTGAGTTAGCTCTTACTAAGAGATTAAGATTATCTCTGCACTGTGATAATCTTATTTTTGTTAGTGCTAGATTTTCATCATTCCAATAAACATATCTTTGTCAGCAAATACAAATCTATAGAGAAGTTAATTTAGCCATTTGAATCCATTGGATTGGTTTCAAAAATTAAAAGAGAGGTAAATTCTTTTTTTCTTTTTTCTTTTTAACAATAGAACAAAAAATTTATTGGGTGGTGGATAGTGGCTGCGATATATGGAGGATGAGGTTTGGGATTTTTTAGGCTTTATCAAGAAATGAGTTTGTACGCTTGCTGGATTGATTAACTTCAACATATTTTTCTACTTCCATTTTCTAATATCTTAGAGATGAATAAACTAATTTAAACACATGCTCTAAATAAGAAAGTAAAAAATTACAGCTTGAATTGTTGGAGGTTCATTTGGGCTGATGTGGTCAATGCCATGTCATTTGGGATGATTTTTTGTATAGAATTTTGGGATCCAAAGAATTTTCCAAAAAAAATAGAATTAAAAATTGTTTGTGTTCAAGTAAATCGTAATTTGTGTTTGGCCCAAACTCTAGGTTACTTGCTCTAGTGATAATAGGATTAAATTAGAAGGATTTAGATTCCTATTCAATGTACGATTACTTTCCTTGTATAATTGAAATTCTATGCATTGTAATCCTCTATATAAAGAGGCCCCTATTATCAATGAGAACACACAGCGATTTCCTCTCAATTTCAATTTCTCTACAACACGTTATTAGCACGAAGCCCTAACCCTGAAACCCTAAATTTGTAGCCATCAAATCCCAGAAACTACCGCCTCCCTCCTTGAAGATCTCAACTCCAGGAGTCCAGAACCGGCGGCCCCACCCCCAGAACCTACCGAAAAACCACCGAACCGACCTCCAGAAGTGACAAAAATCCCTCAGCCTTATCTAAAGGCTTCCTCCTTGCCCCCTGCTGCAATACTCCACCAGAAGCTGCAGCCTTATCCCAGATTACAGGAACCGGAAAATTTATTCCTGGAACCGGCCTGAAATCACGTGAACCGGCCACCCGACGCCCTTTCACGTTGAACCACTGCCTGAAACTCACCCTTGGATTTTTCCTCTGCCTTTGTCAGTCCAACCCAGATGAAAGAAACAAGCCCAGCCCAAGCAATCGACCAATCAAGCCCAGAAGCACAGAAGCAACTTGGCCCAGAAGTAGCCAAGCCCAAATGCTCGGCCCAAGATCTGAAGCCCACTTACATCAGCCCAGACCCTATCCACGTCAGCGTCTGCGTCATCGTACAGTCAGCATCCTCGTCAGCGCCAACGTCAGCATCAGACTGCCACGTCAGCATTGCCGGTCAACCCTCCTGTCAAAGCCGGTCAACCTTTTTCTTGCCACTTTTCAGGCCGATTTCTGGCCACTTTTCCGGCCACTTTTCTGGCGACTTTTCCGACAACTTTTCCTGTGACATTTTTCCTGTCAAGATTTCCGGCAATTTTTCAAGGCAAACTTTTTAAGTTCCCGTTGTTTTAAGTTTTTATTACTTTCCTCTTGTTTTTCTAGGGGACTTCCAACATCCCTTCTTCTACCCCCCCCCCCCCCCCCCCCCTTTCTTAATCATAGAGAGACCAAATTAAGCCAAACTGTGGGGGTTCGTACTCACTCCAAGCTTGGAGCTTGTAGAGTCCTCCAAACTTAGAGAGTTTGTTGAGATAAAACGATCGACCGCAAACATCATTGTTTCGATCTAATCCAACACCTCTTGGAATAGAATTTCTTGGAAGCGACTAAGCTCGGAAATTCCTAATTTCTTGGAAGCGACTACGCTCAGAAATTTTTATCATTTTCGTGGTAGCCTTTTTCTCTCCGAAACTAACCCTAATCTTTTGTTGTTTTTCAGGATGAGTAACCTGAACAAGTTGAGCTTCGCTCCACTAGAGACAACAGGCGCAGGATACCACAAGTGGGTCCGTGATGTTCGCCAGCATCTTAAGGCTGATGGGATCCTGGGTACAATATAAGAGCCAAGTCAGAATGTGCTTACTCCTTAACAAGCTACCGCGTTTGAAGCGAATAGAGCTATGAGAGAGGCCAATGAAGCTAAAGCCATAATTCTCATGACAAGGCACATGAATGACGCGCTCCAAAATGAGTACCTCAATGAGGAAGACCCCAGAAAACTATGGGTAGAACTCGAGCAGCGTTTTGGCAACGTTCGTGACTCCCTGCTTCCTGATTTAGAAGTGAGATGACATAACCTCCGCTTTTGTGATTTCAAGTCTGTACTTCACTACAATTCGGAAGCACTTCGTATCCAGTCTTTGATGGATTTCTGTGGGCAGAAAATCACTGACACGATGTTGATCGAGAAGACTTTCCCTACCTTCCTCGTCTCTGCATTGATGATAGCCAAGAACTATCGGAATGATGTCAATGCTGGATGCATCAAAATATTTCATGAGCTTATTAGAACCATGAACGTAGCTGAAAAGCACGACAACATACTTGTGAAGAACTATAACTCTAGACCCGTGGGAGGAAAGCCAATTCTAGAGTCTAATTATAGTTGCGCCCCTAAGGGAGGGCGCCAGGAGCGAAACCCTAAGGAAAGGGATTATTCTGGACTTTCTGGTCCATATTCTCGCCCCAAAGAGGAAGGAAATCACCAAGATAGGCGTGCACGAAACCGTAGAGGTCAACGTGTGAAGAGAGAGAGAGAGGTAGAGCCTCCAGCTATGGTGGTTGCACCACCAAGGATCATAGTCATCCTCAACGCGCCCTAGGCGCACCTCGATCAAGGGAGCCTAACCATGATGATGCTTGTCTTCGGTGTGGAGTGTCCGGACATTGGGCTAAAGCATGTAATGCACCCAGAATGTTGCTAACGCGTACAAGACATATCGTGAAGCAAGGGAAGAAAATTACATGGAGCAACAAGATCAAGATGACGATCTCGCTCTAAGGGTTAAAGAGTTCCAAGGCCAAGATCCAGAGACTGGCTATTTTGATTAAGTCTTTTATTTTTCAAGAGATGTAATAGGCAATTGCCATATATTTTTGTAGTAGATGCCAATGGTTTAGTATTTCGATCTTCAAAGTAGGCTCACCCAAAGTAAGTGTGATGTCTAGGAAGGTTACGAGATTAGTGGTACTTAAGCGAGCCTTGCTCCACCGATATCTCTCTACTCACCTAGTCACATTTATTTTGGAATTACCGAAAGAAATTAGACGACTACCATTGTTTTGCATTAGCTAGCACTTTGGATTAGATTTTCTTTGGTCAAAGAGACAATGATGTAACTCTGTTGGCTTATGAATAAAATTTCGAGTTCTTTTCATTATGACTCCATTTTGATTCTGAGCATATGACTTTTGTGACTATGATGGCTGGGCCATCAGTATTAATTCAAGGACATGGAATAGCCCAAATTCCACTTGCCAAATGGCACCTTAATTACTGTCACAGAAACTCTCTACGCTCCTAGGGCGAATCACATATATGAATAGCGAACGGATTCCATACAAAAACGCATGTAGAGAACGGAAATGAGTTCCTTTGCAATACCTCTAATGATTGCGAACAAATGCGAATCTTAGAGAAGTTTATGTGTCTCTCTAGTGGACTTTATATCACTATTCGAGCTATTATGAGAGAAGATCTCTTGGATTCAGACACATATTGGCTTTGTCACGACAGGATAGGTCATACTGGTCATGATATGATGATCCGTCTACTAAAGACTTCACATGGACATCATTTCTTTTGAGCGAAATGAAGCATGAATCAAAAGTTGATTTTTGGACTAAGTGTGACCGACGCAACTGCCTAGGGCACCGCCTCCGTCCACTGACTAAGTGTGCCCTAGGCTGGTGCAGTCCCTATCCATAATGCCATGGATAGAGTCCATCATGGTGATGGCGCCCTAGGTGATGCTGCAATCACCAACTTGCTTCAAAAAGCGTTTCAAATAGTGTTTCAGACACTCAGGCCTAACCAAAATACTCATTGGTTGCTTCTAAAGCCTCTCGCTCGTTTTACAAATCCCGTTCCTTAGGGAAATTAGGACTAAGACCATCCTATGCAAAGGAAATGAACATACTCATTTTGTTCTTACATAGAATCCATGGGGATTCTGAGGATTGATTCAACCAACTTGCGGACGCCTAAATATTTCATGATGTTGGTTGACACGCAAACACGCTGGTCACGTGTTGTGCCATTGTCCATCTATAAATGCTGCTTATGCTACACTCCTAGCACATATCATATGACAACGTGCTCACTCCCTAGATCATCCTATTCAGTCAATTGGATTTGACTATGCTAGAGAATTTACATCGAAAGACTTTCGATGGATATTGCAATGGGACTGATGTTGGACATCACATTCCCATGTACACACCCAAATGGTCTTGCGGAAACGACTATGATGGTAGTCTGGACATTGGTAATGCGCACCAATATCCTTATATCCGCTTGGGGTGATGCAATATCGCATGCAGCTATGCTAATTCTTCTACGACCCATCGCCATTCAATGTACCTCTGCGTTACAGCTAGTGACTGGGTACAAGTATCGTACTTACACATATTTGAGTGAGCCATTTATGTGCCAATTGTGCCGCCATAGCGCTCTATGATGGGTTCTTACAGACGAATGGGCAACTACGTTGGATTTGAGACTCCAACAATCGTCTGCCACTTAATGCCCTTGCAAGACGATCTCATCACCGCTAGATTTGCGGGTAGTCACTTTGATGAGACAGTCTTCCAGTCATTAGGGGGAGATAAAAACATGGATGTTCAGTAGGAACGACAGGAATTGTCGTGGCCTGTCCCTACTATGTCTCATCTCGATCCCTGTTAAAGTGATGAGATCACACAAATATGTTGCAAACAAGCCTGCAAGGAAGGACGTCCCTACGAGAGGACGTAGCGCCACCCTACACGGAGGTAGGCATGGTGTCAACGCCAAAGAGAGTGGCACTCTGGCGTTACAGGCCATGACCCTAGCTAGGATGCTTAGGAGGCCCGTAGGTTCGAAGGATGCTTTGGCACACTCCAATCCTTTGATCATCGACACTCAAAATCCGTCTCATGAGAATCTTCCGGGTTATGGTTATCGTCGGGGATGCCTCAACTTCAGAACCTATTCTTGAGAATATAGAGCTCTATGAAAATTACACTAGTGTACATGAGACGTGGGATAGAAACTCGATCATAATTGATGATGTAGTCACGCATTTCGTTGCACATGAGTTTGTTGAGTCCGATGATATCAACCATGCTCCATTGATGAATGAATGCCAACGTATAGAGATTTGGCCTAAATGGAAAGATGTGATCCAGGTTAAGTTGGATTCTCTAACGAAGAGGAAGGTTTTCGAGCCAGTAATGACAACACCTCCTAACATAAAACCTATTGACTAATGGGTCTTCGTTAGAAAGCATGATGAGAAAAAGAGATGGCAATCTCGCCTTATGGCGCAAGGCTTCTCACAAAACGCCCTGGAATCGACTACGATAAGATATATTCTCTCGTAATGGATGTCATTGTACTCCACAACCCTGTCAATTTGGTAGTTTCCGAATAACTGAACATGCAGCTTACAAATGTGGTCTCTACGTATCTCTATAGGGATGTAGATACGGAATATACATGAAGGTTCATGGTGAACTTCATTTACCCAAGTCAAGTGGCTCTAGACCACGGAGTGCATTTACAAAGAGGTTGAAACGCTCGCTAAAATGACTACTTGATTGGCAAAGGATATGCCCACGCGTTTCCATAACAAGTTTCTGATTTCATCGCAGTTCATGTTGGACATGATCTTCATTAGAAGCACTTAAAGAGTTAAGGGAAACCGCTAAACACTTCAAATCCGAGTTTGAGATGGAGGATTTTGGGAGAACATGATTATGTATCGGTTTGGAACTTGAGCATAGTGTTGATAGATGCTTAGGCATTTTGATAAGGTCAAACCTTCAAGCACCCTCATGATCGTCCTTAGTCTTGATCCTGAAAAGGATCCTCTTCGTCTGAAAGATGATGATGAAGATGGGCTAGAGGCAGAAGTGCCTTACTTGAGTACAATAGGCGCATTATTGTATTTAGCTCAAAGCACAGGACCGGACATCTCCTTTGCAGTGAACTGGTTAGCTAAGGTATAGCTCTGCGCCAACGCGACACCATTTTGATTGGTGTAAAAGTTATCCTTCAGTACTTGAGATGTACGATTGATATGGGCTTGTTCTATTCCTACAGAGAGAAGATGGATTCGGACCCATCACACACCAGAAACGCCGCCAAGGCTGGCTTGCGTTCTCTATCCCCATCCTAGAATGATATAAGTGTTTTGGAAGGTTTTGCTGATGCTGGGTACCTCTCTGACCTACACAAAGGTCTCTCCCAAACTGGTTAAGTGTTCACCATGAGAAAGACTGTGATATCTTAGAGGTCTACAGAACAGACCGTAGTCGCTATATCTTCGAACCATGCAGAGATTATTGCTTTTCACGAAATGGTTCGTGAATGTTTATGGATTGGATCCATAATCACGCATGTTCGAACAATTGTGGTTTGAAGTCTACCACAAGATGAGCCTACTAGTATTCAGGATAATGTTGTTCGTTTTGAACAAATGAAGCAAGGCTACATCAAAAGCGACAACGCCAAGCATAATCAGCAACAACAGACTCTCCTCAAATACCAAAGTGAACTAGGTTCGATTTGAGGATAATGTGGAAAACTTGTTTACTAAGTCATTGCCCAAATCCACGTTCGAGAAACATGTGGCAAGAATTGGCTTGCGGAAATTATCTGAACTCCCATGATAGTAGTCATCAGGGGGAGATGTCTACATGTTCACCTCGAAACTTGAAGGGTGTGTTGTGCTCTTTTTCCCCTTCGACCGAGGTTATTTTTGTCCCACTGGGTTTTTGTTACTCGCCAAGGTTTTTAACGAGGCAACGAGAGAAACACCGCATTTGGGCAACACAAGGAGGAGTGTTCAAGTAAATCCTAATTTGTGTTTAGCCCAAACTCTAGGTTACTTGCTCTAGTGGTAATAGGGCTAAATTAGAAGGATTTAGATTCCTATTCAATATACGATTACTTTCCTTGTATGATTGAGATTCTATGCATTGTAATCATCTATATAAAGAGGCAATATTATCAATGGGAACACACAGCGATTTCCTCTCAATTTCAGTTTCTCTACAACAATTTGATATTTATCACTAAAATTACAAATTCTAATGTTTACTAATATTAATAAAGTTTCATTTCAATTAAGCTTGTCATGTGGTTTTTAAGATTACTACAGTTTTGACAACAGACTTTTGGGTTTTTGGAATCAACTTATCTCTCTATTATGAGTAAATAGACAAACTTGCGGGTTTTTCACTTGTTCAAGAGGTGTACATTAAGGGGATCTGCTGTCACCTCTCATGTTTTGTTTAGCTAAAAGTCAAACAGAACAAATGCAAAGAGAAAGTTTGAGAATTTCTGATCGTGCGTGTATTGATCTTCTCCAAAAATAGAGTATATACACGTACAAACTACAAAGTATACAGAACCCTAATAGGAAAGTGATTACCTAATTACATCGTAATAGACTCCCCCTTAACTATATAATATTCTAAATAATTACACAATCCTAATTACATAATAATTGCTACAATCAAGGGATACAATTAAAGAGTGACTCACTCCAACACTAAAGAAGTTTTAAGTCGTGGGATTTCATTGTTGGTTTATGATAATTCGATTGATTGCATTGCTGCTCCTACAACTATTCTCCTGCCTCCCATGTGCTTTTGCAGAAGTTATGATTTTAATGCAAGCCTCCTCCATTGGTATTCAAGCTCTTAATGAAATTTTGTACGAGTATCCTACTAAGTATTAATTCAGGTCAGGTGGTGAATAAAAATAAATATTTGTTGTTTTTGGGTATACATGATATGTCATGGATGTCTGATATTCAAAGTAGTTTGGGGATCAAGATGGGGCTCTGCCTTTTAATTATTTGGGAGTTCCTATCTTTTAAGGATTCCCACGACTTGATTCACAGCGTCCATGTAGACAAAGTCCGATGCAAGCCGAGTGCTTGGAAAGGAAAGCTCCTATCTCAAGTAGCTAGACTTCAGCTAATTGATTTCGTTATTCATGGCTTGTTGAATTATAGTTTTAGGATTTACTCTCAGCCTAGTTCTCTTTTAAAGCATCTGCAAAGATGGATACGTAATTTCTTCAGAAGCGGGGATCCCCTTAAAAAAGGAATAGCTTTGGTGGCATAGGATCAAGTAGTGTACCTAAAGAAAAGGGTGGATTGAATTTGAAAAAATCTGTATGTGTTCAAGTAAATCCAAAACATGTGTCTAGCCCAAACTCTAGGTTACTTGACCTAGTTATAATAGGATTTTGAATTAGAGATATTCATAGATATCCGATTAATTGTACGATTATCTTTCCTTGTGCAACTCTGATTCTATGTCTTGTAATCCGTTATATAAAGAGGCCCTATTATCAATGAAAGTACGACTCAATTCTCTCCCACTTTCATTTTTCCTTAAGCATGTTATCAACACGAAGTCCTAACCCTGAAACAAATAGCCAAACCCTAATTCAAGAAGCTAAAACCTTAAATCCAAATACAAAACCTTGAACCATTTTCTGCTTCCGCCACACAACTTGAAGCCCACGACCCCAGGAATCTAGAACCGGCGGGAGAACTACCAGAACCGGCCGAAAACCAACTGAACTGACCACTGGAAGCTCCATACACCCCGTAGCAAATATTCCACCAGTTCACCATCTTCCAGACCTCCAATTTCTACCAAACTTTGCCAAGAGAAGCCCCTCAGATCAACAATTCAGGAACTGGAAGAAATAGCCCAAAAACCGGTCTCAAAGTTCCTGAACCGGCAACGAGAACATCCGGCAGAAAAACCGACAGAAGAAGAAGAAAAAAAAAAAGGAGGAGGAGGCAACCCAAGCCGCCCACTGACACAGACCCACTACTGGCAGGCCCACTAAGGCGACACGTCAGCAGCCACATCAGTGGATCTGCCATGTCAGCAACTCAGTCAACACTGGTCAACGACTTCCGGTGACTTTTCCAGCCAGTTTTCCGGTGACTTTTTCCTACCAAATTTTCCGACGACCTATTTCAAGGTATTTTTTTTTCTAAAAGCTCCCGTTTTTCAGTTTTTATTTCAATTTCTCTTCTTCTTTTTTTCCAGGGACTTGCAAACTCCCTTCTTCTACCCCCCTTTCTTCATCATAGGGGAAACCTAATTAAGCCAAACTGTGGAGGTTCATGCTCACTCCAAACTTGGAGCTTGTTGAGATCTCCAAACTTAGAGTTTGTACAGAATTTATGATCGACCACTTATGTCATTGTTTTGATCTAATCCAATACTTATTGGAATTGAATTTCTTGGAAGCGATTACGCTAAAAAAATTTATATGTTTTCGTGGTAGCTTTTTCCGCTCCCAAACTAACCATTTTTCTTGTTCTGTTTCAAGATGATTAACCTGAACAAATTAGACTTTTCTCCATTGGGAACAACTGGCTCGAGATATCACAGGTGGGTTCATGATGTCCGCCAACATCTCAAGGCCGATGGAATCTTGGATACGATTCTCGAGCCTAGTCAAGACGTGCTAACTATTGAGCAAGCTGAAGCTTTGGAAGCAAATAGAGCAGCCTTAGAGGAAAATAAGGCGAAAGCCATCATCCTAATGACTCGTCATATATGATTCGCTCCAGTGCGAGTATATGAATGAAGAAGACCCCAAAAGGTTGTGGGTCTCACTCGAAGAAAGATTTGGCAACGTCTATGACTCCTTGCTTCCTGACCTAGAAGTGAGATGGCATAGCCTCCGCTTCTGTGATTTCAAGTTAGTTGTTCTTGACTACAACTCGGAAGCACTTTGCATTAAATCCTTAATGGAATTATGTGGTAAAGAGATCACAGATGTGATGTTGAATAAGAAGACTCTCTCTACCTTCCCCGTCTCTGCATTGATGGTTGCTAAGAACTATTAAATCGATGTTATTGCAGGAAGGATCACAAGGTTTCATGAGCTAATTGGAGCAATGAAGATCGCTGAAAAGTATGACAACATCCTTGTGAAGAACTATAATTAGAGATCCTTGGAAACAGAGCATAGTCTGGAATCTAATTATAGTCGAGCCCCCAAGAGAGGGCGCTAAGAGCGAAACCCCTAATCTTAGGGATACTTCTGGACGTTCTAGTCCATATAATTGCTCTACTTGGGAAGGTAACCGCAAAAATAGGTGAACACATAACCGAAGAGGGGTCAACTTAGAAATAGAGAGGGAGGCAACGCCTCTGGCCATGTTGGCGGCCCCACCAACACTAAGAGCCATCTAAATGACGCTTTTAAAGTGCCTCAATCAATGGAGTTTGAGTAAAGAGATGTATGTTCTTGATGTGGAATATGCGGTCATTGGGCATACATTTGTAGAGCTCGTGAAGAAATTGTCACCGCCTACAAAGCATATTGTGAAGTAAGAGAAGCTCATTATGTGAAACCAGAAGATCAAGAAGATGATCTAGAGTGAAGGCTTGAATACTACAAATCTGGCTGGGATCAATAGATCGCCAATTCTATTTAAGTTTTTATTTTTCCAAGAGATGTAATAGGCAATTGCCATATACTTTATAGTAAATGCCATTGGTTTAGTTTTTCTTCACATAGGCTCATCGAAAATAAGTATGATGTCTAGGAAGGTTTTGAGATAAGTGGTACTTAAGCGAGCTTTGCTCCACTGGCATCTCTCTACTCACCTGGTCATATTTATTTTGGAGTTACCGAAAGAAGTCAAACGACTACCTTTATTTTACATTAGCTAGCATTTGGATTAGATCCTCCTAATGGTTAAGAGACAATGATGTACTCCATTGGCTTATGAATAAAATTTTGAGTTATATTCATTATGACTCAATTTTGATTCTGAGCATATTACTTTGTGACTACGATGGCTGGACCATCAGTATTAATTCAAGGACATGGAATAGCTCAAGTTTCCCTTGCCAAATGGCACCTTGATTGATGTCACAAAAGCTCTCTACGCTCATAGGGAAAATCGCCCCTATGAATAGCAAACGAATTCTATGAGAAAACGTATGTACAGAACTGAAACGAGTTCCTTTGTAATACCTCTAATGATTGCGAACACAGGTGCATCTTCTAGAAGTTTATGTGTGTCTCTATTGGACTCTATGTCGCTATTCGAGCTATTAAATCCAATAAAATTTATGAGAGAAGATCCCTTAGATTTAGACACATAATGGCTTTGTCACGATAGGATAGGTCATCCTAGTCATGATCATTCGTCTACTAAAGACTTCACACAGATATCTATTTTCTCGAGCGAAATGAAGCATGAATCAAAAGTTGATTCTTGGACTAAGTGTGACTACCGCCGCCATCCACCACCAACCTAGGGCTGGCATAGTCCTTATCTATGATGCTATGGATAGCGTACATCATGGTGATGACGCCCCAGGTGCTGTTGCAATCATCAACTTTGCTTCAAATAGAGTTTCAGACGCTCAGGCCCAACCAAAATCCTCATTAGTTGCTTTTATAGCCTCTTGCTCGTTTACAAAGCTCGTTCCTTAGAGAAATTAGGACTGAGACCGTCCTATGCAAAGGATATGAAAATACTCATTTTGTTCTTACATAGAACCCATGGGGATACTATGGACTCATTCAACCAACTTGCGGACGTTTAAATATCTCATGATGTTGGTTGACACACAAACATGCAGCACTACTAAAAAAAAACTCAATTGCTTCGCCTTTTTACTTCGGCAATAGTTTCCGTCGCAATTGACATCCTATTGCAACGGAAAATGTTCCGTCGCAATTAAACCTTATCATTTGCGACGGCAAATGTTTACCGTAGTAAGTTTTTAATCAATTGCGACTGAATCTCGTCTTGCCGTAGTAAGCATTCTTTTTCCCTCAATTTTTTCTTTTGGTTTCTGTGCCTTATTTCCCACTAACATCGATCTGCAGCCCTAATCTACAGCCCCAATTTACTCTCTCTCTCTCTCTCTCTCTCTCTCTCTCTCTCTCTCTCTCGCGCCCAATATTCACAGTGCCTCGAACCGGAACCGGAACGTACCTCCGACGTTGACGAGGTCCGCACCGGAACTTAAAGCCGAGATCGACCACATCGGTGCTTCCGTTTGCCGCGAAGACTCTGGTGGACAAGGCCATAGAGCTCGACCACATCAGCGGGACATTTGGAGGTAATCGAAAACCCACACCGTTCATGTGCCTCGTTATGAAGATGCTTCAGATCCAATCGGAGAAGACTTGACTTGAACCGAACTGGTACAAAAGCTTCTTTAAAATCCGGGGTTCCATATTCCATTGGTGTCGTTTCCCACAATCTTTCACAAATTCAGATCTGAGAGTTAAAAGCTTTCCGGAGCTCTCGTCCCTCTTTAGGGTTCGTAATCCGCAGAATCAAGGTACATCTAATTCACCTACACCACATCTTTAAGCCACTGGTTTAGTGAGTTTGATCAAGGTTTGGAGCTGTAGTCCATACCTTCAATTGATAACTGGAGCTGCAAGATTGCATATATGTTTTAACTACAGATTGATGTTTTAAAGTTTAGTTTCCATTGTATTGTCAGATATAATGGCCCTTTGATATCTGTTGTAGTTAAATGTTTGGATCACTGTGGCTAAGAAATTTGACATGCCTGATAATGATGTAATGCAGTCTGCATACTAGGATATGCATATTTCATTCGAGTAAGGTAATAAGTTATAAAGCTCAAAATGACAAGTTCAATTAGATAGTATAAGCTTAGACTAACTAGCTCAAGTATTGATAGTGTGGAACATTTTGGATCTTAGTTGTTAGTTTTCGGAAGACCATTCTTTTTGTTGATGTGATTCTTAAAGTTTGGCATATATTGGGATTGTTGCAGTATGTGTATGCTGAATAACTATGCAAGCTGCTTCACAAATCTTCTATAACATTTTGCATAACATTTTTGCTCTCAAGTTTATTTTGCATTTCTGGTGTTTTTGTTTTTCATTAAATAGACCCATTTGCAATGCCTATGAGATTTTGCAGGTCCACCAGTCAGTTCAGGAGACTAACACAGATGATGGTGAGTTTGGGTTTGACTGCAATGTGGTTTGATATAGCATCTGTTCTTTTTACACTGTAAGCCACAATGCTGACTGTTATTATTGGATTTAGGGATGGTTTGCAAATCCCCAATCTGAGCACGACTCTTATCATTTCATTTTCGGCACTATGGTATGCCTCCTCTTGGAAAGGTACTTTTATTTTTGCGCATGTTAGTTTCTGTTCGATTTCTTATACTAGTTTTGGTATTTTTCTGCATTTTGATTTACATTTGTAGTGGATTTTCAGGGAATTTGAGCTAATTTTTGTCAAATTTTAGTTTTGAACTGTGATTCTATTAAGAATTATAATGGGTTCCAGCTTCAAACAATTTTCAGATTGTAGAGGTTTTGGTTTGGGGTATAATTTGTTGACTGTAAGCTTGCTAGTTTATGCCATTTGATTTTGGGGTTATATGTGTTTCTTTGATTTCCTGTTGGCATAATTCTAATTGTCGAGCCTATACCGCTTATTGACAATTTTTGTTTCCTCTTGCAGCAAATGCAAGGGTTTGGCCGTTGTTATTACTGATTGGAACACTAGGTGATCCAAGGGTTATGGTTTTGTGAGTATACTGATTCTTTTCTATTCTTGTTCAATCATGATCATTGTGGTGACATGGTAGTTCACTAACTACACTCCAGTGCCCTAGGCTACCTATGAGTTATGGTATGGTGCATTAGAAAGTGTCTCTCTTTCTAGTTTTGCATTCGTAACTTAAATTTTACACCAGCCATGCATTTTGCTATTACTTTTAATTGAATTCATGGATGCCAAGCCATTGCTTTTAAAGAATGAGCACGTACTAGTCACACAAATACATGGTGTGCAAAGTATTGGGTTAATTAATTTATGTCAACTAGAGAACTAACTATAAAATGGACAATGTTTTGGAAGTAGTCAGCACACTTTCAGCAAAATGTCTACAGAGTAACTTGCTGGATTTTGATATTTGGAGCAATGATTGAAGATTGAGTTTGTTTTATGGGGTTTCAGTTAGTTTTTGGTTCATGACAGATACCAAAGACTGAACTGTGTCTTTGTTAAGAAGTTTTGGTGTGGAGTACATTTGGTTGACTGTTATCTGATTTTTTTTCTTCTGTTTTTGCAGGTTGCCGGATTTTGTGCTGGGACTTGGTATATTTGTTTCTTCTTTTGCTTAAGATTACATATGGAAAACATACACAGTATTTTGCATCTTATATTAGTATATTACTCTTAGTCCAGGCTTTAAGCTTGTCACTTTGATCATCAACTTTGAATATTTTCCCTTCTTGCTCATCATTTTCAGGGTTCAACCTTTGCATAATGAACAAATTATCTAACCCCAGTTGATGCTATATATGTGCGTGCTGGACTATATTGTCTGATGCAGTTAGGTGAGCAATCAAACTTAAGTCGTATGTATATGTATGTAATGCACACTGCTTTGCACTAAACAATACCCAAATTTGTCTTTTGATAGTGCAATTAGTTATCTAGCACTAACTGCAGAACACTCTGTACAACAGAAAAAAGATTTTCCTTTCTTTTAGAGTATGGCTTTTAGAGTCAATAAGGTGGGGGTTTACTTTCTCCATTAGGCTATTCCTTCTTTGTTCTTACTCCTTAATTTGGTTTTAACATCAGTAGATATGTATCTTTTTTTAGCACTGGCCTTTTCTCATTAAAATGTCATGTACTGAATCTGACATGTATCTCACAACTTCTCGTCTTCTATGCTCTCGACATCATTTATAAATCAAACTATGGTTATCTTCCTTTTGTTTTGTTAGCATTCCTTAATGCAAGTAGATTTCATGCTCTCGACTTGTGACTAGATTATTGACTAGAGTCGATTGTCATTTTTAGGAGGAGATGGGGCAGATGCAGACAACGATTCAACTACCTTTTGTAACTTTCAGTGTGCTAAAGAACAGCTTGAGTAATTCGTGGTTTGTTCGATTCAACATAGTGTAAATATGTTATGTGATTTGGTGTAGTTTATGAATACCTGGAATGTTTATGAGTGGCATTTTATATTTTTATGACATTTTGTATTGCACCATTTCATTAGTTTTATTGTAAGTTTACAATGTTAATATATCTTAATAACTTTTGCATGTTCATAATTCACACCATTTTTTTTTAAATGAAATATTCTTTTGCGACGGCAAAGTATCCGTCGCAACCAATTCACCCCATTTTTTTAAAATGAAATATCTTTTTGCGATGGCACAGTACCCGTCGCAAATAGTTTAGCCATTGCGACGGCAACAGTTTTCCGTCACAAATACCTTTTGCAACGGAAATTTACCGTCGCAAATGGATTTTGTGACGCCACCTATTGCAACGCCAACATTTCCGTCGCAAAAGGCTCAATTTTCCGTCGCGAAAAGTTTTTTCCGTCGCAAAAGCCCAATTTGCCGTCGCAAAATAGGCGTCACAAAAGCAATGTTTTTTAGTAGTGATGCTGGTCACTTATTGTGCCATTGTCCACTTGTAATGCTGCTTATGCTAAACTCCTAGCACATATCATATGACAATGGGATCACTCCCCGAATAATCTTATTCAGTCAATTAGATTTGCTCGAGAGTTTACATCGAAGACTTTCGATGGTTATTGCAATGGGACTTATGTTAGACATCATATTCCCATGTACACATCAAAATGGTTTCGCATAAAAGACTACGATGGTCGTCAGGATTTGGTAATGCACACCAACCTCCTTATATCTGCTTGGGGTGATGCAATATCGCATGTAGCTATGCTAATTCGTCTACGACCCACTGCCACTCAATCTACCTGTGCGATACAGCTAGTGACTGGGTACAAGTATCGTACTTACGCATATTTGAGTATGCCAATAATGTGCCAATTGCGCCGCCACAGTGCACTATGATAGGTCCTTACAGACGAATGGGCAACTACTTTGGATTTGAGATTCCAACAATCATCCGCCATTTAATGCCCTTGCTAGGCGATCTCCTTACTGCTAGATTTTTGGATGTCACTTTGATGAGACAGTCTTCCCGTCGTTAGAGGGAGATAAGGACACAGATGTTCAGCAAGAACGATAAGAATTATCGTGGCCTGTCCCCACTATGTCTTATCTCAATGCCTGTTAAAGTGACGAGATCACACATATCCGCTGCAAATATGCCTGCAAGGATGGACGCCCTATGTGAGGACGTAGCGCCACCCTACACAGAGGTAGGCATGGCGCCAATGCCAAAGAGAGTGGCACTCTTGCTTTATAGGTCATGGCCTCAGCTAGGATGCGTGGGAGGCCCGTGAGTTTGAAGGATACTTTGGCACATTCCAATCGTTTGATCATCAAGACTCAAAATTTGTCTCAAGAGAATCTTCCGGATTATGGCTATCGTTGGGGGACTCCTCAACGTCAGAACCTATTTCTGAGAATATAGAGCTCTTTGAAAACTTCACTAGTGTACATGAGACGTGGGATAGAAACTCTATCATAATTGATGATGTAGTTGCGCATTAAGTTGCGCATCAGTTTGTTGAGTCCAATGATATTGAAGCACACTTCGTTGATGAATAAATGCCAACGTAGAGAAATTTGGCCTAATTAGAGTCCACTAGAGAGACATATAAACTTCTAGAAGATGCGCCTGTGTTCGCAAGCATTTCTTTCGCATGGAATCAGTTTGCTATTCATAGGTGCGATTTTTCCTATGAGCATAGAGAGCTTTTGTGACAACAATCAAGGTGCCATTTGGCAAGGGGAACTTGAGCTATTCCATGTCCTTGAATTAATACTGATGGCTCAGCCATCATAGTCACAAAGTAATATGCTCAGAATCAAAATGGAGTCATAATGAAAAGAACTCGAAATTTTATTTATAAGCCAACGGAGTACATCATTGTCTCTTAACCATTAGGAGAATCTAATCTAAATACTAGCTAATGCAAAACAAAGGTAGTCATTTGACTTCTTTCGGTAACTCCAAAATAAATATGACCAGGTGAGTAGAGAGATGTCAGTGGGGCAAAGCTCGTTTAAGTACCACTTATCTCAAAACCTTCCTAGACATCATACTCACTTTGGATGAGTCTATGTGAAGAAAAACTAAACCAATGACATTTACTACAAAGTATATGACAATTGCCAATTACATCTCTTGGAAAAATAAAGACTTAAACAAAATTGGCGATCCACCCTTCACTTTAGAACATCTTCTTGATCTTCTTGTTCCACATAGTGAGCTTTTCTTGCTTCACAATATGCTTTGTAGGCGGTGACAATTTCTGCACGAGCTCTACAAATGTGTGTCCAATGACAAGATACTTCACATCGAGAACATACATCTCTTCGCTCAGACTCCATTGATTGAGGCACTTTGAAAACGTGATTTAGATGGCTCCTAATGTTGGTGGCTCCACCAACATGGCCAGAGGCGTTGCCCCTCTCTCTCTTTCCACATTGACCTCTTCGGTTCCTTGTTCGCCTATGTTGGCGGTTACCTTCCCAAGTAAAGCGATTATATGGACCAGAACATCTAGAAGTATCCCTAAAATTAGGGTTTCGCTCTTGGCGCCCCCTCTTAGGGGCGCGACTATAATTGGATTCCGGGATATGCTTTGTTTCCACGGATCTCGAATTATAGTTCTTCACAAGGATGTTGTCATGCTTTTCAGCGACATTTATAGCTCCAACAAGCTCATGAAACCTTGTGATCCGTTTTGCAGTAACATCTATTCGATAGTTCTTAGTAACCATCAATGTAGAGACGAGGAAGGTGGAGAGAGTCTTCTCAATCAACATCGCATTTGTAATCTCTTTACCACAAAATTCCATTAAGGATTTAATGCGAAGTGCTTTCGAGTTGTAGTCAAGAACTGACTTGAAATCACAGAAGCGGAGGCTATGCCATCTCACTTCTAGGTTAGTAAGCTGGGAGTCACGGACATTGCCAAATCTTTCTTCGAGTGAGACCCACAGCCTTCTTGGGTCTTCTTCATTCATACACTCATACTGGAGCGAATCATCCATATGACAAGTCATTAGGATCATGGCTTTCACCTTATTTGCCTCTAAGGCTGCTCTATTTGCTTCCAAAGCTTGAGCTTGCTCAACAGTTAGCATGTCCTGGCTAGGCTTGAGAATCATATCCAGGATTCCATCGACCTTGAGATGCTAGCGGACATCACAAACCCACCTGTGATATCCAAATCCAGTTGTTCCTAATGGAGCAAAGTCCAATTTGTTCAAGTTACTCATCCTGAAAGAGAACAAGAAAAAAGGTTAGTTTCGGATAGGAAAAGGCTACCACGAAAACAAATAAAATTTCTTAGCGTAGTAGCTCCAAAGAAATTATGAATTTCTGGGCGTAATCGCTTCCAAGAAATTAGGAATTTCTGAGCGTAATCACTTTCAAGAAATTCAATTCCAAGAGGTATTGGATTAGATCGAAACAATAACTTAAGTGGTCAATCGATCATAAATTCTCTACAAACTCTAAGTTTGGATATCTCAACAAGCTCCAAGCTTGGAGTGAGCACGAACCCCTACAGTTCGGCTTAATTAGGTCTCCCCTATGATGAAGAAAGGGGGGGGTAGAAGAAGGGAGTTTGCAAGTCCCTGAGAAAAAAAATAAAAACTTCAAAAACGGGAACCCTTAGTAAAACATACCTTTTAGGATTGTGGAGAGTATTCGATCCTCATTGTAGGTTTGTAGACGAGCTTTAGTCCTAGGCGAATAGACTTGTAGGATTGTAGACAAACTTCAGTCCTAGTATTGGAGAACCGATTTGTAGGATTGCAGCATGGTTTCGATCCTTGTTATAGGATTGCAGACTGCTATCAACCCTAGTTGCTGAAACTGATAGACGAAAGGCGCGCGGGGCTGCTGTTGGCAGGTTGCGCGGTGTGCTGCTTGCTGGCTTGCGATGTTGGGCTGCAGAGATGTGTTATTGATCCTAAGCTAGGATTGCAATTGGTTTGCAATCCTGGTCGAAGCAGGTGCTAGGTGGATGCGGTGTTGCAGGGGCATGGGATTAGCGGCAGAGGCCTGCAACAGGAGTAGGCGCATGGGCGCGTATGAGAGGTGCACAGCGAATGGCATCGAACTGGAAGAAGGATTTTTGGGTTTTTGGCTTCTAGAAACTAGGGTTAGAGCTCGTGCTGATAACGTGTTTAAGGAAAACTGAAAATTGGGAGATAATTGAGTCGCACTTTCATTGATAATAGAGGCCTCTTTATATAGAGGATTACAAGACATAGAATCAGAGTTATACAAGGAAAGTTAATCGTACAATTAATCGGATATCTATGAATATCTCCGAGAATATCTCTAATTCCTAACCCTATTACAACTAGGTTAAGTAACATATAGTTTGGGCCAGACACAGATTCTGGATTTACTTGAACAATAATCAATTTTTTTTTGTTACAATAAATAATCAGATTTTGGTCCTTGCTGATACACGTTTCTTTTCTCATTCATCAAAATAGTCTCATTTCCTTGTAGGAGAAATCTAAGGGTGTAATCAGGAGAAGATCAGAATGAATGAGTCAAGTTCGTCGAGTAAGTTTGCTGTTCTTCCAGTTTTCTGTTTTTTTGATATTTCAAGATTGCAAGTCCAGTTTCTATCCTAGTTGATATTTGTTTTCTGGAATTCTGGGATTGCAAGTGATGCATCTATTCTAATTCTATTTTGCACAGAAATATCAATGTTCCATGTATTCATCTGGATATATAGATTTGTGTTTATTTTCATGTAAAGTTCTAACACAAGGGTGTACGGATGCACAGCCGCCGACTCAAGGGAGTAGCAAACCCATAAGATTAGTGAGTTAAGCACATAAACCTGAAAATACATGTTGAAAAATGATTCATAAATGCAAAAAGAGATTGATAAATGCAATGAAAAGGTCGTACAGAAGAAGAAGCCATATGAATTATGAAACCGCAACCTGACAGACAAATGAGTAGTTCGTTATTTCCAGTCACGTCATCTTGTTCCTTGGCATCTATGTATCTTGGGGGGGCTAAATAATTGTATGCATATTTCAAAACAAATGCAACTCCATATTTCCCAGATAATCAAGTAGGTAATTCTATAGCTAATAAGTTGGCGAACAATGGTGCAAGTCACGAGGATTCCGAGTGGTGGGATGTTAGACCAACTTTGCTTACTCAATCTTTTGGTCACGATTACATTTCTAGGTTCTCATATCGCTTTTGTTGATTGCTTTTGTTTCGGGCTCCTTTCATAGAGTTCCAATTTGTATGCTAGTTCTTTTGTATTACACCTATTTGATTTGTGGTGTCATGTTCCGTGTTGTGCTCAAAATCTATGGTTTCTTTTTGGTAGTGGTATTGGTCCAGTCATCCCCTTTGTTCAAAAGACACTTAATGCGAGAAACCGACGGTGGGCTCTTAATTATAGTAGTTCGTAAGGTTATTATTTATGAATAAATAAATAAAGTGACTGAAAACTAAGTAAGAATATATTGCCTCATGAATCATATATTTGTGCTAAAATAGATAACCAAAGTCCAAAGAGCCTCAAAAGCATAGGAAAAGTTATACAACTTAGAAAATTGATAAATAACTCTATTTGATATACTTTTCTTTCTGTAATACATTTATCTTGAATAAATATTTGCAATTCAAATATCTCTAAAAAAACATAGCTATGCACTAGAAATTGTCTAATATCATTATTTGCAGGTAACCTCAATAGAAACTTATGTGCAATAATTTCTGGTATGCATATTAACCTGAAAAATTTACCAAATTTGTAATTTATAAAAATTTGGTCATACATGTCTACGAAAGTTAATGTAGTTACTTTGTATTCGCAAATAGGGGATTTGGTAATACACAAAATGTAGATATAGAGGAGAAAACTAGTTATATACTGTGAAACTTCCTCAATCCATAAGTAGAGCAGGGTTTTTGGTTATATAATTAAATTATACTAGTCTTTATTGACACATGCGATGCATGTGTTAAACAGTTTTATTTTTATTTTTACTTTTTACTTTTTAGAGAGAAAAAAAAGTAGAAAGTCACAACTGTAAGATGTGAGAAGTTATATCTATAGAAAGTGGGTTTAATTTCCTTTTTTTTTCTTCTGAATTTATATTTATATTTATATTTATATTTTTTTATTTACCATAACACCTCTCATATATTAAAAAGGTATTTTAAATTAAACCTATAGTCTAAGGATATTTACATAAATTCACAGCCACTTTGACTAACAAAGTGGGTTCTCTTAATAATAGTATAAATAAACATACCACTAATCTAGACTGTGCACGTGGTTTTCATCTAAAGAAGAGCTTAACGTAAACATTGAGATTGTGTACTCATGAGATTATATGAAAATTTTTAATAATTTATTAAAATTTTCTGTAAAATATCATTAGATCAACTAGACCATTGTATTCTATAGATGGAAGAACTTCTAATGAGGACCACTAAAATAAAAACTTTCTAATAAATGATTTGGGAGACAATTGTGTAACTACATGGACATTAGGAGGGTCAATTGACCCTGCTCACCGGCTTAACAAAGTCCCTTGTGTCTTAAATTTTTACTTTTATATAAGAGCATATAACCTATTTGATTCATTTTGCCTATTCTAATGTGATAAAATATATAGTTTCTTTAACTGGTTTATGAGACTGAAGCAAAAAAAAAAAACAATGTGTTTCTTTGTATCTATTTTCTCTTCGTAATTTGGTTTATCTCGTCCTTATCTATAGTATTTTCTTTTCTCTATAGTAAAAAATTTCTTTCTATTTAGTTAGGCCATTCAATTTGTAGATTAGTAGCTATGTAAGTCTGACCCATTTTAACAAAATTTATGGCTACACCATTGTTGGGATACCCACTTTTCGATTATATTACTGCAAATCAACCGTTAGATGTTTATAAATGCATGAGTAATCACTTTTGACGATTTTCTTCCAAATTGTTAATCGTTAAGGTACCGAACTAAATCAGATCAATGGACAAACCAAGTATGTCAGATCTGAATCGTACATATTCATAAATGATAAATCATGATTATGAATGCCTTAATGATTTTAAATTTGGTTGAAAAATTACATAAATAATATATAAATATCTAAATATCTAACGATTGATTTACATAAATGTAATCAAAAATTGAGTCTCACAAGAAAGTCCTTATGAAAGTCTTCATTTTAGTTGTTCTTATTATATGATCTCGTTGTGTTCTATTACATATTTTTAGCATGAACGGCTTATGTTTTGTCATTTCCCCTAACATTGAACGACCATATGAAATATTAGTGGCCAAAGCGTGCGTGTGCCGCGAGCATGCAGGCATGGGGCGTCTATGTGTCAGGCGCGAGGTTAGAATGGATATGTGTTTTATTTGAAGCTTCTCTTTTTTTTGCTCTATGAAATCCAGGGAGGACCAACTTATCCTCTATCTTAGCCAACACAATTAATATACTAGAAAAGTCCAAATTCCTAGTTCCACCAAATTTGGAGCCAATATTACCTGCCAAAATAGACTTCGATCTTCCAAAAAAGATTGGCCCTTTCATTAAGTAGCCACCCCATTAATTAGGGGTTTAATCTGAATAGTAAATAATCAAGCTACCCTTAAACTGCATTGAAAGATTTAAACTTGGAAGTTTAAAATTGAGGAAGAGAGGGTGATCATAAGAGTCCTCTAAACCCAAGTCACTGGTCACTTAAATATATAATGGCCAATGGGATTGAGGGGGTTTCTTTGAGACAATAACCATACACTAGGAATGGACTGGTTCATTGATTTGGGACTCTAGGAAGAGGAAAGTGGGAAAGGGAATAGTAGAGAAAGAATAAACGTGAAGGCTACTACTTGTTCAAGGGGATGTTGTGGACAAACTGAGACCATGAGAGGACTTTTAGGCCATTGACACCAACCTATAACTACTCTCTTTCCCTTTCCTTTCCTTTTCCTGTTCAAAATTTCAAAATACAATTATAAAAGAGTTCGAGTGTAAAGTAACTTATCCAAAACTTTTAACGTTGATGAAAAGAAACATAAGAAAACAAGAAATTTTTATTTAATCTCGAGTCACTACGAGTCTGACATTCAAGTGATTTGATTGCCAATTAGTTTACCGAATTTAGTTTTGTACATTTTATTTAATGAATAAATATTAATCATTGCATAGTCATTTTTACTATGTTCAATCATTCTGTCAATTAACAATGTCAGATAATAGTTTGAAACTACTTAATTATTACTCGTTTTTTTTTAAAAAAAAAAAAAACTAAAATTCAAAATAATTTTCTCCCTAACATATTACGTATCTTTCATTTCTTTTTTTTTTCTCTTAGAAATTCAAGGCGACTTACGATGGAATCGGTTAACAAGGATATTCAGTTATGAAATTTGTGCTAAACCCCCATATCTAATCTAATAATAGAGTCCCCAAAGCTTATCTTCGTTTCTCTCTAGCGCCCTCTCCAATTTCTTTTCTTTACCTCTAAAAAACCCAACGACTTTGTTTTTACACATTCACAGAGAGACAGAGAAGCCATGGAAAGGCTTCTGTCCTCTTCTTCATCCCCAACCCCAAAACTCCATCTTAAACAACCCTCTTCCTTTCGCCACCCACTCGCTCGTCTCGACTTCCCCAAGCTCAATTTCCCCTCCTCTTCAAAGCTGCCCAGTTTGAGACGGGCCGCCGCCGTCTCTGTTTCCTGCAAACATCAAAACCCATCTCCATTTTCTTCGCCGGACGGTTTTCCGTCGAACCGGGTCGGGTCGGGGACAAATGGGTCGGCACCGAATCCCCTGCTTCTCAATCGGATCGCAGATGGCGCCTCTAAGCAACGCAAGGTATTCGTCTCGGAACAAAATTGATCGAAAAAAGATGTGATTTTGATTCTGGGCTTTTTATTTTATTTTATTTGTTTTGATGGAATTGGTGAATTTGGAAATGTAAGCAATTGGGTTTGCTGGGTGATGAAATGTTTGAGTCAAACTATGGCAATTGGTTCACATGTAGATCCCATATGTGGTGCTTCAACCCTGTTTTTGATTTCGTTTTATGGTCCGTTTTCTGTTCGCAAAATTTTGTGGTATCCATGCTGTTGGGAATAAATTACAAAATTCCTCTTCCAAAAGGGAAGCCTCTCAAATCTCTGTGCTTTCATGAAACTTTAGCGTGACTTAGTCAGCATGGACCAGAGACCTAGGGCTGAAACTTGTCTAACTAACCACTATCGCAAACCTTTGCCGAGGGGCCCCTCACAACAAGGAACAAAACTAAGGGAAAACACAGATGTATGACCTGTCGATAGTCGATCTGTGTAGGTGCTGAATTAGTCTTTGAAGTTTGAACACGCATTGGATTATCGAGGTTTAGATTTAGGTTGGGATGTCTGAGATGTTATCTTTAAGGTATATATGAAGCTAGTTCAATAGCTAGTTGAGGTTCATGTTTAGTCTATGTAATTCAGCAATTTACTGGTGTCCTCACTTTACCGTAACGGTCAAGATTCTGGACTATCGTAACCGTTGTCCCGATATTCAAGTGACTGCTAATCAGTGCAGCTCTGTTTATGTTTCAGATTTTCAACCATTTTCAGATTTCATACAAGGAAATTTCAGACATTTTACTCAAAATTTGACATCATTGTTAGTATTGGTAAGTAAGGTCTTGAAATTAGGGATTTTTACAAGTCTGATATCTCCTTACCGCAGTTCGAGTAGGTTCTCTCTTTTAGCTGCTTGTCCACTTGATTGCACCCTCAGGGCAGGTTTTAAACATGATCTTTAGAATATAACCAGCGATCTTAACTGGGGATCACTATGATAGAAATAATGGGTAGGGCTAGGAACATAGGTGAGTTCACCTCCTATTGAATGAGTTTGACTGAAGGCAAACTCTACTCGAGTTTTATTATTGTCCAAATGATCATTTGTGCAGTTACATCTTACCCCATGGAATTATACTTCTGCTACTACTATATGTTAACTTTAAAATTATAAGGGCATCTGCAAACCCCAAACTCTAGATTCACCATTTGACCATTAGTCCTAATATTTTTTTTCTTTTTTTTTTTTCCCCCACCTAACGTACTTCATTTTCCTAATATGGACAGGCCATCACCACTGGGGCATTTGTTGCGCTTTCTGCTCTTATTTTGGTCTTAGTACAACCTGCCTTTGCACCAGCGGCTCTTGCTTCTTTTCAAACTGCAACTAAGACAGGTGGTCCAGCTGCTGTTGCAGTTGGGGGAAGACTCATCCAGACTGAATTACTTAGTAGTGCATGGACCGGTTTCTTTGCTGGTTGCCTGCACACATTATCAGGGCCTGACCACCTAGCTGCTTTGGCTCCACTCTCAATTGGGCGTACCCGCATTGAAAGTGCTCTTGTTGGAGCCCTCTGGGGATGTGGCCATGATGCTGGCCAGGTTATCTTTGGATTAGTATTTCTACTACTGAAGGACCAGCTCCATATTGAAGTTATTCGAACTTGGGGCACAAGAGTTGTTGGGCTTACTTTACTAGTTATTGGTGCTATGGGCATCAAGGAAGCTTCAGAAGTCCCAAGTCCTTGTGTTGCCTTGGAGAATGGTGAGTGTGATGTTAGTGTGTACGAAACTCTTGATAACCCAACTGTTGGGAAGAAGAAGATTGGATTTGCTACTTTTGCCACCGGAATTGTGCATGGGCTGCAGCCAGATGCATTGATGATGGTGTTGCCTGCACTTGCTTTGCCATCTCGTGTTGCTGGCGCTGCATTTCTAGTTATGTTCTTAGTTGGGACCGTAGTTGCCATGGGAAGCTACACAGTCTTTCTAGGCTCATGTAGTCAGGCATTAAAGGACAGAGTGCCCAGAATAACAGAGAAACTGACATGGGCTTCTTCCCTGATTGCAATTGCTCTTGGATTTGCCATTATTATCAGCCAGTTCTTTGGGTATAGCCTGTATTAGTTTTTTTGACCCGGTTAAGATTCATGTATTGCAGGCTTCCCCAGGAGAGTTAGATAATGATCTTAGAAGGATTATTCTATTTATTAGAGCAAAGGTTCAACTATGAAGCACCTTTTCACTGCAAGAGTACCATCTTATTCTGTTTTTGAAGCTTTCTTTGAATATAGAGACGAACCTTTCCTCGTTTGAATTTCTTTATGGTAGAAATCAATATTGGTTTGAAGATTTGCACTACGTCGTTTGCTTTGTGTTAAATGGTATTTTGATATTTAGACAGTTTTACCTTGTTGCACCAGTTATTATGTCTGACTGCCTCACAAGCAGTGATCTACTTATTCGTATTGCAACTTCTATTTAAATTCAATCATCATGGCAATTTCCATTAAATTATGGTTAATTCGAGATTCAAATAACTCGCATAAATGGGTAAATTTTTTATTTTCTTCAAGTTCAATATCTAGTTTCACCACCGGAATGAAATCAGTTAACATTCATTTGCAACTTCAGAATGAAGAAAATGACCATAATTGCAAGAATTGGAACTGTACTTGGGATAACATAGAGATCAAAACTGCAATCTAATCCAAACACAAGCCCTAAACTAGTGAATATAATTGAGTTAAAGCCATGGTAAGCTCTCTCTAGGTACATTTTCTTCTGTTGGGAAGAGATTTTTCTTGAGTTTCCCAATATAAGACGTCAAAAAATCAATTTAGTGTTATTTCAATTGGAAAGAATAAAACAAAAGAGAAAAAAAATAGGTGTTATAAATCTTTTATCAGTGTCTCACTAGAATAAAGCAATCCCATCTGCTACAGTTACATAGTTGAATTATAACAAACGAGTAGCAAAGCTGAATGTAGAATGCACCTCCAGTCATTGCTAAGCATTATGGGCTCTGCTTTTTGTTGATATCATGAAGCGCACACACATCTGCTGCTGTCTTCAACTGAACTCATGAAATATTGCTAAGCATTATGGGCTCTGCTTTTTGTTGATATCATGAAGCACACACACATCTGCTGCTGTCTTCAACTGAACTCATGAAATGAATTTACAATCCAAATACAAAGAATTAGAAGACTTAAAGTTGATCAGCTAGATGAAATTGAATATATGATAGACAATGCAATTGAATATGGGTAGACAAGCTACAAAGAAACCTCAGATATAGGTGACTAAAACTACTAGGGTTTCGGTCATGTATGTCAAATAAGAGTTAGGCATCCATGGTCAAGAACAAAGTCTGTGAAATCTTAGTACAACCCACAATCTTTGATGAATTTGTAAACTTAGGCTAAATTCAGAATTTGTTCAGCCATCTTGATGTCATTCCCTGACAAGAAGATGATATTAGTGATGGTCATAGAACAAGGAACATTACTACCACTACGTTGTATCAAAATAATATAGTATCACCTCCTGTTCTCATCTGAAGTCTTCATCGCTTATGTAGCACACTTGTCTAATTGAAAGTTCATACCAGATGAAATTATGCATTTTATGAACTTATGCATTTAAGATACTCATGATGTGAATAGAGGATTTCTGTATAGAACGGTGAACTTCAGGAAACTATAAAACTAATAGGCCAATATGTTTGATTTATTCTTTAATGTTGGACCTCAGATACAAGTCTACATTCATTTTCAGGTAGATAAAAGACAGCTATGATTTGTTCTAAAAATTTAAGTCATGGAGGCACTATTCATTACCTGTATACAATTAATTGCTTGTTTGACCGCCCATCCAAATAAACACAAACCAACAAGAACAGAAAGAGGTGTAATATGGTGTGCAAGACCCATTAGAACCTGAGAGAGGAAAACATTCAGAAACCAAAATAATCTGGAAATATCCTTCTTATATCCTACATAAACCACACCACTTACTTCAATCACATTCTCAGTTTCATTCTTTGCAACAAGAAACAGAATGATATAAAGCACCTGAAGAGTGAACAGTCAGATTAAGAGGATTGGCAACTGCATTTATTGGAAAAAGAAAAGAAAAGAAAACTTCATCGGGGTAGATAGACAAAAGTAACAATTACCTCACATGCCACACAACAGTAAGCCATAAACATCCGATTCCCATAGTATGCTTTAAAAAGCCAATTAGTGCTATCTTTCACATCTTTGTGACTAGCCTTGCCAAGCAGGAAAGTACTGCAAATAAACGTATTGCAGTATTAGCATAAGAAATTTTTGTTGAGGATCTGATAACCAAAATTATACATTTGATTAAATGAAAAGGATAATGGAGAACAACCTGTACATCTGCAGCCAGTGGCTACCAATATCTAAGGCAAGCAACGAGAGGAAAATCAAGCCAGGCCTACATTGAGAGCCCACCAGAAGTTAAGATAAACATGCATACATAGTTACAGCAACATATAAATAAAATGTCTCACCGATAGACTTGTGAAAGAATTACCAAGAGACATGCAGTGCTTATCCTGAGATGCGACATAACAATCAATATGGTCAGTGTAGAAAATTACATGAGAACTACATGGTCAGTGTAGAAAAATACATGAGAGAGAGAGAGAGAGAGCACCTGTCTGTTACCATGTCTAAAACGGCTCCAAATGTTGAAACTGCATCAGGAAAAAGAATCGAATGATACGTTCTAATTACTTCTCATGATCAATTACAATTTACAAAATTCCTGAATGCAGAAGATAATTTCATCGTATATTCCAACATAAAACTCTTATTTTACCAGTTACCAGACAGGAAACAATGACAGCGCTCAAGTAATGTAAGTATATAAGCCTCAGTAGACTAACAAGGCGGCTTCTACCAATTATATATTGCAATAACCACAAAAACAAAAAACAAAAAAAACAAAAAACAAAAACATAAACATAAAAAAACAAAAAACAAAAAACCAAGGCCATAACCTGATGATCTTGATGTTTAAATATCTATAAACAGAAATGCTTGAAAACCTGTACTAGCTAGCTAGGTAACAGTAAACCCAGAAAGCAGTTCAAGTCAGAGTAGCCTGTATGGTGAGAAAAAGTACAAGGCAGAGTCAAGAAGTGTAACCACCAAAAGAACTAAAAACCAATAGAGTTTGTGAATAACAATTTACTTGACAAACTTTTGTTAAACGCATTCTGTGATATTCATTTTGCACGGCATACAGTTGTTAAACTCGGTATTTGTAAGATAATAATAAGATTTTGAATTGAATGAAAACATTCTAGTTTCTTAGTGGTTGTTTGATTGTCTGAAACTCTGAATCACACTAGGGTCTGGTTCTATCTGTTGTAAACCTTGGACTCCACCATTAAAATAAAAACAAAAACAAAAACCTAACGTTCTCAATTTTTGCGTTTTTCAAACAGATACCAAAACAGAGCACCAGCTAATTTGTTTGAACAAAAATATGTAATACCGCATAACTCATACCTTGATTGAATTTGCGAGCACACCAACCATCTACTCCATCACAGACAAAGCTGGAACAGAAAATTGAATCATATAGTATAATCAACAGACATATTAAACAAATAAAAAAGCTCACAAACTATGATTGCATGTGGACTGTGTATTTGAAATAAGAGATTAAGACACTCTTTATATTTTGTTTGCATCAGATCTTTAGGAAAGATTATAAAACAGAGAAATTTTGCTATGTTCTCTGCTGGAATCAAAAGGAAAGCTCAACATTTCGAGTGATATATAGATAAATATGATTTTCCTTGAGTACCTAAACTCCACCCAATCCTCTCTCAAATTTGAAAGTCATACATGGATTTCTCCAACTCTAAAAGAACCTGTGTTAAATCTCTGAGATTTCAAACTCAAAACTCTTCTTCCAAATCCACAAGTCCAAGTACAAGAATAATTCTTCAAAAGCAGATATACTTGATTTCTTTTCCATGATAAATCAATAAAAGCATACATTCTCACCTGACAAAATAGAGAAGGGAGAAAAGTCGTTTGTTGGAGAAGCATATGGCGAAAGCATAACAGTTCATGAGAACCCTAATGTACCCTGCATTCCCAGAAGCATAAAAATGGAGTTTTTTTTTTTTGGGGTTAACTTCAACATGAAGTTTGAAAGTAACATGTAACCAATGCAAGAATGTCAAGAACACAAATACTCACCAATTATATTGGGAATGTAAAGATAGACCGAAAGCTTTGTTAGCCGTGGTTGTGGTACCGATTTCTTGGCCATTGAAGCTTCTTTTATAAACTTCAAATTACATGAATAGCATTGGATTAGCTAATATAGGTAGCTCCTGCACGCACACAAACAACTCTCTTGTCACAACCCATTTATCCAAGCATGTCTATTACAAATATAGAAAACGCAACACTAAATACATCAACAGCAAGCAATAACCACAGCAAATCATCTAAACGGGAGCATACGATGCATTGAATGCCGATTATCACGATGCATTAAATGAATTCAATGAACTTCAAAACCCAGGGGGAGATTGCAAGGAATTCAGTGCAAGACTAATGTCAAGACCCGGCCCAAAATTTAAACCAAAGCAAGTAAGAAATTTACTATAACAAGATTTCCGACCAAAGCACAAAAAGATCTAGCTCAATACAATTTAACAAAAGCATCAAGTTTCTGGAAATAATTTACTTCACTATGAAATGTAATATACAACAGAAACCATTTCACAAGACCATGATTAAAGTCCAAGCAAGACCAATAGAGAAATAGAAATTGAAGCAAAATTGTAATCAAAAGAGTCACTCACCGTAAAGCAAGGCAAACATAGAGAGTAAACAACCCAAAACAAAGAAACTTTCTCCCCTTTTGCCTTTCTACAAATCTGATCAAAACCAGAAAACCCAACTCTCAAATGCTCATCTTTGCTTCTTAAAATCAATCTAAACCCTCTAGCTTCTCTCCCCTCAAAACCAAACTACCCAATTCGTAGCCTTTGATAAAAACCCAAACTCTCCAAACTCTCTCTCTCTCTCTGATTCTTCTTTCTTTTTTTTTCTCTCTGATCATTTGGAAACAAAAGAAAAGCCGTTGCCTCATGCTTCAATTTTAACTGTAAACAAACACAAGAAGTGCTAAGAAACAAGTAACAAGCTACAGTGTCATCCAAAAGCAAAAATGGAGTTCTGTTTTCAATTTAGAAATCGACAGCACTAAAGAAAGATACAACTGAAACAAAAACAAAAAAACAGATCCTAGAAAACAAACGAAGACAACAAATATTAGTGTAAGACAAAATGCTAGAACAATCTCAACTACCCAATACCCACCTGTAGCGACTCTATTATTACAAGGTAAAACAGAGTTGGCACAAAATCTTAACAACTACAGCAAAACCAAAGATTGAAATACTAGAGCAAATAGAAAGTTCAGCTTCCAGAGAGAAGCAGAAGAACCTGGACTGAAATTAACCAAAACAAAAGCTGAACATTCTTATACCAGCAATAAACATCAATCAAAAGCTGAGCATTCAGTGCAAGACTAACCTCAGAATCCAAGGCCAATTCCTCTACCTCTCTGCAAGCCCTAATTGCAAAATGTGTTGGACCAAGACTCGGACGCGTAGCTTCCGTATTTCAACTTGGGATCCCTTCAGTCCAAATATAAAAAATAAAAAAGTTTCAGATTCTTTCCCGGATTGTAAGATAAGAGTATTCGGTGCTCTATTATTCTTTCTACTTCCCCAAAAAAAAAAGCATCTGAGAACTTTTTCAATATTCTCAAAACTCACACACATTTCTTCTTACACACATAAACACAAAAATTAATACAACACTCCATTACTGATTCTACTCTAAGATTGATTATTATTTTACTGATTCTATTCCTGAAATTATATATTATATCGATCCGAAAGCAACAAAATAATATTGACGAAACCTGGAAATGATTGGAATTTCAACGTAATAGAATTGGGAATCGAGAGAGACGAACCTGGTAAGACAAAAGGGTGAATCCGAAAATTGAGAAATGGATGAGCGCCGAGATGCGTTCTATTCTAATTGCACAGACCTCAAATAAAAGCATTCCAGAAGCATTTTTTTTGTTTTTGTTTTCAATGTTCTTTTTTCTTTTAAAATAATAAAAAACGATCAAATTTGTTCATAAGCAGTTGTACCAAAAAAAATATATATATGGTTACACGTCTTTTTCTTTATCATTGTCTTATTATGATTAAGAGGTTGTGCCCGTTTGCCCAAAAATAAGAGGTATTTTGCCCAATCAATCAACTAAGTTGGTATTTTGGCCAAATACACAAATTTTAGGGGAAAAGACTCATAAGGTTAGTCCTTTTTAGGATAGCGACACTTATATGATTTTTGGGTCTAAAATTCACCTTTTCTTAGAAAAACATTTTCATACTTCCAAGAAAAACAAAACTAGCCTTCAATATACCCAACTTTTTCACCTAATGACTCCCTGCCTAACGGTTACTTTAACAGGCGGAATCACTGCTGCTTGTTTCTATCCTAAGCTGAGACAAATTTTCTTAAGAAACTGAAAATCTGAACTTAAAGGTGGTACATGATAAAAGCTGAACATAACACAAATGTAGTATAACAACATAAACTTTTAAAAGACGTGATGAAGTGGGTGAACACATTGAAATTATTTATTAAACATAATTACAGGCTAAAACTTCATAGCCTCATTCTCAGGTAAACAGCTAAAAAGTTGTTTAGCTATCCATAAGAATGATTACAGATACTTACTTGTAATGAAAGCACACTTCAAACTTAGACAGGAAGGGAAGAGCACACTGCTACTATGACTTTCTTACTTCTTGAGAGAATATGATTCTTCTCAATTTTCTAGTCTAGAACTGATAAGGAAATTTTCGAATGCCTTACAATGAAACATAAAGCTCCTTATATAGGGAGCGGACTTCAAACTGGAATTCAAAACAACTATATCTACATAACAACTCCGTGATTTCTTGCTTTCCTAAGTGCTCCTGCTGGTGGAGGTCGGACGGGGAAAAGCAGATTCATTTAGGTGAAATGTTTTTCACCTTTCTTTTCTGAAAAGCAAAAGTAGCTTTTGGGAAAGATCCAAAAGTACTTTCGGTGCTTTCTACACCTGCTGCTTCACATGTTCTTGTCTGTTTCTGAATTGTGACCAAGGACAAAAGAGTCGTTATCTGCCTGGGCCATACGAGCAGTTGTTGCATTGTTTTCGACATCTGTATCAACATACATCTTGTAGTGGTTGTCTGTTTCTAGCTTTTCCACCCACTGTAAGCATGTCAGTGTCGAGTCTATCTCCTTTCTTGTGAGAGATAGGAAGAGGTCACTGCTGACTACGTCAGGATGATCGTACGCAATGATAATTGTCTTTTCTCCTGCTGCCTGGAAAGTATTCTTGGTATCTTCAGAGATGATCTTCTTGATATACTCTAGTGACATGGCCTTCATTCATGGGATGCTTGAATTTGGCTGGCCATTGTAAGCAACACAGGCAGGCTGAAGATATCTTCTTTGAATGATTCTCACATAATGATAAGGAGAAATGTATTCAACTTCACTGTTCGTTTTCTGAATCCATTTTGGTGGGGTGGATCTGAACTTCAATCTCAGCATGCAGTCATTTTTTTCTGGCATTTTTGACTGTGTTGACGATTATAGGGGGCAGTGCCTTTAGAACATCATTCGTTTTAGTCCATAGATTATGGACAAAACCATTTTCAACAAGTCAAAGCTTGTGTTCTTGAGGATGTTCACTCTGAACATTAACTAAGTATCTTCCAACATAAGGTCCAGCAATAATGAAGAGAATTGGAGGAATACAGGCCTCGGAATTATGCCTTCCTATCAGATTATGGAATTCGAACCAATCTGATTCTTTTAGTGCTATGATAGGAATTCGAGCACTTTCTGGATCTTCAAGATAGTGAATTTTTTCACTTCTAACAGCACTCTGCTGTATTTGAATTTCTTCATGCTGTGGTCTAGCATTTTCATGGAGTTCTTCAGCTAAGGCGAACAAAGCTGGGAACATAATACCACTGTTTCTTTCCTAAAAGGCAAATAAGAGATTATCCAGGATTGCCTTCTGGTGGTAAGCTAGCCTCCTGCCAGTTCTGAACACAGGATCAGCAAAAGTTCTTAATTCATAATTAAAAACATTTATTACTCCAGTTGGAGTTGTTTTGCTTTTTGGCAAAGCAACAGCCGTCAACGGTCTTAATGAGCCTTTACCGTCTGCCGTTTGAGACGGGCTTGCCAATCCTTTACCCTGGGATTGATTAGTTGAAGCTAGTCCTTTTGGACCTAGCAGGAATCTTTTGAGGATTTTTTCTTTAGGATCCTCAACGGGTTCATGTTCTGTCCCAGGTCTTCTGCTTTTGGGATTACGACCTTCGTCGTCATCTTTTCTACTGAACATGGCTAGTTCTCTAGTTAAGACGTCTGGAAGATAGTTCTTGTTTCCTGCAATTAATTCAACATTATAATCATATTGGTTAAGAAATAATTGCCAATTTGCTAGTCTTCCTCTATCAGCAGCTTTATCAAGTTTAAAATTTTTGAAATTCTTTACTCTAGCACAATCGGTGCTGACAGTAAAGGGTTTTCCAAGAAAAGCTAGAGAATTTAAAATTGTTTTCTTGACAGCCAAAATTTATTTTTCCCCTGTGGGATAATTCAGTTCTGCAGGGTTGAACTTGCCACTACAAAATTTACAGATCTTTTCAATGTTAGTTCCTGGTGTTTTTGCCAGAACAACACCGGACCAGAAATCATCACTCGCATCTGTTTGGATGATAATTTCATCATATTCTTCTGGTTGTTGCAAAGGAGGGAGGTTTTTGCAGAGATTTTTTATTTGCTTTACAATTTTCTCATCATCTACAGTGAAGTTCCATTTTCTCTTGGAACTTGTCTTAGAAGATAACATTGCTGTTAGTCCTGAGATTTTGGGAATGAAATCTCTCCCATAATTTATGACTCCTAAGAATCTCTCTAGAATCTTGGCATCAGGAATTCTATCTGGGAATTTCCAGATCTTCTCAAGGATGTGAGGTTGGAGTTTTATTACTCCATTTTTTATGTTTATTCCTAGGAAGTCAACTTCATTGAGGATAAAGAAGATTTTCTTTTCTCCTAGGATAATTCCATGCTAAACTATCAGCTTTACAACCTCGTGGAGGTGTTTCATGTGTTCTTCTCTATTTTTGGAGAAGACAAAGATGTCATCAATATAGACGACGCAGAATTCAGCTACATGCTTGAAGATGTTGTCCATCTTTCTTTGGAAGATTGAGGGGGCTTGTTTTAGACCAAAATGCATTACTAACCATTCGTAATGACCTTGTGGTGTTCCAAATGCAGTGAGAGGAATACTCTCAGAATGCATCTTAACTTGCCAAAAACCCGACTTTACATCGAATTTTGAAAAGACTTTAGCTCCTCTGAGCTGGTTGATCAGTACTCTTACTTGAGCAATTTGATAACCATCTTTGACCGTCTTCTTGTTGACGTCTCTGTAGTCAATCGCCATTCTAGCTTTTCCTCTGAGGTTTTCTACGTGGTTTTTCACGTAGAATGCTGGAGCATGATGAGGGCTAGTGGAAGATTGAATTAATCTCTTGTTCAGGAGACCTTCAATGTCTTTTCTGAATTCTTTCTTATCTTTCTCTTTGTATTGAGGAATGGGTTTGACATGACAGATGACATTCATATCATGTAATCTTAATTCACAGGCCACTGGGTCTTTTTCCCAAAACTTCTTAGGGTCTACATCAATATTATGCTGGAGTAGTTTCTTGATTTTATCAAGAGTGGGAATTTTCTGAGACTCAAGCTTATTCTGAAAGTGCTTGAGGTTATGCTTGTGAATGAAACTAGCTTCTTCATCTGTGCTAGTTGTTTCTTCTTCTTCATCTTCAGAAGATGATTCTTCAACAAGTAGTTCTTCTTGTTGTTTGATTTGGAGGATGGTTTCAAATTTGGGTTTGTAGAGGGTAAGATCACCACTATTCTATTGCTATCTCTGATATTGTGTAGTAAAGTTTGGACCTACTACACTTTTGGCCTGGGTAAGCCTGTCTGCCCAGTACACCCTTTCTCCTTTTCTGAAGCCTATCGCTTCTTTATCCTGGATAAATGTTTGTTGGAGAATAAAATCACTTCCCAACAAGAAATCTGATCCTTGGCCTTCAGATTGCCAAACATTATGGATGATAAATGTTCCTCCACCAATGGTGATATGAACATTTTTTGCTACTTTATTCATTGTAAGATGGCTTCCATCAAACGTAACACCAGTAGCTGTTCTTTTCTTATTTTCTTTCCAGAGTTCTTCTGGAATTGCAAATCTCTTTGCAACTGTAAATCCTGATCCATTGTCTACAAATACATGTAAATGATATTTTTTATGGTCAGGGAATTTGAGTCCAATCTCTATGTAGTTGTTGTATCTACTAGTAGAGACGACTTTTGATTGTTGTAGCTCTTTTTCTTGAGCTTGTTCCTGAGGTGTGAATGATTTACATTCTTCGGGAACATTTTCTGGTATTTCAACCAGTTCAATCGTTGCATCGAATTTTTCTTTCTCGATGTTTTCTTCCTTTATTTTTGAGGAAGATGGTTCCATAATTTCTTGGAACTTAGTTTCTAATTCTTTCTCTTTTTTCTCAGAGAAGTATTTCTTCATATTCTTGCTCTACCAATTGGCTGACAAGGCCATTCTTGGTTTTCCTTCTTGCTTCAGCTATGAAGCATTCTTTGTGATAAGTCTTTTTTGACTTTTCACAGAACATAGGAAGTCCATTCTTTTCGTGACATAGGCAGTAGTCACAAACGAATGTACCAGGGTTCACCTGATAAGAAGACGTTATTGCTTCTGTCTTACTTTCTTCCCAGTTTTTGACATGTAGAACATTCATCTGTCTAGATTCCAAGTACTCTACTTCAGAATCAGATGATTCTTCTTCCTCAGACCAAGCAGAGTAAACTGACATGTCGTCATCTTCATCATCAGAATAGGCTATTTCGTAGCCCTTCATGTTTGTTATTTCTACTATAGGCTCATATTCTTCAAATAGAGCTTTAGTAGATCTTTTACCCTTTTCTGGGCATTCATTGGCATAGTGCCCTTCAGCTTTACATAACCAACATCTGCAAGCTTTCTTACTTGGTTGTTGTTTATGCTGATGATTATTCTTCTTTTTCTTGAAGACTTTCTTTTTAGGATCTTCATCCTGTTGTTTCTTGAAGTTGGAACATTTCTTGAATTTCCAATCTCTTTTCTTATTACTCTTTTTGAATTTTTTAGAGTAATATTTTTTTTTCTTTTTCTATGGAACTTGGATTCATAACATCCCCAGTTGGTTGGCATATCTAATATTCCATAACAGAAATTTTCAACTCCTTTGAGTTGTTTCTTGGCCATCTTAGCTCTAAGATTGGCTTTGCATTGCTCTTTTAGTAATTGCTTGATTCTGTCGGCAATTCCTCCAACTGAAAATCGTTCAATTGGCTTTTCTGCTATGCTTTCTCACACAGCTGTTCTCCATGGTTCAGGGAGTTTCTTATGCAGTAGGTTGACTAGATCAGTATTCTCTAGTTCACCAATCATACAATAATATTCTTGAAATTCATTCAAGTATTCTTCAAAATATCTCATGTCACAAATTTTGAGAGCATAGATATTTGCTTTGGCCGTTTCTTTAGCCTTCTCACTCAGATTTGAGAGTTCTCCACAGAACTGATCATACGGGGGTACTGCAAAATCATACAGAGATTTTGAATTTTTGATTTCTTCAAGCTAGTCTTTTCCTCTAGCAGTCTCTTTGAAAGAGAAGTAATACTTTTTTGCTACTCCGGTGAGAGTAGTTTCATAGTACACCTGAAGATCTGGTGCTTCAAATTTTCCAAGGGTTAGAGCAAAGGCCATCATCAGGCTATCAACCCATTGGTCAAGAGTTTTTCTCTTGTCTAGAGTTTTGTCTAGATTTAACCAGATACCATGAGAGGAAATTGGTACTCTGGATATATTGTCTTCTAGGAAAAATTTTTGAGAATTTCTTTCTCCAGTTTTGCCCGTAGGGGCTTTCTGTGTGGAGAGTTTTACTTTTCCCTTTTCTCTAATGATGGAAGTTTTAGAGGTTTCTCCTTCTTCCATTTCAATATCCTGATAGGGAAGGAGTTTTCTTTCCTTTCCTGGCTTGAAATTTTTCATTTCTTTGATTAGTTTTTCTAATCGTTCAGGATCTTTGCAGAGTTCTGCTTCATCACAGAGATCATAGAGCTTTTGTGCTCTAAGCATATTTACTGGTCTGTTTAGATCAGCTTCTAATTCTTCTTCAGTGATAGGCTCTGTTGGTTCTTCAACAGAGAATTTGGTACCACTAACACTAGCTTCTCTAGTGTTGTAGCTTCTTCTAAGAAGATTGTTATTTATCCTGATATTTTCAAGACAGACGTCGAATTTTAGACTGATATCTCCAGTCTTTCTACTTTCATATACTGCCGCTTTGGTATTCTCTGCTGGTTTTTTCGGACCAGATAATTTCCATTCAATAGGAAAAGTTACTTCATTCCAAGTAACCTTGTGAATTTGCTGTGAATGGTTTTTCTGGTTGGTTAGGAAACCAGTGGTAAGACCTGGATATTTGATATCCTGGTTTTAGGTTCTACTGTAGTACTCATCAATTTATAGTATATTCTGTATACCATAGCCAGTTCTTGCATATCTTTTTTCATAGATATGCCATCTGTCTTGACTCTCAGTCTTAGACAGTGAGCTGCATCTTTCAAGCTGGTTGAGAAATTTGGGAAGCAGTTGAAATAAGCCACTTGATTGCATAAAGATGCCTCAAGGGTTCCCAACAGACTAGCTTGAAAATCTGTTAGTCTATTGTCTTGGAGGACACATAGAACTAAACAGTTTATGCCTTCTCGGGTAAAAAGTTTTATGCCTACTTGGACTGCTCCAATATGCATAAATTGGTAATTTTTTGTTCTTGCTCGGGCAACTTCTGCAAGAGTTATCATCAGTAGATTTGTTTCTCATGTTGTTGAGGGGGTTGTAAATTCCAATAATTTGAAGTGGTGGCTATCCAACACATCAAATTTGCCCCTTTTATAGATTTGTTTAAAATCTAATTTTGGAATTGAGGAGTTTTTTACCTCCTGTTCGATTTCGTTGAATTCGAATTCTTCAGCATTGAGGAGTTGTACTCTTTTCTTTTTCCCGGAGATGCTCATCATTTTGACATCTCTTGTATTTTTCAGGTTTTCATACTGAATACTAGTTTGACTAGTAGATGGTCCAAGAAAAATCATGTTTGGAACAGGATTCTTCTCGGGTTTTTCTAATGGTTTGAATCCATTAGCTTTCTTTGGTTTTACTGTAGGCATTTTCTTGTCCGTCAGTATATTTTTCATAGAATCCAGCATTTTTTGCTGTTCATTGATTTTTCTACTAACATTTGTTAGCTTTTCTTATTCCGTTTTTGGAAGTTCCTTTATATAATCTATTTTGTTTTCCAATTTTTCTAATTAGTAGATTATAGCAGATAATTTTTCTAGATGATCTTGACATCTAGATAATTCTTTCAGCAAGATCTGATGTTTCTCATCATAGGATGTCAGTAGAGAATTCAACTTCTCTAATATTATATCAGACAATGTCCCCATTGGGGATTCCCCTTTTGAGCTCTTTGCAAGCTTTGATACCAGTGATTTGCGGATCTAACCAATGCTCAAATAATCAAGTGGTTTTTGTTCCTCTATAAGCGTATACAAGAGATTTTCAATATCTTGCTCAGCTTTATAAATTCTTGTCTGGGTATGGAATATGCTATCCCAGTAGCCCAGAGTTTCTTTTTTAAGACTGTTTCTAAAGTCTTTCAATTTTCTCAACTTTTCTCTTTCTTCTTTCAATTCTTTGCTAGTATTTTCATACATGACATTTAACTCAAGTCTGTCAACGATCGAAATTATGAATATGTTAATGCTCAAAGTCCGGCGGTAGCCGATTCTTCGTTTAACGCTGGTTCGATGGGCGGACCGCTACTCCGAGAACTTGATAACTTCCGCTTGCTGAAACACGAGAGACAGGGCGTCAGAGGGAGACCGCGTTGGGCGGTCTTCACTTCTCCGATGCCTAAGTCAGTCACTGTATACAGGCGGCATAGTAATAAATGAGTAGTAAATGTGTAATTAATGAGGAGAGAGGAGAGAACCTTTTATAGGTGAGAAGAAGGTTGATCTTCTTCTTGTTTTCGATGTGGGACTGATGTGCTTCTATATCCAGCGTCTGGAGCTTTTGACGCTAACTTGGCAGAGCGCGTGGCGGCTCGTTAGCTGTGACATGGGGGCGATCCCGGGCTCGGGCGGTAGCCCGCCTGGCTGTGTCTCCGTAGGTTACCCACTTGGTGAGATTCGATACCTCTAGCGGTACAATGAGTGTGGCTCATTATAGCTAATTATGCTTGTAAACGTACATGTAGGTACAAGTCCCCCAAGTCCCCAGTCAAGGAGGGCAATCTTGGTTGGGGAGTTGATCGGCGGTGTGAAGCGTTTTCTTCGCTTAGACTTGCAGAGCATAATTAGCGTCAGTGCGTTGTCAACCATGGATTTACTGAGCGAACGCTTTATACCCTTTCGGGTGGGCCCCTGCTAGGCCCGCTAGGGAGTCCCCCACTCCCTAGCCAAGATGGACCTCCGGATGGTCGGCAAATTGTTTGTTGAGGGGAAGCTGCGCGGAGTAGAGGGTGTTAAGTAGCGAGCCCAATCTTAGTACCCAAGTGACGGGGGTCAACGTACCGGATCAGGGTAGTTGTAGACTGTTGACAAGTCCCCGTGTCCCGTAGGGACGTTCTGACCGTAACGCCTCGTTGTGGTCGTCGTCAGAGTGAGGCGTAGCCTTGGGATTCGCCGCTGGCGGATACCCCCCGCTAGTTGTAGCAGGACGTGTTTTGCGGTAGCTATTGAGCGGAGTTGCGCTCAGCAAGGCACTGGGTGTGCAAGAAGGGAGCTCTGCTGCCAGTGTCACTTGTAGCAGAGGCTGCCTGTTGTAAGTTGATGAGTGGAAGTTCCGCTTAATGGGGATTCGCTCAGCGGGGACTTCGACAGTTGGAAAGTGACAAGTGAGAAGTTCCGCTAGCGGGGTTGCTCTTAGCGGACCTCGATACTCGGAAAGTGACAAGCAAGAAGTTCCGCTAGCGGGGTTTCACTCAGCGGGGACTTCGACACTAGGAAAGTGGCAGGTGAGAAGTTCCGCTAGCGGGGTTTCGCTCAGCGGACTTCGAGATTTGGGAAGTGACAAGTGAGAAGTTCCGCTAGCGGGGTTTCGCTCAGCGGCCTTCGACACTAGGAAATTGACAAGTGAGAAGTTCCGCTAGCGGGGTTTCGCTCAGCGGCCTTCGACACTAGGAAAGTGACAAGTGAGAAGTTCCGCTAGCGGGGTTTCGCTCAGCGGTCTTCGACACTTGGCGCTGTATACCCAAAAGTGGAGGCTTCCATTAGTTGCTTCGTCTGATGGTGGTTGACACGTGGCGAACGCTGAGAGGGTTAGCGTGCGGAGGCGTGTTACCTCCGCCTAGCCTTCTCCCTGCCATTAATGCCGAGTAATGATAGGTTTTGTAACCGATGCGACGCCTCGGTTAATCCGGAGAGTAACTGGAATCATGGGACACGTGGACGGCTGACTTTTGATGTCGTTTTTCAGCGGACGGCCTAGAATTGTTTGACGTTGACATAAAAGGGGGGGGGGGGAAATTGGCTAATTTTTACACTTTGCTCTAAACTTTGAAATACACTCGTCGTCTTCAAGCTCTCTGCGTCTGTGATCGGAGAAGAAGGCTGAGGCGATATTGCTGAGTCATCGTACGTGGGGAAACTGACGGACTCCTGCTTCAAAGACAAGTGTGCTCAAAGTGCTACCAGAGGCTCCATCGTTGAGGTTGGTACTGTGTTTTATATCCCTGTTTCATTGAATATCTGTCACGGCGAATTTTCTGGGTTTTGGGTATTTCTGTGACGTCGTTCGTTGACGAGCTATGAGGGTGTGAGAGTGGGCTTGGGGATGGGTTGCTGTGTTTCACAGAGTTGGGTCTTCTAGGGGTTTGCTAGATGGTCGAATCTGGGTTTGATTGCTTGTTCTTGTTTTGGTTTTTTCTGGGTAACCTTTCTTGATGTTCTTGGGTGCTAACTGATATAGGTATAGGTTAGATCTTGTGTGAGCTAACTGATTTGGGTTTTAGGGTTTTGGGATGGCCGACGTCATAGAGATTTCGAGCAGTGAGGATTCCGGATCTGAAGTGTCGTTCAGCGCGGCGGATAGAAATTTTATTGACTCGTTGCGTCCGTTTGCCTGTGCAGGAACCTCACTTCCAGAACCGCTAGAAGTCGAGCCGCTACAGACCATTCCGTGGGACGTAGATATGGGTCGTGCACCGCGTCCAGAGAGTTCTAGGGCCGGGGAGGCTGCCGCTGCCCATAATAGGCACGAAGAGCGCTTAGAAAGCAATAGCGCAGCCAGCGGTTCCGCTGGGGGGGGAGATGTAGCGGGAGAGGATACCGAGTCGGCGTGGGTGTTCGAGGACGGCACCCCTGTTGATGAGGCGGGAGGTAGGATGATTGTTGTTGCCGTCAACCTGCTCAAGAGGGTGTTCCGGTTGCCCGGCGTGGTGAAGCTGCGTCCGCCAACGGTGGAGGAGAAGGCCTCGATCCTGCCAGCGGGCCACGCCGCCATGCACGAGGCTATATTCCGCGAGGGAGTGACCTTCCCGCTAGTGCCCAACCTTCAGATATTGGTGTGCGAGTTCGGCATTGCCTTTGGGCAGGTCTGCCCTAACATGTGGCGGTTGCTGCTGGCGCTGAACTCGTTGTGGAGGTTGTTTGGTTGCGAAGGACCGACCGTGGCAGAGGTACTACACTTTTACAAACTGGTGTACGTGAAGCGCCAGGGTTGCAGAGGCAAGTAAACCTCAGTCGTCGGCAAGGAGCGCCCAAGCTGATCGAGAATCTGAGGGACTCAATGTCGTACTGGCGGGGTTCCTTCTGCGTTGCCACGGAGGGGTGGGAGTACCAGGCGGGGTCCAACGAGGGGGAGCCGACGTTTAGAATTAAGTCGGAGTTTCAGCCCATCCGAGGTCGTTTGCCATTTCCGCTGATCATGACTGGCGGGGTTTTTTTTTTTTTTTTTTTTTTTTTGCCTTGTACTTTGTACTGATAATGTCTTTTTTGTGCAGTGGGGTTGCAGTACAACCTAACTCGTGAGGAAGAGTGTCGCGTGGCACGTATTAGAGGTTGCTCGCGGAATCGCAACTTGCTGGACTTCCGTCTCCTTACCGGGTGGGAGTTGTTGCTAGCTCAACAACTGACGCTTTAGTCCTCAATTGGGAAAAGTGCCACTTTATGGTGGATGAGGGTATTGTGTTAGGGCATGTAGTATCATCACGTGGCATTGAGGTGGATAAGGCGAAGATTGAGTTGATTTCTAGTTTACCACCACCGAAGAATGTGAAAGGGGTTAGGAGTTTCCTTGGGCATGCAGGCTTTTATAGACATTTTATTCAGGATTTCTCTCGGATCACCAAACCATTGTGTGACTTGCTAGGTAAGGATGTGCCATTTGATTTCACTTCGGAGTGTTTACAGGCTTTTGAGCTACTTAAGGAGAAGTTGACTCATGCACCTATCATGATTGCACCTGATTGGACTAGACCATTTGAGTTGATGTGCGATGCTTCAGATTTTGCTATGGGAGCTGTTTTGGGTCAAAGGATTGAGCGAGCACACCATGTGATTTATTATGCTTCTCGGACTTTGAATGATGCACAAGTCCATTACACTACTACCGAGAAGGAGCTTCTTGCTATTATTTTTGCATTGGAGAAATTTCGGAGTTATCTTCTTGGGAGTAAGGTGATTGTCCACACGGATCATACGGCATTGAGATATTTGTTGAGCAAGAAGGATGTCAAGCCCCGTTTGATTCGTTGGGTGTTATTACTCCAGGAGTTTGATATAGAGATCAAGGATAAGCCGGGTAGAGAGAACCTTGTTGTAGATCATTTGTCTAGACTTGAGTTTGGCAGAGACTCTTCTGATATACCATTGACTGAGCATTTCCCTGATGAATACTTATTTCATGTAGACACTGAGATGCCTTGGTTTGTAGACATTGTGAACTATTGGGCTAGCAATTGTACTTTCATTCCGGATAACTATGATGCACAGGCCAGGAAGAAGTTTCTTAGAGATGCTCGGTCATATATTTGGGATGACCCGTACTTGTGGAAAGTGGGTAAGGACCAGGTGATTAGACGATGTATTCCTCAATGGGAGGCCCCTGAAATTATTTCATTGTGTCACTCATCTCTATGTTGAGAACATTTTGGTGGAAAGATGACAGCTTTCAAGATCCTTCAATCCGGTTTCTTTTGGCCTACTTTGTTTCGAGATTGTCATTCTTTTGTGCTTCAGTGTGATAGATGCCAGAGGACCGGGAATATATCCTCCAAGGACCAAATGCCTCTCACTAACATTATGGAGGTTGAGATTTTTGATTGTTGGGGCATAGACTTTATGGGACCGTTTCCAAAATCTCATGGGAATGAGTATATCCTAGTCGAGGTTGATTATGTTTCGAAGTGGGTTGAAGCCAAGGCCACAAGGAAGAATGATTCTAAGGTAGTCACCAAGTTCTTGAAAGAGCATATTTTCTCTCGATTCGGGACTCCTAGGATTATTATTAGTGATGGTGGTACATATTTTATCAACCGAACTTTTGATGCCTTGTTGAGGAAATATGGAGTCAAGCATAAGGTTGCCACACCTTACCACCCTCAAACTTCCGGTCAAGTAGAGGTGTTAAATAGGGAGATTAAGAGGATTTTAGAAAAGATGGTCAACTCTTCTAGAAAGGATTGGGCTATTAAGCTTGATGATGCTTTATGGGCCTATCGGACCGCATATAAGACTCATATTGGCATGTCTCCCTTTCGCTTATGCTATGGAAAGAATTGTCATCTTCCGGTTGAGCTTGAGTACAAAGCTTGGTGGGCTATCAAATTTTTGAATTTTGACTTGGAAGCTAGTGGTGACAAGCGGAAACTTGACCTTTGTGAGTTAGAGGAAATTCGGGAGGAGGCATATGAAAGTGCCAAATTGTTTAAGGAGAAGACAAAGGAGCTACATGATCGAAAATTGGTGAAGAAGGCCTTTGAGCCCAAACAAAAGGTTCTCCTATACAACTCTAAACTTCGTTTCTTTCCTGGAAAATTGAAATCAAGATGGAGTGGACCCTATGCAGTAGTGGAAGTGTTCCCTCATGGTGCTATTGAAGTAAGAAATTTGAATGATGGGAGAACTTTCAAGGTTAATGGGCACCGCCTTAAACCATATCATGACTCCACTTTCGATTCTCATCATGAGGTGACTTACCTCGATGATGCTTCTTAAAAAAATGAAAAACTCTATGGACCGGCAATGAAGTCCTTAAACAAAGCGCTCGCTAGGGAGGTAACCCTAGCATTACTTGTGATGTTCTTTTTTGTTCATTTTGCATCAATAAGGCTATTCAGCCATCTTTTTGGGAGGTTGGGAGGTGCTTGAAGTGTGGAGAATAAGGAGATATTTTGAGCTACAATTCTTGTGTGGAGGTCATCGAGGATGATTTTGGGTTGTGAGTTGATGGGATTAAGACCACGAGCGTAATGGAGGACCCTTGTCCTTATTCCTTGATGGGCTATTTGTGACGCATTGCTCTTGGACACTACATATTTTTCAATGGAGTTGATCTTTTCACAAGCACCTTAAGCTATTATGGAGCATACGTAAAGGAAGTCAAGGCCTTGTGCCTTGAGGTTGGTGTCTCATATTGGTCTTCTCCGAAGGTCGTGAGCAATTGAGGGTCGACAAAGGGGGTTTTCCGTAACTTTACTCCGCATTTAGATTTTTATTTTTTTTGTTAATTTTTGTGCTTTCGCCCGGACTTCACTCTCATGCCTAACTCCAACATGGATTTAGCTTTTGAGCTCACTTACAACATTGAGGACAATGTTGGTTTGAAGTGTGGGGGTGAGGGCTCGGGTGCCCTATTTTCGTCACAAAAAAAATAATAATAATAATAAATAGATTAGCTTTATGTAATTATATTTTAGTGGTTAATGCCTTTTCCAACCCCAATGACGAGCCATGGACTTAACTTGTTATGATTGTGGATAGATTAAGCATGATCTAGGACTTTGAATTTGTCTTGTAATTGAGTGTATATGTGATCTATGCTTGACTATATGTGTGCACATAGCCTAAAGTTAGGTTGGTTCATCATAATTAGAGAAGCATATAGGTGATTTGATTAACTTGCATGCCTTATTTGTGAGCTTTTGAGCCTAATATAGTGTATGCATTGTTCATTCACTTTTTATTTCATGTGTATACAATTTCATGACATTGCGTATCTAGAACTTGCTTGAGACCTCTCGAGGCTACTTTTAGCTTGCGACATGATAGAAAGGATGGAGGCATTAGGACTATATACCACCATGGCCAAAGAAGCATGTGCCCAAAGATATTTACCACTAGATTGCCACTTTGAGCCCATGTATATATTTTAGCCTTTTTGTTCATTACGACCACAAATTCCTACCTAGCCTATACACTTTTATCCTACCCTTCCATGGTAGTTGGTGAAGCGATTCGAGAGAATGACTTTATGTTTAAGTGCTTCCAAAGAAAAGAAAAGTCAAAAGTGTGAGGTTATAAAAGAATAAGTGTGGGGGTGAGTGATTTGTATAGAAAAGAAAGTTCTAAAAAAAAAAAGTATTACATAGTATGGTAGTGTAGTGTGGGTTGTACATTGGGTTTAGAGTAAATGAGTTAGCATTTGAAAGCAAAAGTCATATATCTCTACAAGAGAGAGTTACTTCACCGATTTCCATGGACTTTGTCTTTCCCTATCCTTCATTTCTATTAGCCACTTACCCTTAGCCCCATTACAACCAAATAAAAGACCTCTTGATCTTGAAAGTTGTGGGCTACCTAGCGGAGATGAGATCGAAGAGCAAGCATATGGCGGCGCGTGTTGAGAAATTGCTTTTGAGTGAAATACATGTAACCCCTAAACACTTGAGCGGTAATATTTAGTGAACCTTTGTGAGTTTAGTGGGTTATATCGGGTCTTCTATGTGCCTATTTGATTATGGTGGATTGATTTGACACAAGGTCAACGCATGCATATACTTGAGCATTTCTCACATGTGCATCTTAATTGCCTTGTAAATTCATAATTCCTATGTTATGCTTTGTCGACCTCATGATCATTTACATAATTAGTTCTCCGAGGGTTATGGTTGGAAAGGCTAATACCACATTTTATTTATGTTTGTGAGTTTGTTGATTTTTGGATTTTGTCTCATTTAGTTTGCTTGGGGACAAGCAATGTTCAAGTGTGGGGGTGTGATTACACGCATTTATATATGTGTAATTATATCTAGAACACTAGAATTAAACTAATCGTCATGTCAATTATTATGTAATTAATCATTTTTATTTATTTTGTAGTAAATAAACGGAGTTGCGGAAACGAGATAGAATGACGCGAAAATAGTGAAGATTTGAGTTTTCGGCAAGAAGACGAAATTGTAGATTTGTTAATTACTTAATTAAGCTTAAATTGCTTAATTAAGCCTAACTTTAATTAAGCTTAATTAAGCCCAACTGTAAGCAACTTGCACGTGCACGTGTCATCCTCCTCTCTTTGCAATTGACCAAAGTTAATCAATCTACTTGCAAAATGGTGCAGCATGTGTTTTGCTCCCTTAATTAACCGGCCACAAATCCCAGACCATGTGCCACCCACACGAATCACTTCTTTTCTCCTTCAATCTCAGCCATCCGTTCCTGATGCATCTCTATCCCCAACACCAGCCACCTCCTTTAATTGATGAATTGAACCCCTCTTCTCCAACAGCCGCACCGATCCCTTTTCTCTCTAAACCAACCACCCCCCAGACCCCATTTTTTCCTTCTTCTCCAACAGTGCCGAACCCATCTCCATCTCTCTTTCTCTACCATTTTTAAATCTCTTACCATTTTCAATCACCCATCACCTCACACTCTCTCCTCTTCCCTTCTTCATTTGTTAATTCCAATCTTTTGAGATTGGACACTCAAGACCTCAAGGGAATTATCATCAAGAGTACCACACATTAATTTGGGTAGTTGGGTGAAGAAATTGCTTGATTCATACTAGCTCATAGCTAGAAGTGACCAAGCTAACTCTCTCATCTCTTCCTTATTATCCATTTCATAATTTTTATATACTTTTGTTGATGAATTCTTGTATGGGTTGTGAGTAGTTTAATTTTGGGAGTTAGGGTTGTGAAGCCCTAACTCATCTTGTATAAATATTGATGCTTTAATTTTAATAAATGCAATTTTCATTGTGTATGCTTTAAATCCGAATGTATTGGTCCTTAGAAGCATGTTTCTAGGCTTTGTCACCCTTTGAAATTATGTTGTGGGCAATTGTGATGAATAGATTGATAAATTGACAACTTATTGGTCTTGTTGCATCTATGATTTAAGTGTGGTAACCATTAGCTAGCTTAATTGTAGCTAAGCTTGCTTGGGTCTCTATTATCTTGCACTCTAGGCCTCTAATTTTAGATATTGCGGCCTTAACCGGCGTAATGCCTAAGGCCTAAGTTAGAGAGTTGATTGTGGCCCTAACCGGCATAATCGATACACTGAAAGGATAATTGGTTTAGTAGCCTTGACCGGTACTAAATACGGGACTTAACACATATAGGAAATGCATGCATTTATGAAATTGACATCGATATTTGCAAGAGAGTTTGTGTGAATCACCCGACACTCCCATATTCCCATTAATTTGAAAATCCAAATTTAATTTCTTGCTTGATAATTAGTTGTTTGCTTTTACTTTAGTTTGCTTTTACTTTAGTTTGCTTTTAATTTAGTTAATTCCCAATTAAAAACTCCCAAACAAAATTCTACCTTCCTTTGTGCATAACTCATTTGGGCTACAAGTTAGTGGCTTTGATTAGGCTTAGTGTGAGCTAAGCCGAGCATTGCCGAGGCTTGGTGCCTTGTGAATATTTTATTTTACTTTATTTTATTTTTATTTTTACTTTTTCATTGTATGCTTTTGAGTCACTCTAGCGCCAATTACCTCGGTTAGGTCCAACACATAATCTCCGAGGTACGATAATCAAGGTTTTAATATTTCCCTTACTTGACAACGATTCGTACGCTTGCGAAGAGAGCATATGCATCAAGTCATATCCACATCTGGGCTGTTCAGTTTTTAGGTACTAATACATTATCTCTGTAAAATTTCAGCTAAATTGATGATCTTTAAAATATCTAAGTCACTTATACTAATGAACAAACTGAACTAATTTAGGATATATATAAACCATGCATAAAGATTAACATGATCAACTACATTCAGATTACAGAAACACGAGCATTTAAAACTTCTACCATTCAATTGCAGATCTGGATAACTCTTCTTAATTCAGATTACAGAACGGTCCTTATGTTTCTCCAGTACATAGCTATTTCCTCAAACATTAATGAATCAAGTTGGCAGAGTATTTGGAGCATTGTTCTCTGTTTCACTCTCATTCTTGTTGTTGTTGGCTTTGTCATCTGGAGACCTTGTAACAATTTCAAGTGATTCTGCAAATTCCTCCTCAAAGCTTCTTGGCACAGATTGTGTCATTATCTTTATGTCTTTGCTTTTACCCCACAGCACGGTATATAAACCACCCACGATTAATATCGATCCTAGCACGCTATAATTTCCAAATTGAACAAACAAAAATTCAAGTTAAATAAAATCAAATTAAACACATGGTTATTCAAAAGGAAATTCAGACGTAATCCACAACCAAAACAGTTAATGCCAATTATCTTTTTATTTTCTAAAAAAAAAAGAAAAAATAAAGAAAGAAAGGGGAAATGATCATTTACTCAATTTCAACTTACAAATTGCCCACTTGCTCCGCTAACAGTTTTTTAACCCAATTTACCCAAAACACTCTAAGAGATTATTTCCCTACTACCCAATTAATTTTTTTTTATTCTTTTTATTTATTTTTGAGACTTTTTTGCCCTCTCCTTTTTTCTCACTTAGAGAGAGAAGTCATCCTCCACCTTGTTGTGCTCAGGTGACCAGTGGCTGGTCGCGGACTCCGGTTACCTGACTCCGGCGACCTGCTACCGTTCACCTGAATCCGGCGACCTGCTACCGTTCACCTGAATCCGGCTACAGGACTGGTGATTGAGAGCCTCAATGCCGGACCGATTTGAGTGTCGACGACGGCGCGTTTTCGGTGACCTTGGATTGGGCCTCGACGACAGCGGTGATGGGAGGGAGGGAGAGGGGGAGAGAAAGAGAGAGAGTCTGAGGGGAGAGGGATGAGTTTCAATTTAATTAATAGGGGCTAAAATGTCAATAGATGTTAGATTGGGTAAATGAGGTTAAATAACTCTTAGTGGAGTAAGTGTGCAATTTTTAAGCTAAAATTGGGTAAGTGGTCACAGCCCCAAAAAGAAAAACTGTTAGTGGCAAAACGATTTTTCTATTCTATACTATTATTAAGAGAATAGGTTTTCTTAGCTAAAATTAAAAAAAAAAATTTGACATATTTAACCCTGAAAAATTAAAAAACTTTGAGAATAAATTAATTCACAAGGGTAAATATGACAATTACAAAATGAATTTTCATTACAAAAATTATAAAGAAATTATACCACAACCCCCACTTTTCTCCTCACTTTTCTCTCCTACTATTTTATCTCTGCAATAACCGTTTTATTTCATTTATTTTTTTAATTTTTTAGGGAAAAAAAAAAGTATTACACATGCAGGACCATGTATGAAGAAGCTAGTTTTTAGTAGCTATCACAGTCATTTACTTTTTGCGATAAATCGATCATGTTGTTTCTCTAGTTTAACCAACCATTCAAATATCGATGTAGCCAATTTTCGTGAAACAATGCTTGAAGAGTGACTTGAAACATAAACGCAGAACTGATGTTATAAAACTACCTTGCATATAGTGGACAAGAGAAGTGAACGTGTGATATGTTTTTCCGAAGAATATCTACTTTAGATGTGCCTACATGTTTATCTTTTGGAAAATTTTAGCATGTAAAAACCTAAATAAATAGTGTGAAGAGCAAGAATCATAGAGTCCTTTGAGGAAATTGTTGGAGCAAAAATGACCAAGTTTTTTGTGACAAAAAAAGAAATGACCAAGTTTCCTCTATAATACTTGTGATCCTAACATTACTAATAAGATGGGTCATGTATTGAGCTTGGGCTGCTTATATCTATTTGGGCCCGATAATTGTATGGATTATTGAGTTGAGTCATTGTGCATACAGATCTTATTAGGGAATTTATTGGAGTTGTTTGAAATTCATTGAATACTAATGAATATTGAAAACGAAGTGATCGAGTTCTACCTTCCAAGGTGCAACTTCTCATCCAAGAGCAAAGAGCCAACAAAGGCAACAAGCACAAGCACAAGAGGGTTGAAAACAGATACGAATAGCGGGCCCTTCATGCGTACACACAATGTTATAATTGTCACACTTATTCCCGTAGCCACAATCCCCTAATATATACATTTTATAAAATTAGAGTTAATGAATATTCACAATCTCCTTCAAAAATAAAAAATAAAAAATAAATAAAGAAGAGGATGGACATGTACCGTGTATGCAACCGCAAGGAGTCTAATATTCCAACCTAATTTCCATTGGTTCCAATCCCTCTCCATGCAAAGGGCAAAACCAACTGACTGTATCGACCCCATCAGTGACATTAGAGCTGTGCTTGAATAATAGCAAGGGTATCTCTCTCCCATTTTCGCCTATTTCCACAAAAACAATAGCTAAATAAAGAGGAAATTTAAGTTAACCTAGGAAATCATACACTTTGTGATTAAATTGTGTAGCGAAATTAAAGTTCATCTTTTGTCACTTGCAAATAATTTCTTTAAAGACCCTTGTCTAGTAAACTCATTCGATGAATATATTTGATAAATCAATTAGGTAAATGTCTTATCGTTGAGTTATGTTTGTCTTAACATCTGGTTCTGACAATATCATGACATGAAGAGTAAAAAGAATTTAAAGTTTGTCTTTATTAGCTTACTAAGTTTTTCAATGCTAAATCAATTTAAATTTTTCAAAAAGAAATAGAAAATATCACTTGCGGGTTTTTCTTTTTTATGACAAAGATTTTGGATTGAAAATTATCTGTAAAATTGGAATAGGTAGATAATTAACCTGAATAATTAGCCACAGTGCATAACCGGAAGAGCTGCCGAGAGCCAGAAGACAACTCAATATGCGATCTTTGAAATCGGTTCTACTGTTATGAGCTGCCACGTGGCGGCTTGGTTGATGACTTCTGTGCAAAAGGTCAACATGCGTGGACCATATGTTGATTTCCACACCTTTATAAAAGGTCAGAAGCATTGCTCCACCTATTCCCATTAATGTTCCCAACACCTTTGCCTTCCCTCCCATGCTCCTTAAGTTCAGTTTCTCCAACCTGGCATGCATATGCAAAATGACCTTCTCAAAGAGCCTATAATTAAGAGTACCTCAAGTTAATTTGAAGCGATTAATTATTATTTACCTGAAAATGACGGCCAAGACGAAAGTTATGGCCGGAATGAGTTGGGTTATGGCGCAAGCAAAAGTCGCGGATGTCAAGGCTATGCTTGCAATGTACATGTTTTGTGACATTGCCCCCCTGTATTAATTAATTAGCATATTAATTAATAACTAATGAGAATGCCATTAGATATGATAGGAAGCACTAAAGGCTTTTGGTAGAAATATCTTTGGTTAAGTTTAACATAAACCCTGAATTTTTTAAGTTTATTTTTTACAATCTAAAAAAATTAAAATGTCATCTTTGAAAATCTTCAAAATGCACATGCATTTCATCGACAATAACAAAGGTATAGCACTAATTTTGAAATTAATAGGCATGTCAACATTTCATTGACAATAACAAGGGTATCAGCACTAATTTTGAAATTAATATGCATGTCAAGGTGCGATTGGTCAGTCAGATCGACAACTAGAATGGTCCTAATCTCAAGATTTTCTCCTAAACAAATTTGAACCATCAAATTTGTCATCATGAAAGTGCAAGAAAACTTTTTTTGTTTGGTCAACAACTATAACTGTACATGCAAGCTGCTTTAATTATGAAGGCAGGAAGCTAGAGATCGACTAATAACTACAAAAGATATAGATAGATTGCGTCACGTACAAAGTAAACTGTGGAACTGTGGATGAGATATATGATCGATAATAATCTTCGTGGTTATAGAGAGATTGCATTAAAAAATAAAGGGAAAATATCATAAATGGTGCATGAACTTTAAGCATTTCTACAATTTAGTGTACCAACTTTTATAACTATTAGAATGATGTATCAAGTTTGCTTCAATCTTTTATTTTGGTGTACGTCGTTAAATTTTCCGTTATCTTTACAAAAAAAAAAAAAACTGACAAAGCTAAACGAAAGATAACGGAAATTTTTTTTTTTTAAAGATAACGGAAAATTTAACAGAGTACACCAAAATGAAAGATTAGAGCAAACTTGATACACCATTCTGATAGTTACGAAAATTAGTACACCAAAGTGTAGAATTGCCGAAAATTCATACACTATTTGTGAAGATATCCCTAAAAAAAAACACAAGAAGAAGAAGAAGCAGTAAAACTCGTTTTTACTTCCAATTCTAGGGGAGCACCAAGCTGGCTAGACCGCTAGACCGGTGTACCCACTCAACTCAAGCAATAGCACACACTGATATGAGATATATGAACATAGTTTCGATCCTGTGGTTTGCTTACCCAAACAAGCCACACAGAAATGCTTGCAACACTACCATCCAGGTTAGCTTCGGCCTGCTCTTTCTGCATATATATATGAGAGAGAGAGAGAGAGAGAGAGAGAGATTCATTATGAAGCCATAGTAAGAAAGAAGAAAGGAAGAAGTTTGTTTCTTCAAACATATGAAGATATATAGAGGTATGTTGTGTTACCTTTCGAAGTAAAGAGCAAAAGGAGTGAGGAAAGCGGTGGCGAAGAGGAAGCGATAAGCAATAACAAGATTGATGTTCATGCCATCGTTGGCGGTGAGTTTGTATAAAATGTTGACTCCGGCGAAGGTTACCTGAACTGCCACCATTAACAGCACTAGCTTCAGGCCATGCAGAGCATTGCAAAGCTCAATCCAGGTACCCCCCATCATCATCATCGATCATGCACTCACTATCTGAGAGAGAGAGAGAGAGAGAGAGAGAGAGCAATATTTATGGAGGAGTACTGAATTGAATTGTGTATTAATTGATCGTAGGGAAATGAGATTTTTAAGGGTAGCTAGGTATCTAGCTAGTACAGCTAGTGTCTTTGTGCTTCTAGCTTCTTTGGTTGCTCCCCACGTCACTACCTATACGTACCACATGGAGGCCTATATTTGACTAGCCACTAAATATGAGTGCATTCTTTTTCACCAAATTGAAAATTCATCCTACCAAAATAAAATTAAACGTAAAATTCAAAAGCTTCTAATTTGGTGAAAAATAAAAGTTTTTTTTTAAAGCATAAAACGTCACCATTTAATTAAAGTGAAATGAGTAAGCCATATTTGAGATTACTTCTCTTTTGAAAAAATCATCTTTTGTTTAAGGGAAAAAAATACAAGCAGTACCCAAACCATGACCGACTCCGAATTTCTGTACCCAAGTTTCCAAAACTATCACTTTGGTACCTGAAGTTCGGACCCCGACCCAACTTTAGTACCTAGAACACTGTTAGCCGTTACAGAATTAGTCAACTGTTAAACTTTGAGGGATATTCTCGTCTTTTCACTAGATTTCTTCTTCTTCCTCGAGCTCTCTTCATTTTCTTCTTCCTCCCAACTCTCCCATCATCTTCTCCAGACCATTGCCAAAAGAATGAAATCCAGAATCCTCTCTTAATTTTTGTTTTCTTCTGATGATTTCAACAGACCTACCCTCTCTCTTTTGGGTCTATGCTCAGCTCTCAAACCTTGAGCACCACTGCCATCAGTTGGAGGAACACCTTCCTCCATGCCGCTTGAATTTATAGCTTTGGAATGAGGACCTTCTGGTGTTCACAATTGAGGCCGAAATCGGCACCTCTCAAACTTCCACCTTTAAGCTGATCAAAACCCAAAATTTCTCACAACCCACTTCATATCTCCCCTAAAATCAACCGACCCAAAAACGATCAGCGCCAAAGCAAACAATCAGAGCTAATAAAAACACTATCTTCCCCCAGATTTCTTCTTGCAAACCCGTTTTTTACACGCAACGACGAAAACAAGAGCAGAAAACAAAAGGGGATTAAATGTGAAGAAAGTGATTGTGAGAAAAATTAGAGGAAAACAGAAAAGAGGTTGTCGAGGTCTCTCGATCGGCTCTGTTGGAGCTTAGACTCCACGACTGCTGATTGCTACTTCTTTGGGTGTCAGAAAGTGATTTTTGCTATTAATTCACCATTTCACCATCGTTAATGGGTTTATGGTAGGCTCCACCATTGTTGATTGTTTTTGGGTTTCTAGATTTGAATGGGGACGAGAGAGAGAGAGAGAGAGAGAGAGAGAGCATGGGTTGTCTGGGTTTGAATGAGGACGAGAGGGGAGGGGGTTATATATCTGAGAGAGAGAGAGGTTATATATTTGGGTTTGAAGAAAAAAAATTGAGAGGAAAAAAATATTAAAAATATTCTAAGTGAATGAAGTGACCAAAATATCCCTAAAAATACGCCTCGTGGCATATGGGTTAACGCCGTCATGGACGGTAGGTATATATGTTGGGTCGGGCGGGATATTTGAGGTACCATTGTGATAGTTTTGAAAGTTTGGGAATAGAAATTCAGAGTGGCTTATAGGTTGGGTACTGTTTGTATTTTTTTCTCTTTGTTTAAACTTATAAATTTTATTGTGTTTGGTAAATGAAAAAAAAAAAACAGCTACAATTAAAAATTATAGGTCATTAACAACAAATTTTAGAAGCAACTCAAATGTTACTTTTAGAAGCTGATTTCAATCAAAACACGCTCTGAAGTTGTTTTATGTATTGATAGCATTTTCAAAAGTATTGTTTACCAAACACGAAACTATTTTAATTCACAGCTAAAGCAGTATTAACTTTTTTTTTTAAATAAAAGTCACAACAATTTCAAACGAGCCCTTATTTAATCTTAAGGGAAAAAAAAATTTAAGATTTTTTTGTCAGTGTACTATATAGGTCTGAAAAGAGACCAAAAGTAACCAATAATCCAAACAAATATAGTCGAAGGTACCACTTTTTCTTTTCTTTTTTTCAGGTACCAAATTGTCACAGACATGACTTGAAGAATCAAATTGGTTTGTCATTTTTTTTTTTGGTTACAGAGGGGACAGAAACGGCCCAAAACGAAAAGAACAAAATTGGTTTGTCATTTTTGTTTTGACAGAAAAACAAACTTGCATTAAAACAGAAGAAAAATACAGGGAAATCTAACCAACATCAAACTCAAAAGGAACATCATCCTGACCATGGGGAGAAATGTGGGAAGCCTCAAACAACAACAAATTAGGTCATTTGATTGTTATTTTCAATCCAGCTTTATCCAATGGATTATGTCTATAACCAAATGATTACAGAACTGGCAGATTTTTTTTTTGTACAATTTTCTTTTCAGATAGAATTTGGGAATTGAATCGAACTGTTGCTGCGGAACTGATAAATTAATTGCAAATTTTTAACTTGAGGAAATCTGTTTTATACTAGCTACGTACGTACATGCAAACACCACAATTTCATTCAAGCTCACAAACTCAAATAAGCTTAACTGGTGGTTACACTACAAGAGAAAATAGCAAAAGCGAGGAATTTCATTGTGACAACCCAAAAATCGTCGCAAAAACTTTGCAAATACGAGGAAATTTCAGTTGTCGCACATGATCCCATCGGCGACAACCAATTTGTCGCATAAAGTAGGTATTTGCGACAAATTGACAGTTGTTGCCCATTTGACATTATGCGACACCCAATTCCTCGCAAAATGTCAATTAGGCGACAATTTCTACCAACTGTCGGTTAATGTTTGTGTGACAACTTTAACTTCCTCACAAAAGATTAATTATGCGACGATTTCTGAAAATTGTCGTTTAATCTTTCTGTAACAACTAAATTTTTGTCGCCGAAGACTGATTTAGCGACAACTCACAGGAGTTGTCGGTTATTGTTTATGTGGTAACCTTAATTTCCTCGCTGAAAATCAATTGGGTGACAACTTTAACGGGTTGTCGTTTAATGTTTATGTGACAACTTGATCTTCCTCACTGAAAACTAATTAGGTGACGACTTCTACAAGCAGTCGGTTAATGTTTATGTGACAACTACATTTCTGTCGCCGAAGACTGATTTAGCAACAACTCACAGGAGTTGTCGGTTATTGTTTATGTGATAACCTTAATTTCCTCACTAAAAATCAATTGGGTGACAACTTTAACGGGTTGTCTCTTAATGTTTATGTGACAACTACATTTCTGTCGCTGAAGACTGATCTAGCAACAACTCACAGGAGTTGTCGGTTATTGTTTATGTGATAACCTTAATTTCCTCGCTAAAAATCAATTGGGTGACAACTTTAACAGGTTGTCGCTTAATGTTTATGTGACAACTTGATCTTCCTCACTGAAAACTAATTAGGTGACGACTTCTACTAACGGTTGGTTAATGTTTACGTGACAACTTTAATTTTCTTGCAAAAGCCTGATTAGGTGATGACTTTTACAGGGCGTCGCTTGATGATTATGTGACAACTTGAACTCCCACACTGAAACCCAATTAAGCGACGACTTCTACGAGTTGTCGGTTAATGTTTATGTGACAATTTTAATTTTCTCACAAATTGCCAAATAGACGATGATCTCAACGGGTTGTCGCTTAATGTTTATGGGACAACTTGAAATTGCTCGCTAAAAACCAAGTAGGTGACGACTTCTATCGGTTGTCAGTTAATGTTTATGTGACAAATTTAATTTTATTGCAGAAGACTAATTATGTGACGACTTCTACAGGTTGTCGCTTAATGTTTGTGTGACAAATTGAACTCACTCGTTGAAAACCAATTAAACGACGACTCGTACGAGTTGTCGGTTAATGTTTATGTGACAACTTTAATTTTTCTCACAAAAGCCCAATTAGGCGACAACTTCTACCCGTTGTCGCTTAATGATTATGTGACAAATTGACCTTTCTCACAACCTACTGATATATCATGGGGGAAAAATATTTTATCTTCCACCGTTTTTGCAAAATTTCTCCAATATATTAGATATTTGAGATATATTCCGATAAAATGAAGAAATATGTTTAAAATGTGAGAAGCGAAAAAAAAAAATCAAAAAGTTACTCGATTATTCATAGAGAAAATACATTATGGAATATGGAGTTTATGTGGTGAAATCTCTCAAGGCAGATTTAGGTGAGGCGAAATCCCCTCAAGGTAAATCTAGGTGAGGTGAAACCTCTCAAGGTTGATTATTTGAGAGAGGTGAAATCCCCTCAAAATGAATCTAGGTGAGGTGAAACCTCTCAAGGTTAATTTGAGAGAGGCGAAATCCCCTCAAAGTGAATCTATGTACTCTTTGAGCAAAAACAAAATCCTCCACGTTGGGTTTACTCCCTGACTGGTTTCGTTTTGGTCGATTAAAGGCTGCCTCGACATCTCGAAGATATATTGAACAAAATGTTAATGATTCATAGATTCTCATGGAAAAGGGGGAGTGCACTGAAAACATAGATCAAAGACATATAGAAGAGTTTCAAAAATGGTTTCTAAGTCGTTCTAAGACATTATATGATAGTGAATATATTAATGATGATTCTACTGATGATAATCTTATGTTGGAGTATAACAGAGCTCCTAGTGAAAAAGAATTAATGGTTGATAATGATGATAATCTTATGTTGGAGTATAACAGAGCTCCTAGTGAAAAAGAATTAATGGTTGATAATGACATAAATAGTGGCTAGAATTATGACCCAAATTAATTAAATTATAAGATAATCTAGTATTTTTGACGCTCAGATTCAATGAATAAAATTCATAAATTGGGTTTATTCTTTTTCGACTTCTAATGTGAGTTCTATATATGTTATTTTTTACTTATTTTTTTGTTTTTTAACTGTTGTCTCTTTTTTAGAGTATTTTTTAAAGTTAGATAAGTGCAATGAAAAATATGATACTTCTACAAATGTAGAGTAGTGCAATTGGTTTTGTCTTTTTTTTTTTTTTAATATGGTTGTGGTCCTGGGTTCGATGTGTTTTTTTGTTTTTTGTTTTTCCCTTTCTTTCTACTGTACTGTGTTTTGGTTTTTTAGAATTAGGTATGAGCCAACTAGTTCCCCTAGCCTCCCCATCTATATATGAATGAGGTTGAGTTAGAATCTAGAGCTTGTCTTTTGTCGTTACACACGTGTACCGCCAGGACTGTAAGGGAAAACAAAGCTAAAATGCATGAAAGCAGCAACAGAATAGTTTCACTCAACCTAGTCTCCCCGGCCAAATTGATCAATTTATTGACGACTTCTAGAGCATCATTGCACTAGTACTACATTAAAGGGTTTTCACTTTGCAAGTGTGTACTTGGATAAAGGAAGTCATACCCTCTCCACTATGACGCCATACCTTTTCTCAAAGGGGATTAGAGACCTACTTTGGATAAGTTTGATGGCATAAATGGCTCTGGTCCACTTCCATTCAGCTTGCGGAGAGACTTCTCAACTAGATGCTTTTTTGGGTCAGGCAAATTGTTCAGTCCCTCAAAGGGTCCGCATTCACATGGTACACCCAACTTCAGCCAAGGCGGACAAGACTGCAAAAGCTTCGCCGTTGAAGAACTCTAAATTGGAACAAAGTGTCAAACAATCGATCTTTGATATTGGTCTTACGTCTCGCCTCAATTATATATGGTAGAAAGCCCTAATTACAGTTCATGAAAAAGGTACTCGAGGGAGGCACACGTATTGCTGTAAACCCGGAAAATATTTAAGGAGTGGAAGCGGAATTAGTCGGGATTGAGTTATTGGTCTCGGTAATTATTTTAAGGCTCGGAAATAATTTTCAAAAATTTTCACAAAGTGAAATGTTCAAGTTAAGAGTCTGATAATAAAATACACGATGTGGTGAGTCTGCGAGAATTTTTGGTGAATTTTGCGGACACCCGAGCTTAGTTTTATGAATTTTGAAAGTTTTGAGATTTTGGAAAGTATTAATTGGAAAAGGAAATTGAGATTGGTGCGATCTTAGCCATCCGTTCAGCCACCGTATCATCTCAGCCGTCGCAATTAATTATATATAAGGGTATACCCGTCAGATCGAATTAACCCTCCAGATCATTCCATAGAGAGATTAGAGCTCAGACCCGAATCGCTGACCTGACGACTAGACCCGATCGGCGCTCCACCGTCAGGCCACTTCTGGCAGGCGCACCAGCACCATTCCCTTCGTCACGTCGTCACCGTCACCTATATGGTCACGGCTTGGTCATTCGTGGACCGTGGAGAGAGAATCGACGCCGGAAAGTTGTAGCAGCTCTGACGGTTTCTAGAAAAATTCCGGCAGCTCCGGCGATGGATTGAACTGCATGTGGTACGAATATTTATCCCCTCGTTATGCTCTACATGATTACGTAATTGGTTTTCAAACTTGGTTGGGTTTTGTTGACTTGTGTTTCTAGGTTGACTTTTCGGGCTCTTCTTGGTTCGTTTCTGGAGTGACTACTTGCTGGGTTGTTGACATGAAAATCCTTAATTAGTTCATCATCAGTCGGGTTCGAAAGAGATCGAGCTGCTGCGAGTTGGGTATTCACTTGCTTGTTATACTACTGAAGGTAAATTCGAGGTTACTCCGTGAAATTGGGTATTGGTGGTGAGTTACGATTGTTCGATTAAAATCATGGTTGTTGTCGAGAATGATGTTGATTGAGTTTGCTTCCTTGGTTGAATAAGTGAAACTTAGAACAAGTGGGGTGAAATGCTTTTATATATTTCGTTCTTGTTCATTTGAGTATAAAGTGTGAAATTTGGATCACTTGATAGAATCTGGTATTGAAATGAATGTTTGGTGGTACGAAAATGAATTGGAATTACGTTGAGGAAAATGGCCTAAGAAGAATGAAAAATTCTTGCGTACGCCTGACCAATCACACTTAAATTTTTTTTTGCCTTATTTCAAAACTATCTCTACTTTTTAAAAGTGCAATACTCAAATACCTCTCTGCTGGGCACTGATTGGACAGCACGTGGTGCGGCTGCCCCACGCAAGACCTTTCTCAAGAAGAATTACGGGTGTCCATAGTAATTCAACTAGTTACTAAAAGAATGAGAATCGGATAATGTTTCAAGTTCAAATAATAAGTTTGAATAATTGGTAGGGAACTCGTCAAACATTGGTCAAATTGGTCAAAGGTAGTCAATCTTGGTCAAACCAGGAAAGGTTGGTTTGATGATATTTTGATCCTTGAGACTCCAAATATTGTTCGAAAAATTATTAACAATTGATATGTTAGAATTTAGGACTCCAGTTACCCAATGAACAGAAGTATCAAAATCGCTCGGACAACATAAAGGCTAAAGCATCGGAATTCAGGTAGGGGACTTGGGACTTACTCGGTTAGTTGTTTTCCGTTTCTAATTAAATATTAATGCATGTTTAAGTTTCACGGTTTGATTTACCTTATTATAATGTAATATATGTTAATCATTCCATGAGAGATTATTGATGGACTGAGAGTGAGATGAACATAGCGATTCTTTGGGCTTCGATCTCCTAAACCTCCGGAGGGGCCTTATGGACGGAATAGTGTCTTACATCCCTTAAGGAGTGACACTACTTCTAGGTGATATGGCGTAAGTAGACACTCTAGCTACGCTTACCTGATTATTACTTTATTTGAGGTAAGGCCGTGTAGTTGGTCCTCAAGACCGACCATAAGTTATTATACATTCATTTGAGTTCCATGCGTTGGTTTTGAGTCCAAAAATATTTTAAGTTTGAGTTCCATGCTCCCTGGATCGACCGCTTGAGGACCAAAGTTTTTTTTTTTTTTTTGGATAATCCAAAAATAACTACATACTGAAATCTCTGCGACAACCAACACTCAAATTATCCAAAAGAAAAGCCTGACTAGCAGAAAGAGGTAGGGTAGGGAATCAACTCTGAGATTTGGATTTATGACCAGTTTTGGCTACGGCATTGGCCAAAAAGTTTGCTTCTCGCTTAGTATGATGGAAGAAAGATACCTGAGTAAGCTTGAAGACCAAAGTTATTCACCTTATTCCCATAACAGAAAAAATAATAATAATAATAATAATTTTCTCAAAAAAAAAAGATCTCTCTTAAAGCCATATGTTCTCATCTATCATAGGCTTGTCAAAAGTAGCTACGGCATCTTTTGCAAAGAATAAACTATAAAAAAGTATTTAGGCAGAATGAATATTTGCATGAGAAAAATTCACCAACGGTGTCTGGACACTTAAGGGACTTTCAGAATGATACCTGAACTTACAAAATTATCAATGTGATACCTGGACTCATTTTTTCATATCAACGTCGTACCTATGACCAATTTCCGTCACGGAACTATTAAATTTTGCACGTGCGATGCACGTGAGTCACTTAATGAAGACAAAAAGACCGATTTACCCTCAAAAGTTTTTGGAAAAATTCACCAACGGTGTTTGGACACTTATGGCACGTTTACTTACTTGGAATGGAAAATAATCATGGATCGGAGACAAGTGGAATGGGAGAAGAAAGGAATCAGTATTGATTCCGGATGAATGATTCCTAAACCCATCTCCCCCCTTCGTAATCGAATTCCTGAGTATTCAGGAATCGATTCCTGATAAATAGGTGGGACCTACACCAATTCCGATTCCTTCATGTGTTAGTAAACACAAAAATTCTTTTACCTGGAATCATTCTGATTCCATTATGTGTTAGTAAACACAGGGGTGTTTTTACTCCGTAATCATTCAATTACATTCCATTCCATTCCAAGTAAGTAAACATGCCCTTAGGGGACTTTCAGAATGTTACCTAAACTTACAAAGTTATCAATGTGATACCTGGACTCATTTTTTCACATCAACATCGTACTTACGACCAATTTCCTTCACTGAACCGTTAAATTTTGCACGTGCGATGCACGTGAATCACTTAATGAAGACAAAAAGAGCAATTTACCCTCAAAAGTTTTTTTTTTCCCTTTTCTTTTCTTTCTTTCTTTCTTTATTCTTTTTTCTTTTTTCCTTTTCTTTTCTTTCTTTCTTTCTTTATTCTTCTTCTTCTTCTTATTTTTCGGTTTCTTTATTCTCTCCTTCTCTCCTTGCCAATACCACCGCTTTCGGAGAACCCACCATCGAATATGCAGGAAGAAAAGAGCCACAACAACCTCCACCACCGCGCAATGACGTCGTCCTCTACTGCTTCTCAATTGGGTTGGGGATAAGGACTGCTTCTTCCTCCACCGCCAACCAAATCATAGAGGCTCGAGGCCACATTCTAAGGGCCACCTGCTGGAAGGACCACCACAGCAAGGTCTGCACAGCCAAAGGCTCCAAGGACCACCGCGTCCGGCTCGCCGCCCACACCGCCATTCAATTCTACGACGTGCAAGACCCGCTCTGATATGACCGGCCCAGCAAGGCTGACGATTGGCTCATCAAGAAAGCCAAGGCCTCAATCGACGAGCTGCCGCCGTGGAACCCGAACTCAATTTCTGTTCAGACAACATCTTTTCCAACAGTGCCGATATCCGCCGCATAAGACACCAGAACGCCAGCCTCTATTTCCCGATGGTGTAGGCTCCGAGTTCTTTTTCTGCTAATCGGCGAGGCGCAATGGTGGGTAGCAGCGGAGTGGCGGAGCTGGTGATTCAGAACAACTTGAATTTTCTGCAGGTGAGGATGGTGTGGAGGCCAAAGTTGTTAATCTTTGTTGGCCTACAATTGCCTCTGATCGAAGTTGGGCTACCGAAGTTGTCGGCTAGACCGATGAAGTTGTAGGTGAGGATGGTGTGGACGTGGTGTTGCATGTCGGGAACGACGGAGAGGATGGCGGGGTGGGATTGGACCTATGATTTGAGAGTGGAGGGCTGGCGGGGTCTGAGTTTCTGATCAATGGTGTATAAAAGGGGGTCGGAGGAGAGAACGAGAGTGGTGGTGGCTAAGTCGTCGGTGGCGGCGGCAGGGATGAACCCAGAGTGAGCGGCAAAGCCTCAGTGCACAATTTCAATTTGCTGTAGGATTTGAAGTGGGGGGAAACATCTGCGGTGCATGAAGGTGGATTGAGAGACGCAGCGGCGGTGTTTGATCGGCGATCAGCGGTGGGAATCGGACGAGCAAGATGATTTGAATCTTGATGATTCAAATCAGGGGAAGAAGAAACCAAAAAACAAGAAGAACAAAGAAAGAAAGAAAGAAGAAGAATAAAGAAAGAAAAGAAAAAGAAAAAAAAAACTTCTGAGGGTAAATCAGTCTTTTTGTCTTCATTAAGTTACTCGCGTGCAAAATTTAACGGCTCCGTGACTGAAATTGGTCGTAGGTACGACGTTGATACGAAAAAATAAGTCCAGGTATCACATTGATAACTTTGTAAGTTCAGGTATCATTCTGAAAGTCCCCTAAGTGTCCAGACACCGTTGGTGAATTTTTCCCTAAAACAAACTGAGGGCATAATGTCTTTTTTGCCCTCATTTTTGGGCTCACGTGAGTCACACGTGCTCAAAGTTGACGTAGACGTGACGGAAGTTCGCCAGAGGTACGACGATAATACGAAAAGTAAAGTATAGGTATCACATTGATAACATTCAGAGTTCAGGTATCATTCTGAAAGTCACTAAAGTGTCCAGACACCGTTGGTGAATTTTTCCCTATTTGCATTGATATGTCAGAATTATATACAGAATATAGGTCTTTTACAACAAAAAAACTCTGATAAGTTCACAAGTTAGGAGTCCAAAAAAACCAGTACAACTAACGTGATAAAAAAATATTGATATGTAGGATATACTTCCAACACTCACCCTAAAGTTGGAGAGTGGATATCAAGAACTCCCAACTTGCATAAGAGCAATTTAAACTTCTCCTTTCCCAAAGCTTTGGTGAACATATCTGCCAATTGTTGCGAAAAAATAACATGTCGAGTAACAACTTGACCTTCTAAAATTTTATCTCAAATAAAATGACAATCATTCTCAATATGTTGTGTCCTTTCATGTAATACTGGATTTACAAAACTATTAAAGCTGCTTGATTGTCACAATGTAAAATGCAAGACCCAATATAGGCATGTATAAATCTGCCAATAGATATTGTAACCAAGTAAGCTCTCAACATGTACCTTCCATTGCTCTGTATTCGGCTTCAGCATTAGATAGAAAATTTTCTTCTGCCTCTTTGTCCTCCATGAAATTGAAGAATCCCCAAGAAGATAGAATAGCTAGTACTAAAACGATGGTTAATGGGACATCATGCCCAATAGAAATCACATAAAACTCTTACATTTAATGAACTATAAGATTGAAGAAGCAAATGTTGTCCTGGAGCGGATTTTAAATAATGCACAATTCAAAGAGCAACTGTCATGTGAGGTTGGCGGTTCATGCATAAACGAATAAGAACATGTACTGAGTACGTGATATCAGGTCTAATGATTGTTAGGTAAATTAATCGACCAACTAAACGCCGATATGCAGCTAGATCTTTGAGTAGTTCTCTTTTATTTGAAAGCTTGCATTCTTCCATAGGAAACTTAATTGGTTTAGCACCCAAATAATCACTGACTTTAATAATTTCTAAGGCATATTTTCGTTGAGATATATAAAATCTCCTTCTTTGAACGAGCTATCTTAATGCCTAGAAAGTATTTCAAGTTACCAAGGTCTTCAATACACAAATGACAATGAAGAAATTGTTTAAGAGCATTTATGGAGTCTAGACTGTTGTGATAAGAATATCATTAATCATCAACATAGGTTAATAAGACTATGAGAGAGGTACCATCTTTGCGGACAAAGAGAGAGTAGTCAGCTTTGGACTGAGAGAAATCGGCAGCAAGTATAGCTTTTGTGAACTTAAGAGAACCATTGATGAGAATCTTTTTTTAATCCAAACAGCGACTTGTTGAGGGGACACACAAGGTGATGCCGAAGAATATGAGAAGGAGACATGTATAACTCTTCATTCAAATCACCATCAAGAAAAGTATTGTTAACATTGAATTGATGCAGAGACAAAACTTTGCTGGCAGCTATGGCAAGAATGCAGCAAACAGTATTCATTTTGGCAGTGGGGGAGAAAGTGTCATGATAATTAATGCCAGCAGTTTGAGCGAAGCCTTTAGAAAAGTGGATATGACAAATAATGGCAAAGAGGATAACATGTACCTGGTAGAGGACTTTGCAAGGTTAACAGAAGTCAGTGTAGAGACAGAATGACCTGCGAACAGACGTAGTCCCGAAGGCGAACATTGGGTTCCCTCGGGATCGAGGACCTTCGGAGAGCCTAAACAAGTTTAGAGGATCAAGTTGAGGATCAGGAAGGAGTTAGGGATTGGGAAAGGGTGGAAGAGGTTGAGGATCGGGAAGAGGATAATTGGGAAGAGGTTGATCATGTGGTGGGGGTTCAGGATTAGGATCGGGTTGATCGAGAGCATGAGTGATGGAGGTTGGCGCTATGTCAATGGCGTTCTCTAAGTCGTTATGCGAATAAGCTGTCGCGGACAGTGAAGTGGCAGGTGAGATGGGTAGAAAGTCAGTTGAGATAGAAAGCGGTATTGCCTGGACTAGTGAAGTAGTTTCAATGAGCTTATTTGGAGAGAGGCTTCTGTGTGGTGGATAATGAAAAGTATCTTCATAAAAAACTACATCCTGATTGGTAAATATTTTCTTTGTCTCAATGTTATACCACTTGTAGGCTTTTTGGCCCATGGTATACCCAATAAAAATGCATTTATGTACATGAAGAGCAAATTTAGATGGTGGATTGACTGAGGTCACAAAGGCAACACATCCAAAATCATGCATACAAGAGTAATCAGGAAGCTTATTATAGAGAATTTCAAATGGTTTTTTTTTGGTTAAGCAACAAAAAAAGGAGATGATAGTATGGACAGCAGTGAGAACACTCTTCCAAAAAAGAAATAGGTAAAATGAGATTGAAAACGTAGAGCTCGACAATTTTAAGTGTGTGTCTATGTCTCTGCTCGACAACACCATTTTGTTGAAAAGCACTCCTTGTTCAAGAAAAAAAAAATTGTAATGAAAGAAATTCTGGCCCATTATCAGAGCGAAATTATTGAACTTTGGTGTTAAATTGGGTAGAAACATAATTAAAAAGATGACGAAGCAAATTTTGTGTCTCACTTTTGTGACGCATTAAGAAAACCCATGTAAAGTGAGAAAAATCATCGATAATAGCCAAAAGATAATGAGCACTAGAAATACAAAGGGTTTTATAACGGTCCCAAATGCAGGGCCGGCTCTCAACGTGTGCAACAAGGGAGACAAAATAGGGCCCCAAATTGAGAGGGCCCAAAAAAAAATTATGAGGTTTTATGTTTATATAAATAAATATTAAAAACTGTAAATAAAATAGGGCCCCGAAGGACCATCCTTATACTCTCTTCCTTTTTTTCCGTTCACACTTTTTTAGATGTCTTTTTGAGAGGACCCAATTTTCTTTTTTTATGGCATTATTTTTAAATAAATAAATATTAAAAATTAAAAATAATATGAAATAGGTTCATACGTCAAAACCTTATCCTTTTTTTTTTTTTTTTTTTTTCTGCATTCTGTCTCTTCCCCTCCTCAATTCTCATCAACCTCAGTGCCTCACTACTCAGCCACTGAGGTATGATTCTTTGATTTGTTTTTACAAATAAATAAATGTTTGCTTTAGTATTTCTAATGATTTGATTTGGCTTTCAAATTGCAAAGGTCTAGGCCATCTAACAATTTTCTGGGATTATGAAAATTGAGAAAATTGGAGAAGTCGAGCAGTGAGCAAACTCAGAATCTCAGACTATACTTTGAGTCTTTGATCTTCAGGGAATCGGGTTCTCTTATTCACATTGAATTTGCTTGAATTGTCTGGGAATGTTGCATTGTTATCTTAAAATTTATAAATATGCCTCCTAAAAGAAAATGCTTATCTGGATATGCAAAACGCTTAAAGAAGAAAAAAGATGCAGAGTTACTTAAATCTTTAAGGGGAAATCTTGATAGGTTCATTACTAGTGAACCAGAAGATTTAGGTGAACATTTGGTTAATGAAGAGGCAGAAGAGCACACTGATAGGGAAGATAATGTGCAAAAGCACACTGATGGCAATGAAATTGTTGATAATTTGGGTCTAGTTGAAAATGAGAATGATGCGGGACATAATGATAATGTGAATGATGCGGATGTGACTCCCCTGAATATTTTTTATCCAAGAAATCGGGATAGCTTGGATAAAAAGTTAATAGATTTGTTGGTAGGAAAAGGTCCTCTTAGAGATCTTTCAATAGAAAATGGTCCTCCACACAAGTTTAATAGAGATTTCAATTCAAAATTTTATGCTCGATTTTTAGGAAATGTAGAGAAATATGACAGAGAGTGACTAGCGTACTCAAAGGAACTTGATAATTAAGGTTTTTTGTTTTTGTTGCAAGTTGTTTAAAAGGAGGCTAATGTGAGCTCAGTTGTCGAATGATGGGTACAATGATTGGGGTCATCTTAGTAAAAGACTTAAAAAGCATGAAATGAGCACTGATAATTTCATTAATGCAAATACTTGGATTGATGTGTGTCTTAGATTGCAGAGGCATGAAACAATTGATAAAACTTTTGAAGACCAGATTAGTAAAGAGAAAGAACACTGTAGCAATGTGCTGAAAAGAACAATTGTAATTGTGAAATTTCTTGCTAAAATAACTTAGCATTTTGTGGAAATAATGAGAGGCTTTATCAACCTAATAATGGACACTTTTTGGACCTAGTTGAAATGGTGGTAAAATGTGAAGAAGTGATAGAAGAGCATTGTCGACACATAAATAGTTCTGAAATTCATCATCACTATCTTGGTCATAACATTTAGAATGAGTTGCTGCATATGATAGCCATTGAAATCAAAGCTAAAATCATTAAAAAAAATTAAAGATGCTGAATATTTCTCAATAATTCTTGATTGCACATCAAATAGTAGTCACCAAGAACAGATGTTATTGATACCTAGATGTGTGAATGTTTCAAAGAGTCCAATACAAATTAAAGAGTTTTTTTTGGAGTTTTGAAATGTAAATGTGAGGGGACAAGGATATGACAATGGGTTAAACATGAAAAGAAAACACCAAGGGGTATAAAAAAAATTGTTAGATATCAATCCTAGAGCATTATACACTCCGTGTGGTTGTCATTGTCTAAAATTAACTCTTTGTGATGTGGAAAATTCTTGTGGGAAAGCGGTGGATTTTGTTGTTGTGTTACAACGTCTTTATACCTTATTTGTAGGCGATGGCAGATTTTGAAAGACAATGTAAAAGGATTCACTCTCAAATCATTATCTACTACGCGTTGGAAGAGTCGTATTGAGATTGTTAAGCCTCTACGATTTAATCCTATTGAAATAAGGGAAGCATTACATCAATTGGAAGAAATTGACAAGGATCCCAAAATTAAAAGTGGTGCAAAGTCAATAGCAACTAATGATCTGGGAGTCTGAGTTTTTGCTAAAAATCGTGATTTGGTATGTGATATTGTTTGCTTTTTTAGGGTTAGCAAAGTGCTATAGTCTGTTGATATGCAAATTAGTATTGTTATCGCTGAAGAAAAAGGTCTAATTGCTTGGCTTGATAAGTTTTGAGAAATTGGCTCCACAAATGCAATAATTATTACTACTAAAGAAATTGCTGCTACATTAGATGTTGATCTTTTTTTTTTCCAAAAAAGAGTCCAATTTAAAGAACAAGATTTTTTGATGAAAGCCGAAGTGATCCATCACCATCATCTTCAAGTGAGGAATCTTTTAGAGCGCATTATTTCTTATATATCGTAGATCAAGCTAAGGGATCATTAAATAGAAGGTTTTAACAATATCAACATTATGATGATATCTTTGGATTTTTATTCATCACTTCAGAAACTTTGAATTCCTTGAATGAGAATGATTTGAAAGCTACTTGTATTCATCTTGAGACTGTTTTGAGACATGGAGAGAGTTTAGATGTTAATAGGGAAGACCTGTTTAGAGAGCTAAAACCCTTGAGGGAATATTACCCAAATAGAAGATGACAGCTAGTGATATATTGAATTTCTTATAGGAAATGAATACATGACCAGTTGTTAGACTTGCATATCGAATATTGTTAATTGTGCCTGTTACTTTTGCTTCAGTTGAGAGGAGCATTTTCAAGTTAAAGTAATTGAAGTCTTATTTGCGATCAACTATGTCACAAGAAAAATTAAATGGATTGTTTTGATTTCGAATAAGAATGAATGTCTTGGAAAAATCAAGGAGATGGATTTTCAAATGAATAATTGAATATCAATCAACACTGCTCAAGCATCTTTTTATAATTGTTTTTTGCTACAAACATTACATTTTTATTCAATATTTAGCCTCATTTTCAGGCTCAACTAATGAGGTATCCTTGATCATAAATCGTTGGCTATTTTATTTTATATTGTGAATTTGTTCAAGTATAAATTTCATATAAGACTAAAGCTTGGAGGGCCGCATTTTAAGCTTTTGCACATGCATGGCCTCTGTATTTGACTTCAGCACTAGATGAGAAATGGTCTTCTGCCTTTTCGTCCTCCATGAAATTGAAGAATCCCCAAGAAGATAGAATAGCCAGTAGTAAAATGATGGGTAATGGGACATCACGCCCAATCAGAATCACATAAAACTCTCAAGTTTAATATACTGTGAGACTGAAGAAGCAAATCTTGACTTGGAGCTGATTTTAAATAATGCACAATTCGAAGAGCAGCTACCATGTGAGGTTGGCGCGATGTATGCATAAATCGACTGAGAACATGCACTGAGTATGTGATATCAGGTCTAGTGATTGTTAGGTAAATTAATCGACCAACTAAAAGCCAATATGCAGCTGGATCTTTGAGTAGTTCTCTCTTATTTGAAAGCTTGCATTCTTCCAAAGAAAATTTAACTGGTTTAGCACCCAAATAATCACTGTCTTTAATAATTTCTAAGGAATATTTTTTGTTGAGATATATAAATCTCTTTCTTTGAATGAGCTATCCCAATGCCTAGTAAATATTTCAAGTCACTTTAATACAAAAATGAGCATGAAGAAACTCTTTAAGAGCATTTATAGAGTCTAGACTGTTCCATGTGATAAGAGTATTATCAATCATCAATATATGTCAATAATATTATGAGAGTGGTACCATCTTTGTAGACAAAGAGAGAGTAGTCGGCTTTGGACTGAGAGAAACCAACAGCAAGTATAGCTTCTATGAATTTAGAGAACCATTGATGAGAAGCTTGTTTTAATCCAAACAACGACTTGTTGAGGGACACACAAGGTGACACCGAAGACCAGGAGGAGACATGTACAACTCTTCATTCAAATCACCATCAAGAAAATTATTGTTAACATTCAATTGATGCAGAGACAAATCCTTACTGGCAGCATTGGCAAGAATGCAGCAAACAATAATCATTTTGGTAGTGGGGGAGAAAGTGTCATGATAATTAATACCAGCAGTTTGAGTGAAGCCTTTAGCAAAGAGACGAGTCTTATATCACTCAACAAAACCATCAACATTGTACTTGATGCGATAAACCCATTTACAACTAATCGGACACTTGCCAGGAGGTAAAGGAACGAGGTCAAGTATTGTTAGCAGTAAGAGCTTAAAGTTTGGAATCCATGACTTATTGCCATTTGGGGTCAACTATGGCAGCATCATAAGAAGGAGGCTACACATCGGGACTAATATTGGCAACATAAGAGAGATGTGGAGGGGAGTACCGATGATATGACAAATAATGGCAAAGAGGATAACACGTACCTGGTAGTGAACTTAGCGAGGTCGACGAAAGTCAGTGTGGAGGCAGAATCACCTACCAACAGATTTAGTCCTGAAGGCGGACATTGGGTTCTCGTAAACAAGTCCAGGAGGGTCAAGTTAAGGATCAGGAAGGAGTTGGGGATCGGAAAAGGGTGGAAGAGGTTAAGGATCGAGAAGAGGAGAATTGGGAAGAGGTTGATCAGAAGGTGGGGGCTCGGGATTTGGATCAGGTTGATCAAGAGCAGGACCGATGGAGGTTGGCCCTGTGTCGACGGAGTCCTTGTTAAGGAAATTAGAACCCTTCCTGTAGACTGACAGAAAAGTAAACAAATCACAAGACAAGTGACAAGAGAACACCAAGATTTAACGAGGTTCAGCATAAATCCATGCCTACGTCCTCCCGAGAGATACATGTTCTTCATTATGAGAATAATTACAGTACAAGATACAATTGAGCTAAATCACCATAACCCAAACCCATAACCCTTATACACTCATACTCATAGAATTTCCCAAGAACCCACTTCACTGAAGAGTTGTATTCACTCTTGACATCTTTGCTCCCTTACCTAAGAGATATACACTCTCTTATCGATGATCGCATGCACCGACCATGCCTTGGTTTACTACCCATGCTCTCTATTTATAGGCACGCCAATTATAATCCACTTGGTAGTAGGAAAACCAAACCTTCTTGTAGAGGAGAAAAGATCTTATTCCTGATAGGAATAAACTTTGACATCAACCATGTCCAATTAGGAAGACTAACCAAGTCCAACTAGGACTTACCTTTCCTAATTAATTCTCATCACATCCTAACAATCTCCACCTTGATGAGAATGTCATGCAAGATTACCTTGCACCATCTTTAACCATTGGCCTTTTTGTACCAACAACGTACACATAGCTTGAATCAATTGTGGTCCTCCCTAATTCGTAATGGCCAATCTTATGTGTAACTGCACCAAGTTAACAATCAATAGCTGACTCTGAAGAGGGGCCTCAAAACAACCCTTTCCCTAGCAGGATTTCCTTCTCACCATCATCTGAACTCAAAAACTTTTCAAAGACATCTCTGCTGTACCCGTAAAGGAGACTCGCCTATGCACACTCATGTTTCCCATTATCCATCGAGGTCTAACATACCAGATGATACCTACCACACTGTTCTCCCTGTATGAGGACCGTACAGCCATGTGTGATTTTTTCGGCTCCACCTGCTATAAACACTTATAGCCCTTGGAAACTAACTAGCTCCTAAATATCAAATTCCTCTGTAACTTTGGGACATCGTCACACCCCCCAAATCTAATATCCAGTCAAAAAACATGTGTCACCTATGGAGATTGTGAGAGCATCTCCATATGAAAATCGGTTTCTGCTACAGCAATGCCATCCAAGCCTTTCGCTTCATATGACCCTAGTTACGACACTTGTAGCATCCTTGCCTCTGAATTTAGACCTGCTATGATCACTAAATCCCCGACAGTTTTCCGTGCATCATCCGCTGTCTTCTCATGTTTCACATCCTTTCCCTTCAACACTTTACTAAGCCATGTTGAACTAGGATGTCTTTCACTCACTTATACCTAAAGAGTGAAACTTCCTTTTCTGTCAAACTACTCCACCTTAAACTATGAGGCAATACCTGAAGCCATGACAAGCAACCACGATCAACATGCAAACCTTCAGCGAACGAATATCATGAACGATGAACAAGCATGATCGTTGACACCACGAACCACCTTGTGGGATATAAACTCTTACCAACCATCATTCCCTTGAGTCATATCCATAACCCTTGCACACCCACACTCATAGAATTTCCCAAGAACTCACTCTCACCCAAGAGCTGTATTCACTCTTGACTTCTCTGCTCCCTTACCCAAGAGATATACACTCTTTTATCGATGATTGCATGCACCGACCATGCATTGGTTTACTACCCATGCCCTCTATATATAGGCACCCGAATTATAATCCAATTGGTATTAGGAAAACAAAACCTTCTTGTACAGGAGAAAAGATCCTATTCCTGATAGGAATAAACTTTGACATCAACCATGTCTAATTAGGAAGACTAACCAAGTCCAACTAGGACTTGCCTTTCCTAATTAATTCTCATCACATCCTAACAGTCCTCTAGGTCGTTATGCGGATAAGCTGTTGCGGGCGGTGAAGCTGCAGGTGAGGTGGGTGGAAAGTCAGCTAAGAGAGAAATAGGTATTGACTGGGCTGGTGAAGTAGTTTCAATGAGATTATTTGGTGACAGGCTTAGGTGAGGTGGATAATGAGAAGTATCTTCAAGAAAAACTACATTCCAATTGGTAAATATTTTCTTTGTCTCAATGTTGTACAACTTGTAGGCTTTTTGGCCATGGGATACCCAACAAAAATGTGTTTATGTGCACAAGGGGTGAATTTAGATGGTGGATTGAAGGAAGTCACAAAGGCGACACATCCAAAAACATGCATACAAGAGTAATCAAGAGGCTTATTGTAGAGAATTTCAAATGGTGTTTTTTTTGTTAAGCAACAAAGTAGAGAGATGGTTGAAGTGGACAATAGTGAGAACACACTTCCTTAAAAATAAAAAATAAAAATAGGTAAATGAGATTGAAAACGTAGAGCTCGAATAGTTTTAAGTATGTGTCTATGTTTCTGCTCGACGACACCGTTTTGTTGTGGTATGTAGACACAAGAATGTTGAAAAAGCACTCCTTGTTGAAGATAAAAAATTTGTCACAAAAGAAATTTTGCCCCATTATCATAACGGAATTGTTGAACTTTGGTGTTAAATTGGTTAGCAATATAATTAAAAAGATGATGAAGCAAAGTATGTGTTTCACTTTTGTGACGCATAAGAAAACCCATGTAAAGTGTGAAAAATCATCCATAATAGTCAAAAAATAATGAGCACTAAAACTACGAAGTGTTTCAAAATGTCCCCAAATGTCACTGTGAACAAGGGAAAAACACTTGGAAGTAGAAATTAAACTAGAAAAAAAGGTTGGTGTGTTTGTTTAGCCAATGGATAAATGTCACATTTATGATGAGAATCAAAAGAAAAATTAGGCAAATTGTTGGCTAAATACTATAAACGAGCAGAGGAAGAGTGTCCCAATCGGCGATGCCAAAGGTCGGAGGTGATGGTTAGATTTCAAGCAAAGCATTGAGGTAAAGATGTAGAAGCCAGCACCATAAGGTAGTAAAGATCACCCCGTCACTTACCCGCACCAATCATCGTCCTCGTAGCCAAATCCTGCATAATACACCAAGACAGAAAAAATGTCATCGAACAATATAACCCATTAATAACTTTACCAACTGATAAAATATCAACTTCAAAGCTCGACACACATAGAAAATTATTCAAACAAAATGAATTATTAAAACGGATAGACCTAGTCATGGTGATGCTAGCCTTGTCACCATTAGGTCAAGACAACAATGGTAGAGAAGAGTGCTCATCAGTATTCATAAATAATTTTGAAGAGGAAGTAATATGATGAGATGCTCGGCTATCAATGATCTAGCAATTGGGAGCTAGTTGGTAACAAACCTGATGCAAAATTATAAGCTGAAGGAGAGGTTGTGTTGGCTTGAGGTGTCACTAGTTTAGGATTTAGGGCAACAAGAATATGAATATACTGAACTTCGGTGAGATTTGGCATGGTGGAATGAAGTTCCTTGAAAGTGGGACTAGAATCAACATGATTGTTAGAAGGAGTGTTGCCAGGTGTTACAGAAGATTTGTTGTTGCTGCCTTGGTGCTGGTTGCAAGGTCTATATCGAGGATGACCAGGTAGATAACCATTCTTTTTATAACATGCTGCCTCCCTGTGATAATCCTCACCACAATAAGTGCATTTGAATGATTCCTGATTGCGAAAATTGTTGCCTCGAATTTCATAACCTTGATTGTTTTGTCGTGCCCTATACATATTGTTATTGCTACCAAGCACAGTCATGACTACTGTGTCTGATGGAACAATAATAGAGGATGCTAATTCATATTGCTTCTCTTCTTATGCAACAGAAGTGTAAGCCTGACGAACATATGGTAAGAGATTCATTAACATAATCTGACTATGTGTACCTGAATAAGATTCATTCAATCCCATGAGAAACTGCATTAAGCTTGGTATGGTCATTAATCTGAGCTTCACAGATACAGGTTTCTGAAGAATTGAAGGATGCAAGTTCATCCCACAATACCTTAAATTTTTTGTAATATGCAATAACAGACATCTACCTCTATTCATTCTTATATATAGCTCTCGAGATCTTCCCAAATGGTATGAAAGAACAAAGGCAGCTAGGTCTGGTTCAATAGTATTAAGAATCTAGGAGAGTACCATGTCATTGCAATGTTGCAAAAGAGCATGTCCATTAGGGTTCAAAGTCGCAGAAAGTTCCTTGATCCTGTCGGTAATAAAACTAGTTTTTTTTTTTTTTTGCATTCAGAGAAATCCTGATAGCACAGCACTAAAAATTGTAGTTATCGCCATTCAACCATTTTGAAATAAGGAGTAGACCAGGATGATCTGAATGATGAAGGAACAAAGGGTTGGTGGAATCATCAGAAGAGAAGCCGCCAGCAACAGAAGGAAAAACATCTTTTTTCAGCCATGAATGGTGGTAAAAATGGGAAATAGAAAAGGTTGTGCTGCAAAAGAAAAAGAAGAGCTAGGATTTTAGGCCCTGCTCTGATATCATATAGAAAAGTATTAAGGAAAAATGAATATTTGCATTGATATCTCAGAATTATATATAGAGAATAGTTCTTGTATAACAAGAAAACTCCTACAAGTTAGGAATCCAAAAAAGTAGTACAACTAAAGTGATAAACACAAATTAATATGTCATAAATACATACTGATATTTAGGATATAAATACTGGTTCGATTCCCACAGACGTGCCAAATGTTTGTACACAGATCCGAACGGGGGCGAATGAGTGGAAGGAAGTTGTGAATTGGCTCTTACTTGATATCTCTCAAAGAACCTACAACAAAGGAAATGTTAAGAGGAAGTTCGGAAGGTTTCGGACTTCTCTCATCCGACACTCAAGTTAGACATGGAAACAAAACGGAAGCTATTGATGAGAAAGTCCGAGTGGAAAGAATGGAATGATCGAATACCGTGAGCTCGAGGTGAGACTCTTCTTATATTGGCTGTGGCGTTTACTAGGACCCATGCGAGCTGTAGCTAATCGAGGCGTGCCCGCGTTGGATTGTGATCACATGAACGCAGCCGTACGCCAGTTCCATGGACCCACCAACAGTGATCTACTAGGATCTTGAGGGGCTGCCTTTGTTTGCACCATGAATGACTCTTTGCATGTACTAACATACTAGAAAAGCCACATCTCCATGTGATTAATGATGACAACGAATCAAGCTTTAAAAGCTCATGGTATCTCCTATGTTTTCCGGTGACTTAGGCGATTTTCGTATGAAATTAAATTCACTCTTTTGTCGTACGTGATCTACATGTTCGTAACATATATTTTATCAGTGCACAAAGGAGTTGATGTGTTCAACATCTCTCTCTCTCTCTCTCTGAACAAAAGTTGAAGCTCCAGGTTGAAGTAGCTAGCATTGGATTTACTGGTGGCCAGGTCGTGAAAAGAAAAAAAGAACAACGCACACACTATTAATCAAACCAGTCACCAAATGACATTATATATTACTTTCTGTTATAAAAACTTTGATCTATCATTCCATCATAGGTCTTGAGATCTACTCATTCTGGTTCCTTCGATCTTTTTCCATTCTTCATGTGTTGTATCAGCTCAGTTATAGATATATTTAAGTACCTAGGTTTCAATACGATCATGTTGACTATTTGTCATGGTCTCATTACGGTTGTTATTGCCTTTACAATCCGAAGGCATTAAAATAATTTCAACGTACTACAGATCCTGCAGATTCCTCCTCAAAGCTTAAGTCATCTTGTTTATGCATGTCTTTGCTCTTTCCATATTCGCCGCCAACAAGTAACACCACTCCTAGCTATCACAGGGTTATTTCCAAATTTAATGAAGGAAAAAAAGACTTAAAAACTACGTATAAATGTTATCTTTTGCATACAACTTGCTGTAAGTGTAACGTGTTGACTAATCAGCGAAGTTAATATTTAGATAATTTCATTAGAGATGTAAGTGATAAAAGGACTTCCAAGGTGAAACTTCTCATCCAAGACCAAAGAGACAATGAGGGCAACAAGAACAAGAACCAGAGGCCCGAAATTGGCGCATATAAAGGACCTCTCATGCTTTTGCACAATGTAGTACATGTCGCACTTCCTCCAGTACCCACAAGCCCCTAAGACACGTATACAAAACTAGATCCTTGAGGTGTAAATTTAAAAAGATGAAGCAGAAGATATAGAAAGGTGGGGATATATTCATTCATTCTGAGACTGAATTACGTACCAGGCCGGTATGCGAGTGAAGGAAGTCGAATATTCCAAGCCAACTTCCAATGGTTCCAGTCTTAGTCGACACAGAGGGAAAAACCAACGCACTGTACTGACCCCCATCAGTGACATTAGAGTTGCGCTTGAATAAAATATAACTAGGCTATCTCTCATTTCGTTTAGCCTATTACAAAAACCAAAATAATTAGCCTAATAAGCCAGCATATGTTTTCTTTAATTCAATTGTAATTTTATTTTAATTTGGAATATAAAATTCAGTAAAAAAAATCATGGATGACCAAAATAATTAGCCACAAGGCGTATCCCAAGGAGCAAGCCAGAGCCACAAGACAACCCAACACACAACGTGCACATTCATGCGTAGCTGATCTTGGCGATGCTGCTATCTCCAAGTGTGGTTGCTGCTGAGTACTATGCAAAAGGTCAACATGGGTGATCCATAAGTGGATTTCCACACCTTTTTAAAAGGTCATAACTCAAGCATTGCCTAGCCTTCCTATTAATATGTGCTCCACCTATTTCCATTAATGTTCCCAACACCTTTGCCTTCCTTCCTATGCTCCTTAAATTCAATTTCTCTAACCTAAGCATGCATTTTGCAAAGTATTAAGGCGAATCATAGACTAATAAAATAAAACACGTATTTATGTTGTAGTATTACAGTAATAATATGTAGTCGTTGCTAGCTAGGGTTTTGGTGGACGATGAGCTCGCAGAGATTGCCGATTTGACCTTGAGAAAATTGTCCATCCTCCGTTTTGACAAGATCATCCATTTGATGATTTCCGTTCCAATTTTGAACATCAACAATAGTAATTAGCAATAAACTAATTGGAGATGTGATTTGATTATGTGCCTAAAGAAAAAGTTATGGTCGGGATGAGTTGGGTTATGGTGGAAGCAAATATCGCTGATATTAAGGCTAGGCATTCGATGTACAGATTTTGTGACGTTCTCCACTGCATCAATATTAATTGATTAGAGTGTCATATAAAGAGGGTTGTTGAACCTACGCATGCTTAATTAACATCTTTGTAGGCTGCAGCATAGGTTATGTTTATACTTTGGTCATAATGGAAAACGAAAAACTTTTTTGTTTGGTCAACAACGATAATTGAGCATGCAAAAGCAGCTTTATGAAGCCTAGAAGAGACCAACAACATGACAGTCATGTAAAAGGTACTCGTGGATATCATCAACATACAGTTGGCTAGCTACTTCCATTTTCAATGGAGCACCAAGTGTAAGCATGCATGCACTCAACTGTCTGTAACGTGGATGTACATATGTTCATGATCCATGTTAATTTCTTATATGTATACATGCTACTTTGGTTACCCAAACGAGCCAGACAAAAATGCTTGGATTATAAGCTTTGGCCTGCTCTTTCTACACGTAAGAAATATAAGCTACCCCAGATCAATTGATTATAGTTAACCAAGAAGTAACTAAGCAATATCTAAAGAATTCTTAGAATGTGAAGAAGTGTTTTCTTAGAAAAATTGATGAATGATTACAACGTTTTATACAGTTAATCCCCTAACTTGTAGGACTAGAATATTCAGCTAACTATAGTAATACATATCTAGTTAATAACTACTTGATACAGCAAATCACCTAATAATAAGTATTCTGGATCATGTAGGATTTGATTGCTCAATACTCCCCCTCAAGATAGAGTGTATGTTGATTACTCCTATCTTGCTCAAGAGAACAGTGAACAGTTTAGAACTCAGCCGCTTAGTGAATAAGTCGGCTAGCTGCTCCTATGTTTTGACATAAACGGTCTGAACCAATCCTCTTTGTACCTTTTCCCAGACAACGTGACAATTCGATTTCAATGTTCTTCGCCCGCACATGATAAAATGGATTTGATGCTATATGAATTACAGCCTGATTGTCACAGAATAATCTGACTGCAAGTGTGTAATTAACATTCAAGTCCTCCAACAGATTTCTAATCCACGTAATTTTGTAACATGTTGTTGCCATAGACCTGTACTCTGCCACTGCATCTAAATCCCTTACTCTAGAAAATGAACATTCAACATTCTTAACATAAAGGAGCAGCAATTGATTCCAACTTACTCAAATTAAAAAAAAAACAAAACAAAACAAAAAAAACAGTCCAACTTACTCAAATACTCAACTAGAAAATAGTTTCAAAGTTACTCAAGCAAGTCAGCTACTCCTCTGTTATCACAGAATCTGTTTCAAAAGTGAACATTATTAACTAAAATCAGTAAAATATAAGTTCAAAAGCAAAAAGCAGAAGTGCTTACCTAATTCCATTTTCTCCAATTCAGCGTAAACCTCAAGTTCAGTCCTAGTAGGTTCTGTAAAGAGTGGCTGAGAATTGGCCCTCAACCAATCCAAGCAGCAAACAAGTGCTTCCACAGTTTTGGGAGTCAATGATGCCCTAAAAAGGTCAATAACCCTTTTCCCAAGGTTGAAACCACTCTCACTAGCAACAGTGGATGCAGGAACAGCAAAGACATCTCTTGCTATCTGAGATAAGATGAGATATCTTCTTGCATTCTCTTTCCACCAGTTGAGTATGTTGAACTGTGCGTTTGCAGGGTCTTCCGATGGCTCTAATAAATACTTGTTAACCTCATTCTTGATCTCTACCATATCCTTTTCTTGTTGAAGCATCATAAACTCGTGCATGGTTGTAGCATGGCTATCTTCCTCAACAGCAGTGGCACTTGCATCACTGAATTTAGGTATTGTGGCATCCAAAAATGCCTGGGCAGCTTCTGGATCATTATCAGCATACTCCTGGTAGAACTGAAGAAATGTGCTTTTGATCTCACCAACCATCGAAGCGACCATGCTCTTATCTTGCTGTAACTTGGGAAAAAAAAATACTCAAGATACAAAATTTTGTATCTTGGGTCCAACACTACTGCAATCACCAAAATCTTGTTCAAGTCTTCAAGTTTGAGTCAATATTTGTCGAACTTCTTTTTCATAGAAGTTCCTATGCTCACCAACAGTGGATCATCACTAACTATCCATTTATCGATCTCTCCCACAATGGTGCACATCCAAAGAAGTGGCTGGTTTATTGTGACCACTTTGGTTCCACTAAACTTAATGTAGCATCATAGAAAATCTTCAAAAACTTAATCAACCTTGCTGCCTTTTCCCAATAAGTATTAGTCGAAGGCCCATCTCTCTTTTTCCCACCTATTCTTTCATGGAAATAGGATTCAAACTGAGAATCCTCATCCTCCAACCTTAGAAATGCTTTTTTATACTTCAATGGTATGTCCAGCATGAAATAGGTGGAATTCCACCTTATGCACACATCAAGTGGCACAATCCCACCCTTCGATTCTACTTTCTCTTGAGTAGCAGATTTTATGAACTTCTCCAACCTAGCAGGTGAGGACCTGATGAACTTAACACAGTTTCTAATACCCTCAATGCTTGAATCCAGCTCCTCCATCCCATCCTTAACAATTAGGTTGAGGATGTGGCAGCAACACCTCATGTGCAAAAAACTCCCTCCCAACACCAACTCTCTCCAATTTCCTATTTTTTCTTTTATATAATCAAGTGCTACTTGATTAGGACTAGCATTATCCACCACAATCGTAAAAAAAAATTCAATTCCCCACTCAATTAGGCATGTCTCAACAAGCTAACCAATGGTCTTGCCCCAATGATTTGGAATCATAACAGAATTTAAGATTCGTTTATGCAGATTCCAATTATCATCGATAAAGTGGGCTGTAAGAACCATATAATTGATATTTTGGATAGAAGTCCTTGTATCAATGGTCAAGGACACTCTCTGTCCATAGGTAGCTAGAATGTTCTTAATCCTAGTCTTCTCAGATTGATAGAGATCCCAGATATCTCTACCAATTACCCTACGAGAAGGTGGATTGAGTTGTGGCTAAGCTACCCTCATAAAATCTCTAAAACCACCCCCTCAACAAAGCTAAAAGGCAATTCATCTCTGATTATCATCCTAGCACAAGCAATCCTACAATTATCCTTATCCTAGCCTACAGCAATAATCTTACCCTCATTTTCAGCTAAATCAAATACCAAGTTCTTCCGCCTTTTTGTTGGAATGTACAGCGGGCATTTCTTGCATTGGTAGAGCATGTGGTGCCTCATCGATGAAGTCCCGTTTGACTTTTAGTGCACCATATATGTCCGCTGGCAGTAATTACACTTGGCTTTCGGTTTGGCTATCTTGCTTCCATTTGCATTCATCAGCTTGGTGAAGTGATCCCAGGCTACACTTTTGTTCTTCCTCTTCGAACCAGTGTCATCTTGCTGCTCAGAAGGTTGACTTGCTACTCCAGGTTGAGGAATTCCAATAGATGAGAGGATGCTCCAGCGATTGGTCCAGCAACAGCTTGATTTGATGTGTTCCCAATGTTGGATTCAGCCTGAGTCAGAGTCGACATTGGCGTCGGGGTCGGTGTGATAGTTTGAGAGTTTCCCTCCATCATCTGCAATCAATAAAAACCCCAATTAGTCGGAGAAAGAGAACATAACAAAATCACAAATTGTTGTAACTTGTAACTGAACAATGCATCTATGAATAGCAATTGAACAAGTTCAAACCATTAGACAATTTTTCAGTAGCATAAACCTAGAGAATAGCCTAAACCCTAAAGAAACTCGAAACCCATTACCCCAAAATCCAAATCGAAAGTCGAAACCCTAGATTCTAAGTTTTCTAACACCAAAGTGGCCAAACCTAGAAGTCTAGAACTGCATAACGTTACCCATAAACCCGAGTTACCAACCCAGAAACTCTCCAAGTCTCCAACACATACAATTTTCAAATCGAACAAAATGAAATTGAGAGAGTGAATCTGACCCTAATGTCGAGAGAGCAGAGGCGTGGCGGCTGAGATCGTTAGAGACAGTGTGGTGGCAAGGCAGCTAAGATTGTGAGGTGGCGAGGCGGCTGTGACTCTGTGAGAGAAGAGGTCGAGAGAGAAAGAGGTCGGTGCAAATGAATTAAGGTTTGACACTTTGACCTGCAATAGCACTTTGTTCAATGAGAGTGAAATCATATGCGGTAAGGTGCACGGTGAGAGTAGAGTCACCAAGGAAACAATGACACCAAATAAAAAATAATAATTTAAATATATATATATATTTAAAATCGGTCCGGTTCGGTGTGAAACGGTCGGTTTCAAACCTGACACTGAACTCGGACTGTTTATTTTCGGATCGGTGCGGTTTCACATTTTTTCTTCACTATTTTTATTCGGTTTGGTTTTTCGACCCGATTATTCGGTGCGGATCGGTCAGTTTTGGACTTTGGATTTGGTTTTTGCCCACTCCGAATGAAACTTATATCAATAGATTCATCTTGACAAGTGATACACCTAAATTAGGCGCCTAAATAAATCCTTGCAATCTCAATGGTTATCGATGGTAGTATAGGAAAGAGGGTGTCTCCCGCAGAGGATTGTGGCTCAATAATTGTAAAACATACTCTGAAAACTCGAAACAAACACTAGAAAAAGACGAAAATAAAAACTATACCTAGAGTCAACCAAAAATTATAAAATTAATTAACACTAACTAGACACACAGACGAAGACGCACACAAAATTTAAGGTTAATCAGAGTTGAATTGCTATACTAAATAAAATAAATAAAACAAAGGACAGAAGACTAACGAAAACAGAAAACAATTTGGGGATTTTGGTTTTGATCAAATATGAGAAAACTAGCTAGGAACTACTTCTCACCACTAGACAATGATTACACCTATGACGTATTTACTAATATGTTCATTTCATTCGGATATCCTTACTCAAGCTAAGCCAATGATGTGTTGTACTTAACCTATCAATGTTTCGTACTTGGTATCTTAAGAGAATGATGTTTTCAACTTAACTTAGCTTCTAGAATGGAACGTAGAGTGATGTTCTCGCACAGCTCTCAGCTAGAAGTCATTAAGGTCTAAAAGATTATGAATAAGGCTAGGCAATTTTGGTACTGATGTTGTCCTAATCTACCTAGACGTTGGTTTATATGAATGGGGCTCAAGTTATTCACTTGCTACTCTAGAATGCAAATAGACATGATGATCATACAAGACACTCATAGCTTTACAACCTAGCATGCATACTAATGTTGCGCACCATCAATAGACATACAAAGTTGATCAATGAACAAACAATAAACCAATGAATATCCGAAATTCAAAGAACTTATTAAATAAACACCAACGTCATAGTTACACCATGTCTAGGGCTGAAAGCAGTCCCTAACTAAAAGAAAATTAGCTACTCATCATTTTGAAAAACACACAAAACAAATACATGAGTTTTGGAAAGAAGAAAGAATAAAAAAGATGGAAAACAGGGCAAACGATCGATCTCCAGATTCCAGCGATCGATCGTTTCTGGGTTCCAAAGTTTAGTTCTTCTCCTTGAGTTACTTCAATGGTTTCCTGCTTCTCTTGTGCGTTGTTGTCCTTGATTGTGACTTCTAAAAGCCTTTTATTTAGTCTTAAAGCTCCTCCACTTTGTTTCCTTGTGGATCTCTAACTCTTTGCTTCAAAGAAAAGTCATAATCCATTGAAAATCCTTATTGAATCAAAATTCCACGCACTTTCCTTTTTTAAGCCTTCTTTTCCCAATTTGTTTCGGAAAACCTAATAAACACAAAAACAAATAAATTAGCTAAAAATAATATAAACTAACAAAGAAAAGCATAGGGTTAAATAATAATAATGTAGCATTAATATGCTCCTATCAACAAGTCCAGGGAGTAAATTTTATACGTACCTTGGGCTAAAACCAATTCTATGTGGTTTGGCCGGGAAGGCCCTCGAAAGCTTCGGCAATTCGAAACTTCCAAGCCCGATTCCAGCGGTGTCCAACTGAGTTGGAAGGTGAGGCTGGTGGTGATGAGGCTGTAAGCAAGAGAGCTTCCAAGCCCAGGTGATGGCTCAACTGATGATGGTCGGAAAAGCGAAAATCGATCTAGTTAAGTAAACCTGCCGCAACCAATTTTGTTTGATTTTCTTATGTTGATGGTAGTTGAAGGAAAACGAGGCCGAGAAGCTTTTAGGCTTGAAGAGGAACTTCGAACATGATCGGTGTGGTAGTCTGGGAAACGGGTCACGTATTTGGGTTGAAGGAGGGAAACTAGTTGAGAAAATTAGAGAAAGTTCACATGTTGGGTCACTAGGTCAGATACTATTCACTGCCTTTTGATGTTTATTTCCATCATCTGGGTCAATTTCGTGACCTACAAACTGACCTAGTGACCCAGGTCAGTTTGAAAATTGTGCCAATGACCCAGAGGGTATAAATAATTAAAACATATATATATAAAATAATGAATAGTATCTGATTCAGTGACTCAACTGGTGAACTTGTTCTTAGTTGGCGTTAGTTGGGATTCTAGGTTCAAAATGAAAGTTTCCCTTTCGGGAAGCTGCATATAGGGTAATTTTTTGAAATAGTAACATGTTTTTCTTAGATCATAACTTGTTGTATGAACTCCAATTTTCAAGTTCTTTTTGTTGATGGACTAGTTTAACATATCTACGACATTTATGAAGGAAGTTTTCTCAAAAACTAAGTCGAAGAAAATGTCATTTTTTAGGGCTCTCTAAAGGCTTTAAATGAAAGTGGTAAGTGAAAATTTTAATGTTTAGCATCCAAATGACTAGTACACAAGAAAAGAATTACAAATAAAATGGCAACCCTCTAGCTTCTACGTCTCACCCTAATTACGGTAGGAATAGGGTTTCATGAAAAGGACTCGATGGAGGCACAAGTACATATTAATTGCTCCCCCTGAATGGACTGACCACACCGTAATCTCGTCTATCAGCCTTGATGAAAGTAGCTAGGGTATCAAACTTTGCAAAGAATAAAGGTGATATAATAGAACATTAGAGCCTTGAGGGGCTGCCGTAGCTTGCATCATGAAGATAAGTCATGAACGACTCTTTGCCTGTACTAATTAACAGAATAGAAAAGCCACTTCTCCATGCAATCAATGATGACTACGAATCAAGCTTTGAAAGCTCATGGTATCTCTTATGTTTTCCGGTGACTTCGATTTTGGTATGAAATTAAATTCACTCTTTTGCCTTACATGATCTACATGTTCCGTAATATATATTTTAGATTTAATCAGTGTGCAAAGGAGCTGATGTGTCCAGCATCGATCTCTTTCCTTCTCTGAACAAGAGTAGAAGCTCCAGGTTGAAGTAGCTAGTAGCGTTGGATTTACTGGTTGCCCAGGACATGAAAAAAAGAACAACGTACGGTACGTACACACTGTTTTAATCAAACCAGTCACCAGATGACAATAGATATAATTTGTTTTAAAAACTTCTATCTCTCATTCCATCGTACGTAGGTCTTGAGATCTCCTAATAGTGGTTCCTTCGAACCATTTTTTTATTCTCCATGGGTATCGACCTAGGTTTCTCTACTATCATGTTGACTATTTGTGACCGTCCCATTCATGTAGTTATTGCCTTTATTATTATCCCGAGGCATTGAAACAATTTCAACTACAGATCCTGCAGATTCCTCCTCATAGCTTCTTGTTGGCACCGATTGATTCACCTTCTTTATGTCTTTGCTCTTTCCCCACAGAACAGCGTATAAGCCGCCAACGATTAGAACCGCTCCTAGCACACTGTTATTTCCAAATTTAACAAAGGAAAGAAATTAAGAGTTAAAATTAAGTGATCATTTTTTGCATCCAACTTGCTGTTCAATGATCAGAGAAGTTAATATTCAAGGTAATTTCAATAGAGTAATTGATAAGAGCGGAACCTTCCGAGGTGCAGCTTCTCGTCCAACACCAAAGAGCCAACAAGGGCAACAAGAACAAGAACCAGAGGCCCAAAAACTGACGCGTACAAAGGCCCTCTCATGCTTATGCAAAGTGTAGTACATGTCAGACTTACTCCAGTACCCACAGTCCCCTAAAACACGTACAAATAACTAGATCCTTAAGGTGGAAATTTAAGATGGAGCGGAAGAAAGAAATTACTGTTGTATTGCAACCGATATAGAAAGGTGGAGTCATCGATTTTGAGATCAAATCACGTACCAGGTATAAGACTGTTAGAAGTCTAATATTCCAACCCAACTTCCAATGGTTCCAGTCCCTGTTGACGCAGAGGGCAAAAACAAGGGACTGGATTGACCCCATAAGTGAAATTAGAGCTGCGCTTGAATAAAAACTAGGGTATTTCTCACCCATCTTAGCCTATTGCAGAAAACCAAAGTAATTATAATTAGCTAAAAGAATGATTTTTTATTTTATTTTTTATCTTTGGAATAAAGAAAATATGTATGAAAATCAAGGAGATGACCTGAATAATTAGCCAGAAGGCGTAACCCAACGAGCTGGCCAGAGCCAGAAGACAACCTAACAGACGATGAGCATACTCATGCGAAGCTGTTGCCTCCAAGTGTGGTTGTTGCCGATGACTATGCAAAAGGTCAACATGGGTGGTCCATAAGTGGATTTCCAGACCTTTGTAAAAGGTCATAAGCATTGCTCCACCTATTCCCATTAATGTTCCCAACACCTTTGCCTTCCCTCCTACGCACCTTAAATTCAATCTCTCCAACCTAAGCATGCATTTTGCAAATTATTAAGACAAATTATACAGTACTTATAATAAAACAAATTAAATACATCTACGTTGCAGTAAAATATATAGTTGACAGCGTTTTGGTGGACGATTAGCTCGGCGATTGGCGACTTGACCTAGAGAAAGTTGTCAGCCTTCCGTTTTGACACGGATCACAAGATTGTTAATATGATGATTCCCGATCGAACTTCGATTCTTCAAACATCATTTATAGTAATTAGCAATATATTAATTTTGGGATATGATTCAATTACGTACCCAAAGGAGATGGCCAAAACAAAAGTTATGGCCGGTATGAGTTGAGTTATGGCAGAGCAAATGTTGCAGACGTTAACGCTAAACTTGCAATGTACAAATTTTGTGACAATGCTCCCCTGCATCAATATTAATTGACTACTAATTAGAGTGTCATATAAAGAGGTTGTTTATCCTAAGCATGTTAATTAACATCTCTGCAGGCTGCAGCATAGATTTTGTTCATAATTTAGTGATAATGGAAAATGGAAGACTTTTCTGTTTGTCAACAACTATAACCGGGCATGCAAAAGCACTTTATGAAGCCTATAAGAACAATTAACATGATAGTCATGTAAAAAGTTCTCATGGATATCATCAACATACAGTTGGCAGCATCCATTTCCAATGGATCACCAAGTGTAAGCGTGTACTTAAGTCTCACTTTGTCTCTATCAGTATGTGTACATACATACATGCATGCCCAGATCATGATATTCATGATCCATGTTCATGCTTTATTTGCTGACAAATTGAATAAGACAAAAGAAAAACAATATATGTATCTGTATATGTTCTTATATACGTATATATAAATAATTTATACATATGCTGCTTTGCTTACCCAAGCAAGCCAGACAAAAATGCTTGGAGGAGTACCACCCGAGTGAGCTTTGGCCTGCTCTTTCTGCATGTAAAAACTATAAGCGCAGATTGATTTTAATTAACCAAAAAACAATTAAGCAATATCGATCTCCATCTCCATAAAAATTTTGTTAAGGCAATGCTCTCTCTGTCTGTCCTTTTTGAGAGAGTTTTAGATAGAGTAAAGGCATTGTTATTCCTGAAAAGAGCTAGATTGTTTTGAACCCGATCAATATAATGTGAAAGAGAAAACATAATTATCAAAATTAATAGTATGTGACGTCATATATAACATGACACTGAAATGAAGAAGAGGTATCCTTGTTGCATTCGTATTCCTTTTGGAAAAGAGTAAAGGTAGAACACCGTCTGGCATGCGATTCTAATCTATGTAAATAGGTTTTGCAGGAATGGTTGTGGATGAAATAGAACAGAGATATGATACATGCAGTGAATCAATGAATTGAGGATTTACCTTTCAACGAAGAGAGCAATAGGAGCAAGGAAAACGGTGGCAAAACTGAAGCGATAGGCAATAATAATCCTGATGTCCATTCCATCATTAGCGGCCAGTTTGTAGAACAAGTTGACTCCAGCAGATGTAAACTGAACCACCAGCATTAACATCAATGGCTTCAACCCATGCAAAGCATTAAAACAACTACCACCCATCACTATATCTATCTGAGACTATCTGCGCATCCACACAGGGAGAGAGAGAGAGAGAGAGAGAGAGAGAGAGAGGTCTGGAGAAGATTGCGAGTGATTAAAGAGAGCGCAGTGAATTGAATTGGGTAGTGATTAATTTTAGGGAAATGGGATTTTAAAGCCAGCAGGTTGCGAGGTAGCAAAGCTAGTCTGTGCCTCTGGCTTCTTTGGTTGTTCCCCACGTCACCCCCTGTATTGTTTGTACCACACCTGGAGGCCTATATTCAACTAAACTACAAAAATCGAAGGAAAATCTAGTTCTTCCCATGCAGACCATATTTAACTTGCACCGGTCGAACGGCTGCAAATCGTTTGAGCTGCGCTCTCTCTTTTTTTTCTCAAAATTTTACTGCATAACAATTTTTTAGATTTTTTTTTTTTTGACCTTTTTCAAATATAACTTTCTACCTGCAAGTACTTTCTTTTTACATTAGCTGAAAATAGTAAAAACCAATATATCTTCTAGGCATACTCACTTCAACGAAATATTACTTGAGACAACAATTAATATGGCCGCTGGAATATATAAAGTACGTTCTACCTGGTCTCTATCTGGTCTATAGAATTAACCCTATTGATCATGTTTCTGTGTATTATCTAGGGTAATATGTAAGTGGGAAAAAAAAAATAGTAGTAACCGCTAAGTGCAATTAGCTCTCAAATGAGATATACCATTTTATGTCCAACTCTTGATCATCTGTTATATCAGGTGGTTACAATATGCAGATCGGAACAGATCAAGAACGTGCAGGAGTGGAGAATCACATGTTATCATCTATTTCATATTGTTGGAAATTCATCTCATTGATACCCGCAGTGCCAAATTACCAGTCCACGGCTTGTTCTTTTGGCTTGTCTTTTCCACTTTAAACGTGCCTTCTAAAACGATCGAATTGCATACTTTTTCATTTCAATTGTGATCAGATCGATAGATGGTGACATCAAGTATTGTAATTATTATAAAATCCGTACAAGGCAAAGTGAAGATGTGCTTCTATGAAGTGTAAAGGGATTACACGCACTGTTTCATCGTCATCTTTTTCATCTCTCTCTGCAGTCGGTATGATCCTTCCGATGCCACTAAGTAAAAGGGATAAGTAAAACCAACTTTAAAGGCCATATATATATAAATGACATGTATTAAAGCCGGCAATAGTACACCAAAGTTGTTGTTGTCCTACCAAAGCATGGCAATAATTGACTGGAAGAGAAGATTAGTACGTGTTAATTAGAATTTGATTCTTCTACCCAAATTTGTTTCCCAGAAGTGTGTCTATGGAGATAATAGATTCGTGCAAGTGGACATAATCTACCTAATTATAGAGAACGCTATTCAAAGCATAAAGTCTTCCAAGGAAGGCAGTAGCTAGAGCAGTAACATCGAATTAAGGTCCTTCAAACTTATAGGTTCATATCATTCTAGAGATATAAAGGTCCTCTAGAATTATATGAGCCTACAATTTGGTAGGAAAATAACTTTGGTGTAACATCGAAGAGTACTATGTGTTGCTTTCTATCAGTTATTTGTACCTACTTTCTAATATAACAAATTTTCAGAAGTGATATATGCATTTAACAGTTTACTTGTCGTAATATAATTGAAAAATGAATCACTCAAACCTTCAACGTTCTCAACTAGTTCTCATTTTAAAAGTCCTTATTAGAAGGGCTCCCCTAAATTGTATAGCCTAAAGTCCTAAGTCTCAGTTCATCATATACCTAGCTGGTTATATTTCAATTTTTTTTTTTAATTTTTAAATTGGCAGAGGACATCAGTTGCAATAAAATAGAGCAAAATTACTCATAGTAATCTATGCTACATGGCATGTCAGATAGGATCGAATACCTAAACAATCCACTTTATTTCATTTTTTATCACCGATCATGACACACTTCAAAATCTTGAAATCAAAATAATAAACTTGGAACCTATTATTTCTCGCAACATCCCTAATAACAAAAAAAAAAAAAAAAGGAGCCCACAGAAGAAACCCAACTCATGAGAAGCAATTTTGTGCTTAATTTCAACAAATTGTCAACTTCAACACAGGGAAAAACGACAAAGCACTGTCAAGAGTCAAGACCAAGCGACACCTAGTTCTCATCGACCAAGCTGCAACAATCGATCAGCCTCAACTCCAGAATATTGTTGCCATTAGAGACGTTCTCGGGCAACGTCCACCAAACCCTTCGGTGGCAATTCACACATTGAGTTAAATTGTAATCGCGCAACCATCATCAGTTTCCTTCTATATAGCACCAAAGCCAGTTACGACCTCCCAAGCCGTTTAAGCAAACCCTAGGAAGCAAACAAGACCCGGCTTGACATCTTGATCTGTCCCTATAGGAACAAACCAAATGACCAAACCCTCAACTTGTGATAATTGCTGACACTACTAGAAAAATATTTTTTTATGACACGACAATTTACATTATTTGTTGCGGATATTTGTGCGTCGTATATGGACTGTTTTTTTACGGTGTGCATGTTAATGGATTTTCAAGGTTTCGATATTAATTATACTAACAAAAACTATATGTGTATATCAATGAATATTGCCCAATATTGTGACAATTGGGATGGTTCTAGTTGGACCTCCGAATTTAATATTTGGACCTCCATCTTTTTTTAATTATCAATAGATTTTGTCAACTTATATAAAAAGACAAATAAGGACAAAGAGAAAAAAAAAAAAAAAAAAAAACTCTTCTTAACCGCCCCCCCCCCCCCCCAAAAAAAAAATTAATATAAGTTATATAACATTCAATTTTTTCCCGAAATTCCTTATATTACCTATATAACTTTAAAATTTACCTAAAACAATTAAGTAAAGATAATTCATTTCTATATAGGGTTCTTTCATTTAATACAAAAGTAAATTAAAAACAATATGAATTTGAAATTTCCTTAAACTAAATTTATTGAATATCTTAGTGTAGTTATCTATACTATTATTAAGAGAATATGGTTTGTTAGTCAAAGTCAAAAATTTTGATAGAAATGACCTTAGAAGATTAAAAAACTTTGAAATTAATTAAATCACAAGGACAATTATGACATTTACAAAATATAATTTTATTATAAAAAATAAAAAAAAATAAAAAAACTCACAACTCACTTTTTACTCCCACTATCTTCTCTCTGTAATGACAGTTTTCTTTTTTATTTCTGAAAAAAAAAAAAAAAAATACTTGCACATGCAGAGCATGTGTAGAGAATGACTAGTTACTAATTAAGATCCAAGCTTTTATTTAGATTTAATAGATATATATATATATATTATTTTTCTGAGAACCAAAGTCTTTTCTAAAACCATCCATATTGCAAAAAAAAAAAATAAAAACTATGATCTAGATTAATAAAAAAAATCTTTGTAATTGTCTACTTGTTCGGATCCTCCAAGAAGGCAAGAATCATTCGTCACTAAAAGTACATTAAAGATATAGGCAGTTTACTCACACAATTCTTCATGATTGCAATGATAGAGATAAGAAGAAAAAAAACAACAACAAATTGTTGAAGATACATATTTAATTGTTCAAAGGTGTTTTGGTAAAATTAAGGAGGTCTACTTAGTTATTTAAGTATTTAAAAAAGTGAATTTGAGGTTTAATAAGTAGAAGAGGTCTAAATATCAAATTTGGAGATCCAACTAGAACCTCCCTTTCAGAAATCTCACCAATATTTTTTATATTTAGGCAATTATTGTGATATATTATAGTAGATTATCCAAATTTTTTAGCCCATTTCAGGGTGTTCATACCCGTTCCTCACTCAAATCAATATAGTGCAATACCAACCTAACTAGATTGGTCTTTCAATCATTTGCCAACTCTTCTTTTATTTGTATGAATAGAAAAAGTGGTACCGCTATGCTGATTTTTAAATTTTAACTAACAAACAACTTTTATCTTTTATTTTTGTTTAATTACCTTTAACGTAAAACATTGTGTTTTGGTCTATACATTGCAGACCGATTCTTGGCAAGATGGCAACAGATTTGAGTACTTATTTCCCTAAAAAGCTAACTCAACGATACATATGTAGAAAACCTACCATTTCTTTATCCATTTATTTTTTTATAGTATTTATTAACGGATTTCTTCTTTCTTTTCATTTTTTTATTTCAATAGTGGAGATAGTCGCACTCATAGACAGAACAGGTATATAACGTTCCCTTAATATTTTATTAGTAGCTCTTTTCCTTGCATTATAATTCATAAACTCAAGCCCCACATGTTTCTTTTTTGTAGTGATTGATTGTGTCACACACTTCATCTGAATATCAAAGTAGTATAGGTGACGATGGGATCGTGGTGAATGGTGCAGTCTTAATCTGGATAATCGGTGTGTTGTTTGGCATCATGCTTTGTTGACCGGTTGACACCCACCTCAGTCTGCAGATTCGAACTACTCGTTAACGAGGTTTAGGGAGGAACTACTCAGTCACCCACACCAGTTGAGATACATACAATCAGCAGACCGGCGGGTCTCTTTGAGGAGTGTTATGAAATTTGATTTCCTTAATAGTCAGGGGCAAGAATAACACCATCACTATTTCACATCACTGATAGCAGCCCTCCTTAATGAACCTCAGGTACATGTGAGTAATTCCAACCAGTTCTGTAATGTCTTGCTGCTTGAGACGACCTTGTACATTAATACCAAAAGCATGTGGAGTGTACTTGGATTTATACTTTTACTACTTGTGTTAATGTAGAAATTAGATAAATTTTATATACACATCCCTAACTTTTTAATACACATCCTTATTTTTAACATTTCAAATCAAATTTCATGAGTAGATGAAATTATTAAAAGAGACATATATTAGATGGTTAGGAAAAAAAAATTAATTGATTTCACTATCTCTTCTCTGTGTTTGTCTTACCAACATTAACTTTGCGACACATGAACTGCATCGTCATAAACCCCTTGCTATATTTGTATATGCCTAAAGAAAAGATCCACATGCATGAAATGATTATTTTTATATGCCTAAAGAAAAGATCCACATAAAATGATTATTTTTATTCAAAATGTGATTCAATTCCTAAATTATCATTCACCTCTACCATGTAAACAATCTATTTCCTTCAATCTAATCCTACCTTTCCATCAATCTCCAACCAGCAAAGTCAACAAACAAGATAACTTTTTACCCAAATTTCAACACGTATCGAAATAAAAGATTTTATTTGGGTCACGTGTTGCGTTATCTTAAGTCTTCAATCATGTTGTGTAACACAACATTGATCTTTGACATGAGGTCTATCTTAGGTCTTCAATCATGCTGTGAGGTCGACTGACTATGATGCTAAATTGATTGATAATGGATGTGGGTTTATGAGGATACTTTGGATATTTTTGACTGGTGTATTTAGTAAAATGCTAGAAGAAAAGATTGCGTGATATATTGAATAAGAGATGTGTATTAAGTTATTAACGGTGTGTATTTAAAACTACTCTGGAAATTATTGTGTCAAACAAGATGAGTACAATAAAACATTAAAATTACTTGAAAGCATTTTCTCAAAATCTCCAACAACACTGAAATCTAGAACTTAATTGTTTCAGAAACAGCCGATCCATCATCCAAAAACTTTAACGAACCCAAAAAAGAAATTACTCTAGTTCCATACAAGCTTTCAACACTGATGACACTACCAAAATTTCCTTAATCCCAACCACTGGCGACTACAGGAGCACCACCCTCAAGGATGGGAGCGGCAACCGGTGGTGCTGGAGCAGAATCCCATCCATCTTGTGCAACTGCATTCAAACAGAATATGAACAAGAAAATGCATCAGTGCAAGTAGAAAAACAGGCAAATATTTATGTTACTGAGTTTCCTTGCCACTATATCACAGAATTCAACTCTTTCAACACAGTGATTCTAGCAATCACAGTGGATGTGTCCAAAACAGCAAGTGGGAAAAAATACAATGATGCTAGCACAGAACTTCACACAAATAAACAGGGATGACGAGTGATACCTGGTTCTGGAGTCCAGCCGGTAGCAGCAGTTGCTGGAATAGCACCAGCTGGGGCCGCCACATCTGTAGACCAAGAAGCATCAGCAATTTGGGCAGGCCATTGATCACCACCAAGACCAGCAGAATAATCTGCAATGTACTCTGGAGCTTGGACTGCGTCTTCCTCCTCCTGTGGCTTGGCCTCCTCAGGCTCTCTATAGAAGAACAAATCCACCTGCACGTTGAAATTTGGGTCAACAGACATATAGATTGCCTATTAAATAAACCCACTGGTTTCCAAACGATGCAATATTGAGGCATCACATGACATCACATTTGTTCGCCTAGTGGCAGGGGCTTACCATGACATCCCACTTATGTCCTGGCCTAAGGGAACCGCGCATCTGCAAAACCATCCTTGCTAGCAACCAGAAAAGGCATCCAATACTGTGCTTCCCCTTGTTATTGGCTGGAATGCCAATGTCAACATAACGCATGGGGGAATCAGTATCACAAAAGGCGATGGTTGGAATGTTTCCAAGAGCAGCTTCCTTAATTGGCTGCAAGCACATTAAGACTATTAATAAACAATCACCATTTCAAAGAGCATGTGATCAGAAAGAAGAGAACTACATAATCACACACAAAATCATACTCCTAGCAACTATCACAGCTTTACTGTTATGACTGTTTCAAACACAAGAACATAAACCACTACTAGAAAAGGAGGATGCCCATCACCTGGTGATCAGTCCTTGGGTCGGTCAAAATGAGAAGGCGGGGCTCATTGAATGAAGTCTGGAGCTGATTGGTAAATGTACCAGGAGTGTGCCTTCCGGCAATTGCATTAGCACCAGTGTGCTGAGCAAATTTCAGGACAGCCCTCTGTCCGTAAGGCCTTGCAGACTGCACAATGATGTCCTTGGGGTTTTCAATAGCAACAATAACCCTGGCAGCCAGCTGAAGTTTTTCCCATGTCTTCCCAAGGTTGATAATGTAAATACCTGATAATCACCAAACAGCATTCAAGTAAATGTCAATGCCCCAAAACAATTGCTTTCCGACTAAAGAAAAAGTAAACCAGATCGCAGGAATACCACTCTATCACCACCAAAGATATCGTAAACTACATTTACATTTACAATGTCAATTGATTGATTAAAAAAGAACCAAATCTTAACAATTTATGCTTTGTGCATTATCAATGAGCCGCATCGCATCATCAAAACAAACCCGATTACCAAATCTGTTGCTCACAAACATACAAAAACAAAAGTGTGTATCGTAGCACAGACCTAGCTCACCTAAAAACACTTATCATATTCACAAAAATAATTCTCGATTTCTAGTTTTTCCGAGTTCAAATTTCGAATAAGACAGGTAACTATTCGTTTTAAAAAAAAAAATATGAACTGTAAGCATAGATCTAGCAAAACCCTAAATGAACCCAGTAAATAAACCCTAAATTAAAAGCACATAGCAATACAAACACCATAAAAATCCAAACTTTGATACAGCAAGAGATGCGATTTCTCAAAATCCATACGAAAATCAAAATCAGAAGGAAAAAGGAATGAGGAGGAGATGTAATACCGTCATTGCGGCGCTTGAAGACGTATCTCTCCATCTGGAAATCGCAGTTCTTGGTTCCGAGATGGACCTCGGCGGCCAACATCATCTGGATGTCAGCCTCCTTCTGGGAGAGCTGACGTGGAGGAGCAGCAGTGGTCGTCGCCATGGTGGTCAGAGAAGACGGGATGAGAGAACAGCTCCGCCTCCGAAGTTGTGCTGTAGCAGGGAGAGGAGTGCAAATGAGGCTGTAGAGTGCAACTTCAACCTATTAAGCCCTTTTTATATGGGTCACATGGAAACCCTAGGGTTTTCTCTTCTTTTTTTTTTTTTTAATAATAAAACTGAAAATATGACCCCTACCTTAAAAAAAAAAAAAAAAAAAATGTCCCCTTTGTGGTTTTGGTTCTACAACCCTCTACGGTCTGGTTCAGTTAGGCTTTAACAAATGACCGACTTATATGAAAATGCTAGCAAAGTATTTGACATGCTTTTAGCTTCTTCAAATACCAAAGACATGACCAATGACCATTATTTTCACATACTATGAATCTATGATAGTACACATCAAAAAAAAAAATTTGTGATCAATCGCTAATAAGGATTAGATAATGTTTACTTCTTTGTAGGGTCTGAATTACTCTTTCCATCAATCTCAAGTTCATAATACTAGAGTCCTTAGTGAATGAATTCCTAAAGTGTCGTACCACTTAAGTAGCAATCAACTCTTGGTCCTAGATTATCGCGGATCCAACTTTCAGCGATATTAGTAGTTTTTTAAGATTGCGCACATGTTGTGAAGGAAAGAAGTGTTTCAGTCACCATTAAGTAACCAACAGACTTTCTATATATTACAGTGAAAAGTGTCTTGCATTGAAAGCGCAAGAAGATAATTAACTTGAATTAGCAACATCCTCACATTCAAACTTGTCATTTGAGGTAGGGGTGGGTTCGGTTTGATTCGGTTCGGTTTTAGGCCAAAACCGAGAATCGAACCGAACTAGACTTTGGTTCGGTTCAATTCTAGTTCGGTTCGATTCGGTCAGGTTTGGATTTTTTTCTTAAATAAAAATTATTTAAAATAAATTTTTTTTTTGGGAAGGCCTGTTTGAGGTTCTTTTTCTATTTTAACTAGCCTTTAAGCTCCTTGCTCACCAATTTACTTTAAAAAAATTACACTGGAAACTAGGAAATAAGAAATCAAGGCCATTGGAGCCTTCTCAATAAGGAAAAAATCAAGGCCATTGGAGCCATTTCTGTAACGTCCCGAACCTAAATTCACCTGTTTACTAGTCATTTGGATGGTAAACGACAACTACTTTCACTTTTTAAGTTGTTTCGATACTTTTAGTGGCCCTAAAAGTTGACTTTTTGTTCGGGTCAAAATTTGAGAAAATGTTCTTCATGGAAGTTGTAGATGACGTTAAATATGTGGTACGTAAAAATCGGAGTTCGTATGCGAAAGTTATAAGCGAAATACGAAGTTACTGTTACTGTTCATGGTAACTTTCTATAAATAGCCAAGTTACTGTAGTAAGTTTCCATTTTTGGAAACCTACCGGGCTTTTCTCTCTCCTCTCCCCCGATCCTTTCTCCTCTTCGGCCCGATTTCTTCTTCCTCTGATTTCTTCCTCCTCCGGCCACCTCACGAAGGAATCCGGGCACCGGCAAGCTCGCCTCTTCATCCTTGTCACGCCTGTGGTGGTGTTTTACGGTGGCCCAACCGGTAGAGCTCGGAATTGAGCCGTGAAGTTCAGTGTAGCAGTTTGGGAGTTTTGTCGATTTCCGGCTATTCCAGCCGTCTCCGGCCACCAAACTGGCGTTGAATGTTCGGTTTTTGACATAGATCATTTCCCCTAAGGTCTTTCATTTCAATTTGCAGTGTAGAGGTCGAATTAACAATTTCAATTTCTAGGGTTCTTGGAATTTCTGGAAATTTTTTACCGGCCAAATTGGAGCTCTTCCAGGTAAAATTGGAACTTGTTGTAGTTGAGAAAGAGGTTGGGTTTGTTGAGTAGATAGTGCTGCCAAATTTTGGTGACCATCGGAGGTGGTTGCCGGTGGCGCGTGGGGCCCACGCGCTGCCACTATTGGTGGCGCGTGGAGGCGTGTAGGGCAATGTTTTAATTTCGGTTTTTAGCCCATTAAATTGTATATATGTTGTAGAGCTTGTATGTGAAGTTTGGTGAATTATGAAAGAGTTTGGAATTATTTATGAATTTCCGAAGTTTGAAGTTTTGTGATTGAATTGTTGGAAATCCGGCCGTCAGATTTCCCTCGTTTTCGTTGTGGAATATGTTAATTGAGGAATTGATGTTGTGGGAGAGATTTGGGTTGAATTTGAGAAGTAATGGAGATAGGGATTTTCAGGTTTCGTTTAGGTTCGTAATTATTTTATCGGATTGCCGTTTACGGAAATATAATTGTGTACAGGGCAATGCCGCGAGCTACGGTTAAATGAAGGAACTCGTTTGCGTGGTCGCCCAATAGTACTGTGAGTGGACTTTTGTTTTCAAATAAATGATGCATGCATTTATTTATTAATGTACATACATGTACATTTGCAAGCATAATTAGCTATAATAGGCCATGCTCGCTGTACCGCCAAAGGTACTAATTCCAACCAAAGGAATGACATGCGGACACACCGCCAGGCGGGCTGCAGCCTCGGCGTCGGACCGCCTCCAGATCGCCACCGACGCGCCGCCACGCGCCGCGCCAAGTTAGCATCAGAAGCTTCTGAAACTAAGAACTGAAGCATATCAGTCCCACATCGAAAACAAAGACAAGATCAGTCTCTTCCTCACCTATAAAAGGTTCTCTCCTCTCTCCTCATTAATTACGCATTCAATACTTACCTACTGTTACTTTGTCAACATAAATACATTGACTAACTTAGGCATCGGAGAGTTGAAGACCGCCCAGCGCGGTCTCCCTCTGACGCCCGTTGTATTTTACTTGACAGGTAACGGGAATCGCAACATTAATACAAGTACCGATCCGCCCACCGGATCAGCGTTAACTAAGGTTTGGCTACCGCTAGACTTTTAGACATTAACATTGGCGCCGTCTGTGGGAACCCTTGAACTAAAGGTCATCCCGCTACAATCACCATGACTAACGACAGCGGGGGAAACGCTGAAGAGCAGGCGGAGCTCCCCGCCATTCCCCAGCCCTCCGACCCCGCGATCGGCGTTAACCGCGCACTATTCACAACCCCGGCCAATCCCGGTGGTGAGGCAAACCCAGGCAGCAGCCGCCCGTCAGGCCAGGATCTCGTCACCATGTACGAGATAGCACTGGCGGATCTTCATAAGGCAAACAGGGAGCGTGAGGAGGAGCGTAGAGAGAAGGCCGAAGCCCAAAAACAGGTGGCTGCGCTCATGACACGTTTTGAGGAACTAAAAAACACTTTGGCGGCCACCGACCGCCCGGCACAGAGCGAGCAGTCACGCAGCACCAGGCGTAGTCGACCCAGCGCCGGCACGGCAGCGCCAGGGCCAGTCATACAAATGCACGTACCGCTGAACCCACCGGGGTTGTCAGGAATGGGACCACCGCCCATACCCCAACTAATGTTAGAACATACGGCGGAATCCCTTCCGCACGCCAACAGCTTGAATGTCAGGGCAAGGACTGAGGGTGATCCGCCCATACCTAGGCGCAAGCCAACTCGGCGGGGGAGTCAGGCCGATTCCGCCGGCGATACAACCGCCCAGTTATTGGAAAGGATGCACCAACTGGAGCAGAGGTTAATCCGGGCGGAGACGGGCGTCCCGACATCAACTCGGAACCCGCTGTTCACTTCCAGACCCGGCCCCTTTTCCGCCGCGATCCTACAGGCCGTCAGGCCAACATATGCAAAGACCCCAAAAATGTCGCCATATGGCGGAATGACCGATCCCTTTGTCCACATGGACACCTTCAAGAAGGTCACCAACAACAAGGGATTCGACGACGCCACCTTGTGCCATCTGTTCAGCGAAACATTGGACGGCGAGGCGATGAACTGGTTTTTTGAATGTCCGCCAGGATCGGTTGGCTCATTCCATGCACTGTCGCATGCGTTCCTCTCCCGCTTCATCCTATTGTCCGCCGGACATCACAACACAAGTCAGCTGTTCAGCGTCAAACAGGGGGAGGACGAGTCACTGAAGGCCTTTGTCACAAGATGGCGAGCGGCAGCATCTCAGTGCCGCGACCTGGACAAAACTATGGCGTCGGCAGCCTTCAGGAAGGGACTCCTCAAGGGACCGTTCCTCTATCACCTCAATTACAACCATCCCAATGCAACGTACGACCACGTCATGAGTGAGGCGGTCATTCACGCCCAGGCGGAATTCATCACATATGGAGAAACACCACCACCAGCAACGCCAGCAAAATCAGCACAACCATCTTCCAATCACCAGGAAGCCGCTGATAAACCCCCCTCAGCTCCGCCAGTTGACAAGAAAAGAGAGTGGCAGCAGGGCGGCCACCAAACCAAGCGGCAGAAGGGACAGCATTTTTATAAGGGAAACCGCCCAACTCATGGGGACAACAACAACAAGCAGACGGAGTCCTCACAGCGGTATGCAGTTTTCACGGTCCTAACGGCCTCATATGAAGATATCTATAATCAGTGCAAGGATCAGATCCCACCGCCACCCCCTCCAAAGTACCCAAAAACGGGCAAACCCAGGAACACCGGCAAGTGGTGCAAATACCACGCGGACAGCGGCCACAATACAAACAGCTGCAACGCCCTCAAAACAGCCATTGAGACTTTATACCGTGACGGCAAGTTGGAGCAATTCAAGGTACGCCAACCACCGCCAGTGATTGCCAACGTAGAAACCTTGGGCCGCATCAACACCATCGATGGCGGTGCTCCAATCACCAGCATGTCTCACAGGGCAAGAAAGCGCTATGCACGCGCTAACCACCCAAAGGAGGTTTGCAACATCCGCTATGAAAGATCCGCCAAACTCCCGAAGTCAGGATGGGAACCTATCACCTTTTCAGAGGAGGAGGAGCGCGGAGTACATTTACCCCATGACGACCCATTCTTAGTCGATGCCATTCTTGGCAAATTCTCGGTGGGGAGAATCTTGGTAGATAGCGGATCCGCTGTCAACGTCATCTTCAGCGGCTGCTACGACCACCTCAAGCGGAACAAGAAACTACTCCAGGATCATGAGCCACTGCTCAGCTTCTCCGGAGACATCACACAACCACTAGGGTCGGATTACATGCGACTAGTTATTGGCACTAGTCCCTGTATGGCGGAGGTGCACACGGAATTCATTATCGTCGACTGTCCCAGTTCGTACAACGCCATCATTGGTCGACCAGCGCTTAATAAGCTCAAGTGCATCATTGCCGGATACATGCTTCTCATGAAGTTCCCCACGCCCAATGGCACAGGCTGTGTGAGGGGAAGCCAACAGCTGGCACGAGAATGCTATTCAACATCTGTAGCGCGGTCAACGCGCCGCCATGAAATCCTGACAGTGGGTAATGACCCACCACCACCGAATATCTTTGAGGATCCTAGAGATGAAGAGAAGAAATATGTAATGAAGGAGCCGGTCAACCCGGACACGTCACTAAGGTCGTCTGCATCTCAGACGAGCATCCTGAGAGGACAGTCCGCATAGGCTCCCAGCTAGACCCAGAAGTGGAGGCAGAACTCACTCAGTTCTTACGTGACAACGCCACCGTCTTTGCATGGTCCTATGCAGACATGCCTGGCATCTCCACTGAAATAATCACCCATAAACTGACCATCAAACCTTCTTTCTATCCTATCAAGCAGAAGCGGAGGGCCTTTGATGAGGAAAAATACCGGGCAATCGGACAGGAGGTCGCCAAACTACGGGACATTGGATTCATCCGCCAGGTCATCTACCCCCAATGGATCTCAAATCTGGTAATGGTGAAGAAGCCCAGCGGCAAGTGGCGGATGTGCGTCGACTTCAAAAACCTAAACAAGGCATGCCCAAAAGATAGTTTCCCGCTACCTCGTATCGATCAGCTGGTCGATGCAACCGCCGGACACGAACTCCTCAGCATGATGGATGCCTTCTCTGGATACAATCAGATCAAAATGCACCCCAGCGACCAAGAATGCACCACCTTCACCACCGACAAGGCCTTTACTGCTACAATGTCATGCCTTTTGGTCTGAAGAACGCCGGTGCAACTTATCAGCGGTTGATGAACGCAATGTTCGCTGAGCATCTGGGAAAAATCATCGAGGTCTATGTGGACGACATGCTAGTCAAGAGCATAAAGGCCAGCGGACATGTGGCAAACCTCAGGATCATAGTAACCATCCTCCTGGCATATGGTATGCGCCTCAACCCAGAAAAATGTTTCTTTGCGGTCACCGCCAGCAAATTTCTGGGTTACATCGTCAGCGAGCGAGGTATCGAGGCTAACCCAGACAAGGTACAGGCCATCCTTGACCTGTCGGACCCGAAGTATAAGGTAGACGTCCAGTGTCTCCAGGGCAAGTTGACCGCCCTTTCTCGATTCATCTCCCGACTTACTGACAAGTGCGCCCCATTCTTCAAACTTCTCAAAACAACTCACAAGAAGGTCATTGACTGGAACCCAGAATGTCAGGCGGCGTTCCAAGGTCTAAAGGAATATTTGGCGGCAGTCCCTCTCCTTTCTGTCCCTGTCCAAGGAGAGACACTATTCATATATCTGGCGGTCTCGGCAACGGCAATAAGTTGCGCCATTGTTCGGCGGGAGGGTCAGGATGAACTCCCAGTATTCTACGCCGGCAGAGGTATGAACGGAGCAGAAACAAGGTATCCACCGTTGGAACAGCTGGCGCTTGCACTTATCGTTGCCGCCAGACGCCTTCGGCAGTATTTCCAGGCCCACACGATCCATGTGTTGACCAATCAACCGCTGAGACAGGTGATGCAGAACCCTGAACACTCAGGGCGACTCAGTAAGTGGGCAATTGAGCTCAGCGAATTTGACATCGAGTACAAGCCAAGAACCGCCATGAAGGGCCAGGCAGTAGCAGACTTCATCGCTGAACTTACTGAGCGTCAGCCAGAACCCGATACTCAAGCACAGCCCGGAACAGAAATGGTAACCAGTACAGGGGTACTTACCCCACAGTCGGATTGGGACCTACATGTGGACGGCTCCGCCTGCGCCAAGGCCAGCGGCGCCGGAGTCATCTTAACCGGACCCGGGGGACTGAACGCAGAATATGCGTTGAAATTCAACTTCAAAGCTTCAAACAATATGGCGGAGTACGAGGCGCTCATCGCCGGCCTACTCCTCGCCATTGACTCAGGTGCTGACAGCGTCAACATATTCAGCGACTCCCAACTAGTCGTCAACCAGGTCAACGACAGCTTCCAAGCCAAGGACCAGCAGCTAGCGGCGTATCTGGGGTACGTCAAAACGTTGCTAAAAAAGTTCAAGTTTCACACAATCACACAAATCCCCAGGGAAAAGAACGCTAAGGCTGATTCCCTGGCGAGACTGGCAACCGCCCAACCACATCAGAGTCCGGCGGACACAAGGGTGGAGTATCTTGACAAACCAAGTATCACAAAGACTCTGGCGGAAATCTTCAACATTCAGGTCAACCCCAGCTGGATGGACGAGATCATCATGTATAAGCGCAACGGAACGTTGCCAGAAGATAAGATCCAGGCAAGACAGCTCCAACGAAGAGCAACCCGCTACAACATCCAGCACGGCAAACTCTACCGCCAGGGATTCACCCATCCAAACCTCCGCTGTCTAACCCCAGAGAGGGAAGGGTTGTCTAACTGAAATCCATAGCGGAGAATGCGGAAACCACTCGGGCGCCAGATCCCTGGCCAACCGCACAATGCGACAAGGGTACTTCTGGCCCACACTTGGCGATGACGCCCGGCGGATTTCGAGGTCTTGCCACAAATGCCAGCAATTCGCAGATCTCCCACACGCACCAGCAGAGCCACTGTCAATCATCGTGGGCCCATGGATTCATTCTACGTGGGGCCTTGATCTGATGGGCAAATTCCAAACTGCCAAGGGTCAGTTCAAATACATCATTGTTGCCATCGATTACAACAGCAAGTGGATAGAGGCAGAGCCACTGACGGCAATAACTACCGCCAAGGTAATTCACTTCCTTTGGAAGAATATCTATTGCCGCTACGGTGTCCCACACACAATCATCACAGATAACGGCACACAGTTCAACAATGACGAGCTCATCTCCTTCACCATCAACTTGGGCACCAAGCTGAGGTTTGCATCTGTCGCCCACCCCCAGACCAACGGCCAGGTCGAAGCGGCGAACAAGATAATAAAAAAGTTGTTAAAAAAGAAGCTCGACGACGCCAAGGGTTTATGGGCGGAAAAGCTCCCAGAGGTCCTGTGGGCCATCCGAACAACTCCAACTTCCGCCACAGGAGAAACCCCTTTTTGCATGATGTTCGGCACAGAGGCTGTCTTACCCATTGAAGTCACTCAACCTACCGCTAGAGTCGAAGGCTACGGGCCAGAGACCAACAGCGCCGGCGTCAACTTGGACAGGGACCTCCTCGAAGAGAAAAGGCTCGAGGCCCATTTGCACAATCTACAAAACAAGCAGCGGGTATCACGTTTTTACAACGCCAGAGTCAAGGCCCGGAACCTCCAACTGGGGGACTTGGTCATGAAGGAAGTCATTCCGCCACCGACAAAACTCCGCCCAACATGGGAAGGCCCATACAAAATTGTGGAAGTCGTTAGCCCAGGCACCTTCTACTTAATGGACAAGGACGGCGTCACGACGCCCCGCCCTTGGAATACCGAACACCTTCGGTATTATTACAAATAGTCAGACCGCTACCCATGCGCATCTTGACTTAGCTAAATTTTTTGTTCGAATGTTTAGCTAAGGGAAGCTACCCAACGGGTACTACCCCACTTTTGTACGCTGATCAGTCAGCCATCAATGAAACGAGGAATTATTCAGACCATTGTTACCAAGTCTAGCACCGAGGGCAACTGGCAACGCCAGCAATCGTCGGCGGACTCCGTCCGCTACGCGGTGCACTTGGACCAATCTTAATTCCTTTAATGTTCCATTGATCGACAAAAGAAAATATAACTCAATAGTACTACACACATCATGGCAAACCAAGTCAGAAATTTACTTCATTTCACAAAGTTCGGTACAAGCTAGTATGCCTCAGCGGCTACACAAAAAAAAAAAAAAAAAAAAAACTTCGGAGATCTCAGATAGGTTCAGCGGTTGGCTTCGGCCTCTGCTGCTTCGACGGCTGGCGGCGCGACCGATCGGCTCGCTTGATCGGACCCTCGGGCTGTCGGACTGGGAGTCTCTATGGTGCCGTCGGCCCGGGTGTGTGCCTCCAGAAACCCGGCACGTGACACCTCCGACGGGGTCTGCTGGGGGGTTTGCTGGGACCCTTCCGTCGGATGCGGGCCACTTTCCCCGCTGCCCGAATGAGTACCTGCAGCTTGGGCAGGCACGACTTCTGGCTCCGCCGGGGCACTCTGGACCAGCGGCACGTCAGGCTGTGACGCCTTTACAAAATCAATGGCACCCTTCCGCTTCAACATATCTATATTGGCCCGGGCCCAGACTTCGCCGCTTCGGTCAGTGTCTTCTTAAACTCCGCCGACTGCTTGAATGATTCAACAGCAGCGGCCGCAGCGGTGCTCCCCTCAGCTTTCAGACGGGTAACCTCTCCCCCCAGCCGCTTCAGCTCGGCCATCCTGTCGGCGGACTCCCGCTGCACTATAATAAGCTTCTTGTCCTTGGCGGCTATCTTCTCCTTCAGCAGCCCAACCTCCTGCTCCAACTTGGAGACATCTTCATTCCTCTCCAGATCCCGTCGAATAGCCGCATTAAGCTTGCCGCGGGCGTCCGCATAATCACACTCCGCCTTGGCTAGTCCCCGCTCGAGCTCCGCCAGTCTCTCCTTGGCCTCCGCCAGCTCCCTCTGGAGATCTCCGATTTCTCCCTTGAGCTCCTCCTCAACCCGGGGCTGCTTGGACGCCGCCAAGAACATATCGTGTAACCCCGCCGATATTTGACCAAACGCCGAGCTGTAGGGCGATTGGTCAATTGCCGTCGGGCGCGATATGCCCGCCAGACCCCCGAATCCCAGCCGCTCGCACAGATGAAAGAGGAACTCCCGCTCCCCTTCTGTCATGAATGGTGCGTACTCGGCAAAGGAGTCCAGATCGCTGACGGCGGGCGCCTCACCCTCCACCGCCACCGTTTTTGCAGGAGCCGGCCGGGCCTTCTTCTGTCGGCGGGCACCAACCACCTCCACCTCCTCTCCCTCTTCCCCGTCGGGAGACTCAACCGTCCGGCGCTTTTTCTCCAGCGCCCTCTGGCCCCCAGCGGCGGCCCTCGTCGCCCTGACTGGCGGTTCCTCCCTCGTCACAATGACTTCTCCCGCCGGCTGAACCACCTGAGAACCACGCCTCTGGGCAGGCATCCGCTCCTTCTGAGGCCCGGACGCAGCACTTCCCCTCTGCTCCCCGCCGGCCGTCTGGGTCCCCGCTTGCACCACAGGCAGACCATCTTCACCAAGGTGGGACTGGTGCGGCATCTCCATCACCACCGGAACCTCGGACTGGCTCAACGCCAACGTCTCCGGGTTCACTACAGTCTGCTGGGCCGCCAGCCCCTCGGCGTACATGGCCTCCAAAAAATTTTCTATCTCCGCCCGATCCATGGCTTTCTCAAACGCGTCGCGACTTGATTTGTTGCCCGGCGGAGTTTCTAAAAAAAAAAAAGAGGAAAGCCAGCCACCAGTCAGACACAATTCAATTATAAAACGAAACGACAGGGTAGAATCCTCACCAATAGAGCGTGTTAGTCGCAGGTCGACCAATAACTCCCAACCAGTCAGCAAGCGGAAATCAAGCAGGTTTCGGTTCCGCCAGCAACCTCTGATCCTCGCCACCCGGCACTCTTCTGCACGCGTCAGCGTATACCGAAGTCCCGCTGCACAAGAAAAACACGTCGTAAGAATACAAGTTCAGGCATGTAAGCACGCCAAACATTTTCAGCGGACACCGGCCACCAACCTCGAATAGGTTGGAACTCGGACTTAATCCTAAATGACGGCCCTTCCTCGTTAGACCTAGCGTGGTACTCCCAACCGTCGGTAGCGACGCAAAAGGTCCCCCGCCAATAGGACATGGAGTCCCTCAGATTCTCGATCAGCTTGGGCGCTCCCTGCCGGCGACTCAAATTTACTTGCCCGTGGCAACCTTGGCGCTTCACATATACTAACTCGTAGAAATGGAGCACTTCCGCCACGGTAGGCCCCTCGCACCCCGACAAGCGCCACAAGGAGTTCATCGCCAACATCAACCGCCACATGTTTGGACAGATCTGACCGAAGGCAAGGCCAAACTCACAAACAAGGATTTGAAGATTGGGCACCAGCGGAAGTGTCACCCCTTGGCGGAATATGGCCTCGTGCACGGCCGCACACCCCGTCGGGAGAATCGACGCCTTCTCATCAGCCGTCGGTGGTCGCAGCTTCACCGACCCCGGCAAGCGGAACGCCTGCTTCAGTCGAGCGACAGCAGCACCGCTCATCCCCCCTCCCGCCTCGTCAACGGCTGTCCCATCCGGGAGGAACCACGCTGACTCAACATTTTGCTCCGCTGTTTCCCCCTCCCCAGCGGAGCCGCTGGCAGCACTGTTACTCGCCAAACGCTCGTCGCGCCTGGCTTTGGCGGCAGCGGCCTCGCCAGCCTTGGAACTCTCCGGACGCGAACCCCGACCCATAACTACTTCCCAGGGGATGGTCTGTAGCGGCTCGACGTCTAGCGCTTCTGGCAGTGAGGTTCCTGCAGGGGCAGACGGACGCAACGAATCAATAAAAACCCCATCCGCCGCGCTGAGCGACACGTCAGACCCGGAATCCTCACTGCTCGAAATCTCTATAACGCTAGCCATCCCAAAACCCTAAAACCCACATCAGTTAGCACAAACATAGATCTAGCCTATTCTCGCATCAGTTATAGCCAAAATAATCAAGAACAAAACCCAGAAAACCCCAAAGTGCAAACAAACACTCAACCCAGACTCGACTATCCAAATCCTAAAACCAATGAACGCATTGGCCAACCATCATTCAATCCCCCACAAAAAACCCCCATCTCACACCTCAGAGCACACCCAGAAAAGCAAACACTACAAAACCCAGAAACTAGCAGAAACAGATAGCAGAAGACAGAGATCCGAATACCAACCTCAGTGGTGCAATCTCCGGCACGGTGGTGCACAGGTACGTCCGACGTCTCTGGGAGTGGTATATCCAAACTTCGGTAGGCTCCTTCTCCGGTTTCGAACAAACGATGGCTAAGCTTTCAAAATTTTCACGAAGTGTCGAATCCCCCAGAGTTTCCCCCCTTTTTATATAGGCCCCAACGCGTCCTCGACCGTCCGCTCCATACCGACGTCCCTTGTTAGCCGTACACGTGTCGTACATCTCCACTCACTCTCCGGATTGCCCGAAGCGTCATCTCGGTTACAAAACCCACAGTTACTATCATTAAAGGCTAGAAGACGGACAGGCCTGGAGACAAGCCTACGCACGCTAACCCGCTATAGATTCGACACGTGTTAACCACCGTAGGGACAACTTCGTAAGTATCGCCAGCGGAACTTCTCCCTTGTTATTTTTCAGCGGCGAAGTCTCCGCTGGCGAAACCTCGCCAGCGGAACTTCTCCCTTGTCATCCTCCAAGCGACGAAGTCTCCGCTGAGCGAAACCTCGCCAGCGGAACTTCTCCCTTGTCATCCTCCAAGCGACGAAGTCTCCGCTGAGCGAAACCTCGCCAGCGGAACTTCTCCCTTGTCATCCTCCAAGCGACGAAGTCTCCGCTGAGCGAAACCTCGCCAGCGGAACTTCTCCCTTGTTATTTTTCAAGCGGCGAAGTCTCCGCTGAGCGAAACCTCGCCAGCGGAACTTCTCCCTTGTTATTTTTCCAAGCGACGAAGTCTCCGCTGAGCGAAACCTCGCCAGCGGAACTTCTCCCTTGTTATTTTTCAAGCGGCGAAGTCTCCGCTGAGCAAAACCTCGCCAGCGGAACTTCTCCCTTGTCATCCTCCAAGCGACGAAGTCTCCGCTGAGCGAAACCTCGCCAACGGAACTTCTCCCTTGTTATTCTCCCTTGCCATCCTGCAAGCGCGATGTCTGTCGCTACACACCTCTGGCGGAACCCCTTTTTCATCTTGCAAAAATAACCGCCAGGCACGTCTATCAGACGCTGCTTCCTGCTGCATCCAGCGGGGGGATGTCCGCCAAACGGAAAATCCCGAGGCTACGCCTCACTGACAACGACCGCTACGCGGCGTTACCGTCAGACCGTCCCTACGGGACACGGGGACTAGTCACAGTCTACGACTGCCCTGATCAGGCAATTTGACCCCCGTCATTTGGGTGCTAAGACATTGGGCTCGCTACCCAACACCCTCTGCTCCGTGCAGCTCCCCCTCATCAAACAAATCAACGACCATCCGGAGGTCTATCTTCGCCGGGGAGTGGGGGACTCCCTGGGGGGCCCAGCAGGGGCCCACCCGAAAGGGTATAAAGCGTTTGCTCAGTAAAACCAACGGTTGACAACGCACTGACGCTAATTATGCTCTTGCAAGTCTAGCGGAGGAAAACGCTTCAAAACCGCCGAACAACTCCCCAACCAAGATTGCCCTCCTTGACTGGGGACTTGGGGGACTTGTACATACATGTACATTTGCAAGCATAATTAGCTATAATAGGCCATGCTCGCTGTACCGCCAAAGGTACTAATTCCAACCAAAGGAATGACATGCGGACACACCGCCAGGCGGGCTGCAGCCTCGCGTCGGACCGCCTCCAGATCGCCACCGACGCGCCGCCACGCGCCGCGCCAAGTTAGCATCAGAAGCTTCTGAAACTAAGAACTGAAGCATATCAGTCCCACATCGAAAACAAAGACAAGATCAGTCTCTTCCTCACCTATAAAAGGTTCTCTCCTCTCTCCTCATTAATTACGCATTCAATACTTACCTACTGCTACTTTGTCAACATAAATACATTGACTAACTTAGGCATCGGAGAGTTGAAGACCGCCCAGCGCGGTCTCCCTCTGACGCCCGTTGTATTTTACTTGACAGGTAACGGGAATCGCAACATTAATACAAGTACCGATCCGCCCACCGGATCAGCGTTAACTAAGGTTTGGCTACCGCTAGACTTTTAGACATTAACAATTAATGTATGCTCTATTTAATTATCATATTACATTTCGAGCATACGATGTAATTTCAGAGATTGATTTCGCTTTATCTCATATAATTGCTTTCGATAGTGATTTGTTTCCGAAGTTGGTTATGATTTATAATCTTATTCGACGAATTATTATTTCCAATGTGATTTCCGGTTTTATATTATTTATATTATATTTATATTCGTCGATTTGAGATTTTTTAAGAGATTTTCGATATGAGTTTTCAGTGGAGTAAGTCTTCATATTTAATTATCGACTTTCTGTTTTGGCATTGGGAATGCCTTACTGATAATCTAATCTTTCTTTTAGCGTGTGGGACACGTTGTTGATTTATGCGACTTTTTACTAGAATTTCCGGGTACGGTTGGGAATCGTACCCGTGTTTTCTTTATTCATGGGACATGGGGAAGCCTTATAGATTTACTGGATTTGAATGGTTTTTACCCGCCATACCTGGGTCGCTATATTTTATTGCTAGCTAGCCTATTAGTACTCCTCCCTGCTTACTATGTGTTCGTGGGTGAGTAAGAGCAGAGCATGGGATGCTCCAGAGTGTGGGACACTCCGACCCGAGCCTGGAAGGCTCCCTTCTTTTATATGGTGAAACTTCTTTCCCATATTTTATCGTTGCTTGACTAGCGGGGCTAGTCCAATTTTCACTGTAGCCAACGGGGCTGGTCTTATCTTCTTGAGAAGCAAGATTTCGGTTTTACGATATAGTTTTCAAATGTGGTGACTAGCGAGGCTAGTCGATTTATCGTTTTGGAATTCTTGGACTTAAAGCTAAATGTGTTTTTTTAATTGTTGCATGCATCGGTTTTTATTGAAATAAATGTGGGAAAGTATGAAATCCTTTTTCTTTTAAATTGTTTATTTTTGTCCACTCACGCTAACGTTTTTCGTCTACTTTCCCATGGGCCTTTCGGTTTCTAATGCCCAGTGTGTAGGCGAATTAGTGGAGGTCGGGCGTACATGACATTTGAGGCATAGTTGTCACTACTTCCGCAGTGTAGGATCCGTTGATCCTTTACTCTTCTTTTTATATCCCTATGTATAGAAGTATTGCCCTGATAACCTTTGGGATTAGTATTTTTGAGTTTTGTGTTTTGTGAAAGTGGAGTTGTTGGTAATTGGGAGCAGGGTGGCCCAGGAGTATAAGGTTGGTTTGCTTGAAGTGTTTTTGTGTGTTTTACAGGTTTTTTAGTAGTCCATTTTAGAGGTGACTCTGCCAAATTTTTGGTAGAGTTATCCCTAAGGTGGGCCCCGCAGGGCCACCTCGGATTTCATGGTGAAATTCCGGGTGGGTCCTGTCAATTTCGATATGGAAAGAAAAGAGAAAAAGCAAAAAAACATTATCTAGAAATACATCCTCTAAAACAGATGGAAAATTTTGATAACTGGTTCTTGTTGATTGCAAAGTGAGATGAAAATGCTTCAGCCCAAATACATTAGACAAAAAAGAGGTTGATACGGATATGCTTTAAGGACTATAAGAGCTTCGTACAAAATTGCTTCTTGAAAACCCAAAACACAAATAATTAAAGGGAAACATTACCTTAGAAATTTTATGATTAGGATAATCCAAATCTACATGATCAGAGCCAGATAGTCGGGCTCCTGCAATAGCACTCCACTTCTGCACATTCAATATATTAATAGGATTCAAATGAAAAGAAAGTACCATTATGCATTCAATAAAGCAATTATGTATGCAATTTACATACCGCACTCACCTATCCAATTATGGAGTAGAACAACTAAGAAAAACTACATACCGTGCAGTGGTAATCAAAGTGTACTTACATAGGCATTTGCAAGCATAATTAGCTATAATGAGCCACGTTTATGCCACCGCCAGTGGTACCAAAACCCTCCAAAAGGGTGACCTACGGGAACACAACCAAGCAGGCTACCCCCAGATCACCTCTAACGCGCCGCCACACGCCGCTCCAAGATAGCATCAAAAGCTCCAAAAGCTGGAAACTGAAGCATAGCAGTCCCACATCTAAAACATAGAGAAGATCAGCTACCTCCTTACCCATAAAAGGTTATCTCCTCTCTCCTCATTAATTATGCATTTACTACTTACCTACTGTTACTTTGTCAACATAAATACATTAACTAACTTAGGCATTGGAGAAGAAAAGACCGCCCAATGCGGTCTCCCTCTGATGCCCTCTGTATTTTACTTGAGAGGTAAACAGAAGCTCTGAATATCACAAGTAGCGGTCCGCCCATCGGATCAGTGTTAACAGAGGTTTAGCTACCGCTGAACTTTTAGACATCAACATTGGCGCCATATGTGGGAATCCTTGAACAAAAGGTGATCCACCACAACTACCATGACTAGCGGTAGCGGGGAAAACGCTCAGCAGTAAGCGGACCAGTCCGCCAACCCCCACCCCACAAACCTAGCAGCTAACGTTGACCCAATGGTAAACGTTAACCCTGCACTATTTAATACCCCAGCAAACCTTGCGGCGGAGACCCAGCCGGGCAACAGTTGCCCACTGGTCCGGGACCTCGCCGCTATGTATGAGCTGACATTGGCGGACCTCCACAAAGCAAACAAGGAGCTCGAACAGGAGCGCATAGAGAAGACCGAGGCCCAAAAGCAGGTGTCCACGTTGATGTCAAAGTTCGACGAATTAAAAAAGGCGCTGGAAGCAAACGCTAACACAGCATAGAGCGAGTAATTGCGGAGCACCAGACGCAGTCAACCCAATACAGGCGGAATGGTACCCGTACCAGTCATACAGATGCAGGTACTGCTGAACCCACCAGAAGTGATGGGCCCGCCTCCCCTGCCCTGCCAAATGATGAAGCATGAGGCTGAATCACAGCCAAACACCAACCGCCCTGCAGCTAGGGCTAGAACAGAAGGTAATCCACCTGCCCCCAGGCGAGAGCTGGTTCAGCGGAACCTCCAGGCGAGGCCCGCTGGTGACACAACCGCCCTAATCCTGGAAAGGATGCAAAAATTAGAGAAAAGGCTAATCCGAGCGGAGGCAGGCGCCCCAGTGCCAACTCCAAATCCGCTCTTTACGTCCAGACCAGGACCATTCACCGCCAGGATCCTGTAGGCCGTCAGACCAGCACATGCAAAGACACCAAAGATGTCACATTACAGCGGCATGTCCGACCCCTTCGTCCACATGGACACATTCAAAAAAGTCACTAACAATAAGGGATTTGATGACGCCACCCTCTGCCACTTGTTCAGCGAAATGTTGGACAGTGAGGCAATGAGTTGGTTCTTCGAATGCCAGCCAGGCTCCATCAACTCATCCCATGCACTGTCACACATTTTCCTCTCGCGGTTCATCCTATTAGCCGCCGGACATCACAACACAACTCAGCTGTTCAACCTCAAGTAAGGGACAGCGGAAACGTTGAAGGCGTTCGTCACCAGGTGGCGGGTGGTGGCATCGCAGTGTCGCGATCTCAATAAGAAAATGGTGATGGCTGCCTTCAAGCAAGGACTCCTCAAGGGACTATTTCTCTATCATCTCAATTATAATCATCCAAATGCCGCATATGACCATGTCATGAGCGAGGATGTGATCCATGCACAGGCAGAATTCATCATATATGGAGAAATCCCCCCAGCGCCGCCAACGCCTACCAAGTCCATTCAACCTTCCGCCAGCCATCAGGAGACCACTAGCAAAACCTCTACTACGCCGCCAACTGATAAGAAGAGAGAATGGCAACAAGGCACCTACCAGAACAAGCGGCAGAAGGACCAGCATTACAACAAGGGCAACCGCTCATCCCATGGGGATAGCCGTAATAAACAGACGGAGTCCTCCCAGCGGTATGCAGTGTTCACAGTCCTCACAGCCTCGTATGAAGAAATATACGACTAATGCAAGGATCAAATTCCGCCACCACCCCCAAGAAAATACCCAAGGATAGGAAAGCCCAGGAACACCAGCAAATGGTGCAAATACCATGAGGACAGCGGCCACAACACTAACAATTGCAACGCTCTCAAGACAACTGTTGAGACTTTGTACCGCGATGGTAAGATGGAGCAATTCAAAATACGCCAACCGCCAACTGTGGTCGCCAACATCGAACACATGGGCCGCATCAATACCATCGACGGCAGTGCTTCAATCACCAACATGTCCCACAGGGCAAAAAAGCACTATGCACGCGCTAACACCCCAACGAAATTTGCAATATCAGCTACAAGAGGTCCGCTAAACTCTCAAGGTCTAGTTGGGAACCCATTACCTTCTCAGAGGTGAAGGATCGCGGAGTGCATCTACCCCATGACGATCCATTCTTAATCGACGCCATACTCGATAAATGGTCAGTAGGGAGGGTCCTTGTGGACAGCGGATCCACTGTCAATGTCATCTTCAATGGTTGTTATAGCAAACTCTAGCGGAATAGAAAATTACTCCAGGATTATGAGCCATTGCTCAGCTTCTCCGGAGACATCACTCAACCATTGGGTTCTGACTACAAGCGACTAGTTATCTGCACCAGTCCATCCATACGGAGTTCATCATTGTCGACTACTTTAGTTCATACAATGCCATCATCGGTCGACCAGCACTCAACAAGCTCAAGTGCATCATAGCTGGATACATGCTTCTCATGAAGTTCCCTATGCCCAACGGGACAGGCTGTGTCAAAGGAAGTCAACAATTGGCACGAGAATGCTACTCCACAACCATAGCACGGTTGACGTGCCGCCATGAGATACTAACAGTAGGAAACCATGCGCCACCGCCAAACATCTTTGAGGACCCTAGAGATGACGAGAAGAAATGTCAAAAATGAGCCTGTCAACCCAGAAACATCTTTAAGGGTTATCAGCATCTCCGACGAACACCTTGAGTGGATAGTCCGCATCAGCGCTCAACTAGATACAGAGGTAGCGGCCAGTTTCTAAGTGACAACGTCGCCGTCTTTGCATGGTCCTACGCTGACATGCCAGTGATGTCGCTTTTAGGAAGCGACCAATTTAACCCTGAAATGTCATTAGTAATATAAAGTAAATAGGGATCGTTCTATTCCGGGGATTGAGGGTACACCTGTCATTGTAGGACAAACAAATGATTAAAATTAAAACAAAGTATAATATTTACAAAAATATAACAAAATATATACATATTTACGAAAAAGGGGGGAATTTTTGGTTTTTGGTTTTCTAATTTCGAAATTAAATCTAAGCTAACAAAACAATTAAAATGCAAAAACATAAAAATGCAAATGAAATGCACGAACAAAGATCAAATCGGAATTCATAATCAAAGTTAATTCAAGTTCATCATTGTTCATCATAGTCATGCAAGAGGAATTGATCATGTGAAACGTTCTAAGCAAACAATTTCCCATATTTTACTTTCAATGCTAATTAACCTAAGTGAAAGCACCTAGATTAATCCTATCAAACATGCAATCAAACCCTAGAAAGCTAGTCAATCATGTCATGTTTAACGCATTAAGCATCTAGAAAGGCTATCAATTCAAATGTGCAACTTAGTATGAAAAAGTTCACCTAATTGCAATCTCCTTTGATTAAATTTCGGTTTTTGTACAAAACCTTTACTACTTATTGATTTAAGAACACAAAACCAAAAAGTTGATTCATGTTCTCAAATTCGTAGCAACATTCACATAACAACCCTAAATGTTTCGAACCATTCAAGATCATCATACAAACGATTTCTATCATGCAAATTTAATCAAACACTCACACAAAAGCAACCATAAATCGCAATATATGAATCTGAAAATTAACAATTAATCATAAAATTTCAGAAAACAATACTTGTTCATACATATGAGTCAACTAAGGCAAACCAACGAAAATTACAAAGCAAAGGTACAAGGAGAATCGGATTACACCGTGATGAAGATGAGATGAATGAAGTGATGAGGTGGTCTCTTGAATTTCGAAAGCAATCTTCAAGGTGGAGGGTGGATGATGTGCACGGCTTGTCTTCTTCTTCCTTGGCCTTGCTTGCACTTCGTGGTTGCCCTAGAGGATGGAGAAGAGCACGGCTAGGCTAGAGAGTTTTCTGAATTTTTCTCAAAGTATAAAACGTAAAATGGGAACTAGGAACTCCTTAACGTTGAGAGAAGAGAGGAATATATAGGAGCATGGCCTCTAGGTGTCCAAGCCGTCCAAAGCCCTAGAGAAACTCACGGCATGTGCTTGCTTCCTCCACATAATTTCCTCCAATGGTTTCTTGCCACATAAGCCCTATGAGGTGGTTCAACCAATCACAAAATTCCAATATTAATTCCCTAAATAATTCTTGCCGAAATATGTAGATAATTTCTGATTTTATACACCAATTTCGGCAACAATATATGTAGAGAATAAAGGGGGATGAACCTAGACTCCTTTGAGAGCTTTTTGTGTTCAACACATATTCTCTTTCCTTTAAAAGCTCCCTAAGAAATCTCCACGAAATCTCTTTATTTTTCTGATTTTTCCTCACGGCAAAAACCCTAATTTCTCTCTTCATTATCTCTTGGCCGAACTCCCTAGGGTTTGCACGGCATTCCCTTGTTTTCCTCTTGGCTTGGACGGCAAAGTCTTCTAGGGTTTCTTCAAGTATTTTCTTTCCATAAAAATAAACCTAGAAAATCTCCATCGAAATCTTCTTATTATTTTCTGATTTTTGGACGCCTCTTCCTTGTTTCTCTCTTGCTAATTCACGGCAAACATCTTTAAGGGCTAGGGTTTGCGTCACAAACCCTAATGTCATGGGCTTTGATGGGCCTTGATCCAATTTGCCGAAAATCCAAAGAGTTCATGGGCCTCGTTGCTTCATCTTCAAGCCTTCTCATTTTCCAACGCAAAACACATTATTTTTCCATTTCTTTTTCATGGTTGCGTTGGAAACTTGCTAGGGAAGCCTTCCTCCATTTCGTAGGATTTCCTGGTTGGACTAGGAAAGCTTCATTTCTTCATTTCTGCTCAATTGTGTGGGCCGTTTCCTCTCATATTCGTTCGTCTTGATGTTCGCAAGCTCCTCTTTCCATTCGTGCGTTCATTTCCACTTTTTAGCCCGGAGGTCCTGAAAATAGAAACTAGTAAGAAAAATAGAAACTTTCCTAATCTGAAAATGGGAAACTTTCTAAAAATGAAAAATAGAAACTACCGAAAATAGAAACTTACTAAAAATGATAAATAGAAACTACAAAAATAGAAACTTTCTACAAATAGGAACTTTCCCAATCAAAGAATGGAAACTTTCCAAAACAGGGTTTTATTAAGGAAATAACGCAAGAAATGTAGGGAAATGCAGTTAAAACGTCGCATTAAAATGCTCCTATCAGCCAGGCATCTCCCCTAAGATCATCACACACAAGCTGAGCATCAAACCATCCTTCTACCCTGTCAAACAGCGGCAGAGGGCCTTCGATGAGGAAAGGTATCGTGCAATAGCGGAAGAAGTCACCAAACTACAGAACATTTGGTTCATCCTCCAGGTCAATTACCCTTAGTGGATTTCCAACCTGGTCATGGTCAAGAAACCTAGCGGAAAGTGGCGGATGTGTGTCGACTTCAAGGGCCTCAACAAGGCATGCCCCAAGGACAGTTTCCCATTACCCCACATAGATCAACTGGTCGATGCAACTGCTGGGCACGACTTACTTAGCATGATGGACGCCTTCTCTGGCTACAATCAAATCAAGATGCACCTTGGTGATCAAGAGTGCACCGCCTTCATCAACGACAAGGGCCTATACTACTACAATGTCATGCCTTTCGGTTTGAAAAACGCCGGTGCAACTTACTAGCGGTTAATGAACGTCATGTTCGCGGAGCATCTTGACAAAATAATAGAGGTCTACACGAACGACATGTTGATAAAGAGCATCAAGGCCAGCTGACACGTAGCAAACCTCATAATCATATTTGCCATTCTCTTGGCTTATAGCATGCTCCTCAACCCGGAAAAATGTTTCTTTGGCGTCACCGCCAACAAATTTCTAGGTTACATAGTCAGTGAACGGGGCATAGAGGCCAATCCTGACAAGGTGCAGGCCATCCTCAACATGAAGGCTCCAAAATGGAAATAGCACGTTCAGAGCCTCCAGGGCAAGCTAACCGCCCTCTCTCGGTTCATTTCCAGACTCACTGACAGATGCCTCCCATTTTTCAAGGTCCTAAAGATGACCCACAATAAGGTAATCGACTGGAATCCAGACTATGAGGTGGCATTTCAGAGCTTGAAAGAATACTTGGCAGCAGTCCTACTTCTTTCTTTCCTGTGCAAGGGGAGACACTGTACATATACCTAGCGCTATCACAATCAGCGGTAAGCTGTGCCATTGTCCGGTGAGAGGGCCAGGAGGAGCTCCCAGTATTCTATGCCTGCAGAGGCATGAACGGAGCAGAACAAGATATCCCCCCTGGATATTCTATGCCTGCAGAGGCATGAACGGAGCAGAACAAGATATCCCCCCTGGAACGGCTCGCTCCTGCACTTATTGTTTCCGCTAGATGCCTCCGCCAATATTTTCAAGCCCACACCATTCATGTCTTTACAAACTAACCGTTGAAGCAGGTAATGCAAAACCCTGAGCACTTTGGGTGCCTCAGCAAGTGGGCCATCAAGCTCAATGAGTTCGACATCGACTACAAACTAAGAACCCCATGAAAGGCCAGGCGGTGGCAGACTTCATCGCTGAGCTCATCAAGCCTCAGAATGAACCCAACCAGGGCGCACAAGAGGCCAACACCAAAATGATAACTGTTGAGGAATCAACCCCCCAGCAACAGTCAGACTGGAACCTCCATGTTGACGGCTCCGCTTAAGCCAAGGCCTGCAGCGCAGGAGTCATCCTCACAGGACCGGAGGGACTAAATGTAGAATACGCGTTGAAGTTCAATTTCAAAGCCTCAAACAACATGGCAGAATATGAAGCACTAATTGCCCACTTACTCCTCGCCATCGACTCGGGCTCTGACAGTGTCAATATATTCAGCGATTCCCAGTTAGTCGTTAACCAAGTCAGTAACAGTTTCCAAGCCAATGACCAATAGTTCGCAGCATACTTGGGGTATGTCAGGACACTCCTCAAAAAATTTAAATTTCACACCATCACACAGATCCCCAGGGAAAAGAACACCAAGGTTAATTCACTGGCGAGACTAGCAACCGCTCAACCATACCAATGTCCAGCAGACATAAGGGTGGAGCGCCTTGACAAGCCAAGCATCACAAAAACCCTGGTGGAGATTTTCAACATTGAGATCAAGCCTAGTTGGATGGATGAAATCATCAAATACAAGCGCAATGGGACATTACAAGCAGATAAGGTCGAGGCGCGACAACTCAAGCGGAGAGCAAATCGCTACAACATACAGAATGACAAACTTTACCGCTAGGGGTTTAATCATCCCAACCTCCGATGTCTGACCCCAGAAGAGGGAAAAGACGTTCTTATAATGATACACGTGGGGAATGTGGAAACCACTCGGGCGCCAGGTCTTTGGCCAATCGCACAATGCGATAGGGATACTTTTGGCCCACTCTCGGCGACAAAGCCAGAAAGGTGTCAAGGTCCTGCCACAAATGTCAACAGTACGCTGACCTCCTCCATGCCCCAGCGGAACCCCTGTCAATCATTATCGGCCCATGGATCCATTCGATGTGGGGCCTAGACTTACTGGTAAAATTCCGAACCACTAAAGGTCAGTTTAAATACATCAATGTCGCCATTGACTACAACAGCAAATGGATAGAGGCGGAATCACTAACGGCAATAACTACCGCCAAAGTAAATCACTTCCTCTGAAAGAACATCTACTGCCAGTATGGCGTCCCCCACACAATCATCACAGACAACGGCACCTAGTTGAACAACAAGGAACTCATATCTTTCACCGCTAACCTGGGCACCAAGATGAGTTTCCCATCTGTCGCTGACCCCCAAACCAACGGCTAGGTTGAAGCAGCGAACAAGATAATCAAGAAGCTGCTAAAAAAGAAACTAGACGATGCCAAGGGTTTATGGGCAGAAAAGTTCCTGGAGGTTATGTGGGCCATCAGGACTACCCTAACTTCCGCCACTAGCAAAACACCATTCTACATGATGTTCGGAACTGAGGTCGTCCTACCTATTGAGGTAACCTAACCTACCGCTAAGGTCGAGGGCTACTGCTCTGAGACCAACGGCGAGGGCATCAACCTTGATATGGACCTCCTAGAGGAGAATAGACACAAGGCCCACCTGCACAACTTGCAAAATAAGCAACGGGTATCGCATTTCTACAACTCCAGGGTCAAAGCCCAGAACCTCCAACTGGGGGACTGGGTAATGAAGGAGGTCATTCCACCGCCAACAGCGCTCCGCCCAACTTGGGAAGGCCCATACAAAATTGTGGAAGTTGTTAGCCCCAGCACCTTCTACTTAATGGACAAGGATGGCCTAACAACGACCCACCCTTGGAATACCGAACACCTTCGGTATTATTACAAATAGTCATGCCGCTACCTAAGAGCATCTTGACTTAGCTAAAGTTTTGCCATGTTTAGCTAAGGGAAGCTACCCAACGGGTGCAACCCCACTTTTGTAAAGAGCTGATCTATCAGTTATCAATGAAACGAGGAATTATTCAAACCATTGTCACCCAGTCAAAGCACAAGAATTAACTGGCAACGCTAATAATATTCGGCGGACCACATCCGCTACATCGTGCACTTGGGAACAATTTTAATTCCTTTAATGTTTCGTTGATCGACTAAAGCCTAAGTCAAAACTCTAGCGGTATGTCAACATGCAAGGAACGCAATCATTGTAAACATACCCATTGAAAATTTCAAAGAAACTATGATTCGTTATCTAGGGTCGGGACTTCCCGCCCAAAAAATACCGTCAAGGTACAAAAAAAAAAGAGCCTTAGCGGCATTACAAAAGAAAATAAGTAAACAAGCGCAGGGCCACAAGGGCTCGGAGGATCTTCACGGATTGTTGGGTGCAGTAGCAACTTCTTCACCATCCACTGGCGATTGTCGATCAACCAGGCGGCTTGTTTGGTCAGACCAGTGAGCAGTAGGGCTTAGCGTCACCATGGTGCCATCCGGGCTGGTGTGGGCAGCCATAAATTTGCACGAGAGACTTCGGAGTGAGTTGGGAGAAGCGTCTGCGAACCGGCATTCGCCGGACGATCACCACTCTCACCACTTCCTGAGCGGACACCCTCAGCTTGAGTGGGAACCACACCACTCGAGGGAGCTTCTCTTTGCCCTGACGGCTCAGCAGACTGGGATGCCTTGATTCAGTCAACAGTGTCCTTCTGGTTCAACAGTTCCAGGTTGGCGGTGGCGCCAGCCTTGGCCGCCTCCATCATCACCTGCTTGTATTCTGTAGACTGCTTGAACACCTTCATAGCGGCGGCCTCAACACGGCTCCTTTCCACTTCCCGTTGGGCAATCTCAATCTCCAACCGCTGCACCTCCGAGGATTTGGTGGCAGAATCCCATTGAAAGATCTCAATTTTCTTGACCTTTGCCGGCAGTTGATCCTTCAGCAAGGCTATGTCTTGCTCCAGCTAGGGCACATCGTCATTCCGCTCTAGGTCCTGTGCGATGGCCACATTCAACTTGCCGTGGGCATCAGCAGCATCGCACTCTGCCTTAGTCAGGCACCGCCCAACGTCTGCCAGCTTGTCTTTGGCTTCCCCCAGCTCCCTTTAGAGACCGCTAATCTCTTCCCTAAGCTGCCGCTCAGTCTGGGGCTGGCTCGACGCCGCCAGGAACATCTCATGCAGCCCAACAGAGAGATGCCCGAAGGCCGAGTTGAACGGCGATTGATCAATGGCAGTCGAGTGCACAATCCCCTTAAGGCCGCCAACCCCAGCCGCTCATAAAGGTGAAAAAGAAACTCCCGCTGGGGGTCAGTCAGGAATTCGGAGTACGGGGCAAACGAATCCAGGTCGCTCGTCTACACCTCCTTGCTGGCGGTCGCAGTCACCTGGGGCGGAGCCTACATTGCCTTCTTCTGTTGGCGGGCCCCAATGGTCTCCCCATCAGAGGCATCATCCTCTGCAGCGTCGTTCTATCGACGCTTTCGCTGAAGTACTGCCTATGTGCTACCGGCAGTGACAAGCCTCGAGACCACCTGTGGCACCGGTACCGCAATGGTAATGGGTTCCTTCTCCACCGCCACTCTGTCCTGCTGAGGCCCATGGCGGTTGGCTAGCACTTTCTCCCTCACCTTCTCACCAGCGGCCAGTACGCTGCTCCCTCCAGCAACCTCGAAATTGGCGCCAGTTCCAGCCTGGACAACTGACGAACAGTCGGCGCCTAGATGAGAGTGGTACGACATCGGCAGCAATACGACAGTCTCCCACTGGCTCACCACCAGTGTCTCAGGGTCGACGACAGTTTGTTGAGATGCCAACCCAGCGACATACATGCCCTCCAAAAAATTATTCATCTCTGCTCGATCCATGGCTTTGGCGAAAGCGTCGCAACACACTTTGTTACCCGGCAGAGAATCTATACAAAAACAACCAAATTAGCCTGACAAACCAAGCCAGGGTAAACATCAGCGGAAGTTACTTACCAAAGGGCACATCAACTGTTGATCGACCAACAATTCCCACCCGGTGAGTAGGCGGAGATCTAGCAGGTTGCGATTCTGCCAACAGCCTCGGATCCTTGCCACACGGCACTCTTCCTCACGCGTCAGGTTATAGCCCGTTACACAAAAAAAAAAAAAAAAATAATAATAATAATAATAAAAAAAAACCAAAGTCATTAGCACAAGGAATGATACAAGCAAAACCAACACTGAGCAGTGGAGTCCAGCGACAACCTCGGATAGGTTGGAACTCCGACTTAATCCTGAACGTCAGCTCCACCTCATTCGACCTCGCTTGGTATTCCCATCCGGCGGTGGCAACACAGAAGATGCCCCACCAGTAAGACATGGAATCCTTCAAATTCTCGATTAACTTGGGCGCCCCCTGGTGGCGACTCAAGTTCACCTGGCCACTGCAACCTTGGCACTTCACGTACGCCAACTCATAGAAATGTAGCACCTCCACCACGTTTGGACCCTCGCAACAGGACAAGCGCCACAACGAGTTGATCGCCATCAACAACCGCCACATATTAGGGAAAATTTGCCCAAAGGCGAGGCCAAACTTACTTACCAAAATTTGGAGATTTGGTAGGAGGGGAAATGTCACTCCCTGGCAGAAGATAGCCTCATGCACGGCCGCATGCCCCTCTGGCAGCATCGACGATCTCTCGTCCTTCAGAGGCGAACGCAGCTTCACGACACCTTGCAGTCGAAACACTCGCTTCAACCGGTTTACGGCGACAACTGTCATTGCTCCCCTCCCCCCCACCTCATCAATAGGAGTACCGTCACTGAGAACCCATACTGACTCGATCTCCTCCCCGCTAGTCTCTCCCCGATTAGCAGAACCACCAGTGGTGCTATTGCTCGCTAATCGCTTTTCGCGCCTATTGTGGGTAGCAGCTTCCTCCCCCACCCTAGAACTCTCTGCAAGACCCATTGCCACCTCCCAAGGTATTGTTTGCAGCGACTCGACATCTAGCGGTTCGGACAGTGAGGTTCCTGCATGGGCAGATGGACACAACGAGTCAATAAACACCCTATCCGCCACGCTGAACGACATGTCAGACCCGAAATCTTCACTGCTCGAGACCTCTACGACGGTAACCATCACAAACCCTAAAACCCAAACCAGTCAGTTCACACAAGATCTAAGCTATCCCTACATCAATTTTCATCCAAGAACATCAAGAACACCCATACCCAGAAATCCAAGAAAGTGCCAAAACAAGAATAAAACTCATCCACACTCAAACCCAGATTCGACCATCTAGAAAGGCAAGGAACCCTAACCCTCTGTCAAACACTTAAAACCCACCCCAAAACACAATTCAAGACCATTAGATACCCCAGGGAACAACAGAAACCACTTCGAAATAGCAAAACCAGAAATAGACAAACAAAGAAGATCCAATGAAACAGGGACGAGATTCAGAATACCAACCTTAAAGATGGAAACTCTGGCGTCCTTGAGGGTACTCGTCTTTACTTCAAGAGGCCTTCGCCCTTCAACGATCGATAACTTAACGAAATCGTAGGATCTCCTCTTCGAATCTCAGAGCAAAGCTTGACAATGACGATATTAGTTCAAAGTGCGAAGTGTCAAACTACTCAGTTTCCCTCTCTTTTATGTCAACATCAAACCAATCTAGGCCGTCCGCTGAAAAATGACATCCCACCACTGCCTTTACACGTGCCCCACGAATGCACTTACTCCCCGGATTAACCTAGGCGACGCCTCGATTACCAAATCAATAATTACTCGCATTAATGGAGAAGAGACGGGCGTACTGAAGAGACGTTATCACGCATGCGAACCAAATCTGTGATGGCCACGAGTCGGGCATCATCAAACGAAGCGTCTACCTGAAGTAACCATGGAAAAGGGAGACTACTGATCATCGGAGTCTCCGCTAAGCGCAACTCCGCTAGCGGAACTCCTCCTTTTTCCTTTTGCAAGCGAGTCTTCGCTAAGCACAACTCTGCTAACAGAACCACTTTTTCTTCTTGCAAGCAGGTTTCCGCTAAGCGCAACACCGCTAGCAGAACCCCCTTTTCTTCTTGCAAGCAAGTTTCCGCTAAACGCAACACTGCTAGCAGAACCCCCTTTTCTTCTTGCAAGCAAGTCTCCCCTAAACGCAACACCGCTAGCGGAACCCCCTTTTCTTCTTGCAAGCAGGTCTCCGCTAAGCTCAACTCCGCTAGAGGAACTCTCTTTTCTTCTTGCAAGCAAGTTTTCGCTAAACGCAACACCTCTAGCGGAACCCTATTTTCTTCTTGCAAGCAAGTTTCCGCTAAACACAACACCGCTAGCAGAACCCCATTTTCTTCTTGCAAGCAGGTCTCCGCTAAGCGGAACTCCTTTTTCTTCTTGCAAGCAAGTTTCCACTAAACGCAACACTGCTAGTGGAACTTTCTTTTCTTCTTGCAAGCAAGTGTCCACTAAGCGCAACTCCGCTAGCAGAACTTCTCCCTCCTGCAAGCAAGACAGTCAGCTAAACGGCAACCCGTCGGGTCCCCCCGACGCTTCTTGCAGCTTAATATCAACGGAGGAAATTCTGCCAAAGGTGATTCCCGAGGTAACACCTCATTCTGATGACCACCGCCACGCGGCGTTACAGTCAAACCTACGACGACAGCCACACGGCGTCACAGAAGCCATGAGCCTCCTGGACAAAGGGACACATCAACAGTCTTCGACGGCCCTGATCAAGCTCGTTGACCCTCTTGGGTATCAAAGATCGAGCTCACAACCCAACACCCTCTGCTCAGCGCAGCTCCCCTCAACAAACAATACACTGGCCAAACAGACGTCTATCTTAGCTGGGAAGTGGGGGACTCCCTGGGGGGCCAAGCAAGGGCCCACCTGAAAGAGTATAAAGCATTTTCCCAGTAAGTCCATGGTTGAAAACGCACTGACGCTAATTATGCTTTTGCAACTCTAGCAGAAGTAACGCTTCGAACCGCTAAGGCAACTCCCCAACCAAGATTGCCCTCCTTAACTGGGGACTTGTACTTACATAGGCATTTGCAAGCATAATTAGCTATAATGAGCCCCGCTCATGCCACCGTCAGTGGTACCAAAACCCACCAAAGAGGTGACCTACAGGAACACAGCCAAGCAGGGTACCGCCTTAGCCCAGGTGTACACCCAGATCATCTCTAACGCGCCGCCACGGGCCGCGCCAAGATATCATCAGAAGCCCCAGAAGCTGGGAACTGAAGCATATCAGTCCCACATCGAAAACATGGAGAAGATCAGCTCCCTCCTTTCCCATAAAAGGTTCTCTCCTCTCTCCTCATTAATTACGCATTTACTACTTACCTACTGTTACTTTGTCAACATAAATACATTGACTAACTTAAGCATCGGAGAAGAGAAGACCGCCCAATGCGGTTTCCCTCTGACGCCCTCTGTATTTTACTTGATAGGTAAACAGAAGCTCTGAATATGACAAGTAGCGGTCCGCCCATCGGATCAGTGTTAACCGAGGTTCACCTACCGCTAAACTTTTAGACATCAACACAAAGCCTTCAACGCACTAGCTGCATGTCTTGTAGACCTGTAGTGCTTGCTTCATTTTTTCACCTGCAAAAGCAGAACATTTATAGATTATGAGATATGTAGGTAGAGGCTACATCTTCTCTGCCAAATTAAGAGGCATTTTAATATAATCAAGATTCAGAACTAACAAACTCATAAGTAGGCAAGAGAATGTACTGATAGGCATAATTTTGCAATAGAGAGAATTTTAAGAACAGTACATGAACTTAAGGCCACTCCGAATTAAGGTGGCCAACGTTTATATAACCCAAAATAAGTACATGAACTTTTAATCCCGACCTAGTTTTCATACATGCCGTCACTAACACCGTTAACATCTATGTCACGTGGCATATTAATAAGGCATAGGTGTTAACGGTGTTAGTGACGGCATGTATGAAAACTGGGTCGGGATTAAAAATTCATGTACTTATTTTGGGTTATATAAACGTTGGCCACCAAAATTCGGAGTGGCCTTAAGTTCATGTACTGTTCTTAAAAATTTCCCTTTTGCAATATGATAGTGTGCTCATGTAGCATATTAGCAAGACTAAACATAGACTATTAGCAACACCAAGTAGATAAGACTATTAGCAAGACTAAAAATTAATGTGCTGTTTTCACTGAATTATATTGGGTATGTAGAGGTAGACTGAAAGCTTTATTAGCCGTGGCTGTGGTACAGATTTCTTGGCCATAGAACTTCCTTTGTAAACTTCAGATTACATGAAATGCATTGATTTGATAATAAATATAGTTCATGTGCACACACAAAAAATATGCATGTCTATTCTCAATATAAAAAAGGCAACAATAAATACTAAAACAAAATATAATTGGAACAATTTATCTAAATGGAAGAAAAAGATGGCCCTAAATATAATAAATTGAAAAAATATAAGGATATAATCAATTCCATCAGTGCTGTTACTGCTAAATATACCCAGTATCACAAGCTGGGAAAAAGAAGCTTATACTAACTGTAATTCATAACCCAATAGAAAATCTACCTTCAGGACTCCAGGCAGAGATCACAATGTATTTGCTGCAAGCCTAACCACAAAGTCTGATTCCAATTCCTCCGTCTTTGCAAGCCCTAATTGTAAACAATGGAGGACAAGTACTTGGATACATAGCTTGTGCACATCATCTTTGGATTCCTTCAATCCACAATAAAAATAAAAATAAAAGCAACTACAGAAGCCATTTGAAATGGCAGACATGCAAAATTGAACATGAGGGGGTTCACAGGAAAACTAGGATTGAAATTGAATCCGAAAGTGAAAGACGAGATTGGAAGGAAGAGATAGGGGTTAAGACAGAGCAAGCAAGCAAGCACCTGATCACATGACTGGGAATCTCACTCACCGAGCCACACTTTTCAGCTAAAATTCTATACAAATCAGCAGACAACTCCTTTCCAAATCAATCCACTCCATTTACATTAGCACCTACAACTATCAATACAATTACTTATATAGCAACAAAATCTTCAGAACCATAACTACGTACAAAGGAATAAGGGAGACGTGGGTATACCATTGCAAAAAAAAAGATATACCATACTTTGCAATCTACATCATGAGAGGAGCATTCAATCCAACTGTGACTTTCATTTGGCACACCACCTCAAAGCCAACATTAACAATCCCAGCAGCTCCATCTTCTTTGCCATTATCAATAACCCACAAAATAATATCATTAGTTGCAAATAATCACCACATATTTATGTAAACCATTGATCAAAAAGAAAAAGACTTAAAATTCAAAACCCACATGATAAAGCATGAATTAAAAAATCAATAGCACTAATAGATCATAAAGCCATAGACTTTGGGTCCACGTTTACCCAAACAATAAGCAAATGAATCACATAAAGCAAAAAGGTATCGGTACCAAGGATGCTCTTGATGTCTTCGGCAATAAGGCTGACCTTCAAGTGAGTAGCAGCTTTGTCCTGTCTGTTAACATTGCAGTGGACAATATCGGCAGCACCCGACTCCATGGGATCTCCTCTAGGTTTCTGTAACAAAAAAAATCATATAATTGATTTAGCACTTAGATCTACAATCACATACTTCATAGCAACTACAAAATCAACTCAAACTAATCAATAACTTAGAGATCCAACATTACCTGAGCCCAAATACGGCGACTGGCTTCGCATCAACGAGGAAGGTCTTCTCATCCTTGACCATGAGATCATGGTGATTCTAGAAGAGGTAGATTCAAGATAAGGAGTTTGGCACTTCACCCCAGACAAATCGGATTAAAATCGAAAGTGGATTTATGATTGAGGAAGAGAGGAACTGAAGTCTAATTGTATATTAGGGAATACAGGAACGTTTGAAGTCTCAAACTGTTGAGGGCCTTAAGGTGCTGAAGAGAAGAATCAAACATCGAAAAAAAAAAAAAAAAAAGGAACTGACGAAGAGAAGAACTGGAAGGTGTGAGGCTGTGGAATGACCGTGTGAGGTGTGAGAAAACTATTTATAGTGTGGCGCCTAGGGTTTCTGACTTAAACAAAACGACGCTGTTTTACACATATATGAACAGTAATTTGGTTTTCGGTTCGGTTTTTACAGGGCCAAAACTGAAAACCGAACCGAACAGAGTACGGTTCGGTGCGGTTTTTCCTTTTTGGTTCGATTTTTTCTCATTGCGGTTTTGTTCGGCTTCAGTTCGGTTTTCGGTGCGGTTTTTTTTCAGTTTTCAGTTTCACGAGCCCACCCCTAATTTGAGGGGCCCAAATTATTTGGATCTAGTTTCAAATATATATGAATTAGAGATCTAGTTTCAATTCTTGAGATAAGCTTTCAATCATGAAGCTTTGTAGCCTACACAAACATTGGGCACCTCAAGAACTGAGTTTGAGTACTCTAGAAATCGAGTACTAGACAAGAGAAGTTTGGGTGTTGCAACCACATGCTCTAAAATCAAAAAGGAGGTTAAAGAGGGGGTAACAACTTAGAGAAGGAAATAAGAGGGGGATAGTGGTCAAAGATCGTTGTTAGATCATAATTCATATATATTTGTGCCATAAAACATGAAATTTACTTGTTTTAAAGCTCGCTTTAGTGTTGAGTAATCCAATTCCATATTTTGTAGGAAATCTTAACAAGAGTAGAAAAAAATAAAATTCCAGCAAAATTCTCATGGCCCACCACCTTTGGCAATGCACTATCACACACGGTGGTGTCATGTATATTCCGGCCATACTCATGGAGGAGCTAGGAGGAGGAGTAACATTGTACTTATTCCATCACACACATTCACTATTTTTCCATCTCAACCAAAATCCTAAACTTTTTGGTTCCAAATTAACTCTATCCATTTTCCTCTTTCACACACTATCCTTACTCCTTAAATACCCCAAATGTCCACTTTGAGCACACAAAAATCTGCTATGTAATAGTAGGTTTAATCACGATGCTTTAACCATCATTACCTACTCTAACCTACATCATCACTCTCATACCCTTTTTTCTCTTGGTTTGGAATCTATTACCACTCTAACACTCCACCATTTGCTTCATACAAGGGCTGCTTCCTTTTGTTTCTCACCATCATTTCACACCTCTCTTTAAGCATCTCTTCTCCCATTGAAGAGAGCATCATCTTTGCCACCCCATTACATCTCATTTTTATCTTTATCACCACCACAAAACCTTCATCTTCACCTCCCAAAATCCAAACCTATAATACCCAATCTACTCTATGTCCTCCATCATTACCACCACAACTACCATCTTCCACCACCACAAACTCCATCACCACCACCACTACTTTCACTACTACAAAAATTGAATTAGACGACGGCTAAAAACAGTCGTCTGATATGAAGGCAAATCGTCGTATATCGAGGCGCCGTCTGATGAAGGTCAATTGTAGGGAACCGTCGTGTGAAGGGCTCGGCAGCATGGCGGCAACATGTCGGTAGCATGGCGGCAGCATGCCAGCAGCCTGTCGACAACATTAGTTGTTACGTGACTATTCTTCAGACGACGGACGACTTTAGAAACTGTTGTGTAATTGCAATTCAGAAGTCGCTTTATTTTATACCTGTTGTGTAACTTTCATTCAGACGACAGTTTTTCAAAGTATCCATTATCTATTTTACATTCAGATGACAATTTTTATTTTTGGGTCATTGTGACTATTGTACACATATTACAGTTTTTTGTGTAGTTATTGTTATCCTAATAGAATGATTCAATGCATTGTATATGCTGAAACTGAAATAAAAAATGATCAAATTAAGAGTAGCTGATCAATATATAGAAGAAATTGTTATAATCCAAATCATGCAACAAGTAGATTGTGCAAAGTAATCTTTCATCCACAAAAGGAGTACATCTAATACTACTCTCCTAGCAATTCACATCCAGAAATTTTCTTAAGGAGTCTAGCTTGGCAAGCTTTGCTGCTCTCATGGCATCATTGGAGTCTAACTTTGCAAGCTTCCAAGCACTAATACGAATAGGGCTTTTAGGAGTTTTTTGATGTCTTTCTGTAGTTCTAGCTGCATCTGGATCAATAGTCTAGCTTTGCTACTCACCCGAGACTACCAACACCTACTGTATACAAGACAAAGATAAATCATTTAGTTCAGCATTTTAGAGCCTTTGATTTACTAAAGCATTTAAGGGAATCTCCCATTTTGAGATATCACAGAATTACCTAGTCTAGTACTCAGATAGCAAAATTATCACAAGCCTCTCAAGATGCTAGACCAAGTTAATGCACCTATACATATGCGTTGAACCATGAAATAAAGTGAATGGTCAATCACATCTATAGAAACTTGCAATTAGATTAATTAATTATGAATGTAATAGCTTTGTGTGTATAAATGCAGATAGTGTGCAAAGTTTCTTGCATTGGAGTAAAAACAAAATTTATCAATTCCTAAACTAGTTCGATTTGCATAGGTTCCTGATTAAAGATAAAATCTAAATTTCATAAAAACTATCACACCTGATTTTCAGAAACAGCTCTCAGGAACTCAGACTTTACATTGATTGCAGGATGCTTTTCTCGGAACATCAGCATTGCTTTCAGACTATTAATATATCTTGCTTGCTTGCTTTCAGGCTACCTGCAATCAGGTAATCAATGGTTTACTATTATGGAGCATGATACAGAGACAAAAAGTGGAGATTCTCTACTCACTTGTTTTCTAGTCCTGTCCAGTTCCAGCTCCAGTTGCGCCAGTTTTAAATGTCTTGTTTCTAGTTGTTGGACATAAGCCTATGAAATACATGAAGATGAACTATAAGGGATTCATATTCACCTTTTTCCTCATACGACTTTTGCGAGCAGCTTCACGATTTTGCTCTAAGTGTCTCTGTACCTGTATATATAGATACTTGCACTTTCCAAATCATAAAATTATATCTTTGATTGTCAGACTGACCATAGTGTAATAATGTACCCTTATGGACACGGACGTGGGAAGATGATCTCACCATAGATTTATTTGGTGGGGTTTCTCAATGCTGCATCACCTTTATTAATCCTGAAATACAAGAACCATTATATAATGTGTCTATAATTCAATACCATTCAGTTAAAAGCAGAATTATATAGAGATTATACCAAGTTTACAACCTCGATCAGGGGAGGATTTAGGGATGACGTCGTGTTTTTATCACATAGAGGTGCAAATGGACCACCAATTTGGTATCTCGAATTAGTGTCAGTAGCAACATATTTTGGAAATCTTGGTCTTCTGTGATTAAACACTGAAGAAAGCTGGAAGCAAAACTTATATTAGCAAAATCCAATACAAAGAGCAAGAGCAAGATTGTTCTTGATTCTACCAGTATCAGAATCGTACTTGTGGATAATAGCATGGGCATTGGACCATAGGAACAAGATTATGAAGGTACCAACCAGAATGTGGCAGATAAGTGTATGCAAGTGGTCTTGAAGCAACTCAAAAAGGACCCAAATGGCAGTAGCTCCTCCAAGAAACCCACAAGAAATTTTCTTATTCTCCACAAGAACACATCAGCTGCTGCAACTTTCAATAAACCAAAGAGAAGTTATTATAAGCAAAATAAATGAAATGCACTAAAAGATGAACAAAAAAGATTGATCTTTTGGATTTCTCAACATCAACAACAACAAGTGGTTTTCGATTCAGAATAAGTGAGAAGCCAAAATGAAATTGAAATCTGATAAAAGAAGAGAGCGAAAGATTACCTCATCATGGTGAATCAGAACTGGAACTGGGCTGAAACCAAAAAAAAAATATTCAAGATTTCTATTAGCTAGTAACATTAATATTACTGTGACCATAATGGTGAGACCCATGTTGATATGCCGCTGCCAACAGTCCTAACATGATATAATCCCAAAGAAACTAATACATAGTACAAATTGGAAGAGTAATGAAGGGCACTAACATGGAACATAAACAAACATATGAAAAAAGCATTAGACCAAATAAGAAAGCATTACCAGTATGGTCTATGTGCAAAATTAGTGACAATCTAATTTCAATGCTTCTTTGAATGGTCAAAGCATCCCAGGCTGCCTACCGTTGGTTAACTAATATTCTTATCCAAGATATGAAACTTTTTGTCCATATAATATGCCTGGTAAGAACTCATGATTACATTAATATGCACATGCCTAGTAAAGTGGTAAACTGCAGGTAATCTATACAGGATGAGGCGATAAGCTACCTCACTTTTCTTTCCTTGGTTTATCTTCCACTTACAACCCAGGCAGCTCCAGAGAAATCATTTTAGAAAACACAATTTATAGACACTACAAACACAGAGCAGGCAGCCAAACTTTACGGATAGAAAATTGGTCCTACGGTAAATTACATGTGATGTTTGCACTGAATGACGACATTCTTAAAATCAACTGAAACTTTTTAGGTCATCATCATTAAGTGACCCATGGAACTAGAATATGTTTCCAGAATATATCAAGTACACATCGCTTTACAAAACAATAGTAACCATATTAAATGATATGTGCACAAGTGTGTTTGTGTACATTTGTATAAATGAGAAACATTTGATTTGATTCGCATCTAGCTTTTTCACTACATGGCAAATTACTTCTTAAAAGGGCATCCTATAATGCCTAAATCAAAAGTTTGGGGTTTGACTACCTTTAAACTACATGGGAATACCAAATCAAGCATCCAAACCAAAAAACTCAACCAAGATGCCCAATAATACAACATAATAATTCTCTGCCAAACTTCCACATAGCAAGTATTCGTACCATCTAATGCAAAAGAACAAACAAATTAGCAATACTAAATGATGCTACAAGATCAAATAGCTAAAGTTACTATGCATTAAACTGAGATAGGAACAGAATAACTATTCTACATAATTTCCAATACTAAATGTTGCTACAAAGATTAAGCTACAATCATCCAAAAGGGCTACAATCACATAAAAAGTGGTGTGAAAGCGAGTTAAACACAAACTTACAAACTAGCATATATGTCTTCATTAAGACCAACCCCCCATCTGCTGCTATGAACAAGAAACTCACTCATCCTCAAAGACACCACCATAAGAACTCCCCAAAACTTTTGAAATTGTGCAATGAGAAGAAAGTTAGCAATTAGAGAGACGAACACCATTGCCGAAAGATCTGAAGTCTGAAGAACCCTAGAGGTTTACCCAGTAGGTTTTCTACAGCCTCTGAACCAAGAAAACGCCAAACCAATCAGTTCGCACAACAAAAAACACAATTCAATTCCTTGAATTTTAGGTTTCAGAAACGAAACAAGAAGATGACGACGAAGAACAGGCATCGGAAATTACAAGACAGAGGGGGGTTGTTACCAGTGAGATTGTTAGATTGATGTTGGTCTGAGCGCGATGGGAGTAGAGCCCGGAGTTGTTAGGGTCGACGGCGATGGCCTAGGTGTATAGGTCAACGGCGAGCTCAAAGTGATCGTGGATGAAGGCCTTCGCGAACCCATTAGGTTTTGGTTGGGGTTTGTCGAGAAGAGAGACAGAGAGAACTTTGGTTGGGGTTTGTAGAAAAGGAGATGGGGTTTGACGAGAAAGGGTATGCCAAGGAGAGAGAGAGGTCGGGGTTTCTCAAGAAGATAGAGTGTCCAGGTTGCCAGTGAGTGCCGAGTGTGAGGCAAGTTGATAGAGGATTTTGATTTTGGGTTTGGGTCTGTCGAGAATGAGGTGAGTTGAGAGTGAGATGTTGTCGAGAGAAGGTTTTGGTTTTGGGTATGTTTTGTTATTTTTGTTAGTTTTTTCCTAAGTGGTAGGGTTTCAAGCCTAGTCCTACCAATTTGGACAATGACTCACACAACAGATTTGTGTAAGAATGTGGTCTGAATGTAGCCATTTAAATTTAGGGTTTGTCTCCTATTAAATTGACTTCCCTCCTTGGGGAGTTGTAGAAAAATGGTGTTGGGAAATCTCCCTCCTTTCTGTCAAATATATTAATTAGACCACAGTTTTATTGTTTCTCGTCGTATGATTAATACATGTTGGGGGAAATTTTGAGGTTTGCAATGGGTTTGGCACCACAGACTTGGTGGGAAACTTGCCGCTCAAATTTTTTAGGGTCACACAACGGTTCTGTCCTTAAACGTCTTCTGAATTAACTCATAATTCCACATCAGACGACAGATTTTATAAAAACGACATCCAAAAAAATAAAAATCAATCAGATGGCAGAAAACTATGATGCGTCGACTGAGAGGTGTCGTCTGATTCAATTTTTGTAGTAGTGTTTATCACTACCACTAAAAGTTATCCAAATGAGCACAATATCTTCATCTCCATTCCATTCATCATTAGCAAAAAGTCCATCATTCATCCATTCCACCATCAAGGAGGATTCAAGAAGCATTGAATTAGGAAAACCATGGAGAAGCTAGCCATCAATTTATCAAGCTTCAGCTAGTTCACTATTTCCTTAAACTTCTTAATTTTTCTCGATGTATATTATATTTGGTGTTAATTTATATGGATATGGGAGTAGTTACTTTGTCGGGGCTAGGGTTGAAAACCCTAGCTAATCTTGTATAGTTCAACCCTAGCTAATCTTATATAGATTGATGCTATAATATGATGTGATGTAATTTTGTTTAACATGTCTACATGCTAGTTCAAGAGTTGATGTGATATAATTTTGTTTAACATGTCTACATGCTAGTTCAAGAGTTGAATGCATATACTTAGACTTTACCACTTTGAATATGTGTGTTTGTCATGTCATGATATAATGTTTAGAGATTGATAACCTTTGAATGTTAAAGCATGAACGCACACTAGGTGTGCATGTAGCAGTTGTAAATTACAATCACTTAGAGATAAGCTTTGTTAGTTTGCATGGTTTCTTCATCTCCAAACTTTATGAACATAGGGTAATGCACTAGATACCTAACTAGATTGAAATGCATGATTTAAGTAGGTAAGTGCTTCACCCAAGAGAGGTTGCTTAATATCACAAATTGAGCATGTCCCTTGTCATACCTGAGAAGGATGCAATGAGAGAAATTGTTTAATTAATTTTACATCATTCATATTTCAATGCATTAATACTTGCAAGGGAGGTTAGTGGTAGACAATCTAATTCCTAACTTTCATCCATTTAATCACTAGTTTAGTGTAGAGTAATTTAGTCTACATTTGAGCATCTAGTCGTTTTCAATTCAAAAACCAAAATCAAATGACTACTTCATCTTGCACATACTCACCATGAGCCTAGATTTCTTTGTGATTCTAGGTTCGTGATTGTACATTTGCATATTCTAGCTCTCCTTAAGTTTACACCCAAGCTAGCGAAATGAATCCAATCCTTGGGGGTTCAACAACCTTTCTTAAAAATCCGTATATTATTACTTGTACCTCTTATACTTGAGGGTGACTATTTGGCTGACATAGTCATCTTTGTCAAAGTATGACATTCAAATAATCGTCAAGTTTTAACCCATACCGAATTTCCAAAGGCTTAGTCAAGTCAGACGTTCATTCTCCAATTTGTCCAAGTATAGGAGAGGCCCTTCATCTCGAAGTCTAACACATGCTGCACACATTTGCTGGAAATCCGAGCATGAAATTATGTTAAGCTTTTTAGAACCACGTTCTTACATGCCCCAAAGATACATCAAAACTCATAAAGTTTAGACTTCATACTTAAAAAAAATGCAAACAAATCTTACGCTAAACTATAGTTAAGTTATCACATACCTAAATTTAAAACTTTGAACTAAAAGCAAAAAGTTCATTTACGATACATAAATGTATCAGTACATTAAGTAGACTATTTGATATAGAGTTAGATATATTATATGCAGTGGTAGAGACTAGTTTAGCATGATCTTGAGCTAGTCTACGACTATAAGGAACTAATCTACTTCTATTAAGACTTGGTCTATAATTTTCCTCAAAAGCAAACCATAATAATCCAAAGGTCAAATCATACTAAAAGAAAATTCTTCAGTAAAGTTAAAAATAACGAAGAAGCAATAAGAGAACTCTGAACTAAACCTAGAAGCTTCGTGCTTTTATCTACCAATCATATGCTTGCATACTCTAGCCTCACTTCATTATTCAAAGTTAGAAAGTTGAGTAACCATATATTCTAATTCACCAGAAGTCCAAGACAAATAAAGTCCCAAATCAGAGCAAATTATTATTGACAAACTTAAATTATGCAAAACAAAAAAAGAAAAGTAATGAATATTACATCACTCAAGCCTCTCTAGTTCACTATGAAGCTTTGGATCAAGTATACTAGGGTTTTTGTATAAACAAAAACCCATAGTCATTAACCAATCAATCTACTAAAACTTCAGCCTCAACCATTTAGAGTGTTGATGATGTTTTAAAAAAAAAAAAATTGTCAATGCTAAAAGCAGCTTCTGAAGCCATTATTGATGCAGGGAAAAACAAACACACCTTTTGTATTTTGTGACAAAATAGGAAAACAAGCCAATAATTGAAAATTAGGATTGGCAGTAGGGGTGGGACTTAGAATTGTAAAACTGGCCAAACCGCACCGAACAGGATTGAAAAACTAGGTTCGGTTCGGTTCCCCAATTTATTTACCTAAGTTCTTTTAGGTTCGGTTCTGAAAGAAGCAAGATCGGTTCGGTTTCGGTTCACTTTTTTTTTTACTGGGAACCGAAGGACATATGTCCTTGTGTGATTGGAGGTTTGACCAAGCTTATTTCCCTAAAACTTATTTCCCTAAAATAAACTCTGCTATAGGAGATCTTAGGCCTATTTTATAAACAAAAATTCAAACTTTATCTCTTTTTTTTTTTGGCAAAGTGACACAAACTTTCATTAAAGAAATAGAAATAGTACAATAAAAGAGCAGAAGGCCTAGAAAGGGCCAAAATACATAAAATTTGAAATTGAAAACAACAAAGACAACAATAAAATAACAAAGAACAAAACAACAAACTTTATCTCTTCTTTTCTCATCCCTTTCCCTTCGATCAAGAGTTCAGAACCCCAAAAACTCATTTCAAACTCATCTCTCTCTCTCTCTCTAAATTAAAATTTTGTTCGACTTTGTACTAGTTCAGCTTTCTTCTGACCAATTTCACTGTTCTTCATCTTCACTTCTTCCCTAATTCGAAAAGACCAAAACCCAGAAAACCATCCAACAAGTTCATCTAAAATATGAAATCAGCAAAGAGAATGGTTAATGGAAAAGAGCAGGAGGTTAGCCTAAAAAACTACAAAACTGGGGCTTTTTGATGGCATCGATACGCGACCATCGACCTCAGCTACAAGCCTACAACCTATTCTCGCTGCTTTTCTCGCCGTCCAGAACCTCTACCTCAACAACAATCTGTTCAAGGGTCATGTCCGACTACTGAGATTCCGACGAGGATTCAGATCAATCTGACTGCAGAAATTCCCCTGAGCAGCTCATTGTGTCTACAGTACAATTGCATGGTCCCACCGGTGGAAACGCCCTGCCAGTTAAAGTTCGAGATGCAGAAGACAAGGCCTACTGCACAATGTAACAAGTTGAGAGGGTAGAGATGGAACTGGAAAATTGCCTGTTTATGGGTTTTTTTTTTCAACTTCATCAAGGAACCGTTGAAACCGAAAAGCCAATCCGAAGGTTTTCGTTTCCGGTTCTCGTCGGTTCTGGCACTATCAACTACAACAACAAAACCAAAGTTTCGTTTCCAGTTTCGGTTCCGGTTCCGGTTTATTTTTGCATTTTCAGAACCGATCCCAGCCCTAATTGGCAGGTTCTTCATCACCAATATCAACACTTGAGTTATCAACTTTTGGAATCCAAAGAAGTTTGGGAGCTATTGGATTAAAATTTGCATATCTATAATACAGCTTCAATAACATTGACTTCACTTATCAACCATCACCCCACCATACTCTTGTCTTATTTGAACTTAGGAAATAAAAACTCAAGATACAACAACCTGTTTCTTGGCTTCAAAGATATAGAGGTAGAGTTAGATGAAAAATTTATCTTCCTTCTTGTGTACGATACTAAATGCTCTGAGTATTCGTTGCAATATTTGCACGTCTCTTACTTTTCTTTACATTTGGCAACCTCAATCTAGTTGAAATTAGTCATGTTTCAAGATTACCTGGGGTGCAAACTACATTTTTGACATACTTGGATGAAACTATTGTAAACCATAACAAAAGAAGAAAAAGAGAGAGTTATATGTTGATGGCAGTTTGTATAAAGATACCGAGATTATATGTGCTGGATGAATCCTTCAAAATGACAAGGGTTAATGGATAAATGAGTTTTTTTGCCAAGTTAGACATTGGTCAAGTTGTTGAAGCTGAACTTTGGAGGTTTTTGAAAGGTATGGAAATTGCTTGGTAGAATGATCGTAGATTGTTGGAGATAGAAATGGATTCACTTGTTGTGGTGAAGTTGCTTCTCTCTATGACTAATCATTTTCATCCTCTTTATAGTCTAGTGGCAAACAATCAGGAGCTTTTGAGAAGAGATTGGAATGTGTCTTTTATCCATGTATACAGAAAGTGTAATTCGATCAGGCTGATTTATTGGCAAACATTGGTCATGATTATGAGACTAGCTGTAGTTGTTGGCAAACATTGGTCATGATTATGAGCCTAGCTGTAGATTCTTTGGCTCTCCCCCTGTTGATGTCATTCATCTTTTGAAAGCTGATTTATTAGGCTTATCTAAGCCAAGATTGGTTGTGATTTAGGTCTCCTGTCCTTTGCTTTTGGGCTTCCTTGTAATAAAAAAAAATAAGGAGAAAATGAGAGATTTATTGTGGAAATCAGAAATATGACTAATATCTTGGAATATTAAAAAAAAATCTAAAAATCACAGTTTTGAATAAAGTAAAAAAAAGAAAGCGTGTTTCTTAGATTTGAGACCACAACAATGAGCAAGATCTTATTCGTGTCCTCATTAAATTGATATTCATATGCTAAACTTGAGAAAATCCGAATAGTTAATGCACTTTTCTAACTCTTTAGTAATAGTGCATATCCATAGCAAAGGTTGATTTATGATTACCACTTTTGTGCTAATGAAGTTTAAAGTTTCATCAGAAAAAAAATCTTTAGAAACTTGACCACACATAGAGCGAATGACTAAATTATAAATCATAGAAATTTTAAATGAAAATTTGTAAGATGCTTATTTGATCAATCATCTACTATATTAAAAAGGACAAAAATCTAACAAAGCTCTATTTGTGATGAGTTGTGTAATAGTTTATATGGAGAATTAGTATACGCTATGCGTCGCTGACAAACAACAATTTATAAAATATGACTTAATACATTTCAATTTGTTAAAGTCAAGAAAATGAATCATAAAAAGCTAAACAATTTGTTTTATGTTAAAGGTGAGGAGTGAAATTTTTTTTTCTCTAAGTAAAAAGGTCATCGCTTTAATGAAATTGAAATATTACAATGGTACGATGCAAAAATGCATGAAGAAAGAAAATAAACAGTAAATAGTGCGAAAGGGAAAGATACAAAAATTGCATCAGAATTACAAGGTAATATTAATAAAGCAAGAGCAGCAGCGTATAGAGACATAACTGATTTTACACTACAGATTGCAGTCGTGTAATGAACTGGGTAGTTGGTGGTTTGACTACCCATGCAAATCCAAATCCAATGCAGAACAAAGGTCAATCTTCCACCAGAAAATCAAAGGCAACCAAGGGCATTAGAACATGGCCATGTAGGTAGAAGATCTTTCACTTACGGATACCATAAACCCGGGTCCCAAATCTAATATCAGTAAGGAGCAGGAGTTAGTAAGTAAACAAAAATAACAGAAAAAAATTATTTGTTAGTTAAAATTTAATTAGCATAAGCATACCACTTGTGTGAACCCTAGTAATTTCATTTAATTACTTTGAATTTTCATAGGCTTATTGATTGCGAATTTTATTTCCTTAGTTCGAAGTACTTGAGCTTGGAAGTGATAATAATGTTGGCTTGTTTCAGTTAAACTGGGCTTTAGTGTGATCTGTTTTCAACTTGGGCTTAAGGAGATGATGAGAGCCTACCATGGCTAATGAAGCTCAGCACTTCCATCTCTCCCCTCAGCAAATCTTCTAGTCATCTCAACATTAACCACACATACCAATTGTTAATGTCTAAAGTTCAGCGGAAGCTAAGCCTTTGTTAACGCTGGTCCGGTGGGAGGACCGCTACCTATGATACTCTTAGAGCTCCCGCTACCTGTCAAGTGAAATACAGAGGGCGTCAAAGGGAGACCACGCTGGGCGGTCTTCTCTTCTCCTATGCCTAAGTTAGTCAGTGTATTTGCATTGACAAAGTAATAGTAGGTAAGTATTAAATGCGTAATTAATGAGGAGAGAGGAGAGAACCTTTTATAGGTGAGGAGAGAGCTGATCTTCCCCATGTTTTCAATATGAGACTGATATGCTCCAGTCCCAGCTTCTGGAGCTTCTGGTACTATCTTGGTGCGGTGCGTGGCGACGCTTCAACTGTGATCTGGGTGCAAGCTGGGGCTCAGGCGGTAGCCTGCTTGGCTGTGTTCCCATAAGTCACTCATTTGGCGGGAGTCGGAACCGCTGAGGGGTAGCATGAGCGTGGCTCATTATAGCTAATTATGCTTGCAAATGCCTATGTAAGTACACCAATTACATCTTAACATCAACCACACATACCAATTACATCTCATATTGATATGGGTTCTCTGTATTCATGTATTTTAATAAAGAATATTAATTGATTTGTTTTGATTTTTTTATGGGAAATTAAAACAAATCATGAATTTAATTGAAGGAACTACAAGCATACACTACTCAGATTAGATGAATGATTAGTTGTGATGCTTTCGGTTATGACCTTGATTACACCCAACGACATATGATTTTAGAACTATTTACAAGATATGTAATGTAGAGAAGAGTCAAATACTCTCCAAGCCTCTGTTTTTCAACAACGATAACGTTTTAGAAACTATGGTTTCTTGGGTATTGCATCATGTCGCACCATTGAAAGTGGTGGGGTGCCTTACCGATGCCGAGGAACAAAGGTTAGATATGAAGAGACATGTGGCTAGGGGTGGAGGTATATGGCGACCCAGAGGCCAGATTACTACAGCGCCGCCTCCCCAAAGAACCTTCACCCTCGACACTTAGGGAGTAAGTGTTTTGGGCCTAGAATTCCTCAAAGAGACAAGGCCTTTAGGTTGGAGAATAAGAAATCTATAAGCCCAAAATTCTTAGGCTTGCATTGTGGGCTTGGCTCGTAACCACAAGGTTATGAGCTAGGCAAGGAAAAGGAAAGAAAGGTGGTGTTGTGTTGAATTTAGAACCTACGTCATTTTTAGTTCTTAGCCCAAGTTTGCATTATGTTCATTGAATGGTAATTTACGTGAGTCTTCTAGGTCTAGCCCACTAAGACCTAAACTCAAGTGGAGGTTCTAACCCTAGGGTTCCACTTTGGTGCTAAGCAATCACATGCATCATCAACCATACATATATTTACAAAAATTTGAGGGGATCAAACATACCAAATAAAGAGAAAAATAAACTTTAAATAAAACAATTTGGGACCTCCAAAGATTATCCTCCGTACCCAAGCTTTGACAGTGACAGCCTGCAAAACAAACTAAAGCAAGGGTTAGGCTTCTACATCCAGTCATTGCCCATGCCCGCTGTTTGGCTCCAAAACCAGTCTGGGTACAAACTGTCTCTTTTGAGTGCCAACACCTTTCGGTGTAGTCATCGTGGCATCTCTTGACCTAACTTAATCAAATGTTGTGGACGAGGAGAACACCAACCTCGTCACCAGGTTCTTTTCTCTGCATTTCGGAAAATGACTTATTGCCTTACGGGTAAGGACTTGTCGTGTGATCTCTTGCATCACTGAGTCGATACTTAGTGTTGTAGACTAAGTAGAGCAATCACCGGGAAGTAGGAGAAAGCACGGATTTTGCTAAAGCGTAACTTTAGCTTCGCTGGGTTGTGAGGGCATTACCCTTGCTTCGTTGGTTTCAACTAGGTTGAAGGTAGGTTTGAAGGTTTGCTCCGGAGAGACTTTGATAATTTGTGCGATTAGTTGATTGAGGAATTGTTGTTTTATTGTTCTGTTTTAGCCTCTATATATATAGGTTGCAAATTCATCTTCCTAATATGAATGAAATATTTTAGGCCACAGTTATTGGTCTTGAATCAAATCAAAACACTTAATAGTCTTGATAACTATCGTAGGTAATCATTAATGTTATTTGCCTCTTGACGTAGTTAGAATATAGGCAATATTAATTACCTCTGGAAGCCAATCTCTTGGATGCGAATCTATTGGATATGCACGTATTGCTCTTCTTGTTGAATGCAATTAAAGGATAATTATACATACTCCTTAATTGCTTAGGAGACCTTTGATTGCTTGCATGACCCACATATACTATTCCCTTCTCAATTGACCCACCGTAAGCCTTCATTGCATGGACAATTATATATATCTAATAAGACTATATGGGGAATATTTAATAAGCCTTCATTGCGATTGTTTCCCTTACCCAAACTGTTCGCGTCCTTGATTGCAATATATGGGGAATATTTGATTATTACTTTGCATGACTCGCGTAATCTCAGCCATATATGTAGCTTGCATGGTTATCTCCTCGCCTTGCACGATACTTGGTAATTAAGCAAATCAACTATCTTTAATTATCAAATATTTGATAATTAATAATAATTCAATGAATATTTAGATTTGATTCAGGATTGCTTGGTCTTCAAGCAGGCTTTATTTAGCCTCTAAATAATATATTCCGAACTTATCGAAAATATAGAGCTTGGGCCACGGATATTGGCCCGGATTCTCCCGAGACACCCTTGTCTGGAAAAAATGTTAATTTTTGGTTCAAACACTCGCGCCCATATCTAAGTTTGAAAACATGAGTTATCTTTTTGATAAAAGATAGTAGATAAAAACCGGTTTGCAATTCCACGTGATCGTCACCACGTAATTATAATTTCCACAGCAATTGATCTCCTTCCACAACTTCATCATAACCGTCCATCTAGCCAATCACTTTCCGGAATTCAATTATCACAAGGCTAGAGACAAAGGGGATGATCAACAACAAGGGCATGGTGCACACTGCCTATCACCAGTGGCTCGGGATTCAATCCCCAAGGAGGAACAAACCATCTCCTTACATCCCCATCAATTGCCAACACATCATTCCAACCACGTAAACCATTTCAAGTGTAAAAAAAGATAATTTCCAAAAACATGCAAGAGGCCGCATATAAAACATAGTATATGCAAGAAAAGCATAGATGGAGTTAAAGGCATCCCCACCCTGGAACTCAAGCTTTCTCTTGCACCACTTGGCCTCAATGCAACCTTGTAGCAACCACCAACTTCACAAGATCCTACCAAGATATCGAGCCTAGATCAAATAAGCGACATAAACAACGATAAACAAGGCTAGCAATTTACTCTCAATACTCTCCGAAGAAAACCCCTCCTTTAATCTAATTTACTAACTAATAACCAGACCATTTGAGTTCCAAGAAGGAGTTGGTTTTTCAAGAAAAAGTGGTAAGAACACCTTTAAAAGACAAGTTGTTAAAAGCTAGAAATAGAGTTTAAAAAGGAATTGTCAACGGTCAAGGAAAATTGTTCAAAATACTATAGGTAAATTCTTAGGAAAATTTTGAAAGGAGGATGGTTTAACAACCAACTCAGTAAGATTGAAATGGTTATTGAATTTCAAGTGAAACCATTTAAAGAGTAAAGGTTTTAAAGGCTAAAGTAAAAAATGTGCAGATTCTTTCTACAAATATCAGCTTCTGTACACATATTTCAAAATTCCATAACTAATTCTAGAAAAATGATTTTAAAGTGATTCAAATTTTGAAACGTTCATCTCTTTTTCTACTATTTTTCTCTAGGAACTGATCCCAAATTCCCAGCGATTTAGCTCTAGTTTCGAAATGAATGCAGCTGGGTCAGATTGTACCAAAAATTGAAAAATTGTAGAAAGTTGTTCTCTTGTTCAAAACTATTTTGGTACCCAACATGGCTAGTTAAGTAGACTCTGAGACACCCACGGAATGTATCTAAAGCTTCTAAAGACCTAGAATTTCAGTCATCTTCTAATACTATAAGGGGAGGTATTGTAGCTCAATAACAAGATGTTTTAAAACATGATGTTTGGACAACAGTAAAACGAATAAACTCTTGGATCAAGCACGATTTTAATGTTCAAGATATAACCATGGTCTAGTGTAATTCTAACACATCAGAATGAGTGAGAAAATCAAGTTAAAAGCAACACGATACCAACAACAATTGTAATAGGTTTGTAATCTTCAAGAGTTCGTAACAACAACTAAAATAAACACAGTGTTAAGGAAATGATGATACTCACCAAAGACCAACAAAAAAGGTGAGTTTTCTTGAGCGCTTCAATTGGAAAGAGAGATAAGGGAGTTGATTTGATCGAGCTCAGTTGCAGGCCAAGAAGTTCACTCGATCTCGGACATACAGAGTGAAACAGAAATTTCTCAATATGTAGAAGAGTTGTTTGAACGTATTGAGCCTAAAAATTGAGGAAATAAATAGGAAATTGATACTTCAAGAATCTTACCAACTATTAGTATCAGTCTCAAACAAAATGTGGGGGATTCGGGTAGAGCAAGAGAAGGAATTCAAGCAGAAATTCAGAGCAGGCTCGCTTCTAAATAGCTCCCACTTTGATTGGTGTACAGGTCTCAAAATGACTCCAATGGAGCTAAAATTTGGAGGTCAGATAGAAGAGACAGAGACGAACAACTTTAATGAAGGAAGAATTTTGATCGGAGGTTCTGAACTAGGCGTTTTAGAGCATACAAATGTACTAATATGCACAAGAACGAGAGGAAGGGTGACAAGAGAGGGATGAATGACAATCTCTGGCTTGGTGACAGGACCCGCCCCGGATTTCACCCTGAAATCCGAAGTTGACCTGCGGGGCCCACCTTAGAAGAAATTTTGCCAAAAATTTGGCAGAACTTCCCCTAAAGTGGACAACCCAAAACCTGTAGAAAGAAAATTTATACTCCTAAATCAATCCATCCTTATCCTCCTGAAGCCACCTGCTCCCCAGACCACAACTCCAATTTCACAAATAACAGTCTCAACCCAGTGAACCCACATTAGAAGAATAATTCCACAGGTTATCAGAGCAATACTATTTCGTTAGGTAACAAAGATCACAGAAATAGAATGAGTACGCGGAAGCAATGCTGTTGGCTATGCCTCGACTCCATGTACGCCCGACCTCAACTAATTTCGCCTGCAAACTGGGCATTTGAAACCGAAGGGCCCAGGGGAAAGGTATTGAAAACACGTTAGCGTGAGTGGACAAAATAAATAATTTAATATGAATAAAACAAAATAAAACTTCATACTTTCCCACATTTTTCGATATATCAAATCCAGATGCATGCAACATTTATAAAACACTTAAGAAAATAATCCGAAAAACGTTGAACTCCAGAAAACCGACTAGCCCCGCTAGCCACAACAACCGAGTAAAAGATCGAAATTTCAATACTCGAAAATATAAGACCAGCCCCGCTGGTTAAGCGAAAATCGAGCTAGCCCCGCTAGCTAAGTAGTAAAGTGAGTAGGGGGAAGGCGATAGCCATACAAGTGAGCCTCCCAGGCTTGGGTGATAGCCTCCCAGGCTAAAATACTCCCATGACTCCCGTAATATACCCTTACGCCACTAAGTGTAGCGATAGGATACCGGGCTACAGAATTACTGTCACATAGACAGTAACCTGCGCCACAAAGGCGGAGGGCTACGGTGATCCCATCACCGCGCCACAAAGGCGGAAAATCAATGCTAGCAATGATAAGTCACCCAAAGTATGGCAAAAGAAAATCCGAAAACCTCATAAATCCATAAAACTTCCCCAACTCTCGTAAATAAATTCCCATGACGTGTCCCACACGTCCAGATCATCTCGAATTCAAAGTAAATAGGCAGAAATAATATTATTCGTAAATCGGAACAAAATCCATTTCCAAAATCATCAACAAGGCATTCTCAATGCCAAAACCGAAGTCGATATAAAAAGAGGAAATACAACTCCATCGAAATCCCATTTGAAACTCCTTTAAAAGTCTCAAATCGAAATAAAATATAATTAAAAGTATAATTCCGGAAATCCCCTCGGAAATAAGATAATTCGTCAAATAAGATTATAAATCATAATCGACTTCGGAAACAAATCATTATCGAAAACACTTATATGAGATAAAGCGAAATCAATCTCAGAGATTAAATCACACGCTTGCAATGTAAATTGATAAATAAATGGAGCATATTCAAAGAAATAAATGCATGCATCATTTACTTAAAAACAAAAGTCCACTCACAGTACTATTCCGACGATCACGCATTCGTGTTCCATTATCGAGCAATAGCTCGGTACGTCGTCCTGTACACGATTATATTCCGTGAATAATTATTCAACAATTTAATATGATTCCTAAACTCAATTCCTCATAAATTACATCTCCCATTCTCCTCGGATTCAACCCAAATTATACCACTAATACTAATTCATTATCTTAAAGGTTCCAAGTCAGAACCGAGAGATATCCGACGGTCGGATTCTCGTAATTTGATAATCGAAACCCTAAACTTCAAAAATTCATAATTAATTCCAAGCTTCTCCAAAATTCACCAAACTTCACATACAAGCTCTATGATAATTATAGAATTTAACTAGCCAGAAATTGAAATTAAAAAGCTACCCTAGCCGCCGCTACCGCCGCCCATAGTGGCGGCGCCGCCGCCACCGCCACCATCTCCGATGGCCACCAAAATTTGGCAGTAGCACCTTCTCAACACACCCATTAATTCTTTCAACTGTGACCAAGTTAGAAAAAGAGCGGAAGTACCTCAACAATTAAGGAGAAGTTTGAATCCGAATTGTGAATAGTAACTCAGAATTTCAAACCTTCGATTCGACCTCCACACTGCAAATCGTGGCTCAAGGCTAGGGGCAAAACAATCCTTGGCAAAAACCGAACCTTCGATGGTGATTTGGTGGCCGGAGACGGCCGAAAACGGCGGAAATCGGCGAAAACCCCCAACTGCTACAGTAAACTTTCACGGGCCGATGCCTCGTTTTCCGGCCAAACCGCCGTGAGCTACCACCACCGGTGCCAAGAGGGGGCGGAGGCGAGTCCAAAGATGTCGGCTTTATGCCACCAGGTGGCCGGAGGAGGGAGAAGGCCGGAGTTGCAGGCGAGCGAGAGAGAGCGATAGCTCGGGGAGAGAGAGAGGAAACGCGGGGAAAGGGGAGAGAGAGGAAAATTACCCAGCAACAGTAAATTTTCAAATTTATACTTTCTACCAATGAACAGTAACTTTACTATTTCGCTTGTAACTTTTGCATACGAACTCCGATTTTTACGCACTACATATGCACGCGCTCGGTTTAACGTCCTCTACGACTTCCATGAACAACATTTTCTCAAATTTTGGCCCGATCTAAATGTCAAATTTTAGGGCCACTAAAATTACTTAAACGACAGTAAAAGTGGAAGTAAAGGCCGTTTACCGTCCAAATGACTAGTAAACGGGTGAGTGAAGATACGGGATGTTACACTTGGATACTCCCTTTTGAAGGCCTGGGATGGTTTTCCAGGAGAGGTTGCCCTTTGCATGGTGGCAACGTGGAATGGAGAAGCTGAACTAGGTTCTCCTTTCTCTTTGCCCAATTTTGACGTGAACAAGAAAAGAAGAAGGCTGGGCTTTGCGTGTGAGGGAGGAGACTCAACTTGGGGAAAGCAAAAGAATTGAATTAGATAAATCATGGGGTAAGAAAATAGGTTGTAAAAACCAAAATGAGGGGAAAATAAAAGTAGGATAGATAAATACAAGAAAACTCAAAATTAAAATGTTGGCAAGGCTAAATAAGAATTGGGCCTTACCAAACTTGTATTTAGATAGAAAAATGGGAAGGTATGTTTTGTCGGAATTTTGCTTGAGTTTGAAAAATATATATTGAGTAAATAAGTAGTGTTTTTGAAAGTCGAAGTCGGAGGGATGGTTGATGAGTAAGTGTCGGGTAAGGTGAATAGAAATTCCACCAATTGTTAAGAAATAAAGTAAAATAAAAAAATTATAAATGCACGCACAAGTAGATTTCAAAATTATGCAAAGACGCTATCATGAGCTATAAGAACCTTATTGGATCAAGGGAGATGTTCAGGTCAAATGTCCACTAACTTATTGGGCTAGGTTCACTAGCATACCCGTTTGTTGGGTGTCCAAAGTAAATTATGGACTCTAACCTTAAGCTATTTTTGTGCTTAAGGCCCAAGGCCAAACAATTTCCAAAAGTCTAGCCAAACAAAGGTCGCGAAAAATTATCTTGTCCAAAAGTGACGTTCGGAATTTCATGGGGTCTACAAGGTAGAAAAAGAAAGGGTAGAGGAAAAAAAGGGTAAATTTAGAACTTTACTGTGAAAATATGGAGAGGAGGTCTAAATAACAATTTAGGAGGTATGAATAGAACTCCCCTTCATGATAATTAATGGAGAGAAAACAAAAATTATTCTAAAATTAAACTCTTTTAGATCCATTATGATATATATAGAAATTTGTGATTATGATAAAGTTTAGCTTAATAATTTTTATATTGATTTAGGGTAGTGTTATACGCACACCCCCTCTATTTATCTATTACTTTAATTTAATTTAATTTTTTTTTACAAATTACCCTAACTACCCTCTCTTGTAATTATGTTTTTTTTTTTCTTCTTTTTGGGTGATTCTAGTTAGACCTCCTCATTTGCTATTTAGACCTCTTATAATTTTTGTAAAATTTTATTTCCTATTTTATCCACTAAAAAAAGAAGAAGAAGAGAAAGAATTTCCTATTCACAAACCCAACTATTTGATCTTTCATGCAAAGAGACCTGAAAAAACAACAAGAATTGGTCTTTGGGCATGGATCCGAGAAGCCAAACCCTCCATTTTCAGCAGGGGAAAAAGTCACAAACAGTACCCCAATTTAAAGTCATTCTACACTTTGGTACCTCATCTTCTAAATATATCACTTTGGTATCTCAACTTATTATTTATGCATAAGATTCATACACGCCGTTAATGACACCGTTAACTCAAGTGCTATGTAGTTTTTTGCTATGGGTATTTTCGTCAATTTATGCTTTCCCACAAAAAATTCCATGGGAGAGGATCTAAAATTCCTTTCTTTTTGCTGAAAATAAATCTGTCATCAAGGAAAATATTATATTTGGGTTTATGGAAGATCAATTTAAGTTATTATACTGAAAATTTTGACTTACTGTTATGATTTCAGGAAACATAATAATTAAAATGAGAAGAGGTGAGAAATTTATCATTTTCAGCCTGCTAATTCACAAATAGAGTGTGATCTAGATAACATCAGATTGTCTTCTAGCTTTATTAATTGTTGATTCTATATCATCTTATTTTAGCTCTTCAAATGTAATTTGTTGGGTAGATACTAGTTTTCTTTCAAGTTTAGGGTTTGAGTCTTTTCCCTTTTAATTGAAGAACTCTTCAGACAAAGAAGGAAAAATGCTTGTTCAATTCATTATGCATAATCAATTTCAATACCAATCATAGCAGATTGTCTCTAGTAGAGTTGTAGAAATTGCTTGAAACTTTTAGTATTTATGGTTGTTGTAGTTATTTGCTTACTCTTTAAACATAGATCCATGGTTATTTGGTTTCATCTGCAATGAAGAAAGATGTAACAAGTGTTTTTGTTTTTTAATAAAAATAAATATGAATTAACGGAGTGATCAGTTTTTGTTAAATGGCAAATACCATGAGATTTTTGGTGGGAAAATCTAAATTGACGAAAATACCCATGACATAAAGCTACATGACACTTGAGTTAACGGTGTTATTAACGGCGTGTATGAATCTTATGAATGAATAATAAGTTGAGGTACCAAAGTGATATATTTAGAAGATGAGGTACCAAAGTGTAGAATGACTTTAAGTTGGGGTACTATTTGTGACATTTTCCCTTTTCAGCAGCAAAATGAGCAAAGAATTCATCAAATCATGCTTTCATATTCCATATTTTCTTTTTGCGCGTAACAAATTCTCTATTTCATTCAAATTTAGAAAAGATCATCACATTATCATCATAATTGCACTTCCCTCCAAAAAGGTTCATTCTTTACCTCATTAAACATTATTGATGCATCAAAAATCCTAAATAAAGACCAATTCTTTGTGCGAAGCAATCCAATTTTGGTACCTCTCATTTTCTCAGACCCAAGAAGTACAGAGCTCACTAAACTTAATTCAATATCATGTTTTGCTCCGATTATCATTTCAATTTATATAAAATTATAAATATGGATTTGGCAAGCCTTCAATTTGAACCTCAACCCAACCACATACTTAGCTGATAAGTCCCGATTCAATCTCAGATCAAGAACAAGTAGTCAATGATTATGGAAGCCATTATTGTTTATATAGAGCTTGGGTAGAAAAATAATGAAAAATAAAACTTGTTGATCAATCTCCATGACCTTAAAAAGAATAATAGAGAACCTTAGGTGGGTTGAACAAAAGAAAGAAGAGGATTTGACTCTATTGAAGAGAGCACACGATTAAAAGATGCATTTTTATTATTATTATTTTTTTTAAATTTATTGAAGGGGTAAATTAGGAAAAAATAATTTACAAAAATTAGAAGAGGTTCAAATAGTAAATTGAGAGGTTTGAATAGAAGCTCCCTTACTTTTTTCTATTTGGCAAGTCAATCATCTCCAAATCCTAAACCCTTATTTTCCTGCAGACACAGAGAACTTCAAAACTCTTTGCAATTTTCTCTTTTCTTTTCCATCATAAACTTTTCTAGAATAGTCATTATATCTCTCTAACATGATGCTTTGAAGTTTAATTATAGCAGAACAAGCAACTTTAAACCCATCTTTGGAAAAAAAAAAAAAAATTTACATCTGATTTGCAATGGAGACATGGAAGGAAAATATGAGTTTAGTGATCATTTGAGCCCCTTTGAATTCATTATTCCTGGTAAGATTCTAACTGAAATTATTTTATGTATTTCAATCCATCGCTCTCCACTGAAAAGATCAATTTCTTAGCAAGTTGGTGGACTAGGAGCTTTAAATTTGTGAGTTTTGTTCGTCTTAGTTTGATTTTGGTATGACTTGCTTGCTAATCATGGTTTTGACTTGAGTTTATTGATAATTTTGAATTTATTGACACTCTGATTTCATTTTGATTTTAGTCATATCATCACTCTACAAAATGATTTATGTCATTGGGAATAGTGTCTTGAATCAACGTTGCTTAATCAGTGTTGAAACCTAAAAAATCACAAGTTCAAAAATTACATGGTGATGGTCTTTCAAAATAAATCAGAAAATGGGAGCCAACTACAACGTTGGTGCACAATTACATGCTCGTACAACCAGTTGTGAAAAACAAAAAAATTACATTTAGTTGGTAAGCTCGTAGAAGTTGGTAAGATTTGACCAAGTTCAAATCATAAGCAAATGAGATATGCTACTATTCAAATTTTTGTTGGCTTTGAAAAATTCAAACGTGAAGCAAACAAGAATACATTGCTACTCAAAAAAGTCAAAATACAGTTGGAGATAAGCTTCTCATTCAAAATTTAAATACAAAGTCTGGGGGGCTATCACATATCCAACTATGTTGCTATATAAAAGGTAGCAACGTGAAACACAGGGAGGATGTGTAAAGCAGTAATCAGAGGCCGTATTTCTGCCTAAACAGTGAGTGAAATTTAAAGAGATCCAGCAGCCAGGCAAGCTTCAAGACAGAATCTCAGGTATACTTCACGTCCATGCTATGCTTCTCTTCTTTGAGAGGGAAACGTGTCGGTCCAGCACTCTTGCTTCAAACAAAAGGGGGCTGTTCATGAACAACCTATACCCTTCTTTTGTTGGCTACCAGAAACAATCATGGTAGTTCATGAACGGTCGAGCTTTCAAGCTCCATTGAGATCTCGATCCTCCTTAATTAAGACTATTACTGTCGTTCAAGAACGGCCAAGGTAACATACAATATGGCTGCTGCAATTTGCAGTCTTGGAACACAAAGCCATCCATGTACAACCGAGTTCCAATGCCAAAATTAGGCACAGAACACTGCTGTAAAATCACATTCACCTCCTCCCAAAATAAATGAAACCAGCCACCACCAAAGAGCTTTTCAGCCTTTTGTCTTCCCATTCACCATGATAATAAAATGGCCTCGCACAATTTCCAAACAAGCCATACAAACCTAAAGGAAAACATACCAAGTAAAATATAAAAGAAAATGATGTCTTGCCGGTGAAAAGCTTGGTGGAGGAACAATTAAGGCCTGCACACAAATATAAAAGCAATTGTCAAAGTGTGGATGCAAGTTAATTAGAAGACAAGGCTCAGATGCTCAGAAACAAAATTAAAGTATTGCTTTGTTGAAGCGGTGGTCTGATCAGTAAAAGACAACGAAGTGCAGCAAGGTCAATCCTTGAAGCAGTGGTGAACAAAGAGTACAAAGAGTAATGTTGTAGGTGTCAAATAAATAAGCCTACCTTGCCAAAATATTGATTGTGGAGTGTACATACAGCCTATATCACATACCGCCAAGTATAAGCAACGACCTCATAGGTAGGCCCCGCGACATGGTAAGCCCCGCCTATGGCATACATCCGGTAGTCCGACACTCGAGCTACCTCGCTATGGTGGAGGTCTGCCGTTACCTCGTAGGGAGGACACCCTCCCATGATCTCCAAGAGCCTTCAAGAGAAGCAACATGTGTATTGTATCCCACATCGGAAATGTAGAATAGAATGGGACTTCCTTTAGCTATAAACGGAAGTCCTCCCCTTCTTAGATAAAGATGGGATCCATGATCCCCACACTTGTATCACTACCAAAGGCTACTTGGCCTCACTACTAGTGGAATCTCTAAATGGACGTAGCCTTGCCTCAAGGGCAAGGTGAACCACTATACATGCTTGTCTCCCTCTCTCTCTCTTTCTCTCTCTCTTTCCCTCTCCCCATCATGATCCATGCTTAGTTCTTGTTTCGTATTCTCACATAGAAACATGGAGAAATGGTCAAGACATGCAAATAATGACAAATAGTTTGATTATGTATAGTTGAATGAGAGCTTGTTGAAACATGTTGCAGATCAAATCTGTCAAATATATATATAATTGAACAAGTGTGCTATAGGTTGATTTTGAATACAAGTTAGACTAAGAAATACAATAACTATGTGCTCATCTCTCAATCTCAATCAAACAAGATGCTCCATATAATTGAATAAATGTGCTACAAGTTAAGCATAAATAATTGATTATGAAATTATGGTGTAGACTCTAATTAAGGTGAAATCATGCTGCAGCTCTGTTCTAAACAACAAAATGATGAGAGCGAAAAAGTATACTTGATTCCAAGTGTGAAGCGGTGGTCTACAGGGTCAACAAGGAAAGTGATTGATTATGTGTGCACAGAAGCGGTCGTACCAGATTGGAGAGTCACTTCAGCTTTTTGCTCTTGTACACGAATTAAAATTGATCAACCGCTGGAACAAGCTTTGAACCTACACCAGTCAAAAACATTGGGAATTTTGTCAGTATTCAGAATAAAGAAAGCCCAGTGGAGACGAGACGAGAAAGAGAAGCTTTACCCAATTTCTTTCTCTACACAGGTGAGAAGTCTCAGATTCTTCGCTTAGGAGAACAAGTGCTGAATCAGAGACGACAAAGACCTCCCTTTTATGCGGAGTATAAGAGGACGTCTCTGCCTCCAAGTCGAATTGAAAGCCATGCCATTCTTTGACTCGACCTCTAACTCGATTTGGTGATCTGAACTCTCTCAACCTTATCGAGACTCCAAGAACGAGTAGCCTGGAGCTTTTCTTTTGGTTATACGAGTTGGGCTATCTTTATTGGGTTGGATATCCAAATTTGTGCAAGGTCTATATTGGGCTTAAAATTGGGTATATATAGATGCAGAATGATGGGAGTCCAATTCATGGGCCTGTTGAATCACTCATCTACGAATTTTGAAGCCCATTTTCAAACAGTTGATCTCGATGTTCGGGCCTGGCCAAATTCATTTGTTGACAACACAAAAGCCCATTACATGGCCCAGTATAAAATTCAACACATCGGATGCCCAAATTAAATTCGGGTGTCGGCAGAAGAAATACATCCGACGGATTCAAAAATAAATATATGTACATCCGTTGACACAAAAATTCTCCCAACACTAGAAATACATATTCTTATGAACTACGATCCCACAATGGGTACGTAGGCAATCTAGTGACCCACTAGATGCAATCGCAAGTCCAAACAGAATCCATGACTCCACCAGTCAAATTCTTCCAATTTGAATCCCTGACTCCACCAGTCAAATTCATCAAATCCGAATCCCTAACTTTACTAGTCAAATTCATCAAAACAGAATCCCTGACTCCATCAGTCAAATTCATCCAATCCGAATCCTTGACTCCACTAGTCAAATTCATCCAAACACCAGAAAGGTCAAATCACTCCCAAAATGACCTCACAAATCGAATCCTTAGTTCACTCTCACCAAATTCGTCCAAACACTATTCCTATTCCAAAAAATAATACTCTAATGCGTCATTCACCGATTGGAATTCTTGAACTACGAATGGCTTGATCCCTCTCCAAGGGTACGTAGGCAACCCATTCAGATATCCGGGTGCATCCACAAAAACAAACAAACACACATCCACAATTGGTTTCTTCATAAATTGAATCAAATGGTGTTTCCCTGTAATAAGGGAATATAATTAAGAAACACATTCTGTCTTGAATGGGTCAAACCCGAAATAATAAAGACTCTATTCTGTAAATGAATACGAGTGAAATTATGTTGGGTGACATTTACGCTCACTGTGTGCAATTTTTCCTCAATAATTAGATGTGAGCAAGGACTAAAATATCGATATTTTCACCGATATTTCAGCGATAATATCATTTTTTTAGTCCCCGAAATTATCGTGTATACCAACATAATATCGAGAGATATTTACGATATTTCGCGAAATATCCCGATATTTTCCAAAATGTGCGATATTTGTCGAAATTTAGGGAATATTCCAAAATATTCCTGAAAGAAAATCCAGCAAACCTTGAACATACACAAGTTTCGAACCTGTGCCCTTCCAAAATAAAGTAGATGCACCCATCAAACCTTGATCATACACAGGTTTTACCACTTTTATATTAGAATGTATTTTCCTTGGATTACTAATTTTTTTTACAATTAATTTAAACTTCTAAAATATAATTTCTAGCAATTTTGTATTTTTAATTTGTTGACTCTAACATTTCTAAATAGTTTAATGCTTTACAAGATCTCCTAAATACTTTTGTCATGTTTTCGTAATATTAATTTGTTGTATTTGATTGAATAGTTCTACAACTTTACTAAATCTCTAATTATAATTGATACCATATATTTTACCGGTGGCAACATACGTACTCTACATTACTATAATTCACTATGAAATGAAGATTTTAAAGCATATTTTTTTTCAAATATAATAGATAATGGAACAAAGAAATTGCTCACAAAGTTTCACTCAGAATTTCAATAATTTTCTCTCAATTTCCACCTTTTTTTTGTTGAAAATTTATGGATATTGATATTTCCGTCAAAATCTCCATTTTTCAGAGTATCGATATTTCCTCAATACTCGATATTTTAGTCATTGGATGTGAGAGGTTTTGGATCTCCTTTAGTTTAGGTGATATAGTTATATCTTTCTTCAGTTTTGTATAGCAGTCATGATGACACACCGAAATCCCCAAACTCAGTTACATTTGAGCCCTAAACTTTGCCACACTAATTGCAGAACTTTTGACAGATTGCACTTCGTCCTATCCATCAGTTTTTTTTCCTAATCATCGATGACATTCACGAGAAAAATTGATTTATTGTATAATGATGTTTAATTCATGATTGACTTGCCAAAAAGAAAAAAGAAAAAAATATAACTAAAAGAGAGGTAGTTAGGGTAATTTGTAAAACAAATATTGTATTAATGTAATAGAAAAACGGAAGGGGTGTGTGGATAGAGAAAATGGGTATGCAAATAGCACCACCCTTGATTTATACACACACATTGATTTTATATAGAATTTTGAGATTTGAAGATAATTTAGGTAGTTTGAGTGGTGTATTTAATAAAATGATGGAATAAGAAATCAAATGGGTGGTGTATTAAGTAAGGGAAAATTCTACAATATGTTAACGTATGACATGCATACAATTGCCTTAAAAGTGATAAAATGAGTCATCAAAATAGTAATATTAGTCCTCAAAGTAGTAACATCAGTTTTTAAAGTGGTAAATTTTCTTAGTTACTACATGAGTCCTCAAAATAGTAATATTAGTCCTCAAAGTGGTAACATGAGTCCTTAAAGTGGTAAATTTTCTTAGTTTACCATATGAGTCCTGAAAATAGTAATATTAGTCATCAAAGTGATAACATGAGTCCTTAGAGGGGTAACAATAGTTGATGTATGAGAAATGTTAACATACCATAGCTTTACCCTTAAGTAAGAGGTGTGCATTAAGTATTTAGGAATGTGGGAATAAAATTTCTCATAAAAGAAGAGTAGTGACAAATGATCAAACGACCAGTCTAATTAGGTTGAAATTTCATTATATTGATTTGAATTGATAAATGGGTTTCAACTCCGAAATTGGCTGAAAATTTTGGTTAATCTAACCTAATATGTCGCAATGATTGCAGAATATCAAAAATATTGGCAAGAATTCTGAAATTGTGACAATATTGGAAAATATCCATTGATATAGTCTTCGTTAGTGGAATTATTATCGCAACCTTGAAAATATGAAATTGTTGACTTAACGATTTATTTTTGATTTTTCATTCCTTAGAATTATTGCAATTAGCATTTCTAGGAACCCATATCTTTTGTTTCCATCGACATTCTTTTGAAAATATCTCTCAAACTTTTGATTCTCATCCTCTAACCTCATAAAAACCTGCTTAGACTTTACAACAATTTTCAACATAAATTTGGTTGAATTCCACCTTGTGCACATATTGAAAAAAGACAATTTCCCTTGTAATTAATAATGTAAGGATAAATCAATATTAACGATAGAGTCCAAGTTATTGGCACTAAAACAAGCTAACATATTCTTATTTATCAGAAAAATTTCTAAGTTTGGTGCCTGTATGTAAAATGTGTAGATCTTATTAGGGATGATCGAGCTCGATTTCAAAATCTCTTAGAGTATTAGAGAGCACAAAAAATGTTTGCTTGTCTGAGTCATGAGGAAGGTCTTGAATAAACCATTCCGTTATCAGCTCCTGAAGAAAAATACTCTCAAGAAAAATATAGATGTGTAGAGTTAATATCTACATGTAATGTCTTCGGAGACCTGAAAATGAGTATTGACCCACTAGAAGACATAAATTTCACCCCATGCAGTTTCAAATGTTGTAGATTTGTGCTTATGAATACATATGCAGGTAATTTGAAAAAAAAAAACCCCGTCGTAACCTGGATTGAAGAACACTTCAAAGTTCATCCCAAAATTCACTGTAGTTATTCCATGGAGCAAACTCTCAATTGGTTGATGGTTGTCATAAGGGTGGCATTTGAAGATGAACCTTGATTGAGTATTGAATTTCTCTAAATAATGCAGAGCCTCATAATTGACTATGGTCTTTAAATTTTGTTCATCATGAACGATTGAGTAGAGTTCTTTATTTAACTACATAGGGCAGATAAGCATGCAAACTTGAATTGCTGACTCTAGCTTACTAGGTGCCTAGAAAGGAGAGTGTGTGTGAGAGAACCTCTTCAAACTCCCCATCCTTGATAAACAAATCAAAATATATCAAACTTGTCACTCAACACATTTGGTTAAACAAACTACTTTTGAACTTTTAGGTTAGGGGTTAGTCCACATCAATTTCTCTTGCTGATTGTGGTCAAATGACTCAGCTACTACTACGAATTTATTTCTCTTGTTAATAGGGTTTCCACTTACCGTAGGGCCCACAGTCTCATTTTGAAATTGGTCTTGATTTGGAACAAAATTGGGCCCATGCTCTAACATCGGGTGTCAAATTTATGAGACCAACACCCGCTTAGAAACATTGTTGGAGAGCGTAAGTGCTATTTGGGTCTCAAAATAGCACCAGCCCTCCCATTATTGGAGTTGCCCTAATTAGACTTGAATACCTTTTTACTATACGACTAATTGTAAAAATTAAAATATGAGTGCTACTACACCTAAGAATATTTCAATCACTTGAGAAGACCTCAATTGCACTACTACTACTATATCATTGCTACTACAACGTCAAAGAGCTTAAAATCTCTATGCTCAAAATATTTAATTTAATAAAATTAAGAGATAAAAAAATAATTTAACAAATAATAGGTAGCAACTTATAATATAGAATGTCGAGTTTTGTAAAGGAGACTTGTAACTAAACAGTTTTAAAGTAGGGAGAATTCCACAAATAGTCACTCAACTATGACTCATTCGACACTTTGGTCACTGAAGTTTCAAGGTGACTTAAGTGATTGACAGTGTAATAGTTGAGTGACTAAAGTGATATATTTGAAACTTCAGTGACCAAAGTGTCGAATGAGTCATAGTTGAGTGACCATTTGTAAAATTTTCCCTTTTAAAGTAATTGGCGGATGCGTTACTCGATGAGCTGTGATTGTCTTTAAATTGTGAGTTGCAATAAAAATCTTAGGTTTGAAGAGCCCTCCACTCGTGGGTGACAAGCTTAAGAAATAGTATGCATGTTATGTTTAACAATATGTCAAAGTTTCAAAGCAAAAGCAACAAGTGAAACTTCCGAGAGTTTTCAAATTTTGTCATAGACTTCTGATTTTTTCTTTTTCAAAAAAAGAAAAAGAAAAAAAAGGAAGCATAGAACTCCCAAAACGTCGGCACCGGGTCCCTATGAACGGCTCACAAAGGTTGTTCAATAAAGTAGGAACTAATCATGGCCGTCCAATACACTGTTTATTTCCTCCCAAGGGCTTACACCATTCAGTACGTCATTGCCGGTTCGCTTCCCTCTTGTTCTCTACTCCACTCCCTTCTGAGCCCAAATTGTGAACCCTAGCCCTAACAATTTCGGGCCTCACCGGCTTCAAAACCCGACGCCAGTAGCCGCTGTATGGGTACAACCCCAGCCTTTGGACTCTTCTAAGCCAACACTAGCCACTACAACTACAACTATTTCCTTCTCATAAACCCTTGGCTCATCTTTCTGCTTCAATATTGATCATGGCCGGCGAAAAGAAGATTGAGAAAGGTAATTCTGCTTCTTAATCTTCATGGAAACTGTTACAGTTTCAGTAGGATTCTCATGTTTTTCTGGTCTGACTGTATCAGCTGAGCCTGTAGCCACTGTGTTGGCATCAGATTCTGTTTCCGGATTAGGAGAGCAACAACTGGTATGTTCAAGACGATTAGATTTCGATTTCGATTTCGATTTCGATTATTATGGTAGAATTTTGTAAAATTAGAGTAATTGATTTAGCATGATGGTTTACGAAGTCAAGTTTTGGTACTTTTGAGTTTGCTGCTCTTTTGATTTTCTCTATAAGTAGCTTCCTTCAAATTGTGTAATTCTTTTTCTAGTTTTGATGTATTCGTAGAGTAGAATTCCAAAAGAAGTAAATAACATTGGGTTTGGTTAGATTCTAGAATCTTTTTTAATTTTTTTTTTTAAAAATAATTTTTTGGCATACATCTTGGATTCAATGGACCTAGTAGCCTGACAATCTGTTCGGTCCTATGTTGGCTGATTTTTTACAACCCAAACCGACTATTTTGTGTGGACTTAAACTTATAGAGAAACTAGCACCATATAGTATATATTATGTTGATGAGGGGCCAAGTTAACAGATAATGTGTGGCTTGTTGCTCTTGAGAATAAAACTGTTCTCCATGTTTCTTTGTACGTCAGGTTTCTGGGAAAGATGGAATACCATATGATTCGATCTCCTCCATGTCTTCTTCGAGGGATGCCACCGACAGCATGAAAGGTGAGACTGATCAAGAGTCGGTTGGAGAGCATGGTGTTTACTATCCACCCACTAGCTGTTACAATTATTATTATCCAGGTCAGATGTCAGAATGGTTTTTTGTCTTTAAACATGATCTTATTAGTGGTATAGAGTTGTGCTTGTTGAAACTCGTGAATTTAGAGGCTAATTCTTTGATTGAAAACTAATTTAGGACTTGTTCGGTTGTTCCTTAAGTAATTGTCTTAAAATGTTATTCAGATTAGTCTTTTCATGACGGGTGTAAAATGCTACTTTCTGCCGGAATGTCAGAGTTAGCTTTCGGTTTGTCTTCAACAGAGTAATAATTTTTTATCTGAGCATTACCAATGAGGGGTTTAACTATGCTTTAATCAGGTGTTTAACGAAAGCCTATGGTCGATTATATACAGAAACCAAATTGTTCAATAGAAAGATAGCATTCTTTAAGTTTGCAAGCAACATTATGCCTAGACCGGACCCTAAGTCATCCTCTTTTTAATATCGATCTCTTGCATTGTGCGCACTTATTCTTTTCTGTACTTTCCAATTATGATTTCATATTTGGGGGGTAATATTACTATTGCACACTTTTGGTAAAAAAAACACCATATGATGTTTGTGACAAGTAGATGCTGTGAAATTATCTATGTACTTGGGACCATATGCACATTGCTGTCATAATTTGGTAAATTTCCATGGACCAAGTGAGTTTGATTTGTCGACTTCTAGGAGGTGGGTTTGGCTATGATAAAGGGCGTCTTGGCTGTTATTAGTGTTGACTACGGGTGCTAAAGCATTGGAATCTGATTAAAAACTTGAAACCTTTGTTTGAAAGTGGATGCGTTGACAGTTGCATGTGCTTTTACTCTCTGCAGCTTTTTCTAGTAATACATTTAATTTTGAAATTGTACTTCCTGTTAAAATTGCATACAATTCATCATCTTTCCGCTTCACTTTCTAAATGAAATTGCAACTTTCTTGGGTTTTCAGGATATAATGGATCGTATACGCAGATGGACGAACATCGCTATGCAAATGCTAATAATTCACAGGCGGTATGTTCTTTCTTTTTTCTGTCTTAATCAGCTGTTGGAAGTTTGAGATGCATTAAATTCTGTCAATACATTTCCGGGTCTGTATTAACCATTATTAATTCGAGATGCAACGGTTTTGTTCTTTTCTTGGTGCTTCTCAGGGTGTTCAGTCAGACAATGGTTCAATGGTCTATTATCTCCCCGGCTATAATCCATATGCCCCTGGAACTCTTATGGGTGTTGATGGCCAAGGTGTTGGTCAACAGCAGTATTTTTCTTCCTCAGGTTATATGCAGCCACCTGTTTCGTATGGTTCTGAAGCTATGCCCTGTTATTCATGGGACACAACATATTCTGGTGATATCTCTACAGCAACAAACTCTGGTTTTGGAAATCTAAAGTCTGGACCAGGTGGTACTGCTTTATCTAGGTCAAGTGGCTTTACGTCAGGCAAAACGAATGGAAATCTTGCTAGCAAATTTTCCAAGTCTTTCCCTTCTACACAACCCATCAAATCATTAAACAAGGTTTGTAAAGAGAAGTAAAGCAACTTTGTTTTGATATATGTCATGTCATTGAAATTTTTTGGGTACATATATTATCAGTAGCCTAATCCAGGAATCGGTTTCTAGCTAGGCAGCTTGCACTAGAGTTATTGTCTTTAAGATATGGGGCTTATTTGAGGAACCTCAGTTAAACAACTAGTAATGGAATCAGTCATTGAACTCAGGAGAAGTGAATGAGTTAATTTCATAGTTACTTTCAGCATTTATTTCCTCATATATGGCAAATTTATAAACTATAATTGTTATGCAACCTATATTACACTTTTTTATTTTATTTTAATTTTATTCTACAGGTGCCTCATTTAGGTTCTGATTTCTCAGCCAGTCTTTTGAAGGGATACCCCTCAACTGGAAGGTTCTCATCATTCACTAACCAGAAGGGTCTGTTTCCTCTTAATGGTCAAACAAACTACAAATCTAATGGGAGGATATTAAATGGAAATGACAGATTCAAGTCAAGGGAAAAATATAACAGAAATGAGGATTTTGAATCCTCAACTGAGTTGACACGTGGTCCAAGATCTCGCAACAAGATTTCTCCTTCAGACTCATCAGTTGAGAAGGAAGTATTGGGATTTACAGTCAGTAGAGATAAATACAACCTACCAGATTTTCAGACTGATTATGAAAGTGCGAAGTTCTATGTCATTAAGTCTTACAGTGAAGATGATGTCCATAAGAGCATTAAATATGATGTTTGGGCCAGCACTCCGAATGGCAATAAGAAACTGGATGTAGCATTTCGTGATGCTGAAGCAAAATCGAGTGAGACAGGCACACGGTGTCCTATATTCCTATTTTTCTCGGTAATAATTCACAAAAGAGTTGATATGGATTCACATGTGTTAGTTTTCTTGTTTTTCAAATTATTCGCCTGTTTTGAGTTTGCCGAATGTTAAACATTTGATAGCTGCTCTGGAAAATCCACTTAATATTAGAAGATCAGTAGTGCAAATTTAGGAAGGTCGTAGTGATGAGACTTCAATATAGGTTTCCCTCGTTTTATAGCTAGCAATATTTTAATTATCTAAACGATCTTTGTTGGTTTTGTTAAGTTCAAGGTGAAAGAACATTTACACATTGATTTCTGTCAATCTGTTATTGTTTTTTTTTTTCCTTTTGTTTTGACATATCCTGGCCATATAATAAAATTTCAATTTTAATTTTTGTTTACAGGTGAATGGAAGTGGGCAGTTCGTAGGCCTGGCCGAGATGATTGGGGAGGTAGATTTCAACAAAGATATGGACTTCTGGCAAGTTGACAAGTGGAGTGGGTTCTTCCCAGTTAAATGGCATATAATAAAGGACATACCTAACACTCAGTTGCGGCATATTATCCTTGAAAACAATGATAACAGACCTGTAACTTTTACCCGGGACACTCAAGAGGTACTGCCTTTTATTTTCTAAGTTTTTTTTTCTTATTTGAAGCTTACTACTTATATTCTTTCTTGGAATATACCTTGTGATTCCAAAAAAGAATATAAGTAGTAAGTTCTTCTTTTGGGGTCTACCTTGTGATTAGTGTTTCATCTCTTTGTATTTTCCTATTGAACTATCATGGATATTGATGTCAACTCTGTTAAGTCAATAGTCATTTGCTCCCCCGGGAAAGTGATGTCTTTTTGAAGAACGTGTCCTTTCCATTTTCCTTTTTTACTATGTTGGATGTCAGAGGGTTCTCTGATCTATTTTTCAAAGACGTGTTTTACAGAGGGTGTTTGAATGTATAATTATTTGCAGATTGGACTGAAGCAAGGTTTGGAAATGCTGAACATATTCAAAACTTATGCACCCAGATCATCTTTGTTAGATGACTTCAATTTCTATGAAAATCGAGAAAAGTCTCTACAAGCCAAAAGGAGCGGTAAACCTGCAACTTTAAAGATTGAAACTTACGATGATGGTGTTATCCCTGTAAGTTTTTGTTCTTTCTTTCTATCTGTTACTTTTTTCTTTTTGGTGATTATTCTATAGCAATTAATCTGTTATACCACCCTTGGAAGTTTCTTATAGAGCTCCAAACATGTAAACTATACTTGCTTTTAGGGGTTGTGCAATTATTATTAAGTGAATTTGTAGTTTGGTACCAAATAATTACTTTTCTTGCTTTCAAGTGGTGGCATTATAGTCCCAGTTGTCCAATATGCTTTCCTCACTTTCAATAAAAGTGTAAGGGAGAATATCACAAATGGTCACTCAACTTTTACCTATTCGACACTTTGGTCACTCACTTTTTAAATATATCACTTTGGTCACTCAACTTTAACTCTGTAATTCACTTTAGTTGCTTCGTTAGTTTTTTTCATTAAAGAAAAATTACTTGCCACAATATTAATGATATTTTCGTCCAACCAATTGTGAAAAATTGAGAAATTTGTATTACAATGATTGTGAGAAGTGATTAAAGTGAGATAAAATTCCCCTTGGGTGACTAAAGTGATTGACAGTGTAATAGTTGAGTGACCAAAGTGATATATTTGAAAATTGAGTGACCAAAGTGTCGAATGAGTCATAGTTGAGTGATCATTTGTGAAATTCTCTCAAAAGTGTAATCAGAAGTTTTGTTATTCTGTGGAATTTTTAGGACAGGGTGAACAAAAGATTCTGTTAATAATCTTTGATTGAAATTTTTAGGACAGGATGAGCAAAAGATTCTGTTAATAATCTTTGATTGCCAGTAGCTAATCTCATCATAATAGGAAGAAAAAATAAAAGGCATCGCAAGGACCAATTTCTGCGCCTTATTCTGAAAATTGCTGTCAAGAAAGGTCCGACTTTTTGACTTAAATTTATGAACGTTTTGCAGGAGCATATGAGTGCTGTAGGGGAAGACTTTGAAGCTGAATCAGGTGGGATCGGGATGACTTCTGACCGAACATCTCTCATTTCACTTACTAAAAATCTCTCTCTCAATGCTTGACCATGAACAGCAATGCTTTCAGAACTAGAGCCACTTTACGTGTTAGGTCTAGCTTTTAGGTTGCCTGGTTTTATTATTGTTTTCTCCTTTCTTTTGTTTTTCCCCCTATCTTTTCATTCTCTAGCTCTTCTTCAATTTGTCTTTTTAAATTCTTTTTGTGTTTTTGGGTCATTAGTTGGTGAGCAGTGAGTTGTGGTTGAATCTCTTGTGAACATTTGGTGTTTGGTAGTAATAAATTCTCTTTTTTCTTCCCCCCATTGCATGACAAGTTTGTGAGCCATGTGTATGATTTATAAACAATTTTTTTATTTTATTTTTCATGCTTAACTTTACCTCGGCATTCATAGGTTGACAAAACCTTTGCAAGTCATCTTTGTTGGCAAATTAGTAGTCTGCAAAAGTAATTAAACCAATTTTCTTTTTCAATGTCATTAAACAAAGTTAATTTGTTAATGAACTTCACTGTTGTCGACAAAAGTAATCAGACAAATTTATTTCTTTTAAAGAACATTTGTGGCAAAGGTCATCTCTAAAATTTTCATTTCTTGATGAGGAATGCCGATTACAGGTACGGGGGCCCATTCCATTTTTGAAGCCATTATGTATTAATGTAATTTTAGCAATATGTATTAAAGTAAAAACCTGCAGAACTCCAATTACACCAAGAAAGAGAGGTGTAAAGCCGAAAGGACTGATTCACCAATGTTTTAAGAACACGGGTCAACTGAGACGACACAGAATAAAGGAGGAGCAGCAAACACAGTTTCATACCATAGGATATAGAAGAGGAATCAACAAAGAGCAAGCCAGGAGTGATGAACTTAAGCAGGCAGCACTAAATCTCTCATTTCAGGAGAGTCTTCACAATTGATTTCACATTCAACTTTTTCAGGTCTGTATAGGACTGCCCACACCCAACAAACATGACTGGGGCTCCAGATATTTAAACCACGGACAGTGCAGCTCCAACCTATAAGATACATGATTCAGTAATTCACCATTTCAAGTATAATCTAAGCAAAGAAAGAAGACAAACAAATATCCAAAACCATTTGCAGTTTGCTTACCTTATCGTCAATAGTATCAAACTTAGTGAGTAATATTCCATCTATCAATCAGCCAGTTTCTGCAGGACCAAGGAGGGTGGCTTTAGTAACCAAACATTGAGAAAACAATGATACAAAAAACAACATAAATTGGAATTAAAAAAAAAAAAAAAAAACCTGATTAAACTTTGAAAGCTGATCAACAGGATCATTCCCAACCAATGCCTCTCCAACAAACAAGACAAGATCTGGATTGTTAATGTACATAAGCTTTGACAGTGCCCTCATTAATGGTTCATTATCCTGAAAGGCACAATAGGAGATAACTTTAGGAAAAAGACATCAACAGGCTACACATAGCCCCAGTAACACATCAAGTGTAGTTGGCAATTGAAAGTACTTCAGTAGGTAACTTTAGGCAGACATGAAACAACAAACGCTGTGAAAGGACTAGATAACAAACTACAATTATAGACATACGTTTGCTCAACCATTGCAATATAGAACCAAACAACACGGTACCTGCATTCGACCAGCTGTATCAACAAGAACCACATCAGAACCACTCAGTGTGGCCTCCTGGATTGCTTCCTTAGCAACAACAGCAGGATCTTTCTCATATCCCTTTTCAAAAATAGGGATCTGATACAGAAACTTGGATACAAGTTAATTATTTAGACTGAAATAGTATTATAATTAACTTTATCCTCTGAAACTAAAATCTACCCAAAATGTCATACCGCATGAGTACGCAGTTGCTCAACAGCCCCTGATCGGAATGTATCACAGGCAGCCATCATAACACTGACCTGATGCTGCTGAAGCCAATAAGCAACCTGGGAAGAGCAACATGTCAATAACCATTTGTGTATAGAGGCATTCAATAATGTCAAAAATTGGATTTAGCTCAACCTTGGCCAAATTAGTAGATTTCCCGACTCCATTGACACCAACCAAAACAACAACATAAGCTCCTTGGCAGCATGCACGTCCCTCAGTATATCAGTAGAGCGCCTAGGGGTTAATATACGAACAAGAGCTTCTTCCATTGCTGCCTGCAGTTATGTTTACAGATGTTAGTCTTCCAACTTATCAAAACTAGGAGAACCAAGCTCATAGATGAAAATTGGAGGAATGAAAAGTTGACAGACTTGAACAGTAGAAGATATTCTTGTAAATGAACCAAACTTTTTACCCTCGAGACTAGCTGCCACTGATTCACAGAGCTTCTAAGCTATCTCCTCAGCCTAAGAATGGAACAGCACAGAAAGCAAATTAGATGGCTTTATCAGGTTCAAAATCATTGTACCAGTACTGAACACAGCTGTACCATAAATAGAAAAGATTGAAAATTACTCATTACAAACTTCAGCATAAAGACGGGGAAAGTGCTATGTAAAAGTCTAGAAGAACTTACCACATTCTTGGTCATGAGCCTATCCTTCAGAGCTTTTAAAGCTGGTTCCAGATCTGACCTCTCCAAGTTTCCCTTGCCTGCAATACTGAATACAAACACGAAAAAGATGCATAAAATTTGTTGTGTATTTCCTCCCCCACAAACCTTTTCAGTTATAAACTGCCAAGTAAACTATTCACAATGCTATCCCCAATATATAGAACAAATTGTTTTGATTTGGTGATGGAGCAACGAATGCCATTTCCAATTCGAAATTTAATAAACTATAATCATACAAAATTATGATTTCTGACCCTAAAAGATTAGAATTTTTATGCTCTCCTTGGCCTTGCAAGGATTCAGTTATATATTCTGTAGAATCAAGGTTATGTATAAAGATATTAAGAACTAATAAGCTCTTTAATACAGTAGACTAAATTCAGATAAATCAAACTCCATGTCATTTGCCATATCACCTTGTTGTATGTTGATATCATGCATATACACAATTAATCTAAACCATTAAATGTTATAAAATCTAATGGCTTATAAGGAGTGTCAAAATTATATAAAATAGAGTGTCCCATGATCCGGACTCTATATATAGCGCGGTTGGCATCAAACATTGATTAATGAAACTGTAGAATACAAGGAGAAGAGATGAGAGGAGGGGGGGGGGGGGGGAGACATTGAGCCTAAACTCTTGATTACGAACTTTCACTCTCTTTAATTTGGGTAGGATTAATTGGAATCGGATACATGCATCGTATCAAATTAGATAGATCAATTTCATTTCAATCGTGCCACCCCAAATTGAGTGAGTGGGACATAATGATGTAGGACGAGATTTTAGTTAATTTCAACAAAGAATCTAGAAAAGAAAGAAGCATCTTCACATTAAGAAGAATGCTTTGAATATTGAAAATTGGTATTCAAATAGGCTTCTTAATGATGGAATTAATCATAATTTACTCTTTTGGATATATCAGGATTCTCGAGTAAAATCTTGATTGGGATTCCAAATACATATTTGCGTGATATTCTTTAGTATCTAGAAATCTATTTCCGATTTTTATTTAATGAGGTTTAATTAGGTTTCCTAGTTTTAGTCTAAAGTAAACTATTCTTTTCGTTTTCTAATTGTAAGGCACTTCTTAGATTGTAATTTTCATTCAAGTTATCAATAAAAAAAATCAAATATTAGAGAATTTTCTCTATGTTTCTTACGGCTGTACCCGTAATTGCTAGTGGATTCTAGTTCATCTCATATGACTTTCGACGTTTGACGGAGCCTCTTCCTATTGTGTTCACACTTCCAGCATCATTTGGTATTAGAGCGGGTATCGCCCGCTCCTTAGCAGACGACAATCCAAGGAAGAAGTTCACTACTGCCAACCTCAACGACGCTGGTCGTAGAGTATCTATCGAAGTTTCGTTGAAGAGGAACATGACGAGGGATTCACCCTAGGATAACTTCATCAATCCCAAAAAAGAAAAAAAAGAAACATGGAACGTTGGATATTCACAACGCCAGATTACGACGATTCCGAACAACATGTATTATCAAAGACAAGGTATACTCGGTGATAATTGACAGCGGTCTACGAGAGAACTTTGTAGCAAACAAAGTTGTGGATTATTTTCAATTATCGACAGTGAAGCTAAGTGATCCATACTGGATTCCATGATGAAGTTGCACAAGTAACAGAGGTTTGTAAAGTTCCGATCTCTATGGGAAAATTTTATAAAGAAGAGATTACTTGTCATGTGATTGACATGGACGACACTTATATGCTTTTTGGAAGATCATGGCATGAAAGCATCAATGGTGGTTATTGCAAAGATAAGACATATTTATTTAGGTGGGAGTCACACAAAATTAAAATAAAGCCTGGAAGGAAGAACATCAAGAATGACTATCCTGAGGTGTGTGAAAAGAAACATGAAGAAGCCACTTTGAAGATTGAAAAGAAACTCATTAAAGACAAGGGAGCTGATTCATTCATCACATCGATATCCATGTCATGCAAATTGTGTTCAAGATCAACCCAAGGAGAAGTCACTGTCCATTCCTTTTCAAGTGGTACTGGAGTTGAAGTTTCAAGATGCTTATTCTAAACTTGTCTACGGTATTAGATTCATGGTGATACCTTTTAAATTCGAGAATGTTGAAGTTGATGGCTTATCATGTTTTATTCCTACTAATGATTGGGCTGCATTCAAGAGGAACTCAAGGTCGAGTTCTTTTCAAGTGGAGGAGACTGATGTAGAACGAGATTTTAGCCAATTTCAACAAAGAATCTCTAAAAGAAAGAAGCATCTTCAAATTAAACAGAGCGTTCTTTGCTAGTTGGTGCTTGTTAGAATACAAGAATTGTGTAGAGATTCCTGATATTATTTCGGGACATACTCTAGTTGCTTATTGTAATCAGGGGTTAGGCTCAATGTCCCCCCCTTGTATTCAGCAGTTTCATTAATCAAGCTTGAGGGCAGCTGCACCAGCCCTTCTTTCAAAAAAGAAAAGAAAAAAAGAAGCTTCTTCAAATTAAGAAAAATGATTTGAATATTGAAAATTGGTATTCAAATAGGCTTCTTAATGATGAAATTAATCATAAGTTACGCTTTTGGATATCGAGATTCTCGAGCAAAATCTTGATTGGGATTCCAAATACATATTTGTGTAATATTCTTTAGTATCTAGAATTCTATTTCTGATTTTTATTTAATGAAACTTAATTAGGTTTTCTAGCTAGTTTTAGTCTAAAATAAATTGTTCTTTTTGTTTTCTAATTGTATTAGGTTTATGCTCTGTGCCCTATACAAGACACCTTTTAGATTGTAATTTTCATTCAAGTTATCAATTAAAAAAAAAAATATTAGAAAAGTTTCTCTATGTTTCTTACGGCTGTTCCAGTAATTGCTAGTGGATTCTAGTTCATCTCATATGGCTTGCGATGTTTGACAGAGCCTCTTGCTATCGTGTTCACGCTTCCCGCATTACATAATGTACTAATAATTACACAAAACTTTTAAGGTATAAGATATTTGTTAGATGTCTTGTTTTGTATAGATAATTGATCTGCCATTTTGCAAATTGATAGAGATTTGGAGCTTTGATTAAGGAAGCTCTCTTCCTTGGCCTAGCTCACCTTTGGTATGATTTTACTGACAGTCAATGTCCTTTCTGTTGGGCAGTGATCTTGGGCAAAAGAAGATGACGTGAAGCTAAGTAAAGCAGATAGAAAAGGTCAACAACATGGTGCTCTTTGACCACGCCACCCAAATTCAAGCTCATCATCATCTAATCATGTGAGAATCAACGTGTCTCTGGCGAGGAGGGCAATCAGGTAGTTGACGTCTCCTGTCTTCTGTCTCTTACGGTCAAACATCCCAACACCCAATTGTTCATACACTCTTTCAGTCAAACATTCCAACACCTTCCAATTCTATGATGGAATTGCAGCATTCCCCTACTGATATTGTTCCCAATAACCAGAATGTGATATCCACCGTTAACTTAGATTGCAAGCTAGACCTCCATCAAACCGGAAAAGTTGTTATCTCACAGGTGCAAAGTGCAGAGAAGATGTGAATAGGACCTTTCAGCTCATATACCGTACCCTAAAGAAAGTTTAGGCTCTAACTAGCAACCGATCGATTGATCGAAAAGTGCAATTTTGTTGTAAAACCTTGATTTTCGGATTTATATTGTTGCTCAATTTGCCTAGTTCTTGATTATTGAACTTACGTAGACATGATTATAGCTCGATCAAAACTTATTAATCATTCAACAAGACTGGCTAGCCTGCCACTTGAGTTTTAGTTCCCACATTGATTTGAATCAAGAAATGTGGAAGATTAAGCTACTTTAAGCGAAAACTGTATTATAAAAGGAGCAGCTAATTAACTAACTAATTTGTTACGTTAATAAACTAATATAAGACTTCACTTGTCTAATCCAAGGTTCTAATCTAAGACTTCACTAGTTTCCTAAGGTTCAAAGCCACCGTTTCCAACATAAACGTACGCCTCCATTTGCATTAGTATGCTTGTGTAGTAGTAGGAAACTTCACTTTTCCAACATGAGATTACTAAGACTCTAATCTAACTCACTCATTACAACCTTCTGATTGAGAGTTCAAGGCTAAATTCTTCAATGTTCGTTTTTAATTGACGATAATACCAAATTTTAATTTGGTCTTGCTTAATTGTGTTAATAACATACTTGCATTGTCATAGCCTCATAGGAAATAGCTGTGCCAACTTCCAAGTGCTCGCATTGATAAATTGCTAGCTTTAAGCTTTGTTGATCGATCAGCAACTTGTTCTCCATGAAGGAGTTAATAAGTTACCCTCAAACACCCCGGCCCCTTGTTATCCTCAGAACAAATCGCTGATATGGAGAAAGTTGTCAGGCCTATTTCGACATTACTTAACAGCTTCGTTTACAGTTGTTCAGAATGTTCAGGCAGCAAGCGATTACTGAACACGACAATTACAAACAAAAATTCACCGTCAAAAGCTAATGAGCAAAGCCATCTGATGTCTGTTGCAAAACCGACTTGAATTACCATAATCAAGCCTTGTAGTTGTGCAGCATCTGCCAGCACATGGAATGCGCTTCATTTGCATCCCGGCCACGTCAAAATAACCACACACTAACATCCTCTGATGATCAACTGGTTCGTGCAAGGCAATTAGGCCATGATGATACAAGGCGTGATGGTTTGGTTGAACAATGTGTGCGTGTATATCAACTTATCAAGGGTGGTAGACTGATGAATCATATATATATGTTTAGCCAGATGAAGAATTTATCAAATACTTACAATCCTAAAAGACCCACTTTCCTATATGAGATTGACGGCAAAGCAGTATTTCACACCTGTAGCAGAGAAATTTTTTCTTTTTAATCCCAACAATAGGAAAATGTTCAAATTAGATATATGTTTTGATATATGAGCAGCCAATTAACCTGTAACAAGTGTCTGCTTCTCATTGGACCTCTCTTGTAACCAATGAGAATCATTTACTTGGAGAAGTTGTTTTAATCTGATTGGTTCCTCAAGGTTCAACCAATAGGATTAGCTTGCTTCCCCAATGATCCATCCTATTGAACTGCTATATAAAGGAGCTAACTGTTGGATGAAATTCATACCAGTTGCATGCAACAATTTGGAGAATAAGAAAGGTCTCCAGAGCTCTCTCTTCGTCATTTCAAGAACGCGAGGTACTCCAGAAAAAGGTTAGCTAGTGAACTTATTTGATTCACAATAAAACATGTCCTTTCCTAAATTTGGTTGTTTGGTGAAGATTAAACTACTATATCTTGTCCTACGTATGTAAAGGTTTTGAAAGGAAATGTAAAATTATAAAACTGACAACCACATTTGCCCTAGGTTGCTAACAATACCTACATGATACATCATACATCCAATGTAAAACCTGACCGTTTGATGCAATTGTTTCTTACTTTAATTGATGCTCTTCTTGATTTTTAAATGCTACATGGGTTGCATCATTCATGATGCAAAGGCATTTCATAAATTTTGTTTTAGACTCTTGTTTATGGATATATCAAAATCATTGTTGTGCACACCTTTTCTTCTTCTTGTTCTTCTCTTCGAAGGATTCAGATGTTTTGTATATATTATAAGTCATTAAGAAAATATAAACTCTCTGATGAAGACAAAAAGCTTCGGATCGAGGGAGATATGATACAGTAGCTAGGTTCTGCTGGAAAACATATATTGATCATCAAGGCAAACTTCTTTTACTTCGATCAATTACAATTCAAACCAACCCCCAACCTGGCTAAATACTATTGACTAGGTCTCTCATTCCTAATTGGATTATGTTTATATTTCTAGTTAATTAGGTTGTATTAATTTTCATGCTCTAGCTTTGCTTTTATTTGATTCTCTCTATAAATACCTCCAACATGGAGGAAGAATAAATTGTACATCAAGAAGTTTATTGTGATAAACGGTTCTCTCATCAAATTTAACAGGTTGCAAATTAAGAGTAAGAGATGGCTCGTACTAAGCAAACTGCTCGCAAGTCAACCGGAGGGAAAGCTCCAAGGAAGAGTTTGGCCACCAAGATTGCTTATAAGTCTGCTCCAAGCACCGCTGGAGGTGTGAAGAAGCCACACAGATACCGCCCTGGTACTGTTGCTCTTCGTGAAATCCGCAAGTACCAGAAAAGTACTGATCTCTTGATCAGGAAGCTGCCATTCCAGAGGCTTGTTCGTGAAACTGCGCAGAACTACAAGAGTGATCTGCGTTTTAATAGCCATGCGGTGATGGCATTGCAGGAGGCTTCTGAGGCTTACCTTGTGGGGCTGTTTGAGGATACGAATCTCTGCGCTATCCATGCAAAGCGAGTAACCATCATGCCGAAAGATATGCAGCTGGCTCGGAGGATCAGGGGTGATCTGCATTAGTTTCTAGCTAGCTGTAAGCCTGTGAATGCATGGGATTGGAAGATGAACAGTGTTTCGTTTTGTTTTTCTTTGTGAACTCATGGGATTGGTACTAGTTCCTATGGGATCTGGTATTAGCTTCCATCTATTTTCTCTTTTAGTATAGAATAAACGATTCTAGCTAGTTGAATTTGTATTTTCTTTTTTTTTGGGAATAATTGTTCGTCTCTCGACTTTTTAATGTTAATTTTGTTTCAAACAAATTTGGTAAACAGCTCTCTCTGAAAAAGATAATGCAAATGTGAAAGAACAAAACCACAGTTCGATCTCACCATCCCTATATACATCTCCATGCATGTATTTTCTCCCCTACGAACCTTTTCAGTTATGAGCTGCCAAGTAGAGTATTCATAATGACATGCGTAGATCTCCAAATATATGTTAAGAGTATCCATCTTATATATAGCTTTCTTGATGGATCTAGGATTTCTGTTTCTTTTATTAAAACGCACAGTTTAGTTTAATTCGATACGCACTGTTTTGGCTCAACCTCGGGGAGGAATCTGTGAGCTGTTTTACGTAAAGTAGTGAGCCAGTGTTGTGCTGACACGTGTCAAGCATGACCACACTCTCAGCTATATGAGCTGCGTTATCTTGTAATGCGAATTATCTGGATAATAGAAGTTTCTCTTCCATTCTTTTTAGCTCTTGCAATTTCCAGTAGTTAGGTTTAGAACCCTAACAATCTGGTATCAGAGCCCTCGATTCTGAGGGTGATGGTGAAGCTCAAGGGTGCGGGGCACACCGGAGGCCCTTCTCACACTGCTGCTGAGCTCACGAACATGGAATTTGATTTCCAAGTTCACAAGGACGAAACCACGGCTAAGATTGGAGCCATTCAAGGTTCGGTGGCGATGGTGCAGGACTCAGTCGTGGCCTTGCGTGTTGAATTATTGGAGGAGATACGTTCTCTGACTCACTCTGCACCACCATCACTCTGGTATGCTGACTCTGGGGCAACACACCACATCACTAATGATCTTCGCAATCTCTCTATTGCCACATAGTATAATGGAACTGATGAAGTGGGCACTACAGATGGTGGTTCAATGCCAATCTCCCACATTGGCTCCACTACTGCCACACCATCTACCCTTGGCTCCTCAACTACCTCTGGTTCATCTCTCAAACTCAATTCAGTCCTTTCTATACCTTCTGCTTCTCATAACTTGCTCTCTATTAACAAACTTCTCACTAATAATCAATGTCATCTAATCCCCACTCCCACCTCTTGCTTTGTCAAGGATTCTATCACGGGGAAAGTTCTGTTTCAAGGCCCCACTAATCGAGCTCTTTATCCGTTCCTAGGAAAATTACTGTTTAGTCCCTGAAGTATGGCTTCAGCCTCGTTTCAGTCCCTGCCTTTCTGATTTAATCCCAAAAGTCCCTAAACTCACAATTTTCAGTCCAACCAGTCCATCTCCTCCATTTCCTCCAGTTGCTCGATGACGTGTCAGTCATTCCTTGCCAGCTCAGCGCCACGTAAGACACGGATTGTGTAAAGTGACGAGAATGCCCCCGCTTTAGTTTTTTTCCAAAATTTGACTACAAACCCTCAAAGAAAATCAAACCTGAGAGGGATTTGCTCAATTCAAACGAGACCAGCCAAATCAAACCCAACACACAAAAAAAAAAAAAAAAGACCATAAAAATTTGAACGAAAAAAGAAGAAGAAAAAACCGGAGGAGCTATGAAAGCTTACGATGGGAGCGTCCTTGATGCTGAGGTGAGGCAAAGGGTCGGAGATGCTGATGTGGAGTGGGGCCGAGCGGAGCTCCCATGACTCCAAGCTGCACGACCAGCTGGTCGTGGCTGTACTGCTTCTTTCGGCAGAGCAGACCCAACATGGGGGAGCCGGAGCTATACTGGTCACCAGAACACTCTAATCCAATTCCAATTCTCGGCATTCCACCAAGAACTCGACGAAATCCAATATCACCCTATTCGCAGCTTCTGGAAATTTAACCATAATCAACATCCACTTATAATTCATGATGCAAATTAAGAAGAGGAATAACCAAAGCAGCCACTACCAGCTATGGTGCAGCGGTGGTCGAATATACCCAACTCACCATTTCACTTTTCTCAAGAAATTAAGCTTTAGCAGACATCAATTCGTGCCTCTAAACGTTGAACTGAATCCAGAAATCAGAGAACCGCCGCCATGGACGGTGGTTCCAACAATACCCGAAATAACCCAAAACCACAAATCATCAAAACTCAATCAAATCCAAGAGCAAGTTATACTAGCTTGTAGAGAATGAAGAGGAGAAGGGTTTCCTCACCTCAATCGTCGCCGGTAATGGCCGGATCGAGTAGCCGGAAAAGGTGAAAATCCGCCAGAATCCCAAAACCTTTCAAGCTTTGATTCTCTCTCCTCGCTCCATGCATGGATGATCGGTGACCACAGGAGGAACCACGATGAGGAGATGCGTCGAATGTGACTGGTACGCTACCATGTTGTCGCCGGATGAGGGGTCTTGTACTGGCGGCCGGTGAAGGAGGCAGAGGTTGTGGGTGCCCAGAGAAAATTTCTACACCCACTTCGTACCAACACCCACTCCGACCACCATTTCTCACCTCAAAAACCTCCATGATCATCTCCAAAGCTTCAAACTACCACAGAGCTCTCTCCCCTCTCTACATAACCAAATGGGTGATTTTGGAGGAAATTTTGGAAAAAAAAACTGAAGCAGGGGCATTCTCATCACTTTACACATCCGTGTCTTACGTGGCCCTGAGCTGGCAAGGAATGACTGACACGTCATCGAGCAACCAGAGGAAATGGAGGAGATGGACTGGTTGGACTGAAAATTGTGAGTTAAGGGACGTTTGGGATTAAATCAGAAAGGCAGGGACTGAAACGAAGATGAAGCCATACTTCAAGGACTAAACAGTAATTTTCCCTCCGCTCCTCCTTCATCTCAATCATCGTCCATCACCATCTGCACTCTTCAGTTCTTCAGTATCTTCTTCAATTTTGTACCAACGTCTTGGCCACCCATCTACATCAACTCTACAACACATTTTTCCACAGCTCAGCTCATCACCATCTACACTCTTCAGTTCTTCAGTATCTTCTTCACTTTTGTACCAACGTCTTGGCCACCCGTCTACATCAACTCTACACCACATTTTGTCCACAGCTCAGCTACCTATATCCAAGACCGGCAAAAATATCTCTAGCTTTTGTAGGCATTGTCCATTAGGGAAAAGCTCCAAACTTCCTTTCTTTCCATCTCTATGTAATAGCAATGCTCCACTTCAGCTAATACATTCTGATGTTTGGGACCTTCTCCTATTTCTCTAATTAGTGGATTTAAGTATTATGTTGTTTTCATTGATGGGTGGTCACGTTATGCTTGGCTTTTTCCACTAAAATCAAAATCTGATGTTTCATCCATCTTTGCTCACTTTAAAACTCTCGTTGAAAATCAGTTTGACTTAAAAATCAAGAAACTTCGCACCGACAATGGTGGTGAGTTCACTAGTCTTAGTTTCAAGCACTTTCTCTCCACACATGGCATTGATCACCAATTTTCTTGCCGCATACACCTGAACATAATGGTATTGCTGAGCGCAAGCACCGACACATCATTGAACTAAGCAGAACTCTGTTTTCTCAATCCTGTCTTCCACTTCATTTTTGGACTGAGGTTGTCCAAACTGCCATCTACCTCATTAATCGAATACCTTCCAAAACCATCTCCAATATCAGCTCACTTCAAAAGCTTCTCAGTTGCACTCCTGACTATCACTTTCTAAAAGTTCTAGGCTGTGCGTGCTATCCCTGGCTTTGTTCCAATTCTGATCACAAATTGGCCTTTCGAAGCATCCCCTGCATCTTCATTGGTTATGCCATTGATCACAAGGGTTATGGGTGCTTAGATCCTAAAACTGGCAGGGTCTACATCTCTCGACATGTGATATTTGATGAATAAACCTTCCCCTACAACGAACAATCAGCAAAACCCTAATTCCATTCACCACCCCCTTCTCTCACATGTTACGAATGCCACCTCTCTCTACCTCTTCTAACCATAACCATAATCTAGCCCTTGCATCTCAACCACCCTCCCTAGACCCTCCCATTCCTCACCATCTTCGCCACCACAAAACACCCCAGACTCAAATCCTCTAGCACCATCACCCCCTCCACGACCAAACAGATCAAAGCCTCTAGTACAACCTCACCCAATGCAAACCATGTCCAAATCTGGTATCTACAAGCCAAAAGTCTACACAGCAACCCATCCATTTCATTCCGCACTTTTGACTGCCAAAATCCACCCTTTTGTTCCAAAGACTTTTAAACAAGCTTCCAAACACTCTCATTGGCTTCAGGCCATGAACAATGAAATTCAAGCACTGCATCACACCAAAACATGCACTCTTGTGCCACCCCACCCTTCTCAAAATCTTGTAGGAAGCAAATGGGTTTTCCGAGTGAAACACAAACAAGATGGCTCCATAGAGAGATTCAAAGCTCGACTTGTCGCAAAAGGTTTCCACCAGTAACAAGGCCTTGACTACATCGAAACATTCAACCCTGTAGCTAAATCGACCACCATTCGCCTCATTCTATCCTTTGCTTTCCAACATGATTGGCCAATCACACAACTTGACGTCACCAATGCATTTCTTCATGGCACACTTCATGAAACTGTCTTTATGACCCAACCTCCTGGCTTTGAGGATCCAACCAAGCCCCATTATGTCTGCAAGTTACACAAATCCTTGTATGGCTTGAAACAGGCCCCATGGGCATGGTATGAGGAACTCTACCACCACTTACTCTCTCTTGGCTTCATTGCATCAGTGGCTGACAATTCTCTTTTCTACAAATTTGATACATCTATCACATTTCTCCTTGTTTATGTCGATGATATTGTTCTCACAGGAAGCGATGCCCAATTTTGTAAATACATCATCAGCCAATTGAGTAGCAAATTTTCCATGAAAGATCTTGGTCCACTCAACTTCTTCCTTGGTATTGAAGTCACAAGCACACCATCTGCACTTTACCTTTCGCAAGTCAAATATGTTCATGATTTGCTTGACCAAACAAATATGTTGGAATCCAAAGCTTGCCCCTCTCCAACCACTGCCTTCAAGCTCAATCACACATCTAGTGCTCTTCTTCAAGATCCCACCACCTACCGATCCATTGTAGAAGCTCTTCAATACCTCACATGGACAAGACCAGATATTTCTTATTCTGTCAACAAAGTTTGTCAATTTATGCACTCTCCTAGATCCACACACCTTGCTGCGGTAAAAAGGATTTTGAGATAAGAATCTCAAGGGTACTCTTGATAAAGGTCTTCAGATTACAAAAGGGGTTCCTACCCTAACGATTTTTACTGATGCCAATTGGGGAGGTTGTCCAATTGATAGACGCTCCACAACAGGTTACTGTATATTCTTGGGAAACAATCTTCTCTCTTGGAGCGCAAAGAAGCAGCTCACGATTCCTAGCTCTTCAATTGAAGCCGAGTATTGTGCATTGGCATACTCACTTGTTGAAACCATTTGGTTATGCTCTCTTCTAAAAAAACTTCATGTTCACCTCCAGAACCCTCCATTGTTTCGCTGTGACAACATCAGTGCTATTGCCTTGGCTGCTAACCCTGTCTTCCACTCCAGGACCAAACATGTCGATATGGACTATCACTACATTCGGGAGTTCGTTGCCAATAAGCTCATCGAAATTCAGCATATTTCTGTGAGACGCCTAAAAGTAAGTGTATAATTTAACCCTATAAAATGTCATCGTTAGTATATGGTAAATAGGGATCGTTCTAACCGGGGATTGAGGGTACATCTGTCATTGTAAAAACAAATTAGGAATTAATAAAAGTATAAATTAATTTACAAAAAGAATATATACAACTAATGAAATAAAAGGGGGGTTTAAGAATTATAAAATCAAAAGTTAAAATAAATAAAATAAAGAAAACATAAAAACATATATACAAGGGTGGAATGCAAGGAACAAAGATCAAAACCATATCCATATGAATGAAATCCAATCACAATTCCTATAGTTGATCTTCTATGTCATGAGAAAGAAGTTGACCATGTGAAACGTTAGAAAGCAAACGATTTCCCATTTTTTACTTTCCTTGAATAATTAATCTAAGTGAAAGTACCTAGATCAATCCTATTGAACATGCAATCATAGTCTAGAAAGCTAGCTACTCAAGAACACATTCAATGCATGAAGCATAGAGAAAGGATGTCAACCAAAGTGCACAACCTAGATATGAATAAGTTCACCTATTTGCAATCCTCCTTAATTGATTTCGACTTTTGTCCAAAGCCTTCACTACTTAAATTAGCTCCAATTACATGCATATATCCTAAGTTGGCCACCAAAGAACATAAACATGCAAAAGTTTTCTGAAAAACAAAATCAATCAAGCAATCTCACATAAGCAACATATAAATCAACATAAAGAAATCACAACTTTATTTCAAAACATATAAATGGGCTTTAAACTTTGCCCTTAACGTCATGTTAACTAGAATTCATAACTCTACGAATCAAACAAAGGAAAACAAAAGAAAGTATGAAATACACCATGAATAATGGATGACATGGCCTTGAGACGAAGAACTTGAAAATCAGAAGGGTGGATGGCGGATAGGATCTTGATGTATTGCATCGCTTGATAGGAGCACAATGTGCGACGATATTAATGAGTATATGCTCCATTTTAGCCTTGTTTCTCCCTTAAGTTTTGTGTTTTGAGTCATCGAGTCATTTTAAGAGTCTTGTAGAGTGTTTGGCATGAAATAGGCAGAAAACGCAAAATTCATGAAGAATCCTAGCTGGATCAGGATTCCTCACCGTCATGCTAATCTGTGGGCCTTAAGATAGAATTTATGGGAGTATTTTCTGAAATTAAATTGTTTTAATTTCTTTTATTTTCTCTAAAAGAATTTAATTTTGTGCCTTTTATTAAATCAGGTTGACCAAGCAAATAAGAAGGGAAATAAAGAGAAAGACGTTTTCAGTTGGAGAATAAAGGAGAAAGATGTTTCAGCTTGGAAATTAAAGGAATTGCCCCATTATGAGAGGAGCTAAGGCCTTAAAGGAGATGTTTCAGTTGGAAAATTAAAGGAATTATGATGCAATCTCATCGCTTCTTCTCCTCCTTGGTTGATACGCAGAGCTTCTGAAGACTAGAGAATTGAGAGAATTTTGCTAATGTTTATTCACTAAGGGAGAGAGGTGTGTTGTAGTGTGGTCTGTTGTGGTATGATGGTGTTGTGGTGTGGTGGTGTCCAATGATGCTCCTATTTATAGGAGGATGTCAACTTAGTCTCCAAGTTTTCAAGATTGATCCACACAGCATTAGCCAATCAGATAATTCCACGTCAGCTTTGCTATGTCATCCAACCAATGAGAAGCCTCCAATTTAACACCTTGATTTAGGGAGATTATTTTTGAATTAATTACATGATTATTTTCTGATTTATCTCCTCAATTTTGGCCAAGAATGAATGTGGACATCAAGAAATGTATCTGGACCTGTTTTCAACATTTCTACTTGTTGTAATCCCTTGAATTTCTCCTTTCTTATCTGTCGAAGTCTCCCTTTGGCCATAATCATGCATTTAGGATTTAATTGAGATGCCATTATCCATATATATTCTTGAAATTCGGCCAAAATCTGTTTGCATCTAATACGGACCCAAAATTTGATTTTTAACCATCTTTTCTTGCCAAAAATGACTCCCAATCCATATCACCTTTGTAGAGGACGTTTTGAGCTTGTTCTTGGGCTCTCCTAGTCCACCGAGGTATCCTATTGTCATCAGGACTAGTCATTTTTTGCCATTTCTCTTCATTTATTCCAATGTACCTAGAAAATAGAAACTAAATTAAAATTTATTTATTTAAGGAAATAACTAAGTAAAATATGAGCAAATAACTATTAAAACATCGCATTAAAATGCTCCTATCATTCCACCACTAATCAGCTTGTAGACATATTAACAAAATCTCTTCCTATGGATCTGTTCCAAGAGCTGAGTAGCAAGCTAATTACTCACATACCTCGCATCAGCTTGAGGGGGGATAATGGCAGAGCAACACCAGATCATACCAGCTCAAGAATACAACACAAGTCACATACACATTCATCATATGAGCTGGAGGAGAAAGATGAATCAGATGGTGATTCAGCCCTAACAAGAGTAGAACAAGTCCAAACTCAGAAGAGGATAAAACCATGAATTGAAGATAGAACTTGTCCAAACAGAGACAAGGCATTTCAGCCTTAACGTGGCTACAACTCATAACAATGGCATGACTTATCATATCCTAAAACCTCTACTCACTATACCAGCTTTAATTGTACAAATTAACCAATAGCTCAAATTTTGTTTTTCTCTTTAGGATTCCCTGTATAATCTGGACCAATACCTCTTGTATAAATAACCCACTGTTGTAATGAAGAAAGCAAGCAATGATCAATACAAATTCAAACTTCTTTTCTCTCTGTTCATCCTTGCAATACATTACTTCAATTTATCAAAGTTTACCAGCACTATTAGGCAAGATAGTAGAAACAATAGTGGAACGATTTGCCAAGACGAAAATACTTCGGCAGTCCCAAGCGATATTTTCTCTCAAACCTTGCGGCTCCCCCAAAACCCTAGTTTATCACATCGGCATCCTTTGCCGTCTTCACGTCCTTGCTATCCCAATGGCTTCAATTAACACTGTCACTGCTAGCTTTGCCGCCTCTCTGGCTCTCGCTGAGGGAGGTAACGCCCAGAATCTGGGGAAGATTGGAGGAGGTTTTGTTCGTCAATCTTCTCAGTCTTTTCTTCTGGGGAAACCTCTCACCCGTAAACCTATTGACTCTAATGCCTTCAAATCGCATCTCTTCCGGACTTGGATGGTGGAGAAGGATTTTCAGATCTAAGAGAAGACTGATAATCAGTTTCTCTTCTCCTTTGATTCGGTCCGAGATAGGAACAAGGTACTCAGAGTGGTGTGTGGTGTTTTGACAGAGCTCCCATATGTCTGGAGGAGTATGATGGTGTTCTTCCCATCGCTGACATCTCTATGAAGCATGTTAGTATGTGGGTTAAGGTTTCTGACATCCCTCTTTTCTATAAGGAACCCGACAATTTCATTCTTATTGGAAATTTACTGGGTGGTTATCTGGACTATGATAAGAGAGAGTTTCGAAAAGGTATTGTTCGAATTCACTTCTCCCATGACATCTCTAAACCTGTTATTCTTGAGCAAGGGTTTTCTTAGCCCCTGTATTGAGCCTATTTTGCAGTTCCAGTTTGAACATGTCAAAGGGAGATGTCCTCAGTGTGGATTGATTACACACTCTGGGGCTAAATGTGAGGAGCCAAATACTGTTGTCTCTGCTCCTAAGGTTTTGAAGTTTGGTGTTGGCCCCTCTACCTCTGGTGGCACCTTCTCTTTCTCTGCTCAACCTACTTGAGATTTACCTATGCCTTCTTCTTCACTGCTAAAAAAGAATAAACCAGTTATTTTTCGGCTAGAGCGATCATTTGCTGCAATTGCTTCCCAGGGTACCCTGCATATCACGGCGGAGATGGAAGGAATGGATCAAGAGGTTCAGAGCCGAACAAGGCTAGTAGATTGTCATTGGTGGAACCTTCTAACCCGGGGTCTCCAGATCTCGCTATTACTCCTGCCATGCAAACTGGTCAGAATCAAACTTTGGTTTACAAGAAAAGAGGTCGAGAAGATGTAACTGTTCCATCCCCTAAGAAATTCAAAACTATTTTGGGTGGTAAGCTTCTCACTCTCCATGCGGAAGCTCTTGGTTTGGCTGAAGTTGAGGATGATGTCGCCCTGGTGACACTAAAGAAGAGGTCAGGAAGACCGCTGGGAAGCAAGAATGTGGTGACCTGAGAGGGGGGTCCCACAGCTCCGCGACCTCGAGCCAATGAGAAACCGACATGTCACTAATAACATCCCGATAACTCATCAATCCAAAATTGCAAGGCCTTTTGGGTTTAGATTGTTAGTTTATAAAACATTTTCTTGGACAAATCATTCTAGCAACCGAACAACATATTTTCAAAAGCAGAATTTGAAATGGGCTATGAGTTTTGGGCTCACAATCGGAGCCCAATTTGGAAAACAAATCACTAAGTAACTACAAGTGCGAGAGACGCGCCCCAGGATTACGGGCCTCTCGAAGTTTTGGTAAACGAGTAGGAAATAAATAAAAAGTAAATAAACAAGCTACTTCAAAATCCGACAAAGGACCAAAACCTTCTTTTGATAAAATTAAAGAAGAATGTGCCAAGCCAGGCCAAGTGTCTCCTCTGTACACTCCCCGACCACATGCTTGAAACCTGCACACTGTTGTAGGGGTAAGCTTTCGTCCTCGCATGCCCAGTAGGGGCCGACCCAACCATGCTAGGTTTGAAAAATAATATTTGAAAATATTTACTACATAATATTGTGCACGTTTATCGAAAAATACTATAAAAAGTGGCAACCACAAAACATTTGTTTTCTTTTATAAAACATATGCAGCATGCTTCACACAACTTGGAGCTCCGAGATACTTACCTGCCGGCTAAACTAAAATAAATCGGTGACCGAACCGGTTCATCATCCTTCGAGAACCGGCCAACTACTCTGTAGTCCTTGTGACTACAAGTAGCGAAAGTGTCCATTTCCTGGCCCTGAATCTCCTATGACTAGTTCACTATCCGTACTCACCCTTGCTCAACAAACATAGGAGCACGACCCCCTCCAGAGGTTCACGGTTATCGACACCGTGGGATCCCTAGGAATCTACGCGTCTAGGTTCCATTCACTTTTTAGGTCATAAGTACCAACATACAATGGGGTACAGTATCTCAACATACAAGTCTAGCCTCGGTTTTCGCAATCAGTAAATATCAGTTATGGAAACACAAGTATCACGAGGCATCGATTAATGAACAACCAAAAACGTATTTATAGACAACATACTATTTTACTAGTGCATTCCACACATAGAAAAGCCTCTAACAAGGAAGAGACAACTCACCCTACCTGGAATTGGAGTGCTAGTCCACATTCGGGTTCGTTCTCGACTTTTGATCATTTGTTCAAATCCAAGTGCACACGCTCGAGTCCTTTATAATAAAATTAAATCAATAAGTAACTTGACTTCATTATAACTCAACTAACCGAGCAACCAAAACATTTACTTAATTTCCTTAAAGTCCAACGAATTATTCTTTAATCGAACAATGATCTAGGTACCTTTTGTTTGTAGAATTTTCCTTTAGTTGATAAATTCTATTATCCATTCCCAAACAATCCAAATGATGTAGCATTTGAATCATTTAGGACATGGTGATTATACTTAGCACTTTCACCAAAATTTGTTTAGCATTTCTACTTTAAGAAAACAAACGACAATTACCATTCCCGAATAATCCACTTAACGTCGTAAGCTTATCCGGGATATGGAGATCATACTTCGTGTCTTTATGTAATTTGGGTAAACCGGTTTCACCCTTTTTACTTACTCGTTAACCTTAAGAAAATAAATAATTGCATTCCCGAACAATTTGTTTCTCAAATTCATTTCGGGATATGATAGCTATAGAATACTTAATTTAACTTTTAACCCATTCTCAATAATATCATTCACCACACTAATATACTTGTCAAAACCCACAAAATCGGTCTCTCTTTGTCCATTCTTGTGAAACAACATTTTTCCAAAATTAATAACAGCCAAATCAATTTAATTGACAACCCAAATCTCTTCATACGTTCAAGAATTCAACCACTCTCATTTTTGTTCACTAACAAGGCAAGTTCCCAAACACATATCAATATCTTTTCAAATAACCCAAAACACCACAATTCCACGAAGTATGAACAATACACAGCAAAACAGATCCAAATACCCAACCCTTACCATTTTTCTTCTCCAAACTTGCAGTCAACTTAACATGGTTGTGCTTCACTACCATCAACTAGGGCAGTCACTCGGTCGGTTTGAATCGGTTATATGTATTACCAACTTCAAAACCAAAGCTTTGGGTTTCAAAACTGAGCTACCAATTACCAACCAAACTTTTCAGTTTTTAATTATATCTACCAAATTCGGTATTTTGGTTTTTGGTATTACCAACTTTAGAATAACTAATTTTTTATAATATAAATTAGAATGAACAAAACTAGGTTTTGAATTTTATAGTCATAAACGTTGTATTCATCTACTACTATAGCTTTCTTTTGTATATATGACTTCAAGTTCTAGCAATTTTCAATAAAACTAGGTTATTTAACCATCTTTGACTAGGTTACTTAAAATACATGTACTATTAATGTAGTATATGTAGTAATGTTCATACTATTATAAAAATTTTTATGTTTATTTCTTAATATACATGTATGTGTATTGAAAATTGTAGTATATAAATCTAATATTTAGATAATTGGTAGATTCGGTATTTACCAAAACCAAACCAACTTTTTCGGTAATTTTCGATTTCGGTTTTATCGGTCTCGGTTACCAAAAAGTCGGATTATCAAGCCTAAAACATCGGTTGGTATTCGGTCGTTTTGGTAATTACCAAACCAAGTGGCAGCCCTACCATCAACCATTCGAACCTCTAGCAGAAAAAAAATACATTCAGTATTCAACACCTAACCAATTTTACAACTAGGATTGAATTCAAGGTCCTTACCCTTTTCTCGATATCAATCAAATTAACCCAACAGTTCCTCTCTTCTCCAAATTCTCCCAGAATGCAGAAGTCCATCCAATCCTCAATTTCAAATTAAATGGCAGTGGGTTAGGGTTTCTAATCCAAATTGAAATTGGATGTGTCAATTGATGGAGGGTACGATAATTACCTAATCAAGAAGGCCTGAAGATCCAGTGATTATGAGCGGTGGAGCTATGGTGGTCGACACACCAGCAGCGGCGTGTACGGCGGCTCTGGTCAGAGTCGGAGGTCCAGAATTTGGGGTTTCGAATGATGGTGCGGCTTCGACTTCGTTTATGGAGGTATTGAAGCTCGATTTGAGTTGGAGATTGGAGAACGAAGACATGTAGAGGTGAGAACTCCGGTCATGCTCGAAATGAGTTGTGGAGCGTCGGCGGACGGAAAGGTTTATGGGTTTTTCTTCGCTCTGCTTGCTGAGTGGATTGACTGTGGCAGTGTGGTGAAGGGATGGCTGGGAACCGGTGAGGGTCGAGCAACAGTGGCGTTGCAGCCTTGGGTTGTCGTGCGCAGAGGCTGGCAGGGGTGCATGTCGACAGTAAGGCTCGGGCTTAGGTTGGTTTTGGATGCTGGATCGATTGGTGGTGGCGGTTTTTTTTTCCAGGTGGTGGCCGGAGATGGAGTTCTCCGATGATGGCAGAGAGAAGAAGAGAGAGTGAGGTCAGGGGAGAAAGAGAGAGATGGGGCCGAGAGAGGAGAGAGGGAGAGAGTGGGAATCTAGGGTTTTCCCTTGCCAACTTTCTATTTATACTTATGTCCATGAAATACCCATTTTGCCCTTGCGAAAAATTACGAAACTCTTCTGGTTAATTGCTTTCGGTTTTGGGCTCGTAACTTTTCTTTTATTCGCTTTTCGTCGGAAACTTCCTAAGTTATTTCTCGACTTCTTCCTTGGCCCAAAACTCGATCTCATAAAAATCCTGAATCCAAAACTTTGTTACAACTCAATTTATTGTCTTCGAAAATTCAACAAACTGTCGCCTCACTAAACTTTTGTAACCTTTTGGGCCTAAAACGAAGGACTCGGCCCAAACTTAAATTATAAGGCCCAAATCGAAGTCTCGACACCGAATTGATCTCCAAGGTCAATTTCTTCACTTAAATCACCTGGCGAAAAATTACCATAAAAAATTAAACAAAATTTTCGGGGGCTCATAAAGAACAAGGGTCCTAGGTCTCAAAAGAAGGTTGGTTTGACCCCTTTGCGTCTTACCTATCCTTCTACTACTACTGCTCAGGAGGTTGGCCCTAAAGCTAAGGGCAAGGGGAAACTTTAGGTTCCTGTTTCTGTGCCTACCTTTGATTTAGAGTCTGATGCTATGTAAGTTAGCTTCTCTACTTGTACACCAATTGAGGTCTCTAGGCGAGTAGAGTTGCTAAAGTAAGAGCTTAGATAGTCTTGGGTTTTTTTCTCATTTGGTTAGGCACTCTATTAAGTGTGCGTATTTTACAATGAGGGTCACTTGTCATTTGTTTGTCGGTTTGTGCCATCTAGTACGGTTGGTATGAAACAACATGTGATGGATGTGCCTTCTAGCCATGGATAAATTAATGAAGTTATCTATTTCTCCAAAAAAAAAATAAATAAAGTAAACAGATTTACCTCTGGAACATAGATGAAATCCAACTCAATTGTCTCTCAGAGTGGACTACCCAAAGAGTTATTTAAAAAAAACCCTAGTGAGACTTTCTCTCAACCCTAGCTAGTCTACGACCTCCTTGCCTCCACCGTCAACGTTTCTACCCTCTCTCCCACTTTTCTCACTCCATGGCTTCCATTGATGCAGTCACAGCAAGTTTTGCTACCTCCCTTGCTCTTGCTGAGGACGGTAGCGCCCCTGATCTGGGGAAAATTGGTGGTGGTCCTGTGCGCAGGTCATCCCAATCTTTTATTCTTGGCAAACAATTGACTCGAAAGCAGGTTGATCTGAAGGCTTTCAAATCTCACTTCCACCGAACTTGGATGGTGGATAAGGAATTCAGGATCCAGGAGAGGGTGGGGGATCTGTTCCTCTTCTCTTTCGAATCTGTTCAAGATCGTAACAAAGTATTACGGGGAGGAGTCTGGTGTTATGATCGCGCCCCTGTGTGTTTTGCAGAGTATGATGGAGTCAAACCATTGCATGAAGTCCAATTCAAGCATCTCCGAGTTTGGGCTAGGGTTTCCGGAATACCACCTCTTTATGAAGAGTCTGAGAATCTCAAACTGATTGGTAACCTCCTTGGGGGTTTTTTGGATTATGATAAGAAGTAGTTTAAGAAACGATTGAATAGGATTTTATTCTCCCATGATGTGTCCAAGCCAATCTTGCTTGAACACAAAGTCTATTTGGATGTTGGTGTCGAACCGATTCTTCAGTTTCACTTTGAACATCTGCAAGGGAGATGCTGGTAGTGTGGACTTGTCACTCATGCAGGAATTGCTTGTGTGGAACCGTGTATGGCAAACCCTACTCCTAGGGTTTTGCATTTTCCTGGACCATCGGCATCTGGAGGTTCCTTCTCTTGCTAGGCAAATGACAAGACTGATCTTTTCACTGCCTCTTCTTCCATCCCTTTGAAGAGGAAACCCGTTAGTCGTCGATTGAAGAGGCCAATTTCCCCTACTTCTCCTTCGGTCCCTGCAGGGGATGTTATTGAGACTGATGCTCCTTTGGAGCACGAGTTGGAGAAGGATCAGAGTCCCACGGTCAAACCTCCCATAGAAACTGTTGATTTGGATGGTTCTACAGGTATGCAGATGGTTCAAGAAGCTGGTTTGTCTTCTAAGAAAAGAAATCAAACCAGTGTGGGTAACCCTTCCCCTAAGAAATTCAAAACTATATTGGGTGGAAAAGTTCCAACCCTACAGGCTGATGCATTGGGATTGATTGAAGATGACAGTGATGTTGTTTTGCTAACTTTGAAGAAGAAGACTGGTAGGCCTATTGGCAGCAAGAATAAGATTCAGCGCACTAGTAAGAAGACTAAGGGTAGTCTTCTGAAGCTCACCTATCCTCCACCTACTGGATCTGCTTCCAGCCCTAGAGATAAGGGCAAGGGAAAACTTTGATTTCATGGTTTTCCTTTTTGCCTAATGCTAGAAGTGGGGTCTTCTACTACTTTCATCTTTGTTTTCTAATTGTACACCAATTGAGGTCTCTAGGCGACTAGATTTCTGCTTCCTGAGAGGTTGGTAGAGATGGTTTTGTTTCTTGTTTTTAGGCTCAATAAGTGAGCGAATGTGTTTCTAATGAGGGTACCTGTCTTTTGTTAGTTTGCTCATATCATTTATGATTTTGGTATGAGACAGCATCTGATGTACGTGCCTTCTGGCCAATAATATATTAATGAAAGTATCTATTTCCTCAAAAAATAAAAATAGAGATGAAATCCAACTCTTCTTTTTTGAATCAGGCTTGCTTTCCAGCTTCCTCTTCAGCCTCACTTTCAATACTGTAATCCTCTTCCCTATCCATCATACTTTCACCATGATATGCTGCCACAGCCTCAACATTGTTCTCTGCATTCTCACCCGCAGCACCTGTAAAATCCAATTTCGACCCGGGCGCCTTTCTTGGTTATCTTCCTTTTCAGCTCAGCCTTGGAGCCCTTGCTATCAAGGGTAGCTGTTTTTTCCGTCTTCTTCCCAACCTTAGATCTAGATTTAAGCTTATTTACATCAAAAGCCCCAAGATTGGAACTAGTATTCTCTTTTCCATTAGCAGTACCACCTACATTAGATTCTCTGACAACAACATGACCACCATTGGATATTCCATTCTCCAATTTACGGCCCTTCACACTATCACCATCACCACCTTCATTATTCTTCTTCTCTCTTCCAAGTCCACTCTTTTGCAGCTGCCCCTGCTTCCTACCATTACTCACAGGCTTCCCCACCTGCTTCGACTTCTTCAACTCATCAGCAGGTGCCTCGGCCTCCTTCCTGAGCTGCCGGAAAGTTTCATCAAAATCATTATACACAGTCGTCTTCTTCGGATCATAAACCTGTGAGAATTGGTGCTTGACCATCGAAAGCAGCTCATCGACTTACAAGAGATGGAGGATCTTCTGATAAACAGCCACGAACACGAGGCCAAGCTCATTATGGAAAGTCCATTTGAGAGTGTAAGCAGCCCCTGGAGCAGTGTAATCATAGAATGCCGCACCGGATCGTTCCTCGAGAAGACAGGAACGGATCAATGTGTCGATGGGGGATCCTTTAAGAGCATTTCCAAGCTCTTTACAAGTCCACAGGATTAATCCTCCTCTTGTAAATATCAGTAACTGTTCTAACATCTTCAATCTCTAACTTCAAAACCTACCTTCTGAAATCAAATAAATTGAAATTTCAACCACATAATCAGATACAGAATCATATCCATGGCTACATAATCATGGCTATTACAGCCAAATACAAATCAAATACAGTCAAGAAACCCTAAACATCACTAATTGGATAGAAATTCAATCTCAAATCGTTCAAGGAAACACAAACCTGTGTGCGATTGAGGCTCTGGGAACCAAAAATTGATGTAGAAGAGAATTGAATTGGAAGTTTATAGATCATACTCCATCAGAAGTTGAAATTAGATGTCTCACACTCACAGCAACGGCTTCAAATTTTTTTGCGGTAGTTTTCAATGAATTACCCAAGTTACCCTTTTCTTTTTCCTTAAATTTATCTCACTTGGCTTGGGTCTAATTCTCACTCGCTCTTGTTAATTTGATTCATTGAATTTGGTTTGTGATAATATGACTCACTGAATTAGAACTCATTAAATTTGATTCGTGACGAGACCTAATCCTAATCTAATTCTCACTCTCATAAAGTTTGACGGGACCCCTTGATCAAGAGAGGCACGGGCTTTTTCAGTGGTGGTTGTATCCAATGTTGCCACCATCGACAGTCAATGTGTTGCCCAGATTGCACGTATGTGGCGATTTTAGACCAGCATAAAGCTTGGGTCCTAACCGACCAGTTAACTTATCACAACCAAATATTGAAAATTTTCTATACACCGAAGGTGCAAGTGAACCATCAAATTCAACAGATCTCAACTGTTGAAATTTATATGCAACTTATTGGAGCAACTGCACGCCGGTACTCTGAATGCTCTCTTGCCAAATACATATAGCAACATTTAAGACATCCTAATTATTGTTTAGAATCCATGCACTTCCAAACCTGTTTAAGTATATACTGCAAACACTCCATCATCAAACAAAAACAAATGGCATGTTATTTTATAGTTTCCTATATAACTGCTATACCATCTAGTCTATCAGACGAGCGATGTTTGAAGTGGAAAAATTACACTTATGTTCTAACATGAGATGATTTATAGTAATGTACTTTGCATATCACTGCGTTTATCATACATACCAGTATTAATCGAACGAGTCCATACAAAAACTTTCTTTGTAACCCTACCAAAGCTCAAAAAGAAGCAAGACAAATGCTGGAAAATATGGTGATCATGTACACGCTCTTACAAAAGTTTTCTTTATCCAAACTATTCCAAATTTCCTGCAAGAATGATTCAGACGACACTGAATGCTGATTGGATCGTGGATGACATCCGGGATGCAATGGTTTGGGAGGCAAATTGCTGGATTTGCTTTTTTGCATCTGAAAGCAAGATCAGGAGTACTCTCATTAAATATGAAAACATATATACCAATGAAATACTACAAGGAGACAAAGACCACTGGCTGTCCAGTGCATTCATAAATGTACTGTATTACCAACGGCAACATTTTAAAATAGTAATCGACGTGGCTTCATGATTCACATCTAGCATTACCTCGGCTTCATATACCCTTTAAATCTACTTCAGTGTAATCCATCAAAAGTAGATTTTAGAAACACTACTTTAAATAAGAATCTTGACTGAAATATCTGACATAATACAATGAAAGAAGCCCTAGATGTGCTGACTTTTAAAGCTGAGAACCAACCATTCAGTGATGATAATATATAGATAAAGTAAAATGAATAACTTCATATTGTAGTTTCATACCTTTACGGCATTTGGTGAATCCAACTATATTTGCAATGCTGAGAGTCAAACAAACTCCAATAACGAGCAGATAATCAGCTTGAAACCGAATCAGAGAAAATATTCCAAGCACAATCCACAAGCCAGCCTACAAAGAAAATAAGAAAGGTGAGAGAACTTAAAACAGTTTGAAATTTCACAACACATACATACAGATATTCAGCTATGTACATGAAAGATGAAACCAGACAGAATGTCGTAATAAGTAAAGAGCACAGGCTCCAGATTCTCACTTAATTTACTTCCCTCCTAGCCCAAATCTCACTTAGTTTCAAGTTTGAGATCTAAATCAAATTTGCAACAAGAAATGTGCATTTCTTGCCCTAAGCAATGTTAAGAAAACAATATTTGTCTCACACAGTAAAGGGCGAGACATCCAAATGAAAAGACACATCAGGGATGCTAAGAGCTTGAACAATGTTCAGAAAACGAGCAACCACCTACAACAAGTAAATTTTAAATCCTAAGGTTTTCGAAATCTTCCTTTAAAATGTTTTTTTTGTTTATAAAATGTCAAACTCAACTCTCATCTTAATGGAAAAAAAAATGAAAATCTTCATCTGCATTTCACTTTTCATCATTATATGCTTCTGCCTTCTTTAATGCAAGAAATCCAATCCCCATTTAGTCCACCATTTCAAACACAACTACAAGCAAGCAAACTCTACGTGACCATTTCCATGAGAGTTCAGTACATGATCCAACTAATATGATTCAACCAATTTTCTCTAAACACCACCATAAAAAATAGTACAGCAAAAACCAAATGAAAAGAGATACATAAAAATAAAGAAGAGTCAACTAGCTCTGGACCATAGAGGACTAAAACTCGTACTTTTCTCACTGCCAGAGCTGCAATTCTTGCAGCAATAAGAAACCCTTTACTGAAAAATTCAGAATGTACACCTGAAAAAATTCTAAGAGCCATAATTAACTTTCAGTACCTATTGTGAACTATAATCTTTACCAACCACCTAAATCCACTCCTATCCAACAGCTTCAATGCGCTCATCACAGCAAAGCTGGCAAAGTCACAAAGATGAGAACAAGATTTTGAGATTTCATCGCCTAAATTTGGCATGGATATAGCATACCAACTCCCTCCTGAAGCTCAACACTGAAGAACTTCAGGATCTCCTAATCTCTTAAATGTCCTCTAATGGGTTGTAAAGCTAATGGTCTACAGTACACAGCCATAATTATCAATTGTTTTTTTTCTTTTTAAATTTTTTTTTATGCACTATAAGGCTGCATGGGAGATCCAATCCAATTCAACAACTTCAATGAGCTCATCACATCAATGCCAGCAAAGCCACGGAGATGAGCACGTGATTTTGAGCTTTTATTGCTAAATCTGTGACTACCTTATCCAACCACTCAAGAACTTTAGGATCTCCTAATCTCCTTAATGCAGTCACTAATGGGTTTTAAAGCTAATGGTACCATGATACGCACCCACCCTAATCTCCTTTATTGTAGTCACTAATGGGCTGTAAAGCTAATGGTCCAATAATATGCACCCGTTCTTACTTCTCTCTCTTCTTTGTTTTTTTTTTTTTTGGAGAAGATAAAATTTTATGAACTTGGTGAACCTGTAATTTTTTTTTAATTCTTTCTATTCCAAAGAGGGCTTTACATACAAGAAAGAAACATAACGGATTGCAGTGGAAAGAGTTATGGAAGTATCACACTTCCACAGAGAAAATATAAACAACCAGACCACTGGATTAATTTTTGGATCCATGAGCTATGTTTGCAATGCCAGAGTATTAAGCATATCAGTATCATCTTTAGCTCCCAAGTGTACCCACATAGCTTTTTATAACACATTTCAGCAACATAATACCTCTGGGATCTATTTTCCACATATTTGTATTTGATTAATTTTGTGTTATAGATCTTCATAAATAACGAATATATAATAAAATCAAGTGTATTCATCCAGCTTGTTTATGTGTGCTAGATCTTTATGAATAATGAATTAAAAATTAGTGGTTCCCAACATGTTTTCATATATGCTTACCGTGAGATAAAGTGTCCACCAGAATAGCCATGAATCCTTTTTGTTCATCCTGGCCAATGACTAAACCGAAACGAAGATCATTGGATTAGAATCCAGTGATAATGGACTAATGGAGCCAATTGAGCATAGTAAGCAAGGTGATAGAGGAGAGAAGCTGATTCAGAAAGCTTTTATAATAAGTACTAACCTCTTGGTCAAGGCACTCAAATTTCCACACACTCTCCCCAAGATCATTTATTTCATTCCACCACCTCAGACCAACTAAAATGCGTCCACTCACATTCTTCACCACCCAGAAATCAAGAGCAGCGAGAAGAACAGTCACAACGAAAATGATAACAAAGTTATCAAAGAACAGGGCTGAGAGGATGTAAAACGCCAATGCTGCAGCCTGTGGAAGAGAAGGAACATAAGGTCACATATAAGAATGTATGATGTTTGTACATATCAATCTTTAATTCTTCTTCTTTTTCCTACATAGGAACATTGGATAACAAAGTTGTAGACATTAGACCTTGAAAAGAACATGAAAGAAACACGTCTTTGGGTTGGCATAGTTTTCTCCCTGTGGCTGCACATGAAAGTAGAGTACATTTGGTTAAGAGGTAAAAATAAGTCAAACTTGCAGCCACAACTCATATATGAATTCACTCGAAGGAAATCATTGCTGTTAGTCAGCTGCAATATAACAAGACCATTTCTCCTTCTCAGTGATATGATGCAAAACCTTTCACAAGAACTAAGGAATCCAGAAGTGAGTTGAACTCTTTCTTCTGGGGCCTCGAGAACCCAAAATTATCTACACATTCCTTGTTCCTCTTCATATCATATGATCAGGGATTGAATCGAAACTAAACACCACTCCAATTCCAGACATCTAAAGACAGTATTAATCATAATGAGTCTTCGAGAGTCTCGAATAATTTAGTCAATTGCAGAACTCTCTCCCTAACCAAAGCTCACAAAAAATAAACACTTGAACAGCAACATTCACCTAAAGAGAATATGAGAACCCAGATCTAACATTCATCGAAACCCGGAAAAAAAAAAAAACATACAAATCTGCATACCAAATCCATAATACAAATTAGCAGAGCAGATTCTCATTTTCTCAGAAACTTGAAAACCTCTCAGAAACACGAATCGAGATCCCAAATCCCTAAACCCATGAAATATAGGACTTGAAAATATATATAAGTGCGCAGCTCCAGCCCATGTGATATAAGCAAGCAACAAAGATCAACTCACCTGGCTCAGATCCATATCTGTTGAACACTACTACGAAGATTGGGTTGAGTTGATTGGAGAATCTGGAGGGGCTTGGAGTCAATTCAACTATAGCTTTATGCCTTGGCGGTAATGAACATACCCGCACAGGTTAACAGATCTCTCTCTCTCTGTCTCTCTCTCACCAAAACTTTCAGAGAGCTCTCTTTTTTCTGTTATTCTATCACGTTTCTTAGATAGGCATTTTTTTTTTTTTTTTGAGAATAAAATACGGTTTCTTAGAATTAAAAAAAAAAAAAAAAAAGCTTTCATCTTTAAAATTCGCCGGTTTTTTATTTTTTATTTTTATTGTTAGACAGGCATTTTACTCTGAAAAAAAAAAAAATTATAGACAGGCATTTGGTCATACAATTTCTTTATTTCTGTCTTTTTTTATTTATTTTTTTTAAACCAATTTGGTCAAAATTTTATTATTTAAATTCGCCGGTAGTTTAAGTGATTAAAAAATGTTGAGAATTGAGTTAGGACTAAACTATAAGATAGGTGCAATCTCAATTTCGTGTAACCAAAAAAATAAAAAATAAAATCTAAAGTCACAAAATAACTCATAAACAACACTGCCAACTCTATCAGTGATAGCAGACTATAAAAGAAGACTATAGGACCTAGATTTCGGGATTCGAATTTTGACCTAATTGTATGCCAATTTATTGTATAGTCTAAGATGAAGATAAGAGATCTCTTCGTATTCCAACAAGTGAGTGTCAAATATAGGCTTTATTCTCCATTTCAGTGTGGAACAACAAGTGAACATAGAGCTCCATTATAGATTACCGTAACAATTAGAATGACAAGAAGTATTATGAACGGGCCAACCCTCCTAGTTTAAATGCATGTCAATATTCGCAATCTTAGCTTCCAAGTTACTCCACTCCCAAATGACCCTTTAAACAACTGAAGGAGTTGATGTAAGAATATATGATGCACACAAGATCATATCACAAATCACATAACACACAACCTGTACAAGAACAAAACAATTATGCAGCACACCAGTAGCTTCCTAGTCTCGGTAGGAGTAATCACCTGGATTGACACATTCAATCCCTGCAGCCACAGCTTGTCCAAGAGCATTCATCGAGGCAGACATCTTCTGAGATCACGAATAAGCAGCTGCACAATGGAAGAAAGTCTTCTATGTTTCAACACCAGATGCTTTAGAATGGGGCTGAGAATGTATGCAAAATGCAGTGTTGAACATAGGGACTTTCTCCTCCTTATATATTGGCCAAAACTTATCCTTGGACTTATCCCATAAGGAGTCCTCGTTTTACTTCATGTTTATCAGTTTAGGAGACTTAAACTTATCACAACACTTCATGTTAATCAGGTTATTAACAATGAGAGTCCTACTCTTATCAAGAGATATACATCTCGATAGGTGACTGGTATTAGAGTTATAATCACATATTTCTTGTTATTTATTTAGCTAGATCAATTGTTCTATTTACTTAATGCTTTTAGATAATGTTAAGTCCACTTAATTCTAACATTCTCCCACTTGGACTAACATTTTCTATTTGCAGAACAATTCAACTAATAACTTGAATTAAACAACAACTGAAGTGTGCACTTGAAACATGTAAAAACTCATATCTCATCCAGCTTGGTCAAGTACAGAAACTAATGTAGAATTCAGAACCAATTAAGTTTGGAACAAACACATTGGTTAAAAATCACTAACATCAGCTACTGTATTCACATAAGCCCTAAGTGATAACAAAAGAGCTATATGGCAAGTATATCTACCTGTAATGCCATAATACTCATAGTCCATCAAAATGATTTTGATTAATCAAAATCTCGGCAACAACCTCTAAACACCAGTGAACTTGAAGTTGTTTTCTATAACTGAAAATCTATGCAAGCATAGCAGTTCACTTGATAACACACATATAATCAAAATGAAATAACTAAAAATAAGTACCTCACACAAGTTAACTATTAATGAAATAATTTCTTTCTGGAATACCTCAATTTTATTGATAAACTGCAGATGCAAAATACAAGTATCTGAAAAATTCAAGAACTGTGATGGAATTATTACACAGAAATAAAAATTCAAAAAATGACTCAACACTCCCACTGAACTCAAGCTCTCAAATCAGGTAATACTCCCATATTCTCTGTATGTCTCTTAAAATTTACAACTGATAAAGCCTTGGTAAATGGATCTGCAAGTTGAGATTCTGTGTCAATATTCAAAACAACAACTTCACCATGCTTCACTCTCTCTCTTACACTATAGTATTTCAAATCAATGTGCTTGGAGTTGTTGGACCTCTTACTGTTCTTGCCAAAAAATACTGCAGCTTCATTATCACAGTAAATCTTAAGTGCATCTGACACAATCGAACTTAAAACTTTGGTCTGCATTAAAAAGTTTTTAATCCATAACCCTTCACACATTCCTTCATAAATGGCTATGAATTCAGCCTGCATAGTGGAGGTAGAGACTAATGACTGTTTCATGGTTTTCCATGCCACAGCCCCTCCTGCAAGCATGAACACATAACCAGATGTTGATTTCTTTGAATCTGGATAATTTCCTGCAAAGTCTGAGTCAGTATAGCCAACTAGTTCCAGCTGTTTGACTTGCCTATATACCAACATGTGGGATTTGGTCCTCTGCAAGTATCTAAGTACCTTTTTTCCTGCAGTCCAATGTTCTTGAGTAGGGTTTGATTGAAATCTAGACAAAATTCCAACTGCAAAAGCTAAATCAGGTCTTGTACAGACCTGTGCATACATGAGGCTGCCTATTAGTCTAGCATAAGGCTTGCTATCCATATCAGACATCTTCCCCCCATTTTTGGAATTTTTATTCTTTGACAGTTTGTCTCCTTTTGTCATAGGAGCTTCACCTGATGCACAAGTTTCCATCCCAAATCTCTTTAAAACTTTTAAAATGTAGTTTTGTTGAGATAAGCCTAATAAACCATGTGCCCTGTCTCTCTTGATTTCAATACCTAGAACATAAGAGGCTTCTCCTAAATCTTTCATGTCAAAATTATTTGACAGAAAGATTTTGGTGTCTTTAAGTAACTTAATGTTGCTGCTAGCCAAAAGAATATCATCCACATACAGTATGAGAAAAATAAAATTATTTCCAACTGTTTTCATGTACACACATTCATCAACTATATTTTCTGTAAAACCAAATGATGAAATCACAGAGTCAAACTTCTTATACCATTGCCTAGAAGCTTGTTTAAGTCCATAAATGGATTTCTTTAGTCTGCATACATGATTTTCTTTTCCAGATTTCACAAAACCCTCAGGCTGCTTCATGTAAATGACTTCATCTAACTCCCCATTTAAAAAAGCTGTTTTAACATCCATTTGGTGCAATTCCATATTATAATGTGCCACTAAAGCCATTATAACTCTGAATGAATCTTTTGTGGATACAGGGGAAAAGGTTTCAGTATAGTCTATGCCTTCCTTTTGTGTGAAACCCTTGGCTACTAATCTAGCTTTATGCCTCTCTATGTTACCATTAGCATCCCTTTTTGTCTTGAACACCCATTTGCATCCTATGGCTTTCTGGTTTGGATCAGGTTTAACTAGCTCCCATACTTTGTTTTGACTCATGGATGAAATCTCAGCTTCCATAGCTTTCTGCCATTCTTCAACTTCATTGCTTTCTAATGCATGTTTAAAACTCAATGGATCATTGTCTTCTGCAAGAACATCAATTTCTTGCAAGTAAACTGCATAATCACTATCCTCCCCATAAACTGGTCTTCTTTCTCTCTGGGATCTCCTAAGCTGAGGGTTAACATTTTCTAATTGAATATTTTGGGCTATATCAGGTGCTTCACCACTTAAGGTTACTGGCTCTACTGAATCTCGATTGTTAACTTCATTTTCTGAATTAGCAGTTTGCATTTCATTTTCAGATATTAAAGGTAAAAATTTTTCTAGAGTCTCATTTTCTGCAATTTCTTCAAACTCTAAAGACAAGTCTTCAAAACTTGTATTACAGACTACTTCATCCAAGAATTTTGCTTGATTTGTTTCAAAAGTCCTGGTTGTATGATGAGCTGAATAAAATTTATAACCTTTCGATTTTTCACAATATCCTATGAAATGGCAACTCACTGTTTTTGGATCTAACTTCTGTGTCAAAGCATTAGGTGTTTTAGCCTCAGCTTTGCATCCCCAAACATGACAGTGATGCAAGCTTGGCTGTTTTCCACACCAAAGCTCATAAGGTGTCTTTTCTACAGATTTACTAGGTGATCTATTGCAAATATAATTTGCAGTCTTAAGAGCCTCACCCCATAAATATTTTGGCAGACCTGAAGTACACATCATACTCCTCACCATGTTTAACAAGGTTCTATTTTTTCTTTCTGCTGTTCCATTTTGTTGAGGGTTGTAGGGAGTTGTATACTGAGCCTTAATGCCATTTTCTTGTAAATAAAGTGCAAAAGGTCCCTTTTGCTGGCCTGTTTCAGTATGTCTACCATAGAACTCACCTCCTCTATCAGATCTCACTACTTTAATTTTCTTTTCAAGTTGCAATTCAACTTCAGTTTTGTATATTTTGAATGCATCAAGAGCTTGTGATTTTTCTGATAACAAGTAAATATAGCAGTATCTAGAGAAGTCGTCTATAAATGTGATGAAATAAAAATTTCCACAGAGTGTCTTATATTTGAATGGACCACATATATCTGTATGAATGAGTTCTAAGAGATTTTGACTTCTTAAAGCCTTTTTCTTTCTGCAGTTTGTCAATTTTCCCTTAAAACATTCAATGCAATCATTCAAGTCTGTATAATCCAATGCAGGCAAAATCTTATTTTTCTCAAGTGTTTTAAGTCTTTCTTTAGATATATGGCCTAGTCTCCTGTGCCATAACTTTGCAGACTTATTATTGAATAGAGTTCTTTTAGTACCTGTAATGTTGTTATCTGCATTCATGTTTTCATTGTTCTCAATTAAAAGAATTTCCTGTTTAATAACAGAACAATCCAATCTCAAATAATTATTTGAAAACACTCCACAACCAATGTATTCAGAACCCTGAAATAATTTTATTCCACTAAAATCAATAATAAGTTTGCATCCAATACTAACTAAAAGGCCTACTGAAATAAGATTCCTTTTTAAGGAAGGAATATAATAAACATTTTCCAGAAAAATAAATTTTCCTAATCCTAAATCGATCTTCAGAGTTCCAATAGCCTTAACTGCTACCCTTGTTCCATTTCCCACACAGACCTGCTGCTCACTTTTCCTTGGTGCCCTCCTCTTTGTTATACCCTGCAGTGAGGTGGTAATATGAATAGGTGAGCCTGAATCTAACCAATAAGTGTGTGAATCTACATTTATGAAATTAACTTCTAGAGAAAAGACTGAATTAGGAAATGACTCACCCTTCTTGATCATCCAAGCTTTAAAGCCACTGCAGTCCCTCTTCATGTGCCCTATCTTTTTACAGAAATAGCACTTATACTTAAAGACTTTTCCAGCTCTAGCTTCTGCAGGTTTCCCAGTTACTTTAGTGATGGTGGTCTTCTTAGGCTTAAGTTTATTCTGCTTTTTCCACTTTGGTTTCTCAACCAGATTAACTGTAGTGGTTGGTACTCCCTCTCTCTTAATTCTTTCCTCCTCATCCACACAGATCGAGATTAGCTTGTTCAGGTTCCATTTGGTCTCTAAGGCATTATATGAAGTTCTCAGGTTGCTGTAGGTGTTTGGCAGAGAATGAAGTGCCACATGCACCACCTGTTCATCTTTAACTCCCATGTCTAGGTCTCTAAGCCTAGAGTTAATGTCAATTAGCTGCATAATGTGCTCCCTCACACTGCCCTTCCCAGAGAAACTCAGTTCATTGAACTTCCTAGACAACCTAGCTGCTTCAGCCTTGTCACTCTCTCTATATTTGTCTGCAATTTCTTCCAGAAAGTCCATGGCTAACTCGGGCTCCACTATAGACCCTTTCACTGTGTCTGACATAGTGCACCTAATCACATTTTTGGCTTTTCTGTTGCTGCTATACCACTCCTTATAATGCCTACTATCCTCATTGGTACTTTCAGAATCTAGTTCAGAAGGCTGATCCTCTACGAGGCAAAGATCCATGTTTTGATGCATGGACAGATAAAATTCCACCTGATTTCTCCACTTCTTATAGTTCCACCCATTAAGCATCTCAACCTGACCTAAGGTCACAACAAGAGGTCCTAGACAAAAGAAAATAAAAAACGTGTAAGTTACTGCAGTATTTCATTTTCTGTGTGTTAAGACTGTATTTTAAATTTTATGTGTTTCATGCATAAGTTCAAAAGTAGACAACATCACAGAAACACAATCACAAACAATAACCCCATAAACTGCAGTAATATCAAGTAATGCCTTTGTGGCATAAAACTTAACATTCTTAAAGTTCTAAATCATCATGCTATATCCTACATATACCAGTTATTAGTTGAAACAATCATACCTTTAGATAAGAAAAGTTTCAAAAAAAAAAATCAATATAGGTATTTGTGTTTATACATGATGCTGTACCATAATCAAGATTACACAGTGAACATCTTCTCTGGAAGAACAAAATATAAGTGTAATTTTAAAAAATAGCAACACAAGTGTTAATTTGTTTAATCTTTAAGAATTTCTCTGAAAAATGATGGATTGCTTTGTGCAACATGATCAAACTGTAACCAGAAATTCACAAATCAAAAGTTAATAATGTGTTTTGCCTAATTTTTCACAGTTTATTAACTATATTCTGCATATATGAGAACATAACAAGATTGCAAAAATTACATATTGGGAGATTTGTACTGAATTCTTGTTAGTTCAAAATCATATTCAACTGAAGACAAGATTATCAAGGATATCAAGCATAGACATATTTGTGCATCAGAAACATCACATCCATACATTTATCAACAATCGCAGATTCAATCCACATTCCACATATGATATTTATATGCAATATGACAACCCTTTCCACATGCTAAACAGTAATCCATATGACAACCCTTTCCATAATGCAGAAATTGAAACGCAAGTTCTGATTTCTCAGAAAACATACCTTGGCCTCTGCTACAGCGCTGCAACAATTATTTTAGCGGAAGCAAAATTAAGAACAAGCAACAACTTTAACCCTTCTGTCAATCCAAAAATTTCTAAACGAGGGTCTTGAATCCTCAGAACTGAGAATTCAATCTCAGTAAGCCCTACTCAATCCGATCCCAAAAACATAAGTGACCGTTATGTTCTAACGGTAATATCCTTTTTTAAACTATTTTAATTTTGGACTCGGGTTTGGGCCTGTTTACTTAATGAATTGGATTAATACTAAAAACGGGTTAAACACCATTTAAGGCCTGCTTTTACTATAACAGAAAATATATTTTATTTTCCAGAAAATAATTTTCACAATATGGTTTTCTAAAACAAAGCAAAAACGCATGATATGTGTTTATGAAATTCCTAAGCTCTGATACCATTTGTAAGAATATATGATGCACACAAGATCATATCACAAATCACATAACACACAACCTGTACAAGAACAAAACAATTATGCAGCACACCAGTAGCTTCCTAGTCCCGGTAGGAGTAATCACCTGGATTGACACATTCAATCCCTGCAGCCACAGCTTGTCCAAGAGCATTCATCGAGGCAGACATCTTCTGAGATCACGAATAAGCAGCTGCACAATGGAAGAAAGTCTTCTATGTTTCAACACCAGATGCTTTAGAATGGGGCTGAGAATGTATGCAAAATGCAGTGTTGAACATAGGGACTTTCTCCTCCTTATATATTGGCCAAAACTTATCCTTGGACTCATCCCATAAGGAGTCCTCGTTTTACTTCATGTTTATCAGTTTAGGAGACTTAAACTTATCACAACACTTCATGTTAATCAGGTTATTAACAATGAGAGTCCTACTCTTATCAAGAGATATACATCTCGATAGGTGACTGGTATTAGAGTTATAATCACATATTTCTTGTTATTTATTTAGCTAGATCAATTGTTCTATTTACTTAATGCTTTTAGATAATGTTAAGTCCACTTAATTCTAACAGTTGACACAAACAGAAAGTGGCAACATTACAATACCCAGTCTTCTCTTCAACTTCTTTAACATCAGAGATAAGTTTGCCCTTAGAGATAAGCCAGGCAAAAGACTTTACACTGATCTTCCATAGTTCCCTAAGTATTTCCAACAGGCACTTAGCTGGGTATAGCCATCAAATAACTTGATAGTAAACCTATCATTTGAACTATCACCCAAATTTTTACTTTCTTTTAAATAACCAAAAATTATTTGTAATTGTATAGAAAATTTTTATACACACATTTATTTGCGTGTTGCATGTCATAAATTTGTTTTCCTTTGAATTAACCGCTCTGCCTTTACCTTGATACACCTCAATGAATTAATATAATACAAAGATAAGAGATATCTTCGTAAGGCAAAAGAACTAATATGTAATTTAACAACAATTAAGTATTTTTGTGTGTATTTTTTTTTGTTTAAATGACCAGAGGACCACCATTTTCTTTTTTCTCTTTTTAATTTTAATTTTTACGGTCATAACTCATATTATGTTATGAGTCTTGGACTAAAACAGAAAAAAAAATGTAGCATATGAAACACCGTCGTTTTGCTTCCCTTAATAGACAGAGCAGAAAATAAACCTTGTACGCTTCGAAGCGAAGCATACAAGAAAATTAGGGCGCAGCTTCAAATGGCCAGGAAGCCAATTAACAAGTGTACGCCAAATAAACCATCATTTTTCAAGGTGCTGTTTGGTGACTTCTCTAAGCGTCTGGTATAACCCTAATCCTGCCTTCATTGTCACAGTCATTTTAAAACCAAAGAACACAGTCATATATGCCAGGACCAAAAAGAAAACTCATCACTACATCAAGAATGCATGATTTTCTCTTTGCTTTTGTCTTGGTTCATTTGGGTTTTGGATCTGGACTTGGGGTTAATACCCTGTTCATGGTTCATGTTTGATCAGTGCATCACTCTGATTGGTTGATCTTATTAACTGTACTTTGTGAAAATTGTGTGTCCCATATCATGGATAGGTTGAGTAATTGTTTACATGGGTGAGGAAGTAATGGCATGTTTTAAGAAACAAGGCAAATGTTCGATGAGTGGAAAGGTTAATGATCCGAAGAGATGTTATGTTGAAGTATATATTTGATTTCTATCTCTCTGTTACTATATACTCTGGTGTCATGGAAATTCTTTTCAATATTTTTCGCTAGGGCCTCCTGCTGATCTCAGAGACGAAACTGTTGTTTAAGATGTGATGACAGTATATTAAATCTTGGCGTATTTTTGTTTTAAGCATATACTATGCCTTTTATTTAAGAAGTTGTTAAATTTGATTTGTAGCTTATACCACCTGAGTTTACCAAGAACTTCATTTGGAATGGGAGATCACCTCACGAATGTGCTCTTAGAGGTCCTAGTGGACAATGTTGGGCTGTGGAATTGGAAAGAACAGAAAATGGCTTGTTCTTCCAGAATGGATGGCAGTGTTTTGTGAAGGATCACCATTTAGAACTTGGGGATTTTTTGATCTTCAGATATGATGGTGAATCAAAGTTTACTGTCGTAATCTATGATAGAAGTGCCTGTGAGAAAGATGTAAAAGTAGCCAAGAGGAGAATGAACTGTTCTGTTTGTTTGAGGAATAACGGAAATCAAGCTCGAGTAAAAGATGAAGTTCTTGACCTTGTAACTGAAAATAACAAGAATATAGACAGTAAAGGCGAAACAGTCGTTGCTGGTAAAAAAGGTCGTAAAGTTGTGTTTCTCTACACCTTGTTTACTCTTTTTTTTTTTCTTTTCTTTTCTGAAAACAGTGTCTCAATTTTGCTTTGTACAGGCAATGATGTCATGTCGGGAAAGAGACCTGCTAATGGTTACTTGGAAGACACAACAGATGGATCCATCTTGTTCAAATCGGAGAATTCATGTTTTCAAAGAATTTTGACGAAGCATTCAAAATATCACATTGTGAGCATGCTTTGATCACAACTCTTAAGCCAATTATGTTTTTGAATTATGTGACACAAGTGGCTGAGCATTTTTGTTAACTATTTCAAGATTAAATGCAATAGAGCTGCAGTGTCTGAGTAATGTAATAACATCATCAAGAAATCTTGAAAGTTGATTGTTAGGAGTGAACTGAATTTATTAGATTTATATATCCTAGACTTTTGACCATAGCATTTAAGAATCAATCAAGCAAGTACTTGAATTACTAGTTTCTAGCTAGTTTCCAAGCTAGTAGCAAATTATGGTTTTGGTCAGAAGTCAGCACAGTCAGCACTTGGAATTTTTCTGAATGACCTTTTCTTGCAGGGGTTTCCAAAAGAACTCGGTGTAGCTAAAGGTCTTATGAATGAGAAGACCATGAAGCTTGAAGATCCAACTGGGAGATCATGGCCTGTTAGTCTGCGTGCTTCTAAATTTTACAAAAAAGATGGCAGATTATATGACCGTTTAGACTTGACATCAGGTTGGTCACAAATTTGTGAAGCGAACAAGATTTCACTTGGGGATACCATTATTTTTGAGCTTGTCAAGCAAAGAGTGATGAAAATTCATATTATCAGAATAGGGAGATTGAGAGGCAAAGGATGTGCTGTTAGACTAGTTGCTCCTAATGTCAAAAGCTCAATCTAGTTAGTTGACTAAACTGTGCTGTAATTTTCAGATTTCAAAGCCTTTCTGGTAAATCAGGATCTCCTTGAACTTCACTATGTTATTTTTCATTCTCCAGATACTCTTTGTGTGGATTTATGTTTAAACTACCTCGTTATTTATCTCACTTGAGAGTTTAAGTGGGAAAAAAAAAACACGAAAAGTACCTGAAGATTTTGCAAAATTTGTTTACATTTGCTGGCTGCTGTGGAAGGAAAGAAACAGAAGAACTAACTAGGGTTATTATTGGAACAAGGTCTTCACTATTCAGCAACTTGCTGAAGATAGCAACTATAAAAGCAGTTTCTCTTAGCATGTCCCAACTCCCAAGTGACATAAATGAGAAATAGAATCAAGCAAAACACTTGCTGGGAAAATTACAGAACAGAGACATTTACAGAAAAAAACACACATTAGAATTGATGTATACAATGATTTTAAGCAGGGAAGGTAAAAGACTATCAAATAATTTTCTTCAACTTTATATTATAACATGATTCTCATGCATCGTCTAGAGCTGTTATAAGTCATAGGCCTTTTTCATATAATACCTTCATCTCGGCTCTTGCGAAGGCATCTCTGATTGCAGTGAAGACAATGGTAGTGATGGAGAAGAGGGAGATGGGGAATGGAGTGGTGGAAGAGACGGAATGTTTAGAGAGTTCCATATAGCATTGCATTAGTCTGTTTTCATCCAACAGGATCTCATTCCAGTAGAAGTGGGGGTAGTAGACTCTTACAGTCTCTCATCCGCAAATGCAACTGGAAGTGGAAGTGCTTCTCAAACAGATCTATCTCATTTCCTCCTGTCGTCAGGTTCTCATTCATTATAACTGAAGCAACTGTTTTTGTGCGCCGCTGGTTGTGAACATAGTGATCTTTCTTGTATTTGAGCTTTTGGAGGTTCAAATTGTGTTCTTATGGACGATTAGGGGTCTTTCTGTAGATGGTACCTTTTGGCCTCCTAGAACATTTCTACTCTTGGTTTTGGATCTTGAATCTTGAATTTTGAATTATTGATCTGGCTAACTCAATATAGAGTATACTTGAATAGAATCAAGTGTCCTAAATCCTAAATTGGATGTTGGTCAAGATAACTTCGTGAAACACAATATGAAACACATGAACTAACTAGGGTACTATCAGAAGAGTCTTCAGCATTCGGTCGCTTAAGATAGCAACTCTTTCAGTATGTCCCAAGTGAGATATAAATGAGAATCAAGCAAACCCGTAACTGGGTAAATACCAAATAACAGAGACAATTACCAGAAAAATAGAATTGATATAAACGACAATTTCCAAGCAGGAAAGGCAGAAGACTATCAAGCAATTTTCTTCAACTTCACATTACATCATTCTCATGCTGGCGCTGTTTTGTGAGGAATTTTATAAGTTGCAGGTGGAGAGGGCAATTGTAAAGAGAGAAGATGTGCTACAAATACATGTCATGAGAGGATGTGCTACAAATACATGTCATGAGATATTATATTGGTTAAACTCGTTACATGTCATGTGATGCGCCAGTTATACCAAACAGGGCAAAACTTTCGGTGTCATTTGTGGCATTGCTTGTAGAAAATGGAAGCAAACCGATTCCAACTGTCAAGGGCCTCTTGGAACACTCATGTCTCTCTAAACTTCTAGCAGTATAATTACCAAAAAATGAAAAACAGTCCTTGAAGTTTTGGTTCAAGTTGCAAATTATCTGGAAACTGATTCATGAAGTGAAGGCTGATATCAGGCTCACTTTTCTCTTCAGTTGGAAATTTGTTTCCGCTCATCTTTAGCTATAACAAGTCCAAGAAACTCGGTCCCTGACCGGATAAGCCTGGAAGAACCAGCTCACACTATTCTGTTGGAAAGTGTATAAAATACAAAATCAGTTTCCTAGTAATGCTAAAAGATGATTCGGTGCTAACATCCACTAAAACTCGAACACAAATGTATGAATATTACAACTGCAATTGCACAGGCTTCGCATTAATGTAATGACAGACAAAATAACCATCATAGGCTATGGAGGAAGGTACTTAAAAGTAACATCTTATACAAGATTCAACCAGTAATAAGCTCATCCTACCAATTTCACAGAGGATTATTAATGGAGTACATTCTAAGAGAAAGAAATATGAAGTAGCTACAGAAATGCACAAGAATCTCTATATTTAGAAACATACAACTAAGTTGTTGAATGACTTGTGTCACCTAGTATAACACCTCATACAATAAGGCGGATGCTAAGAAATTGATTATAAAGGTCTCTTTGGATTTCAAGATGTCAAAAAGTATCTGCTGGTTCCTTTTCTAAAGTGTCAATGCACTCTTAAGTGTGTAGAAAATAAGTGATCGGAAGCTTGTGCCAACGAAGTTTGACTTTGTGGAAACACCATCATGTCAAACATAAGAAGCTATACAGTATGCACTGTAGCAACCTTTTAGTGGATGAAAAATAGTAACATCAAAACACGAACAAGTTCATGTAAACATAAGAAGCTATGTATTTATTGACTAACACCAATACAGCAAATAAATCAATGTCCAAGTACATGTAAGGAATTCTTCTCCTTCTCTTATGAGCTACCAGAGACATTTTTATACCCTACTCTATTTCACAATGTTTCGATTGGTTTGTAGTTACCAACAAAAAATCTTTGTTCCGCACTTCATTCATTTCATTAAGGTTTAATTTACCCCAGAAAATCTATTTCATACACTACAAGGAGACACTCCCACATTTTGAAATCATATAGTCAACCTCTGCTCCCAGAGACCAATATGTTTATGTTTATCATAAACCCTATTACCTTCAAATCCTGTACTTTTTACTGAGACCAGTCCGCTTTGCTGGACTTCATTCATTTCATTAAGGTTTAATTTACCCCAGAAAATCTATTTCATACACTACAAGGAGACACTCCCACATTTTGAAATCATATAGTCAACCTCTGCTCCCAGAGACCAATATGTTTATGTTTATCATAAACCCTATTACCTTCAAATCCTGTACTTTTGACTGAGACCAGTCCGCTTTGCTGGACTCCTAAAACTCTTACAGGATGTGACTGACTCTCATGCTAACTCAATAAACAATGAATTGGTGCTTTTATCTAACTCAAAAAACCATGAATTGGTCCCTTCCAAAAAAAAAAAAAAAAAAACCATAAATTGGTCCATTTCATGTTAACTCAATAAACCATAACATGGCACATTGCTTGTTTCAATATGGAAGTCTACAAGTCTAAATGCCAATGAGCACATGATTATTAAGAAGCATGATCCTTTCTTCTTTTAGTCTACCAACAGAATACAAGCCTAAGACTTTCCTACGAGACTTGATATTCTCACAAAGACTTCTCTGTCCCGAGATGGGCGAGAGATACAGATACATACCAAGGGATAGCACTGTAACTGTTTCAGTTGTCCAAGTATAGGACGTCAATTATATCAGGCTAAGTGTAAAATAAATGAGAACTATAGTTAGAAGTTCAGGAGTTTCTTAGGCTTATGCCAACAGAGATGGGATACAAAATTAACTATCTCCAAGAAGCAAATCATACCTATTATATGGTGGCAGTATCCTGATTACTTATGATGAGAGCGTGCTGGTTTGCTGGCATAACAGGAGTTCCATTTGTCTCCATCCAGAGTGTAGTAATGCATGGGATAGTCACCTATAAGGTCTTCAGCAGTCACGTTGCCATTAGCACAACCACACCCGTTCCAAAGAGACGCTCCCACATAATCAACGGACTACTATATCTATAATCTATGCTATTACCTTCAAAGCCTGAACTTTCTCCGGGAGATCAGTAAGCAGTTGAAATCTTAAAACTACTAGTAACTTTCTTTCAGGCTAACTCATGGAACAATGAATTGCCGCATTTCTCATTTCTACAAGTTTATATAGCTCTCCAAGCCTAATGTTGACAAAAACAAATGAAAACTAGATAAGTGTGTGATCATATTCCTTCCTTTTATTAACTGAATAGAGGGTTAAGGCCTTCATGCCAGACTTGCATTAACAAACTCTATCCAGACGTGCAAGAAACTACAGACTAACACCAAGGAAAAGCCTGCTGCCCAAGGCAAGGATGGATATCAGACTAAATGCAAATAATTGAAAACTGTAAAAGCTAAATTAGAAGTTAGAGAGTTTCTTAGTTTTATGGTTCCCTAGTTTTACTGTTGTAATACAGAGAACAAAAATAAAAAGCAAAGCTCATATGTGATCAATTCTACGCAAGACAATAAACACATTAGAGTAGAACAGTAAACTTTAGCAACTTCAAACAAGATGCATTTAAATCTGTAACAGGGTATTGACCAATGGACATTGAAAACAAGACTAACTATCTAGTACAAAAAGTCAAGAAGCAAAGCTAACCTACTCAATGTTGGCAGTTGCCAATGCGGAATCCCTGCGAACAGGGCGTGTCGGCTTGTTGACATAAGAGGAGTTCCACTCCCCTCCATCTGCAGCATAGTAATCCATGGGATAGTCCCCTACAAGGTCTTCCGCAGTCCCATTGCCATTACCACAAGCACAGCACCCCGAATCACTTTTCTTGTCCCTCTCCCACCAACCAGGAATGAAGCCGAGAGCAATGTCAGTCTCGAAAGGATTCAAAAGGGGCTTCGTAAATGCATCCCCCCAATCAATTGACAAGCGAGGACAAGCAATCTGTATCCAAGCATCCACAGAGTCCTCAAACAAAGCAATTCTCGCCGGACTAATCTCCGACATTAACACCACAGTATAATCAAACCCCTTCTCCCTCATCTTCTTCTCCAATCTCTGTAGAATCCTCGGATTCCCTTGCCTTCCTAAAGTCCCAAGCACAATGCCCCAATTGGAGGCCTCTTTGGCTCTCAACACGGCACTCTTTCTCGACTCCCTCATCCCTTTGTGATCATATTCCTCCAGAAACAGCTTCCCCATATAAGGATCGTACCGAAACGCCTTAACCCCTGGATTTGCTATCATAAAAGCTTCCAGATGAAACCGGCCGTCGGCCACGAATACCAGTACAGTGTCACCGCCGTCCTCACCGCCGTGGTTTCGTGAGATTTTCGGGGCTGTACAGCCCAAAACCTCGCCGGCTGACAAGGGCTTAGACTGTGGGACCAAGACCTTGAAACCCCGGGCTTCAAGCTCGGGCTTGGCCGCTCGAATCGCCGAAGCGAACTGGATTGTTCCGGCGAGGACTAGGGTTTTAGGGAGAGGGTTTTGGAGGTTGAGATGGACGGTCTGGATTAACCGGCCGACGTCGATGGAGATTTCGACGAAGACGTAGAGGCAGGGGATGGAGGTGACGTGGAGGGGGACGAGGCAGCTGTGGCCGAAGTGAATGAGGAGGTCGGCGTTGAGGGCCTTGGCGGCGAGGTCGTCGACGCAGCACGCGCCGTAAGTGGCGTCGCCGAGAACGAAGCACTGGGAGGCGCCTCCGAAGGTGGAGAGAATATCGGAGAGGACGAGGGAGTACATCAGGAGGCCCTCCGGCAGCTGGAGAGCGACGCGCGAGGCGTTCGTGGAGCGGACGCGCCAGACGCATTTGTGGACTTCGAAGTGGTAGTTGGAGGGGAGGAGGCTTACGGCGGCGTTGAGAGCCGGGTCGTGGAGTATTGAGTCCGGGATTTGGCTCCGGACGAACCGCTTCGGCGCTTGTGGCTTTCGCTGTTCTGAGTCGCCGAGAAGAGCGAGACTTGGCTTTTGCGCCTCCTCCATCGGCGGTGAGCTGGTCGTCGGAAAACTGGGTTTCTTGTTTAAACTTCAGAGCAGCGGCAGGGTCCAAAGTTCCAAACTTCCAAGCGTATTTCCTCTGTTATTTGAAGCAGTTTCACAGTTTCACAGTTTCACAATAGACCAAAAGGAGGAGGAAAATTACAAATGAGGCCAATTTCTTTTTTAAAAGAAAAGAAACAATCTAATATGGTAATACTATTTACTGTCCAACAGTAAATTGTTGAAGTGCAAGTGCAAGGTTTAAAATTTATCCGAAATTTCTGTAATTTGAAAGTATCAGAACGAAATTTTTATCAAGAGTTTCTTGAAATTTTTTGAAATTTTCTATACATTTCCACGAAATTCTTAATTTCTGAAATATCTACACAGACAAAATATATTTAAAAATTCACACTGAAAATTTTGTCTGAAATTTCTATCAAATTTGTATGCCACTGACAACGAAATTTTTTAATCATATTTTCATAGAGAAAAAATGAAATTTTGATTTTTTTTTTTCTAATCAAGTTGAATACAAAAAAAAAATATTTTTTGCTTTTATCTGCGACCCAAATTATTTCCAAAATTCATGGACTTGGGAGCAGTATTGTTGATACTAAATGGAAGCAGTTCAACCACATAGATCTAACCACATCGTAGTAACAGTTATTCTTAATACTTTATATTGATTTTGTTGTACTTGTTTATCTTCATTCACTAGCGTGTGTGACCAAAATAAAAAGAACTCTTTCTTTGAAGTTTTCTTATTTAATTTAGGTATTCAGGTTGGATTATGAGATATTAGTAGGTTGCTCATCAAATAATTTGAAGGTGTTTAGAGCCTGTTTTGAATTGTTTTTTAAGCTGTTATTAGCATTTCTTTGGATTATTTTTCACATAGACTTTTCTAGTTATTTGCTTTGTATTATTTGGTGCAAAGATTTTGGTATCATCTCTCTTTCTCTTTTATAATATTTCTTTTCCATTCAATAAAACTTCGAGTTAGGGGATAGATTTGTTTGAGCCCAAAAGTATTTTTGGCAAGATCCCTTGAGGGGGTTTGGCGTAGCGGGGCCGATACCTGCGATCCAAAATTAAGTCTAGGGTTTGGGTTATGGCTTCGCCAATTCCAAATTCTATAAGGAAATCGACCCTGATTGGAATCAAGTAGCGGAGATTGGATAGGAAACTTCAATCAATAATCCTTCTATGTCAAGGAACAGTCGGAACCCTAAGGTATAAATACCAAGTTTCAAGAACGAAAAAAAACACAACTCTCAATCAATCAATCTCAACGATTATCAAAGTCTCTCCGGAGCAAACCTACCTTCAACCTAGTTGAAAACCAACGAAGCAAGGGTAACGCCCTTGCAACCCAGTGAAGCTAAAGTCACGCTTTAGCAAACCCCGTGCTTTCTCCTACTTCCCGGTGATTGCTATGCTCATTCTACTTTCTCCTACTTCCCGGTGATTGCTCTACTCAATCTACAATATTGAGTATCGACTCGGTGACGTAAGAGATCACAACGCAAGTCCCTACCCATAAGGCAAGAAGTCTTTTTCCGAAAGGCATAGAAAAGAACATTGTGACGAGGTTGGTACTCTCCTCGTCCACAGCGTTTGAGAAGAAGTTAGGTTAAGGGATTCCTCGATGACTGCACCCCATGGTGCTGGCACGCCTGCGCACTCAAAAGAGGTTGTTTGCTAGCTGAACCAGTTTTGGAGCCAAACATTTTGGCACTCCCAGTGGGACCAGCATAGATTTTCTTCGTGGTAGCCACCATTGGGAAGTCAAGCGCAAACCCATTCCAAAAGGTTTACGTTAACTGCTCGAAACACAAGACCTCTAGTTACAAGCCGCACTCTCGTGCAGACTGTCGTGGTCTTTCTGACGAACAAGTGATTCAAAGATTTTATCTCAACTCGCCAACACCTGACATGTCAACTGAACAGGGAGGAAGTCAACTACCCGCTACTGGGGGCGAGAATGTCATCAATACTTCTGTCGCTTCCAATGTTGCGGGAAGCCCGACAAGAGAGGCCTTCGTTCCTAAGCCTATCCCAGAGGGAGCGACTGTCGAACAACAGCTTGCAATCATCATGGCTGATAACAACAGACATAGAGAAAAGGTAGCTGCTGATATCGATAGGGAAATCTCGAAGTCGGAGCAGCGCATAGGTGAACTGGACCAACGCATTGCCCAGCGTACTGAGGAGACTAGGCGATAGGTGGAACAATCAGCGATTGAGGTAAGGGCACATGCCAGAGAAATCGTCGATAAGCAGAGTCTGAGACAAAAGCAAATCATGGAGGCTATCGCAAACCAAAGCAAGCATACTGCGTTGGAGTTTGCGGCTCTTCGTAACGAGGGGTTTAACATTGCGACCCAGGTTGCCATGCATAAAGTTGAACTAGACCAGGCTAAAGAGGTCTTGAATAAAGCATTAGGAGATCCCAATGCCATCCTTGGCTCTCTTGGTCAACCTTCTGGATCTGGCAAGTATATACCACCGAATGCTCGGGAGAAGGCAAGCAGCAGCACCGCTACACCTTTTGCAGCCGCTACTGATAGGAGCATAAAATGCGACGTTAATAATGTTTAAACCCTATATTTTGCTAAGTTATTTCCTTTATCTTGATCAATTTAACCTAGTTAGTGTTTTTACAGGTAAAATGGAGTTTCAAAGTCGGAAAATGACTAAAGAAGGCACAAGTGCTGCAGAAATGAGAAGAAATGAAGAAATGGAAGTTCTCCCAGTTTGACTAGGAAAAGGAATCCTAGTTGGAGTAGGAATCAGAACCTGACTTGGATTCAAACTCTTAAGTCGCGGAAATTAGGAGTTCTACTTGGATAAGGAAACCCAATTCTACTCAGATAAGGAATCCTAGTGTGACAAGGAGTCCCTATTGGATAAGGATTACTCAAGAAGGTTTCGGAAGAGTGTAGAAGAATCGCAGAAAAGAAGTTTGTATTCAACTAGGAAACCTACTTGCATACGGAGTTCTACTCATACTAGGAGACCTGTTGAAGCTAGGAGAAGTCTATGGAACGTACAAGAAGCATCTAGAAGTCTCAAGAAGGTCATATGTCGTGCACATGGAAGAGGAAGCAACAAGAGATTCGAATTACAAAGCAATGTGGAATTTGGACTTCTTGTTGAGTAAGGATTGGAATTGCCGTGAGATTCTTGAAGGTTCTAGGGAGTTTTTGACGTTTCTACTTCAAAATAAGGCGTGGAAGACATGTGAGAGGCATGTGATGTGAAGGAAAACCTAATTGGACTCAACTTGTGCTTTAAAAGTCAAATCCATTACAGATTTGGAAATCTGCCTGTGCAGGTCAGTCAACTTCAACGGAGTGTCAAAAATCGTTCAGAGCTCAGAAAATTATGATCTTTATATGGTTGGAAAGCTACAGATGTCTAATTTCTAAATATTTTTACGGTTGGTCAATATATATTTTCTAGAAAAAGTTATGGCCATTTTAGTGAACTGAGGTCAATCCTGCCGGAAATCTGTTTTGTGTCAAAGAAGTCCTAGATCAACACAAACTAAGAGAAACCAAGTAGAAACGAATTGGGAGTGCCTTGAGACTTTCTCCTATAAATACCTTGTGTATTAGACGTTTCAAGGTGAACAATTTTCTCCACAATTTCGTTTCTCACTTGTTTTCTCTCTAGTTTCAGGTTTTTTCACAATCTTCAAGGAGCTTAGCCGTGCCACCTTCATCCACCACCGTGTTTATCACTTGTTGCGACACCTTGGAGCTTCTTTGGGTCTTTGGGATGTAATTAAGGGTTGTTCATATGCTTTACCATACATTTACTCACGGTTTGGTGTATTTGTTAGATAGAATTTCTGCTTTGGATTTTCTATGTGTGAACCTAAACTTTTGAGTATGCAATCTGATTTTTGGATTCTATTTTGATGTTCTTTTCAATGTTTGATTTGTTTATGTGTGTTGATTCTTGTTAGTTGCTGAATATATGGAATGATAATCTGGTTTTGTTTTATAGAAAACTTTTGCATGTTCTTGTTCTTTGGTGCCCAACTTAGGATGATTGCATGTAATTGGAGCTAGTAATTAGGTGAACGCTTGTTGTTCCTAATTCATTATGGTAGTAAAGGCTTTGGACAAAGGTCGAGATCAGATTGTGCATGTAATGAAAAGATTCGCTTCGAGTACTTGAATTTGCATGTTTATTGACTAAACTTTCACTTGCCCTTAATGATTTGAATGCATGAGATTATGAGTCGCTTCGATTGTGTGATACTTGCATTTGGAATATGTTGATTTGGCGCTTCGTCGGTCAATTGTGTAAAGAGAAGTCATATAAGGGACATTGGGCGCTTGTAACTTTGTTTCTTGGTTGATATCGTTCCATGGTAATTAACAAGATTAAGGGATGCATGAATATGTTGATCTTGAAAGATTCTTGATAAATTGTTTTCCCTAAGTTTTTCTTTTCCCATCTTTGTAAATAAAAACGATTTTTGTTCTTCACTTGTTTTTGTAAATTTCATATTTTAATCTTCAAAAACCCCCTATCTTTTATGTTTTGTGTTCTTGTATATTTTGTATATAATTAAAATTAATTTAGTTAGAGTTTAGGTTGCATGTCACATAAATAATAAAGTAAAATAAAATAAAAAAATGTTTTTAAAAATTCATGAATAGTGTCTCCTTGAATAGTAAATATGTGTTAGTGTTTTCTAGGAATTAATTTGGTGGTTTTTAGGAGTTTGTTATGTGCTCCTATTTTTTAGGGATTGGTTCCTAATTTTTAGGGAAAGTACTTAGAGTTAGTTTTGACTTAGTATTCTTTGTTTGACTTGGTCAATAATTTGTTTACTTAATAATTAAGTAATACTAATTAGTATATAACTAGTAATCCTTGTTGTATGTGGATTTCTAATATAACTATGACTTGTAAAATGTATTCTAGTAGGAGTATGATTCCTAAATTAATTCTAATTCTTATTCTTTTGTAAATTTTGAACTACATGTCTATATATATCTTTTATTTTCGTGAATTTTGTATATCATTTTCTCTAAATTCGTTTCACATGTAAGTACCCTCAATCCCAGGTTTAGAACAATCCCTGCTTGTGCTATACTAACAACTACATTTTTTCAGGGTTTAAATTGGCGATTGCTTTTGCACGTATCAATTTTTGGGGCCGTTGCCGGGGATTGAAAAATCTTCATGTGATAAACGCCACTAAGGCATGATTTTGGTGAGGGATTGTGAATTATGATGGAATATGTGAAGTCTCTTTTGTTTATATTAGCCTTAACCCCTTATTAGTACCTGATTCAGGTCTTTTAAGGTTGAGGGCGGCTTTTATTAACACTTGAAAAATGTCTTGCACTTAGGCCTTTTCTTATCTAAGTAAGTATAGCCTATGTGAGATGGTGACTAGGAAGGGGACAACTTCCATGATGGGTTTTGAATCCAGAAGTGCAATCAAACGAGCCTAAACCACTATGTGGGAGTAGCTTGTGCCAAAATGGTTTCTACCTCTCGTGTTCGTCCTCCCCCGCACTGGCCATTTCAGTAAGGCTGCCCAAAGGATTTGAGAAGAAGTTTGTGTGTAGAAAAGGACTTGGGCCGCATGTCCAATGTTTGATTCATGATGTCTTGTTGAAGTCATATACTTAGACAATTTTCAAGAATAGTTGGGTTTAGTAAGAAGTTGTGAGTCATAATGGACTAGGTGAAATATTCTCTTGTTAATACTTGTCAAAGTTTTCTTTATAAAGTAGGCACACTTTATTAGCACAGGGTGTCTAGGTTGATTGGATACGAGAAGTGCTAGCAAAGGGTCTCGTCCCCTGCTAATCAAGTGAGCTGAGCTCCGCCAAAATCGTTCCTCTACTACCTGGCTCTATGTGAAAAGAGTTACCAAAAGATAAAGGGAAGGGAGACTTGTATTAAAACTAGAATCTTTGGGCCGTGTGTCTAAATCTTGATTCACGATTCCTTATTGGAGTTAACTACTTAAAGATTGTGAAAATTGTAAAACTTATAAATATATACATAAAATTTTGTTAGTCTTGTATATATCCATACTTGTGACGTTTTGTTGTGTGTATATATTGGAATAAATGGAGGTACAAGTCTAAGCTGAAAGACTTTAAACATTAAGCGCTGCATGGGAGGCAACCCATTCCATTCGTAGCTGTGGAGGAGCCATCAACGCAGATTTGCTGTCTTGAACTCACTCCTTCCCTTTTATTTTTCGTCAATTTTGCTTTGTTTTTAGGATTTCTTGCGTTATCTCTTATTCCATGCTTGATTTATGCTTTGCATGCTTTATACTTGTTTATACATTGAGGACAATGCATGATTTAAGTGTGGGAGAAGGGTTTAACGTCTCACTTTGTTTCTAGATAGTTAGTTTTGTGGTCTTAAAAAAAAAATTAAATATTTTCGTCACTTTAATAATAATAAAAAATTCATCACTGTTCACAAAAAAAAAAAAAATCTTTTTGTTTTTTGTGTTGTTTCTGTTTTGTTTTGTGATCGAGTCTTAGGATGCCCTTTTAACTGTCTAGGATGAGCTTATATCTTAGAAATTAAGGCTAAAAGAGGATCACAAGATTGGGATAATGTTTGATGATATTCTTTGGTTAATTATGATTTATGAAAAGCATATGAATGTGTAGTAGATATGGTGTATGCGTAACCCTTGTGAGAATTTGAGCCATGTGCCCTTTCTTTGTTGAGTGATTAATGAAAAAATGAATTATACTCTTATTTTCTTGGCGATGATTTTGTTGATCTCATTATTTTTTCATCTTGATTGATTACATGCCATAGGTTAAGTTTGATGGACTAGAGAATGCTAGAATTCACTTTTGTGCTTGTTGAAACTTTTATCAATACATGTCCCTGATTCTGGAAAGGATAAAGGCAACTTAGGATTTTTACCACCATAGCCAAATATAGCCTGTGTCCCTATTTGTGCCCGTCGTGGGACTCCCCTAGGTTAACCATTTTGAGCCTACATTGAGCCTTTTTTCTTTCATCACCTTCAAAATTCCTTAACCCTTAACCTTAGTATAGTTATACCTTACCCTTTGTTCTGAAGACTTAGTGAAGCATATTTTTGAGACTTTTCTTGGAGTTTTGGCGTCAAGGATGATTTTTGAAGACATGAAGAAGTTCAAGTGTTGGGGTAGACTTGTCCATAAGAAATATTGTATGTATTGCCGAAAAAGAAAAGAAGAAAAAGAAGAATGAAATCGAAAAAGAAGAAAAAAAAATTATTTTCGGCAAAAGAAAGAATAAAAAATGTGTGTTATTGTTTATGTTTATGGATTTTAGTCCCCTATGCTTAGTGGATTTGGAGTTTGCTTTGAAGTGAAGACCTATTGTTGAAGATTTTGGTCTTTGTCCAATTCACACTTGTTCAAAAGAAGGTTAGAATGAAGTATGGGCCCAACATGATGACACTTGGCCCTTTATAAAGCCTTGAAGGATACATGACGTTTGCTATGCTTGGTGGATCTCAAAAATTTAGTCTCTCTACATCAACAAGTGCTCTACTAGGTTTTTAGGATACTTTGTGAAATCCCTATCCCTTCGTTTCTTTAAACCTTAAGCCTTGGCCCCATTACAACCTTAATTGTAAGACCTCTTTGATCCTTAAGATGGGACAACATTTGATCTGTGGAGATGAGTCATGACTGTTGAACTTATGGCTTTGGTTCATCCGTGCAAGTAGTTGATATCTTTCATGAGATCTTTATGAAAAAAAATAAAATATATATATGTGCTTTCATTTCTTACATATGTGATCTACTTTTCAATCTTTCACATATACTTGAGTGATAAGCTTTTAAGCATGAGCCTTGAATATGAGAGAAGAAAGAGTGATATATCTATGTGAGGTTTGACTCATGACTTGTTTGAAATATGTTGAGCTCCACCCATCACCATTGTTTACCCCCAAGTCTTACATGCTTATATGTGGATTATATTTTGTAATTAGCTCTTGAATATCTTGAAGATGTGATTCTTGGTTAAGTGCTAATCTTGGTGACTTGAAAGTATGAGATTTCTGAGACAATATGTTAAAGGGCAATAGAGGTTTTTGTGTGTCAACGTTTGTGTCTTAGCTTGTGATGTTTTTGTCTTGATTTTTGTTTAAGTATTTTATGTTTTTGAGTCTTTGTGTCCTTGTGTTTTTCGTTTTCTATGCTTAGTATTTTAGTTGGTCTTTGTTTTGTGTTGTAGTCTTTTTGGTTTGTTATGTTGATTTTGCTAAGGGACTAGCAAAAGCTAAGTGTGGGGGAATTTTTATGTATGAACCTAAATAAATAAATAAATAAATGTTTTTAAAAATTCGTGAATGGTGTCTCTGTGAATAGTAAATATGTGTTTGTGTTAGTTTTAGTGTTTTTTAGGAGTTTGTGTAAGACCCCGTACCCAGTAATACTTTCCCTTAATTTATTTGAATTGCATTTAGATATTTCAATTCATGGTATCATTAAATTAGTCTTCTTAATAGGAAATTATTTTATGGAGTTTCAAAAATTATTTTCTTAGCATGGAAAAATAGAGCACGATAATATGAGAGTGTAGCTGCAAACGGTTCGTTAAACGAAGTTGTAACAAGAAAGTTATGAGTATTTTCGTGTGAGGGGCAATTTGGTCTTTTCATCTTACTCTACCTTAATTAAATCAGATCCTCCCCGTCCCCCAACCATTTTTCACGTTGGAAAACAGAAGGGGAGAGAGAGAGAGAGAAAAACTCAAGCAAGTCACCACCGTCCATACTTTCCGTCACCTGCACCGATTCCGGCCAAATCCGGCCAAAATTTTTACACCATCCTCTTCCTCTCCTCATGGGCTTTCTATCCATATGAGTTTCATAATTTAATTTCACTTGTGTGCAACAAATCGAAGGAGAGAAGGTTTGATAATTCTTGGCTAGTTTTCCGATTTCCGGCCAAACCGTCGACTTTTTGGAGAAACCCCAAGGTATAAAGTCATTCAAAATCTCATGGGCTTTCGTTTGAGTATAATATTGCATATATATTTGAAGGTTTTGGAAGTTGGGGTTCCGCCACCATGAGCCACCGCGGCTCCGCCATCTCCAGCGGCCCTTCATGGCCATTTTGAGTGTTTTTGAGCATTAGTATGTTTCCTAGGATGTGCTATTACTAGCCCAAGTATAATTGTTGAATTTTGGATGAGAAATTAGAATTTGGTGTTGGGAATAAATTGGGAAAAATGGTTTTTGGAGGTGTTGGAGTTAGAGAGAAGCTAGTGGAAGAGACTTAAGATGATTATTTGATGATAGGAAGACTTGGGTGACTTTATGTCAAAGAGAGGATACGATTTGCTAGGATGCATTCACGTTTCTTTACTTAGTTTATCGGAATTGAGGTTGATTTACTTATAAATTATTGGCTAGGTAATCTGGTTGAGCAAGCTTCCGAGGACATTCCCAAGATGGGACTCACTTAGTCACCCTTCATTGTGAGTTGGACTTTGTTTTAAAGAAATGCATGCAATTACTTCAATTCTTGATATTTGATTTCTTTAATTATCTATTTAATATTCAAGAAGTTTATTGTGATTTCTCGTAAATGAATTGGTGTGGTTATGATGCAATTTTATAATTTATGTTTGAAGTAAATTGCTTATTTTTGGGAAAGAAAGAATATTTCCAAATGGTTTTTTAGATATGAAGTTTTAAATGTTGTTACGTCTACGAAAAGGAAGAACCTTCTATTTTGGCAAAGTAAATTTGATTTCAACTTACCTTATGAGTACCCAACCCCAGCAAGAAACAGCGATACTTCATCAGTTTTCCGGTTACGTGCACGTATACCCTCATGCTCTGCTTGTGTACCGGCGGACGTACAAGTGTATGACCAGCTCCCCCGCTCTGCCTGATGCGCACAGGTGTACGACCAGTTCTTCCCCTCTCCCGCTCTGCTCATGTTGAGTTTGCTCAACATGGGTGCATGACCAGTTGTCCGCCACGCTCTGCCTATTTTGATTTAGATCATTGTAGGTGTATGACCAGTTTTTGGGTACAAGTTTTGTACTGCTTTTTAGTTTTGAAAGTTACGCTAAATGCCTTTGGACTGAGCCACCTTTACAAGCAAATATTGAGTTTATTCTCCAGTTATACGTTAGTTTTCTTATGGGATCTTTTCAAAGTAAAGTACTTATTTTGTTACAAGTTTACCTTATAACTTGGTATGTGAAGGCATTCGTGATTTATGAACTTTGAACTTGTCTTTCACTGTAAGTCGTTAATTGCATGCCAAAAGTTTAAGAAAGAGAAATGGCTTTAAGAAAATAAGATTTATCAAAGTGGTTTTAAATCTTAAATTATTTTTGTCCTCTCACTGAGCTTGTCTCACGTTTTCTATGTTTTTCTCGGGGCTCTTTGAATTTCCGTTTTGCCCAGGTAGTAGATTTTACTGAGGTCGGACCGCATCACGTTGAGGCATTCTCCTTATCCACCGTCATCCATCTCGACTTGTAGGATTTGTTTCCTTTCGTATTTTTATATTTCTTACTTAATTAGACCATGTAACTTATGCTCTGATGTAACCATGAATTGACAATTCGATTCCTAAGATGTATTTTGTTGGGTTAGAACCCCTTGCTTTGGTTGGTGGTGGAAGTTTTTGTGAAGGACAGAAGGTCCTATTTGGAAGTTATTGGAGATTTATGATATTAGAAGTATATTATTGGATTTTACAGGTTATTGGGTAGTCCATTTTTAGGGGAGGTTATGTCAAATTTTCTAATAAACCTTTCTCTAACTTGGTCTATATGGATCCACCTAGGATTCCACCTTGGAATCCGGGAGCGGGTCTGACAGTTTGTTAGGGTTTCCTTAATTTTAGGGATAGGTTCCTAATTTTTAGGGAAAGTAGTTAGAGTTAGTTTTGACTTAGGAGTCCTAGTTTGACTTTGCTTCTAATTTGTTTCCTACTTGTATTTGACTTCCTAATCCTTATAGAAGTAGTAATCCTTGTTGTATGTGGATTTCTAATATAATTATGACTTGTAAAATGTATTTAAATAGGAGTAGGATTTCCAAAACCTAATATAACTTGATTTCTCTCTTTTTAATGTCTTAGTGTATATATATGGGTTGTTGTGTTTCTCTCATTCCTTACTTTCTAATTCGTATGAAATTGTATGATTCTCTCTAATTCTATTCTTTGCTAATTCTTTTAACTTTCATTAAATATATGTGTATATATTTTTGTAAATTGTTTTCTATGTTCTTTGATTTCGTAACTTGTATATTCTTTTCTTAAAATTAGTCTGACATGTTAGCACCCTCAATCCCCGGCTTGAACGATCCCTGCTTATTCTATACTAACAACTACATTTTCAGGGTTTAAATTGGCAAATGCTTTTGCACGTATCAATTTTTGGCGTCGTTGCCGGGGATTGAAAAGTCTTCATGTGATGAAAACTTCACAAAGGTATTGATTTGGTAAGGGGCCGTGAACTTTAAATGGAATAGGTGAAGTCCCTTTGTTAATATTAGCCTAAACCCCTTATTAGTACCTGAAACAGGTGTCTTAAGGTTGAGGGCGGCTTTTATTAACAATTGAACAATGTCTTGCACTTAGAATTTTTTCATATCTAAGTAAGTATAGCCTATGTGGAATGGTGTCTAGAAAGGGGACAACGTTCATGACAGGTTTTGAATCCAGAAGTGCAATCAAACGAGCCTAAACCACTATGTGGGAGTAGCTTGTGCCAAAATGGGTTCTACCTCTCGTGCTCGTCCTCCCCCACCTGGCCATTTCAGTAAGGTTGCCCAAAGGATTTGAAAAAGACTGTGTATAGGCAAGGACTTGGGCCGCACGTCCAAAACAAAGTTCATGACGTCTCATTGAGTCAATATACTTAGCCAATTTTCAAAAATAATTGGTTTGGGGAAGAATGTTGTAAGTCATAATGGAATAGGTGAAAGTTCTTTTATTAATGCTTGTCAAGCAACCTTCTTTATCAAGTAGGCGCACCTTAGTAATGCAGAGTGTCTAGGTTGATTGGATACAAGAAGTGCTAGCAAAGGGTCTCGTCCCCTGCTAATCAAGTGAGCTGAGCTCCGCCAAAATTGTTCCTCTACTACCTGGCTCTGTGTGAAAAGAGTTACCAAAAGATAAAGAGGGGGAGACTTGCATTAACATTAGAATCTTTGGGCCGCACGTCTAAACCTTGACTTAACGACTACTGATTTAAATTGATTACTTCAAAAATTGTAAAAGATTGTAACTAACCCTAAAATTTCGTTGACCTTGTGTATACTTGTTTATATATGATGATTTAGTGTGTGTACCTTGGTCCATGTCACTTTTATTTTTTTACTAACTTTAATCTTTTATTCTATTTCAGGATCAATGAATGTCTAGATCCTCTGAACCACCTAAGTACACCAAAGCAGCAAGAGATTCGAATTACAAAGCAATGTGGAGTTTGGACTTCTTGTTGAGTAAGGATTGGAATTGCAAACCAAGCAGTAAGGATTCGAATTACAAACCAAGTCTACTCAAGCTTTAATTGCAGGTCAAACTAATCATGGAAATCAAATCAATGCCATATCCACAGATGTAGCTGAGATGAATAAGCAAATGAGTCAAGTGGTGGAGTTCATGGGTAAGTTTCATGAGCAAGGTAAGCTACCAAGTGGCACCATCCCCAATCCTCACTTTGAGCAAGCCAAAGTCGTGACTACAAGGAGTGGTAAGACCCTTGTAGACCTTCCTAAGCCTCCCAAAAAGAACTTTATGTCAACTTTAGAGGAGGAAGAGGACCCTGCAACGTCCAAGGCTCATGTGACGTCTCAACCTTCAAATGCAAAACCGAACCTTCAAGGTAATGTTTCTAACTCTTTTAATTCGGTTATTGCTAATCCATCTTCTTCTCCCTTGCCTTTCCCAAGCAGATATTCTAGATCCAAGAAGGATGAGGCCGAAAAGGCCATCTTGGAGACCTTCAAGAAAGTGCAAATCAACATCCCTCTCCTTGAGGCCATTAAGCAAATTCCTAAGTATGCCAAATTTTTGAAGGAACTTTGCACACAAGGAGACAAAACCATGAGAAGGAGGTGGTGAAGGTAAGTGAGAACGTCTTAGCTGCACTTCAGAGGAGAATGCCTGAAAAGTGTAAGGATCCAGGGAGTTTTTCTATCCCTTGTGTCATTGGAACAAGTAGATTCGAAAATGCCATGCTAGACTTAGGTGCTTCTATAAATGTCATGCCTTATTCTGTTTATGAAACTCTAGGTCCAGGTGAGCTTAAACATGATAATGTTATTATTCAGTTAACAGATCGATCTAATGCATACCCTAAGGGGTTAGTTGAGGATGTACTTGTGCAGGTTGGTGAGCTAATCTTCCCAGTTGATTTTTACGTCGTAGAGATGGAGGAGCCCTCTCCCAAGTCAACGCCACTTTTGCTAGGTCGTCCCTTCATGATGACGGCTAGGACTAAAATTGATGTTTATTCTGGCACCTTGACAATGGAATTTGATGGAGAAGTTGTTGGCTTCAACATCTTTGAAGCTATGAGGTATCCTTTAGTTGATTTTCAATCATGTTTTTCTATTGATATACTTGATGATCTTGCGCATAAATTCATGGAGATTATGGAGGAGGATGCCATGGCTTCAACCATTGCAAGTGGTGTTGGTTTCTTGGAAAATGTCGCCACCATACCTAAGGAAGTGCTCACGGATTCTTATGGGGCCATCCACCTAGAAAACGTTGCTTTTCTTGAAGCAACACCACTTGAGTTAAGTAATGTTTCTTCTTTGTCAATTTCGGTTTCTACTAATAAACCTTTACCTTCAGTGATTCAGGCACCTACTTTAGAACTTAAGCAATTACCGTATCACTTGAAGTATGCTTATTTGGGGGACAAAGAGATGTTACCGGTTATCATTTCATCATCTTTGACGTCTACTCAAGAGGACAAACTGGTGGAGATGCTTAAGAGGCACATGACTACAATTGGTTGGACTTTAGTTGACATTAAGGGAATTAGCCCTACCACTTGTGTTCATAGGATTTTGCTTGAGGAAGGAGCCAAGCCAACTAGGGAGGCTCAAAGACGTTTGAATCCACCTATGATGGAAGTTGTGAAGAAAGAAGTCATCAAGCTCCTTGATTGTGGCGCATCTACCCAATCTCAGATTCTAAGTGGGTTTCACCAGTTCAAGTTGTACTAAAGAAGTCTGGGATAACTGTTGTGAAGAATGCAGAGAATGAGTTCACTACTACACAAAAGGCTTCACATGATGGTTTAAAACTGTCGTCTCACGTTTTGCATTTCCGTGGTCTATCGAGGCGTAGTCTGATGAAACGTTGTCAGACGACGGTTTTCAACCGTCGTATACCGATCATTGAGTTGACGGTTTGCAGCTGACTCCGTCGTCTGATGGACCGGCAGATCTGCCGACATGCTGTCGACAAGCTGTCGACAGAAATATGCCGTGGTGTGACTTCTACTCATACCACGGTTTTTAGGATTCCAGCGTGGTGTGACTTCTACTCATACCACGGTTTGTAGGATTCTAGCGTGGTGTGACTTCTACTCATACCACTGTTTTTAGGATTCAAGCCTTATTTCTTTGTTGTTTACAAGTCAGTTTTTATTTTTAAGACGTTGTGTAAATTGTATACACACGACAGTTCTTCCAGCATAAAATGTGGTGTGATGACTTAAAAATTCAGTGCGCGCGCTTTCACACGACAGATATAATTCTAACCGTTGTATTGTGACATTTGAGACAATGGTTTTTGCTTACTTGTTGTCTGTGTGTGTATCCAACAATGATATCAGTAAGAACCGTCGTGTGAATTGTAGAAATTTTGTTTGATTCCACCCTATAATCCTCATCATACGACATATATTTTTCTATATATTGTTGTTGTAATGGCAAGATTTAGATTCTGGAATGAAAAATGACCAAAAGAACAGAAAATTAATCATAATAGATAGTTGTTATAATCCCCTAACAATCTAAATGGGTCTGATAATGCTAATTGTATCTACAAAATAGGAGAACAGAAAAAAATCCAAGTCAAGTTCTAATTCACTGATCTCCTGCTCTTCTTAGCTTTTGTCTTCAAAATTAGGCTTCACTTCATAATATTGGCACTCTCCATGGCCTAATGAACAGTAATGGGGCTTCCTCATTGAAAGAGTTCTAGGATGTTGCAGTGCTCCAAATACAGGAAGTTGTTGTGCTAATTATGCAGCAGCCAAATACTCTCATTTGGTGCTCCAAGTACTTACATTTACGGCAGCTACAGCATTCTTAGAATCCACCGCTGCATCATTGCTGCTAACCAGACAAGAAAATAAGCTTAGCAGCTATCCAAAGAATAAAGTTTTAGTCTGTATATATGCACGTCTTGTATACAATTAAAAAAACTATTAGCTTTACCAACATTTTTCAGTGCATCAATGACTTATAGAAGCAACCAAGAAGCAGAACTTAAATGTCTCCCCTCCTTCACAATAACCTATCATGCACACAAAGCACGACTAAAATTGATATATTTAAGCCAAATACACCAATTCTCGGCAACAATAGGATCTGATATATACCACAACAAATCCTTTCGGTCCAAACGCAAGCTTATACACAGAGCCATGCTGTAAAGTCCAACAGAAGGTTACAGAGAAAGTTAAATAACAAACCTCAGTACCAAAGTTGCAAGAATATATTCTTATAACCAAAGGACAAGAAAAATAAGGAAAAAGAGTAACTTTCATAACCATAATTAACTCATGTAAATAAAGAAAGGTCTAATATTCTATTGTACAAATGCAAAGGCGTATGATGGCATATGAGGATGCATATATATATATATACCCTAAACTCTTTCAGGAAACTTTGTTAGACGCTATATTTAGTGGCACCGATAGAGCACATGAAAATACACTTGGTCTCGTAAGCTGATTATTATTGACAAAAGTAAAGTGAAACTAGTGAGAATGGAATCCTCGTATCTTGTAGACCAACAATACATAGACCAAAAGCAGACCAATAGATAACACCCAGACCAATGCCAATACTGAAAAAGAAAAAGCAAGCTAGTAAAGAATCATTTTTATCAATCGCCCTTATTTCACTTGTCTATGACAAAAGACTTAATTACAGTACGTAGACGTAGAAGTCTGAATCTAACATGCAAATGTTGGACCAAAGAAAAAAAAGGGTTGCAGAGGAAAAGAGTGTTCTGCAATGACAAAGCCACCTAAGTTAGAAACTATTGAATCTACGGATATTATGGGGGATATGAAAGTTCAACGCAGAACTACTGCACCAACCATGACAGGGCTCAATAAAAATAACAAAATGACAAAACTTTTCAAATTATCATTTGTGAAAGTAACTGCAACAAAGAAGAAAGAACAATTAAATGAGTATAATCAGGATGCATTCATAGTTTGAAATAGACTAGCAACCAACATAACATTCTTGAACATTAGTTATAAGCTAATAGAATTCCAATGCTTTAGCATCATCTTTGAAAAGAAAAAGGAAAAAAGTTGAGTTACAAAGAAAAGCCAGTACCTTCCTTATAATTCCATGCGTGTCATAAGCAAGACGTGCATCTACCTCAGTGGACACTCGGCCAGGAACTAGTTTTGCCAAATCAGTACCAACATTGACTAAAGCCTACACAACCGGAACATAATACTGAACCATATGATCTAGCTAACAAGGAATTCACATTACGAATGATTATGATACAAGACAACCAACCTTGTTACAGAAACATGACAATCTCAATTCGGAATTTTCATGCTTGTTACACTCCGAATCTGCCAGCGCCATATCCACAACATTCTACACCAAAGAAAAGACCATCAATGACTACGTATTAGAAAGCAAACACAGTTTTTGTAATCTAAAATTCATTTTCCGAAGAGAAATGCTTACTCTAAATATGGTATCAGGGAGACTGCATATACCCAAGAGTAGGGCGGAGCTCACAGTAGCAGCAGTTGGAGGAAACCTGGTTATAAATAATCAGTAAACTAGAAAATTCAGATACATAGAGAAGCGATTTCATTACTCCCCTGGTTCATACTAAAATCTTAGAAACAAAAAAAGAACGGAAATAATTAAATAACTTATCTGAAAACAGATAAATAGAAGATGAAGTCACTCTTATCAACTAACTAGCTAAAACATTATGATCATATCAACAGAAAAATCAGATGCAAAACAAAATCATAAAAATTTCAAATTCTACTTCTTTGTGAGTAACAAAAGAAAGGAAAACTATACTCAATGCCAATCAATAAACCCCCTCACTACTGAAAATCCAAATTGCAATCTCAAGATTTAAAACTTCAGTCAATTTGAAAACTGCATTGCAAAAAGGAAATTAAAACTTACAGGTATAAACCTTTTGCACAACAGGAATGATTCGAACACACCCAAAATGAATTGCAAGTTCTCTAACATCCAGTTTGTTCCTGCACCACCACAACACAATCCAATGCACTCCAATAATCAGTATCCACTATATTTAGAAATGACATCAAAATTGAAACAAACAATAAAAAAAATCAAAAACCCATTTTAGACCAAGGCTGTTCTGCAAGGAATTGAAGGATCTGGTATATGCCTTCTTCAACATCCCACTCAAAAACCCACTTGAGAAAAGCCTCTACCTTTCTTTTCGTTTTTCAGCTTTGCCCTCAAAGATTGTTCCTTTAAGACACAAAGCAAGACAAAACATACAAACGATCAGATATTGGGATCAAAACTCGAGATCATATCAATGCAAACTAATCGATCAGTGTCGTAATACATACATGGAAATGTCTGAGCAACTCCCTCTCCTTTTCAGCATGACTAGCTTGCTCTTCCTCCTCCAGGTCGCTATAGAGACATCAAGAACAACACAAGTGAGTCATGTTCAAATTAACCAGAAAAGAAAAGGATAATCAATAATAAAGTACATTGGTTTGAACAAAAAGTGAGGAGTTTATACGGTTTAACTTCAGCCTTTGGGCGAGCTTTTGGTATGAACCTCCTCTGAGTCAAAATAAAGCAAATAAGTAATATTGTATGTTTACAGGTTCACATTTAACAAAGGGCAGTGCACCATGCCTTTATGGGAGCAGGAGCACCAGATTGTGGTCGTTGGCTCATTAGAGATTAAGATACAATCTACCAATCAACCAAAATCCAAACCACAATCACAAACGCCCTAAACCAAGTACATAACCAGGGACTTTACATGAACAAAACATGCTCACCACAGCTGAAATCCTAGATAAAATACGGCTGATGACCACTATCTTCACCAGCATAACTGATATCTGCAGAGCATTGGGTACAACAGTCTGTCATTTTCACAAAAACAATAAAAAACCACATAAAAAATAACACACCCAGCCATTCAAAAATTGAAAGACTCAACTCACATAATTAAGAACAGCATACATAGTATGCGCAACATCCGAGGCCTTAGCAGTGATCCTATAAGCGACATCCTTAGTCTGTTTCGCCTTGGTGCCTTTAAATAACACCAAGTCCCTCTCCAAAACCTTCTCCCAGACATGATCCTGAACCCGAACCTAAAACGCAGCGTTCAATGCAGCCTCCCATAGTCACGCCTGCTGCGAATAGATGGTGGATGAGCCTCGCCAGGACAAAAACCCCCAAAGCCAAGCCCTCATTTCGCAATCGCGGAAGATGGTAAAGCCAAAACCACTATTGATCTCTTAATTGAAGTAGTAGCAACTTAGTTACCTTCTTGGCCCAAATTTTGACATTTTTGCCTCCAATCTCAAATCCACAGCTCCAATGTACGTTCGAATCCAAGACTGAGACCACAAAATTCAAATCCCAGTTACCCATAGATGAATTTAGAATCAAAATCCTAAAGCCTGTCGAAAATCGATGCAAATCCCTAACCCTAATTAATCCGACTCCGATTTCGAACCCTGGCAATTCGAGGTCTTCTTTCTCTGATTCAACTCCACCCGAAAGCAATAACCACCATCGGTGAAAGATCTGAAGAACCCCAGAGGCTACCCATTAGGTTTTCTTCCCCTTCACTACTTCCTAGATCGAGTAACCAGATCGCTCCCAGATCGCTAAAGGCAGAGATGGTTTTTGTCTAGGTTTGTCGAAGAGAGAGACAGCTTTGGTTGGGGTTTGTCGAAGAAGGGATAGGGTTGGGGCCTATCGAGAAAGGGTTTGTCGAGGAGAGAGAGAGGTCAGGGTTTGTGAAGAAGATAGAGTGTCAGGGTCTGTCGAAGAAAGGGCAGGGCGTTTGTGAGGGTCTCTCAGTGTCGGGGGTGGTTGTGGAGTGAATGCCGCTTTCTTCTAGGGTTTTGTTTTTTTCTTTTTCTTTTTTTCTTAAGTATACTTTGGTCTAAATGGGCTCATTTGGCATGGACACATGTATAAGCAATTAGTCGATGCATATGTACAAGCCATCATATAATGGTTTTACATATAAGTGTCGTCTGAATGCCACTTCAAAATTTTCAATTTTGCCTCCTCACGCAGCCTGGTGAGAGGGAAATAGATTTGGGGGGAGAGAATGGAGGGAAATGTTGGAGGGAATGTCGGTGAACATGTTTTGATTTACAAATCTATAGATTCACACCACAGTTTAAAAGTAACCGTCATATAAACACTACATGCTGAGGAAATTTAAGTGGTGCCAATTGGTGCGAAACTTGCCGCCTCTCTAACAATTTAACCTCACACCACGCTTCCATTTATAAACGTCTTCTGAAGCAATACATAATTTCAGTATGAAAAACACCCGTTGGTTGAATTCATATTAGAAGACGGAAATTTTACAACCGTCGTCTCAATAATGAGAAATAATTCACACCACGGAAAACAGTGTAGCGTCGTATGAGAGGTGTCGTCTGATTCATTTTTTGTAGTAGTGGTTAGTGCCTCAGAGAACTGTGACTGGACATCGAGTTTGCATAGACTATAGGAAGCTCAACACCACTACTAGGAAGGATCACTTCCCTTTGCCATTCATTGATCAAATGCTTGAGAGGTTAGCTGGCGACGAGTTCTATTGCTTTTTGGATGGGTATTCTGTTTACAACCAAATCGCCATTGCTAATGAGGATCAAGAGAAAACGACATTCACATACCACTTTGGGACGTTTGCCTACATAAGGATGCCTTTTGGACTCTGCAATGCTCCAGGTACGTTTCAAAGATGCATGGTAAGTATTTTTTCTGATTTTATTGAGAAAATTATTGAAGTGTTTATGGATGACTTTTCGGTTTTTGGTAAAGACTTTGATGATTGCTTAAATAACTTAGAATTAATACTTAGGCGTTGTGAAGAGACTAATCTTGTGCTTAATTGGGAAAAATGTCATTTTATGGTTAAACAAGGGATAGTCTTAGGGCATATTGTTTCAAAACATGGAATAGAAGTTGATAAAGCTAAAGTAGATCTTGTTAAGTACTTACCATACCCCACAAGTGTGAGGGAGGTCCGTTCTTTTCTTGGACATGCAGGTTTCTACAGGCGCTTCATCAAAGACTTTTCCAAGATTTCTAGGCCTCTATGTCGTCTTCGCCAAAAGGATGTGGCGTTTGAGTTTGATGAGGATTGCAAGAAAGCATTCAACACTTTGAAGGAACTTCTAACGTCCGCACCTATCATGCTTCCACCAGATTGGTCTCTTCCCTTTGAGATCATGTGTGATGCCTCAGACTATGCAGTTGGGGCCGTGCTTGGCCAAAGAAAGGAGAAGAAGCCTTACGCCATCTACTATGCTTCTAGGACCCTCAATGATGCCCAACTCAATTACTCTACAACTGAAAAGAACTTTTAGCTGTTGTTTTTGCCTTAGAAAAATTTAGATCTTATTTGTTGGGTACCAAAGTTATTATTTATTCTGATCATGCAGCTTTAAGGTACCTGATGTCAAAGAAGGAGGCAAAACCTAGGCTAATTGATTGGATACTCTTGCTTCAAGAGTTTGACGTTGAGATCAAGGACAAGAAGGGCTCAGATAACGTTGTGGCAGACCACTTGAGTAGGCTAGTGAGTGAGGAGGACGCCATACCTTTGGTGGAGATGTTTCCGGGTGAACAACTCTTCGAAATCCAGGTAAGTGAGCCTTGGTATGCAGATATTGTTAATTATTTGGTGTCTAAAACGTTCCCTAGTGATTTGTTGCATGCTCAATGTGAATTACTTAAGAATAAAGCTAAGCATTATGTTTGGGATGATCCTTATTTGTGGAAATATTGTTCTGATCAATTAATAAGGAGATGTGTGCCTAATAATGAACAAAAAGCTATACTTGAGTTTTGTCATGCTAAACAATGTGGTGGTCACTTTGGCTCTAATAGAACTGCTAAGAAGGTGTTGGAATCTGGTTTTTATTGGCCTACTTTATTCAAAGATGCATATGAGTTTTGTGTGACATGTGATAGATGCCAAAGAACTGGAAATTTAGGACCTAAGGATCAAATGCCTTTGAATTTTGTACTAGTTGTCGAAATATTTGATGTTTGGGGTATCAATTTTATGGGTCCTTTTCCTTCATCTTATGGTTTTCTCTATATTCTCTTGGCTGTTGATTATGTCTCTAAGTGGGTGGAAGCAAAAGCCACCATGACTAATGATTCTAAGGTTGTTGCAGAGTTTATAAAGTCTAACATTTTTAGTAGGTTTGGCATGCCTAGAGCAATCATTAGTGATGTAGGCTCTCACTTCTGCAATAAGACCATTGAAGCTTTGCTTGGGAAGTACAATGTGAATCATAGGGTCTCAACACCCTATCACCCTCAAACAAGTGGACAGGCAGAAGTTTCAAATAGGGAGATCAAGAGGATACTTGAGAAAACCGTGGGACCTTCAAGGAAGGATTGGAGTCAACGTTTAGAGGATGCATTATGGGCATATAGGACGGCTTTCAAGACACCAATTGGGATGTCTCCATTCCGTTTGGTGTATGGGAAGGCGTGCCACTTACCTGTGGAGTTGGAGCACAAAGCTTGGTGGGTAGTTAGGACGTTCAACATGGACTTGGATGCAGCTGGACTTCATAGGAAGTTGCAACTCAATGAACTTGAGGAAATTCGGAATGATGCCTATGATAGTGCACGAATTTACAAGGAAAAGACAAAGTCTTTTCATGATAAAATGATTCGTGGAAAGACCTTTGTAGTTGGTCAAAAAGTTCTTTTATTTCATTCTAGATTGAGACTTTTTCCTAGTAAGTTGCGTTCTAGATGGGTTGGCCCTTTTATTGTTACTAATGTTTTTCCTCATGGTGCTATACAGATAAAGAGTCAAACAACTGGAGCGGAATTCAAGGTGAATGGACATCTTCTTAAACCTTACTATGAGGCGTTTGTGGAGCATAATGTGGAGGATGTACCCCTCCAAAAGGCGCCACAACCAGAAGAATAAATGAAGGTGCAAGCCTAGGCTGAAAGACTTTAAACATTACGCGCTGCATGGGAGGCAACCCATTTCATCCGTAGCTGTGGAGGAGTCATCGACGCAGATTTGCTTTCTTGACCTCTTACCTTCTCTTTTATTTTTTGAAACATTTGTCTTTGTTTTAGGATTTCTTGCGTTAACTCTTATGCCATGCTTGATTGATGCTTTGTATGCTTTATACTTGTTTATACATTGAGGACAATGCATGATTTAAGTGTGGGGGAAGGGTATAACGTTACACTTTGTTTTTAGAAGCTAGTTTTGTGGTTATAATAAGAAAACAAAATACAAAATCGGAAAATACAGAAAAATGAAAAAAAATTTGCGTTAACTTTGTTTTAGGTTTTGTGTTTCATGTTTTGGTTTTTATACTTGTGTTTTTGCTTTGTTCGTTTATTGTTAGAGTCAAAATGAATTTTGGGTAAATATCTTCTTCATCGTAGGCACATCCAATGGAATGTGATGTCTAAGGTCTAGTTTGGATATGAGAAGTGCTAACAAAGGGTCTCATCCCCTGTCAATCAAGTGAGCTGAGCTCCGCCAAAATTGTTCATCTCTTCACCTGGTCATGTTCCAAAGGAGTTACCGAAAGGAGAAGAAAAATATCCCTAAGTCCAAAACATTTTTGTTTGTTTGTTGCGTCACTTTTATGTTTGTTTTTGTTTTGTTTTGTGATCGAGTCTTAGGATGCCCTTTTAACTGTCTAAGATGAGCTTATATCTCTGAAATTAAGGCTAAAAGAGGATCACAAGATTGAGATAATGTTTGATGATATTCTTTGGTTAATTATGATTTATGAAAAGTATATGAATGTGTGTAATAGATATGGTGCATGCGTAATTTTGGTACAGAATATGAACATGTGGAAGATAAGTTGTGATTCATAATGACCCTTGTGAGAATTTGAGCCATGTGCCCTTTCTTTGTGAGTGATTAATGAAAAAAATGAATTATACTCTTATTTTCTTGGCGATGATTTTGTTGATCTCATTATTCTTTCATCTTGATTGATTACTTGCCATAGATTAAGTTTGATGGACTAGAGAATGCTAGAATTCACTTTTGTGCTTGTTGAAACTTTTATCAATACATGTCCCTGATTCTGGAAAGGATAAAGGCAACTTAGGATTTTTACCACCATAGCCAAATATAGCCTGCGTCCCTATTTGTGCCCGTCGTGGGACTCCCCTATTTGAGCCTTTTCTTTCATCACCCTCAAAAGGATAATACTTCGCTGACCAGGGCTGGTCAGCCAGTGCTAACCATGGCTATCGTGGCTCTCTCAAAGCCCAACACGTGTGCTTTTTTTTTTCCCTCCATCTGAATGGAGTGAATTCCTTCTCTTCCTCCAGCTCTCTTCTTCCTTCTCAAATCCTAAGGAAAATCCACAATTGCTATCCAAACCCAAACACTCTACTCGAAGGCCAGCCCCGGAATCCAAACTAGAAATGATGAAAGAAGGCAAAGATTCGGCGCGTAGCAGGCACCGACAGCGAAGAAACTGTTCGCGGTGGCCGGAGTCGAAGAAACTGACACTGATGGCAGAACCCTTTATGCTTCTTCTTTCTTGTTTGATCTCTTCCCCTTTGCTTGTTTCTTTGCCCACAGACCCTTCTTGTGATTATGATCATCACCATCCATTGATTTTGGATTTGGGATTTGATGAGGGACAGTGGAAGAATGGATCTGATATTCTGATGGCCGAGGAAGAAGAGAGAATTCAGCTATTTGTGTTGTGGTTTTTGTGTGTTTGGGGAGAACACGTGTTGATCTGCGAAAAAGCCACGTCATGGTTGGTTAGGACGGGCTGACCAGCCCTGGTCAGCCAAGTATTATCCCCCTCAAAATTCCTTAACCCTTAACCCTAGTATAGTTATATCTTTACCCTCTGTTCTAAAGACTTAGTGGAGCATATTTTTGAGACTTTGCTTGGAGTTTTGGCGTCAAGGAAGATTTTTGAAGACATGAAGAAGTGCAAATGTGGGGGTAGACTTGTCCATAAGAGAAATATTGTATGTATTGCCGAAGAAGAAGAAGAAAAAAAAATGGAAATCGTAAAAAAGAAAAAGAATATTATGGCAATTAAGAGAAAAATGTGAAGTATTGTTTTATGTTTATGGATTTTAGCCCCCTATGCTTAGTGGATTTGGAGTTTGCTTTGAAGGGAAGACCTATTGTTGAAAAATTTGGTCGTTGTCCTATTCACACTTGTTCAAGAGAAGGTTAGAATGAAGTTTGGGCCCAACATGATGACACTTGGCCCTTTTATAAGCCAAAGGAGGATACATGACGTTGCAATACATGGTGGAGTTCGAAATTTAGTCTCTCTACATCAACAAGTGCTCTACTAGGTTTTTAGGATACTTTGTGATTTCCCTATCCCTTCGTTTCTTTAAACCTTAAACCTTGGCCCCATTACAACCTTAATTGTAAGACCTCTTTGATCCTTAGGATGGGACAGCCTTTGATCTGTGGAGATGAGTTATGACTGTTGAACTTATGGCTTGGGTTCATCCGTGCAAGTAGTTGATATCTTTCATGAGATCTTTAAAAGAAAATTTATATGTGCTTTCGTTTCTTATACATATGTGATATTCTTTGCTATTCTTTCACATATACTTGAGTGAATAAGCTTTTAAGCATGTGCCTTGAATCTGAGAGAAGAAAGAGTGATATATCCATGTGAGTTTGAATCATGACTTGTTTGAAATATGTTGAGCTACATCCATCACCATTGTTTACCCCCAAGTCTTACATGCTTATATGTGGATTATATTTTGTAATTAGCTCTTGAATATCTTGAAGATGTGATTCTTGGTTAAGTGCTAATCTTGGTGACTTGAAAGTATGAGATTTCTGAGACAATATGTTAAAGGGCAATAGAAGTTTTTGTGTGTCAACGTTTGTGTCTTCGATTGTGACGTTTTTGTCTTGATTTTTGTTTAAGTGTTTTACGTTTTTGAGTATTTTCGTTGGTCCTTGTTTTGTGTTGTAGTCTTTTTGGTTTGTTATATTGATTTTGCTAAGGGACTAGTAAAAGCTAAGTGTGGGGGAATTTGATAAGAGCATAAAATGCGACGTTTATAATGATTAACCCCTATATTTTGCTAAGTTATTTCCTTTATCTTGATCAATTTAACTTAGTTAGCGTTTTACAGGTGTAAATGGAGTCTCAAAGTCCAAAAATGACTAAGGAAGCACAAGTGGCGCAGAAATGGAAAGAAATGAAGAAATGGAAGTTCTCCCAGTTTGACTAGGAAAAGGAATCCTAGTTGGAGTAGGAATCAGAAGCTGACTTGGATTCAAACTCTTAAGTCGCGGAAATTATAAGTTCTAGTTGAACAAGGAAACCCAATTCTACTCATATAAGGAATCCTAGTGTGATAAGGAGTCCCTGTTGGATAAGGATTACTCAAGAAGGTTCCGGAAGAGTGTAGAAGAATCGCAGAAAAGAAGTTTGTATTCAACTAGGAAACCTACTTGCGTATGGAGTTCTACTCATACTAGGCGACATGTGGAAGCTAGGAGAAGTCTATGGAATGTACAAGAATTATCTAGAAGTCTCAAGAAGGTCATATGCCGTGCCCATGGAAGAGGAATCAACAAGAGATTCGAATTACAAAGCAATGTGGAGTTTGGACTTCTTGTTGAGCAAGGATTGGAATTGCCGTGAGATTCTTGAAGGTTCTAGGGAGTTCTTGACGTTTCTACTTCAGAATAGGCATGGAAGACATGTGAGAGGCATGTGATCCAAAGGAAAACCGAGTTGGACTCAACTTATGTTTCAAAAGTCGAAACCATTACAGATTCGGAAATCTGCCTGTGCAGATCAGTCAACTTCAACGGAGTGTCAAAAATCACTCAGAGCTCAGAAAATTATGATCTTTATATGGTTGGAAAGCTACAGATGTCTAGTTTCTAGAACTTTTTACGGTTTGTCAATAGCTTTTTGTAGAGAAAGTTATGGCCATTTTAGTGAACTGAGGTCAATCCTGCCGGAAATCTGTTTTGTGCCAAAGAAGTCCTAGATCAACACAAATTAAGAGAAACCAATTAGAAACGAATTGGGAGTGCCTTGAGACGTCCTCCTATATATACCTTGTGTATTTGAAGTTTCAAGGTGAACTCTTTTCTCCAAAATTTCGTATTGTCACTTGTTTGCTCTCTAGTTTCAGGTTTTCACAATCTTCAAGGAGCAAAGCCGTGCCATCACCCTCCACCACCGTGATCTTCACTTATTGCTATGCTAAGGAGCTTCTTTGGACCTTGGGACGTGATTAAGGATTGTTCATATGCTCTACCATACATATAATTCAAGGTTTTGTGTAATTGTTGAATGGATTTTCTGCTTTGGATTTTCTATGTGTAAACCGAATCTTTTGAGTATGCAAATCTGATTTTTGAATGTATCTTTGATGCTCTTGTCAATGTTTGATGTGTTTGTGTGTCCTTTGTCTTGATTAATTGCCGAATATGGAATGATAATCTGATTTTTATGCTTCAGTACATGGAACATTCTTGTGGTTCGAAACATGGGAAGACTTGCATGTAACTTGCTAGTAATTAGGTTTGATGCTTGGTGAAACCTAATTCAAATAAGTAGTAAAGGCTTGCTTTGAGTCGAAAATCAGATTATGCATGTGATGATAAGTTTTGACATGCTTGGATTTGCATGTCTATTGATTCTTTCTTGAACTTAATGATTTGAAAACGGGATTTTTCAACACAGTTGCTTTGAGTGTGTGATATCGAACTTTTCAAAATAAAATTGATTTGGTGCTTTGCTATTTCGATTTGACTTTAGAAAGAAAGTTAAAAGGGGACAATGGTTGCTTTGATCTTTGTGTTCTTGGTTGATAGCTTTCCATGGTAACTAATAAAGATTAAGGGATGCATGAAAATATTGATCTTGATGAGTTCTGGATAAGTGTTCTTCGAAAATTCTTCTTTTCCCACCTTTGTATAGAAATGATTTTAATCTTTTATTTGTTTTCTGAAATTTATGTTTTCAATCTTCAAAACCCCCCTATCTTTATGTTTTCTTGTTTTATAAATAAAATTAACTTAGATTTTTAGGTAGCATGTTAACTTAAAAAAAAAAATGTTTTTAAAAATTCCTGAATAGTGTCTCTGTGAATAGTAAATATGTGTTTGTGTTAGTTTTAGTGTTTTTTTAGGAGTTTGTTATGAGTTTGTTAGGGTTTCCTTAATTTTAGGGATAGGTTCCTAAAATTAAGACCGATGCGAGTGGAATTGAGACCAGTGCTAGCACTTCCAAATTTTACAGATGAATTTGCAATTGAGACCGATGCGAGTGGAGTTGGCATAGGCGCTGTATTGACACAGAACAAGCATCTAGTGGCCTTCCTCAGCAAGGCACCATCAGTCAGCAACCAAGCCTCTTCAGTGTATGACAAGGAAATGTACGCCATCCTCTATGCCGTAGACAAATGGCGTCACTACATTCTGGGCCGTCCTTTCACCATTATCACGGACCATCAAACGCTCAAACACCTCCTTGATCAGCGAAGTGGTTATCCAAGCTCATGGGGTATAACTATAAGATACAGTATAGAGCAGGCAGCCAAAACACCGTACCTGATGCTTTATCTTGCCAACAAGAACTGCATGCCATCCAAGCTATTTCTTCTCCAATTTTTGATTGCATCAATGCCATTAACAAAGCTTGTGCCACTGATCCTGCAGCCCAAACCATTACATCAGCAATTCTCAACTGTCAAACACCCAAGAAAGGATTTTCCATTCACAATGGGAGACTCTACTATAAGGATAGAGTGTATGTACCTGAGACAACAGATTGGCGCTACAAGATACTTTCTGAATTCCATTCTTCCTTGGCGGCAGGACACTCGGGATATTTACTCACATTGATGCGCTTAAGTAGGAATTTTGCTTGGCCCGGCATGCGCCAAGATGTTAAACGGTTCGTGGCTACATGTGATCAGTGTCAGCGCCAAAACTATGAGACAATCAAGCCTCCAGGTCTTCTCAATCCCCTGCCAATCCCAGCACATAATTGGGTGGATATTTCTATGGATTTCATCGACAGTCTTCCGGTTTCCAGTGGCAAGAATGCAATAATGGTTGTAATTGATCGTCTTTCTAAACAAGGCCATTTTATACCTGTCACCCATCCTTACACAGCAGCCCATATTGCCGAGACCTTCCTCAAGGAGATATTTCGTTTACATGGCTTACCTCGGTCTATTGTTAGCGATCGGGATCCTATCTTCACAAGCCATTTCTGGGCAGCACTGTTCAAATCACAGGGAACAAAACTCTGTCGTAGCTCGGCCTATCACCCTCAGTCTGACTGTCAAACCGAGGTGGTCAACCGATCACTTGAACACTACCTCAGATGCTTCATAGCTGATAAACCCAATTCTTGGTCATCTCTACTTCACTGGGCAGAATATTGGTACAATACCACGTACCACAGCACGATCAAGATGACTCATTTCCAAGCAGTTTATGGGTCACCCCCACCAACGATTACAAGGTACCTTCCGGGCACAACCATTGTACACTCTGTGGATCAAGCCCTACAACACAGGGACGAGTTGCTTGATCTATTGAAACATCACATGGAGGTTGCTCATAATAGAATGAAACAACAGGCTGACAAGGCTAGAACAGAGAGAAGTTTTGAAATTGGAGAGTGGGTCTACCTTAAACTGCATCCTTACAGACAGAAATCACTCATCAGAAGACCATCTCATAAATTGGCTGCTCGATTTTATGGTCCCTTCCAGATCGCAGCTAAGATTGGCCCAGTGGCTTACAAATTGGCCTTGCCTGCTCATTCCAAACTACACCTAACCTTTCATGTATCACTCTTGAAGAGGAAATTGGGTAACCTTGTTCCTAGCTCCCCTACACTTCCACCATTCGACGACAATGGTTTACTCACTTGGACTCCGGAAAAAGTACTTGATATGGCGGTCGAACAGAAGAAGAAGGGATCGGTGACTAAATGGTTGGTGAAATGGACAGGGGTGCCTGCTGAAGACGCAACGTGGGAAGTGGCCCATGCCTTTATGAATCGGTTTCCAAACTTTAAAGCCTGAGGACAGTCTCTCTCTTATGGGGGCGGGAATTGTTAAGGTCACCCACCTGTTACTACACAATTTCTCATCATGACTCATATATGAAGACAAACCAGTATGCAACGGTTACTTTTGATAGCTAGCTATAGTACTGTTAGGATAAGGACTCACCAGATTTGCACACTTGTCTACAATATAGCGATTATGAATCTTTTTCATGAACTTTAAATTGTACGTTCCTCCCTTTTGCTGGGTATGAAATGAAAATCATGTTTTGAATTCCTTTCTTTATTGTTTTTAACTTGACGTCTCTATTATTTGGGAGGCCCAGTTGCTTAACAATTTCTGGGTTTAAAAAGTTCATCGATGCCCCGTAGTCTATGAAAACCCTGATTGGAATACCATTGATAAACCCCTGCAAGCGCATCATCTCACCAACTTGGTTGTTTGTGATGGCATTGAGCGGGTAGGGGGTCTCAGGCTCAGTGTTGTCTTCGAGGGAGGAGGGACAGTCGTGGAACTCCGTCATGTCCTCCGACTGGGTTGGGCGTTCAAGGATGGCTAGGAATGGGTTTTTGCAAACATGGTTCCTGGAGTACTGACTGTCACAGTTGAAACAAAGGCCCTTGGCTCGGCGTTCTCGCTGATCTGCTGTGGAGAGGATCCGGATCATGGTGCCTTAAGGTGGTTGTGGGTTGGGAGGGAGTGGGGGTGGAGGAGTATGGCTCGTGCTTGGGAGGGATGGGCTCTGTATTGGGTGATTAGCTGCTCGTGGCGGAAACCTGGAGTTGTGGAACGGTCTTGTGGGTACAGTTAGGCGCTATAAGCGGCTTTGCCGGAGCTCTGTAAGCTTCGTTTCAAAGCGCCTGGCTAGACGCTGAGCCTCGGCAAGGGTAGATGGGGAGTGACCCATCACATCGTGCTTGATTTCCATCTTGAGACCCCCACAGAAAATGGGTAGTAGCTGGGCATCTGTCCAATCCGGGGCTTGTTAATGTCTAAATGTCTAGCAGTAGCCAGACCTTAGTTAACGTTGATCCGGTGGGCGGATCGATACTTGTGTTAATATTGTTGTTCCCGTTACCTGTCAAGTAAAATACAATGGGCGTCAGAGGGAGACCGCGCTGGGCGGTCTTCAACTCTCCGATGCCTAAGTTAGTCAATGTATTTATGTTGACAAAGTAACAGTAGATAAGTATTGAATGCGTAATTAATGAGGAGAGAGGAGAGAACCTTTTATAGGTGAGGAAGAGACTGATCTTGTCTTTGTTTTCGATGTGGGACTGATATGCTTCAGTTCTCAGTTTCAGAAGCTTCTGATGCTAACTTGGCGCGGCGCGTGGCGGCGCGTCCGTGGCGATCTGGAGGCGGTCCGACGCCGAGGCTGTAGCCCGCCTGGCGGTGTGTCCGCATGTCATTCCTTTGGTTGGAATTAGTACCTTTGGCGGTACAATGAGCATGGCCCATTATAGCTAATTATGCTTGCAAATGTACATGTATGTACAAGTCCCCTAAGTCCCCAGTCAAGGAGGGCAATCTTGGTTGGGGAGTTGTTCGGCGGTTTGAAGCGTTTTCCTCCGCTAGACTTGCAAGAGCATAATTAGCGTCAGTGCGTTGTCAACCGTTGGTTTTACTGAGCAAACGCTTTATACCCTTTCGGGTGGGCCCCTGCTGGGCCCCCCAGGGAGTCCCCCACTCCCCGGCGAAGATAGACCTCCGGATGGTCGTTGATTTGTTTGATGAGGGGGAGCTGCACGGAGCAGAGGGTGTTGGGTAGCGAGCCCAATGTTTTAGCACCCAAATGACGGGGGTCAACTTGCCTGATCAGGGCAGTCGTAGACTGTGACTAGTCCCCGTGTCCCGTAGGGACGGTCTGACGGTAACGCCGCGTAGCGGTCGTTGTCAGTGAGGCGTAGCCTCGGGATTTTCCGTTTGGCGGACATCCCCCCGCTGGATGCATCAGGAAGCAGCGTCCGATAGACGTACCTGGCGGTATTTTTGCAAGATGAAAAAAGGGGTTCCGCCAGAGGTGTGTAGCGAAAGACACCGCGCTTGCAGGATGGCAAGGGAGAAGTCCCGCTGGCAGGGCTTTGTTCGGCGGAGACTTCGTCGCTTGAGAAAATGACAATGGAGAAGTTCCGCTGGCGGGGTTTCGCTCAGCGGAGACTTCGTCGCTTGAGAAAATAACAAGGGAGAAGTTCCGCTGGCGGGGTTTCGCTCAGCGGAGACTTCGTCGCTTGAGAAAATAACAAGGGAGAAGTTCCGCTGGCGGGGTTTCGCTCAGCGGAGACTTCGTCGCTTGAGAAAATGACAAGGGAGAAGTTCCGCTGGCGGGGTTTCGCTCAGCGGAGACTTCGTCGCTTGAGAAAATAACAAGGGAGAAGTTCCGCTGGCGGTACTTACGAAGTTGTCCCTACGGTGGTTAACACGTGTCGAATCTATAGCGGGTTAGCGTGCGTAGGCTTGTCTCCAGGCCTGTCCGTCTTCTGGCCTTTAATGACAGTAACTGTAGGTTTCGTAACCGAGGTAACGCCTCGAGTACTCCGGAGAGTAAGTGGAGACTGATGATACGTGTACGGCTGGTATGTGATGCTGCTATGACGCAGACATAAAAAGGGGGGGGAACCTTGAGAGATTTGACAGTTTGTGAAAATTTGAAAACCTAGTTATCGTCTGCGAGCCCTGTTTTTCCGAGACCGGAGAAAGAATTTACCGAAGTTTTGGGTATACTATTCCCGGAGAGAGTACGATAACAGCTTCCCAGGATTGCCGTTCACCACCGTGCCGAAGAATTTACCACTGAGGTTGGTACCTGGATTTCCCTTCTCTGCCCTTTTGCTTGTGTTAATTTCTGGGTTTTGTTGTGTTTGTTTTTCTGGGTGTGTTCTGAGGTGTGAAATGGGGTTTTTTGTGGGGGGTTGAATGATGGTTGGCCAATGCGTTTATGGTTAAGGATTTGGATAGCCGAGTCTGGGTTGAGTGCGTTTGTTCGTACTTTGGAGTTTTCTGGGTTTTGTTCTTGATTATTTTGGCTATATCTGATGCACGAATAGGCTAGATCTATGTTTGTGCTAACTGATGTGGGTTTTAGGGTTTTGGGATGGCTAGCGTTATAGAGATTTCGAGCAGTGAGGATTCCGGGTCTGACGTGTCGCTCAGCGCGGCGGATGGGATTTTTATTGATTCGTTGCGTCCGTCTGCCCATGCAGGAACCTCACTGCCAGAACCGCTAGAAGTTGAGCCGCTACAGACCATCCTCTGGGAAGTAACAATGGGTCGTGGTCAGCGTCCGGAGAGTTCCAGGGCGGGTGAGGCTGCTGCCGCCAAAGCTAGGCGTGACGAGCGCTTGGCGAGCAATAGTGCTGCCAGCGGCTCCGCTGGGGAGGAAGAAACAGCGGAGCAGAACGTTGAGTAGCGTGGTTCCTCCCGGATGGGACAGCCGTTGACGAGGCAGGAGGGGGGATGAGCGGTACTGCTGTCACCGACTGAAGCAGACGTTCCGGTTGCCGGGGTCGGTGAAGTTGCGCCCACCGACGGCTGATGAGAAGGCGTCGATTCTCCCGGCGGGGTGTGCGGCCGTGCACGAGGCCATATTCCGCCAAGGAGTGACACTCCCGCTGGTGCCCAATCTCCAAATCCTTGTGTGCGAGTTTGGCCTTGCCTTTGGTCAGATCTGTCCCAACATGTGGCGGCTGATGTTGGCGATGAACTCCTTGTGGCACTTGTCGGGGTGCGAGGGGCCTACCGTGGCGGAAGTGCTTCACTTCTACGAGTTAGTATATGTGAAGCGCCAAGGCTGCAAAGGGCAAGTAAACTTGAGTCGCCGGCAGGGAGCGCCCAAGCTGATCGAGAATCTGAGGGACTCTATGTCCTATTGGCGGGGGACCTTCTGCGTTGCTACAGACGGTTGGGAGTACCACGCTAGGTCGAATGAAGAAGGGCCGTCATTTAGGATTAAGTCTGAGTTCCAACCTATTCGAGGTTGGTGTCCGGTGTCCGCTGAATATGTTTGGCGTGCTTACGTGCTTGAACTCGTATTCTTACTAACGACGTTGTTTTTTTTTTTTGTGCAGCGGGACTTCGGTATACGCTGAAGCGCGAAGAAGAGTGCCGCGTGGCGAGGATCAGAGGTTGCTGGCGGAACCGAAACTTGCTTGATTTCCGCCTGCTAACTGGTTGGGAGTTACTGGTCGACCTGCGACTAACACGCTCCATTGGTGAGGAGTCTACCCTGTCGTTTCGTATTACACTTTTGAATTGTGTCTGACTGGTGGCTGTCTTCCTCTTCTCTTTTTTCTTTTTTTTAGAAACTCCGCCGGGCAACAAATCAAGTCGCGACGCATTTGAGAAGGCGATGGATCGGGCGGAGATAGAAAATTTTTTGGAGGCCATGTATGCCGAGGGGCTGGCCGCCCAGCAGACCGTGGTGAACCCGGAGACGTTGGCGTTGAGCCAGTCCGAGGTTCCGGTGGTGATGGCGATGCCGCACCAGTCTCACCTTGGTGAAGATGGTCTGCCTACGGTGCAGGCGGGGACTCAGACGGGCGGCGGAGAGAGGGGAACTGTTGCTACCGGGCAGCGGGAACGGATGCCTGCCACCAGGCGCGGTCCTCAAAAGAAGACGGTGCAGCCAACGGAGACTGCCACCGAGTCCAGGGGTGAGCCGCCAGTGCGGGTGTCGAGGACCGCTGCTGGCACACAAAGGGCGCTGGAGAAAAAACGCCGGCAGCCTGACTCCCCCGCCGAGGAAGAGGAAGAAGAGGTGGTTATCGGGGTCCGCCAACAAAAGAAGGCCCGACAAGCTGCGTCGAAGGTTGCAGTGGCGGAGGGAGAGGTGCCCGCCGTCAGTGATCTGGACTCCTTCGCCGAGTACGCGCCATTCATGACATAAGGGGAGCGGGAGTTCCTTTTCCATCTGTGTGAGCGGCTGGGGTTCGGGGGTCTGGCGGGCATATCGCGCCCGACGGCAATTGACCAATCGCCCTTCAGCTCGGCGTTTGGTCAAATATCTGCGGGGTTACAAGATATGTTCGTGGCGGCGTCTAAGCAGCCCCGTATTGAGGAAGAGCTCAGGGGAGAAATCGGAGGTCTCCAGAGGGAGTTGGCGGAGGCCAAGGAGAGACTGGCGGAGGTCGAGCGGGGACTGGTCAAGGCGGAGTGTGATTATGCGGACGCCCGCGGCAAGCTTAATGCGGCCATCCGGCGGGATCTGGAGAGGAATGAACATGTCTCCAAGTTGGAGCAGGAGATCGCGCTGCTGCAGGAGCGGATAGCCGCTAAAGACAAGAAGCTCATTATTGTGCAGCGGGAGTCTGCCGCCAGACTGGATGAGACGAAGCGGCTGGGCGGTGAGATTGACCGCCTGCAAACTGAACAGAGTACCTCTGCGGTGGCTGCTGTTGAAGCGTTCAAGCTGTCGGCGGAGTATAAAAAGGCGATGACTGAGGCGGCGAAGGCCGGCGCCCAAGCAAACGTAGACATGTTGAGGCGGAAGGGCGCCATCGACTTTGTGAAAGCTTCACAGCCTGACGCGCCCCCGACCAAGAGCATCCTGCCAGAGACAGCCGCCGTTCCTGCTCCCGAGGGAGGTGCCCGTTCAGGCAGCGGAGAGAGTGGCGGACCTATGGGGGAAGGGTCCCAACAGACACCTCATCCTACCCCGTCGGACGTGTCGCGTGCTGATTTTTTGGCGCAGCGCACCCGGGCGGATGGTACCATAGAGACCCCTAGTCCGACGGCGCGCGGGTCCGATCAAGCGAGTCACTCGATCCTGCCGCCGCCCACTGAAACAGAAGATGCCGAAGGCAACCCCTGAAGCCGAATGGGACCGCCAGAGATTCTCTTTTTTTTTTTTTTTGTAGCCTTTGAGGCAGAACTATGTAATTACCTTTGCGTAATAAATTTGACTTGCTTTGCTATGTTGTGCTAGTACTTTTGAATTATATTTTTCTTTTGTCGATCAATGGAACATTAAAGGAATTAAGATTGGTCCAAGTGCACCGCGTAGCGGACGTGGTCCGCCGACGATTGCTGGCGTTGCCAGTTGCCCTCGGTGCTAGACTTGGTAACAATGGTTTGAATAATTCCTCGTTTCATTGATGGCTGACTGATCAGCGTACAAAAGTGGGGTAGTACCCGTTGGGTAGCTTCCCTTAGCTAAACGTTTGAACAAAAATTTAGCTAAGTCAAGATGCGCATGGGTAGCGGTCTGACTATTTGTAATAATACGAAGGTGTTCAGTATTCCAAGGGCGGGGTGACGTGACGCCGTCCTTGTCCATTAAGTAGAAGGTGCCTGGGCTAACGACTTCCACAATTTTGTACGGGCCTTCCCAAGTTGGGCGGAGTTTTGTCGGTGGCGGAATGACTTCCTTCATGACCGAGTCCCCCAGTTGGAGGTTTCGGGCCCTGACTCTGGCGTTGTAAAAACGTGATACCCGTTGCTTGTTTTGTAGATTGTGTAAATGGGCCTTGAGTCTCTTCTCTTCTAGGAGGTCCCTGTCCAAGTTGACGCCGGCGCTGTTGGTCTCTGGGCAGTAGCCTTCGACTCTAGCGGTAGGTTGAGTAACTTCAATGGGTAAGACAGCCTCTGTGCCGAACATCATACAAAAAGGAGTTTCTCCGGTGGCGGAGGTTGGAGTTGTTCGGATGGCCCACAGGACTTCTGGGAGCCTTTCCGCCCATAAACCCTTGGCGTCGTCGAGCTTCTTTTTTAATAACTTTTTGATTATCTTGTTTGCCGCCTCGACCTGGCCGTTGGTCTGGGGGTGGGCGACAGATGCAAATCTCAACTTGGTGCCTAAGTTGGTGGTGAAGGAGATGAGCTCGTCATTGTTGAACTGTGTGCCGTTGTCTGTGATGATTGTGTGTGGGACACCGTAGCGGCAATAGATATTCTTCCAAAGGAAGCGAATTACTTTGGCGGTAGTTATTGCCGTCAGTGGCTCCGCCTCTATCCATTTGCTGTTGTAATCAATGGCAACAATGATGTATTTGAACTGACCCTTGGCGGTTTGGAACTTTCCCATCAGGTCAAGGCCCCACGTGGAATGAATCCATGGGCCCACGATGATTGATAGTGGTTCCGCTGGTGCGTGTGGGAGATCTGCAAACTGTTGGCATTTGTGGCAAGACCTCGAAATCCGCCGGGCATCATCGCCAAGTGTGGGCCAGAAGTAGCCTTGTCGCATTGTGCGGTTGGTCAGGGATCTGGCGCCCGAGTGGTTTCCGCATTCCCCTCCATGGATTTCAGTTAGGACAACCCTTCCTTCTTCTGGGGTTAGACAGCGGAGGTTAGGATGGGTGAATCCCTGGCGGTAGAGCTTGCCGTGCTGGATGTTGTAGCGGGTTGCTCTTCGCTTGAGCTGTCTTGCCTGGACCTTATCTTCTGGCAATGTTCCGTTGCGCTTATATGTAATGATCTCGTCCATCCAGCTGGGGTTGACTTGAACGTTGAAGATTTCCGCCAGGGTCTTTGTGATACTTGGCTTGTCCAGGCACTCCACCCTTGTGTCCGCTGGACTCTGATGTGGTTGGGCGGTTGCCAGTCTCGCCAGTGAATCAGCCTTAGCGTTCTTTTCCCTGGGGATCTGTGTGATTGTATGAAATTTGAACTTTTTTAGCAATGTTTTGACGTACCCCAAATATGCTGCTAACTGCTGGTCCTTGGCTTGGAAGCTGTCGTTGACCTGGTTGACGACTAGTTGGGAGTCGCTAAATATGTTGACGCTGTCGGCTCCTGAGTCAATGGCGAGGAGTAGGCCGGCGATGAGCGCTTCGTATTCCGCCATATTGTTTGAGGCTTTGAAGTTGAATTTCAATGCGTACTCTGCGTTCAGTCCCCCGGGTCCGGTTAAGATGACTCCGGCGCCGCTGGCCTTGGCACAGGCGGAGCCGTCCACATGTAGGTCCCAATCTGACTGTGGGGTAGTTACCCCTGTACTGGTTACTATTTCTGTTCCGGGCTGTGCTTGAGTATCGGGTTCCGGCTGACGCTCAGTAAGTTTAGCGATGAAGTCTGCTACTGCCTGGCCCTTCATGGCGGTTCTTGGCTTGTACTCTATGTCAAATTCACTGAGCTCAATCGCCCACTTACTGAGTCGCCCCGAGTGTTCAGGGTTTTGCATCACCTGTCTCAGCGGTTGACTGGTTAACACATGGATCGTGTGAGCCTGGAAATATTGCCGGAGGCGTCTGGCGGCAACGATAAGTGCAAGCGCCAGCTGTTCCAACGGTGGATACCTTGTTTCTGCTCCGTTCATACCTCTGCCGGCGTAAAATACCGGGAGTTCATCCTGGCCTTCCCGCCGAACAATGGCGCAACTTATTGCAGTTGCCGAGACCGCCAGGTATATGAATAGTGTCTCTCCTTGCACAGGGACAGAAAGGAGAGGGACCGCCGCTAGATATTCTTTTAGGCTCTGGAACGCCGCCTGACACTCTGGGTTCCAGTCGATGACCTTCTTGTGAGTTGTTTTGAGGAGTTTGAAGAATGGGGCGCACTTGTCAGTAAGTCGAGAGATGAATCGAGAAAGGGCGGTTAACTTGCCTTGGAGACACTGGACGTCTACCTTATACTTCGGGTCCGACAGGTTAAGGATGGCCTGTACCTTGTCTGGGTTAGCCTCGATTCCTCGCTCGCTGACGATGTAACCCAGAAATTTGCTGGCGGTGACTGCAAAGAAACATTTTTCTGGGTTGAGGCGCATACCATAGGCCAGGAGGATGGTTACTATGATCCTGAGGTTTGCCACATGTCCACTGGCCTTTATGCTCTTAACTAGCATGTCATCCACATAGACCTCGATAATTTTTCCCAGATGCTCAGCGAACATGGCGTTCATCAACCGCTGATAAGTTGCACCGGCGTTCTTCAGACCAAAAGGCATGACATTGTAGCAGTAGAGGCCTTTGTCGGTGGTGAAGGTGGTGCATTCTTGGTCGCTGGGGTGCATTTTGATCTGATTGTATCCGGAGAAGGCATCCATCATGCTGAGGAGTTCGTGTCCGGCGGTTGCATCGACCAGCTGATCGATACGAGGTAGCGGGAAACTATCCTTTGGGCATGCCTTGTTTAGATTTTTGAAGTCGACGCACATCCGCCACTTGCCGCTGGGCTTTTTCACCATTACCAGATTTGAGATCCACTGAGGGTAGATGACCTGGCGGATGAATCCAATGTCCCGTAGTTTGGTGACCTCCTGTCCGATTGCCCGGTATTTTTCCTCATCAAAGGCCCTCCGCTTCTGCTTGATGGGATAGAAAGAAGGTTTGATGGTCAGCTTATGGGTGATTATTTCAGTGGAGATGCCAGGCATGTCTGCATAGGACCATGCAAAGACGGTGGCGTTGTCACGTAAGAACTGAGTGAGTTCTGCCTCCACTTCTGGGTCTAGCTGGGCGCCTATGCGGACTGTCCTCTCAGGATGCTCGTCTGAGATGCAGACGACCTTAAGCGACGTGTCCGGGTTGACCGGCTCCTTCATTACATATTTCTTCTCTTCATCTCTAGGATCCTCAAAGATATTCGGTGGTGGCGGGTCATTACCCACTGTCAGGATTTCATGGCGGCGCGTCGACCGCGCTACAGTTGTTGAATAGCATTCTCGTGCCAGCTGTTGGCTTCCCCTCACACAGCCTGTGCCGTTGGGCGTGGGGAACTTCATGAGAAGCATGTATCCGGCAATGATGCACTTGAGCTTATTAAGCGCTGGTCGACCAATGATGGCGTTGTACGAACTGGGACAGTCGACGATAATGAACTCCGTGTGCACCTCCGCCATACAGGGACTAGTGCCAATAACTAGTCACATGTAATCCGACCCTAGTGGTTGTGTGATGTCTCCGGAGAAGCTGAGCAGTGGCTCATGATCCTGGAGTAGTTTCTTGTTCCGCTTGAGGTGGTCGTAGCAACCGCTGAAGATGACGTTGACAGCGGATCCGCTATCTACCAAGATTCTCCCCACCGAGAATTTGCCAAGAATGGCATCGACTAAGAATGGGTCGTCATGGGGTAAATGTACTCCGCGCTTCTCCTCCTCTGAAAAGGTGATAGGTTCCCAACCTGACTTCGGGAGTTTGGCGGATCTTTCATAGCGGATGTTGCAAACTTCCTTTGGGTGGTTAGCGCGTTCATAGCGCTTTCTTGCCCTGTGAGACATGCTGGTGATTGGAGCACCGCCATCGATGGTGTTGATGCGGCCCAAGGTTTCCACGTTGGCAACTACTGGCGGTGGTTGGCGTACCTTGAACTGCTCCAACCTGCCGTCACGGTATAAAGTCTCAATGGCTGTTTTGAGAGCATTGCAGCTGTTTGTATTGTGGCCGTTGTCAGCGTGGTATTTACACCACTTGCCAGTGTTCCTGGGTTTGCCCGTTTTTGGGTACTTTGGAGGGGGTGGCGGTGGGATCTGATCCTTGCACTGATTATAGATATCTTCATATGAGGCCGTTAGGACCGTGAAAACTGCATACCGCTGTGAGGACTCCGTCTGCTTGTTGTTGTTGTCCCCATGAGTTGGGCGGTTTCCCTTGTAAAAATGCTGCCCCTTCTGCCGCTTGGTTTGGTGGCCGCCCTGCTGCCACTCTCTTTTCTTGTCAGCTGGCGGTGCTGAGGGGGGCTTATCAGCGGCTTCCTGGTGACTGGAAGATGGTTGTGCTGATCTTGCTGGCGTTGCTGGTGGTGGGGTCTCTCCATATGTGATGAATTCCGCCTGGGCGTGAATGACCGCCTCACTCATAACGTGGTCGTACGTTGCATTGGGATGGTTGTAATTGAGGTGATAGAGGAATGGTCCCTTGAGGAGTCCCTTCCTGAAGGCCGCCGAAACCATAGTTTTGTCTAGGTCGCGGCACTGAGATGCTGCCGCTCGCCACCTTGTGACGAAGGCCTTCAGTGATTCGTCCTCCCCCTGCTTAACGCCGAACAGCTGACTTGTGTTGTGATGTCCGGCGGACAATAGGATGAAGCGGGAGAGGAAAGCATGCGACAGTGCATGGAATGAGCCGACCGATCCTGGCGGACATTCAAAAAACCAGTTCATTGCCTCGCCGTCCAACGTTTCGCTGAACAAATGGCACAAGGTGGCGTCGTCGAATCCCTTGTTGTTGGTGACCTTCTTGAAGGTGTCCATGTGGACCAAGGGATCGGTCATTCCGCCATATGGCGACATTTTTGGGGTCTTTGCATATGTTGGCCTGACGGCCTGTAGGATCGCGGCGGAAAAGGGGCCGGGTCTGGAAGTGAACAGCGGGTTCCGAGTTGATGTCGGGACGCCCGTCTCCGCCCGGATCAACCTCTGCTCCAGTTGGTGCATCCTTTCCAACAACTGGGCGGTTGTATCGCCGGCGGAATCGGCCTGACTGACCTGCCGAGTTGGCTTGCGCCTAGGTATGGGCGGATCTCCCTCAGTCCTTGCCCTGACATTCAAGCTGTTGGCGTGTGGAAGGGATTCCGCCACCTGTTCTAACAATAGTTGGGGTATGGGCGGTGGTCCCATTCCCGACAACCCAGGTGGGTTCAGCGGTACGTGCATTTGTATGACCGGCCCTGGCGCTGGGTAGACTACGCCTGGTGCTGCGTGACTGCTCGCTCTGTGCCGGGCGGTCGGTGGCCGCCAAAGTGTTTTTTAGTTCCTCAAAACGTGTCATGAGCGCAGCCACCTGTTTTTGGGCTTCGGCCTTCTCCTTGCGTTCCGCCTCACATTCTCTGTTTGCCTTATGGAGATTCGCCAGTGCCATCTCGTACATGGTGACGAGATCCTGGCCTGGTGGGCGGCTGCTGCCTGGATTTGCCTCTCCGCCGGGGTTGGCCGGGGTCGTGAATAGTGCGCGGTTAACGCCAATCGCGGGGTCGGAGGGTTGGGGGATGGCGGGGAGTTCTGTCTGCTCTTCAGCATTTCCCCCGCTGTCGTTAGTCATGGTGATTGTAGCGGGATGACCTTTAGTTCAAGGGTTCCCACAGACGGCGCCAATGTTAATGTCTAAATGTCTAGCGGTAGCCGGACCTTAGTTAACGCTGATCCGGTGGGTGGATCGATACTTGTGTTAATATTGTTGTTCCCGTTACCTGTCAAGTAAAATACAATGGGCGTCAGAGGGAGACCGCGCTGGGCGGTCTTCAACTCTCCGATGCCTAAGTTAGTCAATGTATTTATGTTGACAAAGTAACAGTAGATAAGTATTGAATGCGTAATTAATGAGGAGAGAGGAGAGAACCTTTTATAGGTGAGGAAGAGACTGATCTTGTCTTTGTTTTCGATGTGGGACTGATATGCTTCAGTTCTCAGTTTCAGAAGCTTCTGATGCTAACTTGGCGCGGCGCGTGGCGGCGCGTCGGTGGCGATCTGGAGGTGGTCCGACGCCGAGGCTGTAGCCCGCCTGGCGGTGTGTCCGCATGTCATTCCTTTGGTTGGAATTAGTACCTTTGGCGGTACAATGAGCATGGCCCATTATAGCTAATTATGCTTGCAAATGTACATGTATGTACAGGGCTCGACAAGAGAGTTTGGTGAAGTTGGTGATAAAATCATCAACAGAGGCTGTCTGTTGCAAATGGGAGAGGAAGGCCTTGAAATCGGTGTTGTTCCCAGAGCCAAAGTGCTCAAGAAGAGCCTGAACGAAGGAATCCCAAGAGGGGCAAGGGTGGCGTTGCTCATAAGCATTCATCCAGATGGATGGGTCCAGACCAAAATGGGTGGCCACCATTTGAACTCGCTCGTGTAAGGGAACATGATTTGCACGCAGATATCTCTCGGCCATGGCTAGCCAGCCCACCACATCGTCGCCATGGAAGCGGGGGAGCTCAACCTTGGGTGGTTTGTAGATGGGTACCTCGGAGTGACCAAAGTGTGGGGGAGGAGAGTAACAAGGGAAGGAGGGGTAAGGGGAGAAATTGCTGGAGAAGATGGATGAAGTAGCAACTGTGGATTGAAGGGGTGAAGAAGCCATCTGCAGGGTGGAGGAGGGGTGGGAAGTGAGTGGTGGTGGTGGGTTAGATGTACCCAAGCCAGACCAAGGTGATGTAGGGCTTAGAATGGTGCCAAAGGTAAGCTAAGTAGTAGAGGAGACTGGGGGGGGGGGGGTTTGAGAGGTAGTAGCAGAGGAGGTTGGGGGTGGTGGCATGAGAAAGAGGCTGTCGAAAAAGGATTGTTGAAAAGAAGCCATCTGAGTAGCAAGATGGTTTTGAAATGAGACCTGATTAGCTTGCAGGGATGCGACTGTGGTGAGTATGGAATCGGTTTGGAGTTGAAGTTGGGCAACGGAGGTGTGGAGGTCGGTGGAAGCGCCGCTAGAGCTGGCGGAGGAGGTGATGGGGGACGCCGACGACATAACCATCATCGCCGATGTCATTGGTTGAGACGGTGTATTGGTCTGCAAGCCACGAAGAGGCATGGTGTCTGATACCAAATAATAGAGACGTCAAGTTAAAAACAATAAAGAAAGGAATTCAAAACATGATTTTCATTTCATACCCAGCAAAACGGAGGAACGTACAATTTAAAGTTCATGAAAAAGATTCATAATCGCTAGATTGCAGACAAGTGTGCAAATCTGGTGAGTCCTTATCCTAATAGTACTATAGCTAGCTGTCAAAAGTAACCGTTGCATACTGGTTTGGCTTCATATATGAGTCATGATGAGAAATGGTGTAGTAACAGGTGGGTGACCTTAACAATTTTTAGGAAAAATAGTTAGAGTTAGTTTTGACTTAGGAGTCCTAGTTTGACTTTGCTTCTAATTTGTTTCCTACTTGTATTTGACTTCCTAATCCTTATAGAAGTAGTAATCCTTGTTGTATGTGGATTTCTAATATAATTATGACTTGTAAAATGTATTTAAATAGGAGTAGGATTTCCAAAACCTAATATAACTTGATTTCTCTCTTTTTAACTTCTTAGTGTATATATATGGGTTGTTGTGTTTCTCTCATTCCTTACTTTCTAATTCGTATGAAATTGTATGATTCTCTCTAATTCTATTCTTTGCTAATTCTTTTAACTTTCGTTAAATATATGTGTATATATTTTTCAAAAAATAATTAGGTAAAGAAAGAATATAAACATTATTCTAGTAGTATCCTTTCCAAAAAGTAAAATATATTTCCAGATTATTTACCTAATTATTTGCGTGACATGCAATCCTATAAACCTAAACTTAATTTTATTTATTTACAAATATACAAAAACACAAAACATAAAAGATAGGCGGTTTTTAAAGATTGAAAACATAAATTTTCAGAAAACAATAAAAGAATAAAACCGTTTCTATACAAAGGTGGGAAAAGAAGAATTTTTGGAAAACAATTCATCAAGAACCTTTCAAAATCAACATATTCATGCATCCCTTAATCTTGTTAATTACCAAGGAATGATATCAACCAATTACCATGGAACGATATCAACCAAGAAACAAAGTTACAAGCGCCCAATGTCCCTTATATGACTTCCCTTTACACAATTGACCAACGAAGCGCCAAATCAATATATTTCAAATGCAAGTATCACACAATCGAAGCGACTCATAATCTCATGCATTCAAATCATTAAGAGCAAGTGAAAGTTTAGTCAATAAACATGCAAATTCAAGTACTCGGAGCGAATCTTTTCATTACATGCATAATCTGATCTCGACCTTTGTCCAAAGCCTTTACTACTATATTGAATTAGAGTCAAGAAGCGTTAACCTAATTACTAGCTCCAATTACATGCAATCATCCTAAGTTGGCCACCAAAGAACAAGAACATGCAAAAGTTTTCTATAAAACAAAACCAGATTATCATTCCATATATTCGGCAATTAATCAAGATCAAGAACACATAAACAAACCAAACATTGAAAACAACATCAAAATCGCATCCAAAACTCAAAAAGTTAACTCATGGTTTCGGTTTTACACATAAGAAAATCAAAACAGAAATTACAACTGCAAGAACACTAAACCGTGAGGTAGACATATGGAAGGTGGTAAGAACAACCCTTGTTCACGTCCCAAAGACCCAAAGCAGATCCAAGATGGTGGGGAAAGGTGAAGATCACGACGAAGATGGAGGAAGGCATGGCTAGGAACTTGCAAGATGCGAAAACCTGAAACTAGAGAGAAAACAAGTGATAAACGAAATTGTGGAGAAAATTGTTCACCTTGAAAAGTCTAATAAGCAAGGTATATATAGGAGAACGTCTCAAGGCACTCCCAATTAGTTTCTACTTGGTTTCTCTTAGTTTGTGTTGATCTAGGACTTCTTTGACACAAAACAGATTTCCGGTAGGATTGACCTCAGTGCACTAAAATGGCCATAACGTTTTCTATAAAATAGCTATTGATGAAAAGTAAAAAGCTCTGGAAACTAGACATCCGTATATTTCCAACCATATAAAGATCATAATTTTCTGATCTCTGAGCGATTTTTGACACTGCGTTGAAGTTGACTGACCTGCACAGGCAGATTTCCGAATCTGTAATGGATTTGACTTTTAAAGCACAAGTTGAGTCCAATTAGGTTTTCCTTCACATTACATGCCTCTCACATGTCATCCGCGCCTTATTTTGAATTAGAAACTTCAAGAACTCCCTAGAACCTTCAAGAATCTCACGGCAATTCCAATCCTTACTCAACAAGAAGTCCAAATTCCACATTGCTTTGTAATTCGAATCTCTTGTTGCTTCCTCTTCCATGTGCACGATATATGACCTTCTTGAGACTTCTAGATGCTTCTTGTACATTCCATAGACATCTCCTAGCTTCTACAGGTCTCCTAGTATGAGTAGAACTCCGTATGAGTAGAACTCCGTATGTAAGTAGGTTTCCTAGTTGAATACAAACTTCTTTTCTGCGATTCTTCTACACTCTTCCGGAACCTTCTTGAAAATCCTTATGCAACAGGGACTCCTTGTCACACTAGGATTCCTTATCTGAGTAGAATTGGGTTTCCTTGTCCAAGTAGAACTCCTAATTTTCGCGGCTTAAGAGTTTGAATCCAAGTCAGCTTCTGATTCCTACTCCAACTAGGATTCCTTTTCCTAGTCAAACTGGGAGAACTTCCATATCTTCATTTCTTCTCATTTCTGCGCCACTTGTGCCTTCCTTAGTCATTTTCAAACTTTGAAACTCCATTTTACCTGTAAAAACACTAACTAAGTAAAATTGATCAAGATAAAGGAAATAACTTAGCAAAATATAGGGTTTAAACATTATTAATGTCGCATTTTACTACTAGAATGCATTGTCCTCAATTTTTTAAAGAAAGAATTAAACATTATTCTAGTAGGTAAAAAAAAAAGAATGAAAGTTCTTTGAAGATAAACAAAGATGGGAGGTTTTTGAAGATTGAAATCGAAAATTTTCAGAAAATAAACAAAGATTAAAATTGCTTTTATTTACAAAGGTGGGAAAAGAAGAATCTTTGAAGAACAATTCATCAAGAACTAATCAAGAACAACATATTCATGCATCCCTTAATCTTGTTAATTACCATGGAAAGATATCAACCCAAGAAACAAAGTTACAAGCGCCCAATGTCCCTTATATGACTTCCCTTTACACAATTGATAGACGAAGCGCCAAACCAACATATTCCAAAAGCAAGTATCACACAATCGAAGCGACTCATAATCTCATGCGTTCAAATCATTAAGAGCAAGTGAAAGTTTAGTCAATAAACATGCAAATTCAAGTACTCAGAGCAAGTCTTTTCATTACATGCATAATCTGATCTCGACCTTTGTACAAAGCCTTTACTACTTTGATGAATTAGGATCAACAAGCGTTCACCTAATTACTAGCTCCAATTACATGCAATCATCCCCAGTTGCGCACCCAAAGAACAAGAACACATAAAAGTTATCTATAAAACAAAATCAGATTATCATTCCATATTTCGGCAACCAACAAAGATCAAACACACATAAACAGATCAAACATTGAAAAGAACATCAAAACCGCATTCAAAAATCAGATTGTCAACTAATGGTTTCGGTTTTACACATACGTGAATCAAAACAGAAATTACAACTACAAGAACACTAAACCGTGAAGTAGGCATATGGAAGGTGGTAAGAACAACCCTTGATCATGCCCCAAAGACCCAAAGCAGCTCCAAGGTGGTGGAACAAGGTGAAGATCACGGCAAAGATGGAGGATGGCACGGCTAGAACTTGCAAGATGCGAAAACCTGAAACTCAAGAGCAAACCGGTGAGAAACGAAATTGTGGAGAATAATGTGTAACCCCTGAACATCTAATACACAAGGTATATATAGAAGAACGTCCCAAGGCACTCCCAATTCGTTTCTACTTGGTTTCCCTTAGTTTGGGTTGATTTAGGACTTCTTTGTTACAAGACAGATTTCCGGCAGGATTGACCTCAGTCCACTAAAATGGCCATAACTTTCTCTCGAAAATAGCTATTGATGAACCGTAAAAAGATCTAGAAACTAGAAATCCGTAGCTTTCCAAAAATATAAAGATCATAATTTTCGGAGCTCTGAGTGATCTTTGACACTCCTTTGAAGTTGACTGATCTGCACAGGAAGATTTCAGAATCTGTATTGGTTTCGACTTTTAAAGCACAAGTTGAGTCCAATTCGATTTTCCTTTACATCACATGCCTCTCACATGTCTTCCACGCCTATTCTGAAGTAGAAACGTCAAGAACTCCCTAGAACCTTCAAGAATCTCACGGCAATTTCAATCCTTACTCAACAAGAAGTCCAAATTCCACATTGCTTTGTAATCCGAATGCCTTGAGACTTCCTCCTCATGTGCATGGCATATGACCTTATTGAGACTTCTAGATGCTTCTTGTATGTTCCATAGACTTCTCCTAGCTTCCATAGGTCTCCTAGTATGAGTAGAACTCCATATGCAAGTAGGTTTCCTATTTGAATACAAACTTCTTTTCTGCGATTCTTCTACACTCTTCCGGAACCTTCTTGAGTAATCCTTATCCAACAGGGACTCCGTATCACACTAGGATTCCTTATCTGAGTAGAATTGGGTTTCCTTGTCCAAGTAGAACTTCTAATTTCCACGACTTAATAGTTTGAATCTAAGTCAGCTTCTGATTCCTACTCCAACTAGGATTCCTTTTCCTAGTCAAACTGGGAGAACTTCCATTTCTTTATTTCTTTTTATTTCTGGGCCACTTGTGCATTCCTTAGCCATTTTCGGACCTTGAGACTCCATTTTCACTTGTAAAACACTAACTAAGTTAAATCGATCAAGATAAAGGAAATAACTTAGCAAAATATAGGGTTTAAACATTATAAACGTCGCATTTTATGCTCCTATCAAAGCTACTGCCGCGTCAGCAAAGAGTAAAGACAAAGCCCTAGTCATTGGCGGCAAAGACAAAGCCGTGCCATCTGCCGCCTAGAAGAGCAGAACTCTGAAAATAGGTCAAGGTACCCTCGCTGATCCTATCGTGTTCACTTAATACGATAGTGATAGAGCAGAGAACATATACCAAGAGCTATCGGGCAATTATTTTGGGATTGACCAAGCGGGCAATCCAGTCAAGATAATGGTATTGGCAAAGGACATGTCTGCACCAGCGATTATTCTTCAGCAGCCCAGTTTCTCCAGGACCATTCGCCTTGGGGAGGGAACGGTGACTCCTAACCAGGCTGCACCCCCTTTGCAAGCCGCCCACCAGACTGTGGCTACACCTCCTCATCCTCTTGGTCCAAATTATGTGAGACGCGAAGAGGTAGGAGATGATCAGGTTGGCTAACTCTAGGGCCCACCTCGATGGAGTATATGAGGGGCCTTTCCCGCCATATATCATGCTCGCACCTTTCCCTAGACGCTACAAAAATATCACATTTTCTACTTTTTTAGGGGAAAACACCGAGAACGCGGCATCCTACCTGGCCAGGTTCAAGGTACAATGCGGCTAGTACCAGAAAGATGACAGTCTCAAGTGCAAGATATTTGGTACTTCTTTGTCCGGGGCTTCCTTTACTTGGTTCTCTAAACTTCAGCCAGGGTCAGTTGCAAATTGGCTCGCGATGGAGAAGCTTTTTAGGGAAACCTTTGGAGCTATAGAGCTTGAGGTTGATTTGGCTTCCCTTACTCAAATGGCCCAACAGCCCACTGAGTCTTCTGTTGCATACCTCCAGAGATTCTAGATTCAGAAGGCTAAACTGAACATGGTTCTGCTAGAAAGAGAATTAGTTAAGCTGGTGATCAAGGGCTTGGAATTGCGCTAGCGAAGAAACAACAAGGCAGCATGTTCCATTCAATGAGAGAGCTCATTATGGAAGTGGGTAGCTTTGAGCACCTTCTCAGAGAGACGGATGCTAGGAAGAATGCATCCAAGGGGACCTATGTGTATGGGAAGCATCGGACAGTGGTTGCTATAAACTATCAGCTAACCACATATGACCCTTACTATCAGGGTGAAGAGGCTTTCCCAGATGAAGATGAAGAGGAGGAGAATGAGGTTTCTACCTTCGAGCTAACCGGTAGGAAAAACTCAACCTTGAAGAGCTAAGTTAACTAAGGAACTTGTCAAGCTCAAGTCTGTAGCCTTCACTAAGCTTGAGTTCGCGACATATACATATGATGCCAATAAGGTGCATGAGATTTTAGATGAGATGATAGCCGCAAAGATGATGAAGACAGACTTTGGACCCTTCCCTCGAACAGATCAGTTGAAAGGGAAAAAGTAATGCAAATTTCATAATCTGTGGAATCATAACACAACTAAGTGTGTCAAGCAGAAGGATCAAATCCAGGTATGGCTTAATAATGGAAGTTTGCAGGTCGAGACTCCAGTGACCGGGGCGGCGTTGGTGGATCTAAATCCTTTCCCTGACACCGGCGTGAACATGGTTGATGTGGCCCGGAATAGGAAAACTCAAAGGAAGCCAACTCTGGATTTGACCACCAGTGGTCAAAAGCGAGACGGTAAGGAAGAAAAGGAAGAGGCTGCAGCTCAGAAGAAAGCTAAGCCTATTAGCGAAGCGTCACCGGTGGTCCTATGCTAGCGATGCAAAAAAGAATGAGGCATCCAAGTGTCACATGAAGAGGTCAAGCAGACGTTCCGCTTTGGTTCGTTCCTGCCAATCAAGTGGGCTTCGCCTTAGCGAAATTTCCAACCCACTAGTCCTAGAATAAAAGATGGTACATAAGCACCGTAATCCCCAAGGGATTCCAACTTGTTCAAGAAACTGAAAGTTGCCGCGGATGAAAATAGACAAGGCGAGAAGAGCAAAGGTGAGCGTAAAGATATTCTGACCAAACCATACATACCGCCTTCTTCAACATCCTCTATCAAGGAGCGTAAATGATACACTAGAGAGAAGGGGAAGGCTGTAGAGACCAGCCCTTCAAAGGAAAGGAAGCTGCATCGCAGGTTTGGGGAAGCCAAGCGAACACTAGAGCCTTCGCAGTTGGTTAAGTCCCCCGAGCAATATCAGAGAGAGATGGAGGTATTGGCAGCTAAGCCTTTAGTGGCTCCCTTAGCTTCCAAAAACGAAAAGTTCATCACCAAATGTGCCCACTCCCAGCGTTTTCTGCAGGATTACTAAGGAGAAGACGCCAGCTAGAAAGGAAAGCTCGCCGACCAGGCAACCATCTGTCTGTCGAAGACTCTTTCGCGATGAACCTGAAGCCAAATCCTCAGTTTTTGAGAGACTGGGGGGAAAAGATAATACCCTGAACACCCTGCAATGGAGGCCCAAGAAAATCCAGAGAATAGTGGTCGCGGCCCCAAAAGAGGTACCGGCTGCTGAACAGAAGTCGGACCAGCCGAAACAGGTTTCCAGAGCGCAGAAACACTAGCTGGATGAGGTGATGACCTCCGCAGAAGAGTGGTTTGTTTCCTTGGTGGCTATACAATTCAGGACTGAGATTCCATTGGATAAACCCAAGCTCAACTTTGACGACGACGACATGGGCGAGACGGAAGTGACTGACACTTCCTGCAACATGGTCTATGTGTTGCTTGCCAAGTACACTTTACCAGTCGTCGTGTAGGAATTCGTAGAAGCTGACGCGACTAGAGAGCAGCAGTTACAGATCATTTCAGCCGCAACAACGTCTGTGGAAGAGGCGATGTTCCTAGAAACCTAGGATGCTAATAGCAGGGGTTTCTTCATGAGTTTCACAAGACCAACACCCACCATGGTGCAGCACATGCGACCTTTGTATATCACAGCAGAGATCAATAGTGCTAAGGTCAGCAAGATAATGGTTGATACCGGCGCGGTTGTGAATGTCATCACTACAAGGACCATGCAGTTGTTGGGAATCAAGAGGGAGAAGATCCAGTCTACCTCTCTCACACTGAAGAAATTCACGGGTACAGTGACTAAGACAATGGGCCTACTTTTCCTGCAGATCAAGGTTGGTCCAGCGGAAGGAGTATACATGTTCTTCGTCACAGATTGCTCCTACAGTGCCATGCTGGGCAAAGATTGGATTCATCTGAGCTATTGTGTTTCGTCGACTCCCCATCAAGAACTAATCATGTGGAACAGGGTGACAGATAAAGCAGAGGTGATTAAAGCAGACCCACGACCCTTTCCTATCTCCGCGAATTATGTAGATGGCAGGTACTATTTAGAGCCCATAACTCTATTGCAGGTCAGTGGTATCGACAACAAGGGCCACCCTACAGGGGTGAAGGCCTCTGAATTGGCACAGTGGGGGTTCACGCTGGCAAAAGAGGACCTAGAGAGGCCAGGCCACGCTGTGCCCAACACAATGGGTAATTAATGGATTACGACCTTCCAGAGGAAGAGATAGAGGCCTTTCACTCTTTGTACGACAGGGTATCCTCGTACTTAGTAGAGAAAAAGGCCTACAAGCTAGTCGCGACATTAGAAGTAGTTAATGAAGAACTATCTGATCAGGAAGAGGAAGAAGAGGAAATCCAGCTCGCGCCAGCAGCGCTGGACGACACCCTTCCAAAGGTTAGGGACCCCACTAAGAAAATCAATCTGAGAACGACCGATGAGCCAATGGAAGTGGCTATTAGTTCGTACTTGGAGCCTAGCGAGAAACATAGGCTCATTGACCTGCTAAGGAAATTCAAGGATTGCTTTGCCGAAAAATACTAAGACATACCAGGCCTATCTCCTGACTTAGTTTGCCACCAGCTGCCAACGTTACCTGATAAGAGACCAGTGAAGCAAGAGCCGCGGAGACTTAAGTTTTGGCCAAAGAAGTGGTTGAAAAGATGCACAAGTCAGGCATCATCTGAGTGGCCAAATATAATCAGTGGCTATCCAACATAGTGCCTGTCCGCAAGAAAAATGGTAAAATGAGGGTCTACGTGGATTACAGAGACCTTAATTTAGCTACCCCCAAAGACGTCTATCCTATTCCGGTGGTGGATATGTTGGTAGATGCAGTAGTGGGGCATGAATTGTCTTCCTTTATGGACGGGACCGTGGGATATCACCAGATTTCGGTCATAGAAGAGGACAGACACAAGACTGCATTCCTTTGCCCTGGCTTCACGAGTATTTTTTAGCATGTGGTTATGCCCTTTAGCTTGAAGAATGCTGGGGCCACCTATCAAAGAGCCATGAACCTAATCTTCCATAATATACTTGGAAAGATTTTAGAGGTTTACATAGATGGCGTGGTCGTGAAGTCCAAGAAGCGAGGGGACCACATTGTGGTTCTCAAAAAGGTCTTGGAGCGCATGCAGCTACACAAACTTAAGATGAATCCCACTAAGTACATTTTCAGGTTCAAGCAGGTGACTTTTTAGGTTTTATTGTCCACCAAAGGGGCATTGAGGTCCCTGAAGATAAGGCAAACGCAGTCATCAACTCATCTCCCCTGCGAACGAAGAAAGAGTTGCAGTTGCAGTGGCTACTGGGCAAAATCAATTTCCTGCAGTGGCTCATCTCTAACTCTGCCTGCAAAATCCAGCCCTTTTCCCAGTTACTAAAGATGCAAGGACAAAACCAATTCGTTTGGGAGCCTAAACATCAAGAGGCCTTTGACAAGATCAAGGTCTATTTTGCGAGCCTGCCAGTACTGGTTCCTCCCAAGCATAGATTCCCACTGAAGTTGTATATCTTAGCAGCTGAGGCTTCCATTGGCAACCTACTCGCTCAAGACAATAAGGATGGTGTCGAGCATGCTATCTTTTACCTCAGCAGGACACTTACAGACTGTGAAACGCATTATACTCTAATGGAAAAGCTATGCCTTACGCTATACTTCTCGACATGCAAGTTGCGGCATTACATGTTATCCTTTACTACTTGTATCATCGCTCAGACTGATCTGGTCAAATATATGTGGTCGCGGCCTATTCTGAGAGGCTGCATTGGTAAGTGGGTGCTCGCCTTGTCAGAATTTTCTCTGCAATATGTTCCACAGAAGGCAGTTAAGGGGCAAGCCATCGCGGACATTTTGGCCCATCACCCTATGTTGGATATTCCTGCGGTGAGAGATTTAGAGGTTGCTGCTGAAGCAATAGATCAGCCAGACCTGGGGTGCTTGCCAGAATACGTGACGTTGTACCAGGCCACAATCTCACTCCAACCTTGGGTGCTATATTTTGACGGTTCGAGGACAGATACACTGGCAAGAGCTGGGGTCGTTTTGGAGAACCCAGCAGGCGATCGATTTTTCTGTTCTTTCCAGTTGGAGTTCTGGTGCACTAATAATCAAGCTGAGTATAAGGCCCTCATTATAGGCCTAGAGGTGTTGCTGGAGCTAGGAGTCAGAGACATCCAAGTCTGCGGAGAATCGTTACTAGTTATTAATCAGCTTCACAAGAAGTTCAGATGCACGAGGGATTTGATCGCCCCATACTTGGATCGTGCACTTGAGCTCCTAGTCCAGTTTGAGGACGTGGACTTAGAACATATTCCTCGTGAGCGCAATTTTGCTGCCAATGAACTCGCTCATTTGGCTACAGGCATTACTTTGAAGTACGAAGTCTACGAGCGAATTTTGAAAGTTGAGCGACGCACATGCCTTCATGGATCTCACACCATGACCCACCAGAGGAACCAACAGTGGCAGCTTTAGATACTATCAACATGGACTGGTGCATCCCTTTGATCGCTTACCTTAAGCAGCTAGATCTCTTAGCTGACAAAAAGATCCGTTTCCTCGCGCTCAATTATTTTCTCAGGAACTATGAGCTGCGATGACGCGGCTCATATGGCATAGATTTTAGGTGTGTTTATGGCCGCGATGCGAAGGGTTTAATGCGAGAAGCTCATGCAGGCATGTGTAGGGCCCATCAGGTAGGCCCGAAAATACGCTGGCTCATTAGGAGGCATAGATACTATTGGCCAAGTATTTTGAAGGATTGCATAGCATCTGCGAAAGGTTGCCAGGCCCATGGACCTGTCCAGCACATTCCAAATATACCCATGCAGCCTATTATTAAGCCCTGACCTGCCCGCGGTTGGGCATTGGACTTAATTGGAATGATTCACCCTCATTCTTCTCTTCAGCACAAGTTCATCATCGTCACTATGGATTTCTTCACAAAATGAGTAGAGGCTAAGCCTTTGAAAGAGGCTTCCGGTGCCACGATCCGCCAATTTATTTTTAATCATATTATTTGCAGGTTCGGCATACCAGGAGTTTTTGTTTCCGACAGGGGGACAGCCTTTATGGGGTGCGACGTGGAACAGCTTATAGCTAACTTGGGTATCCAGTTCCTTCATTCTACCCCATATTATGCTCAATCTAACGGCGAAGATGAGGTTAGTAACAAGATTATAATCACCCTTCTGAAAAAGATGCTCACGGAGAATCCTCGCCAGTGGCACGAAACGCTATACGAGACACTATGGGCTTATAGCACTTCCAAGCGTAGCCCTACCTCCACAACACCCTATGCTATGATGATTGGTCATGATGCGGTGTTACATTGGAAATCAATGTTCAATCTCTGCGAGTTCAGGATTAACGTCATCTGATTGGTAAAGATTGTCCAGGCCATGTGGTAAGAGCACGAGGACCTGAGTGAGCAGCGCCTGGTGGCCCTGGATAGGTTAGTGATGGAAAAACAACAAGTTGCTCAAGCCTATGATAAGAGGACACCCAGCCTCAGCTACAAGGAGGGTGAACTCGTCTGGAAGGCTATACTTCCACTAGGTGAGAAATTAACTAGCCGCGTCAAATAGACTCCACGCTAGGAGGGCCCCTTTTTGGAAAGGGGAGCATTCCATCTTAAAGATTTGGACGACAATATTCATCGCAACACCATAAACGACAGATTGTTGAAGAAATATTACCCCAGTGTTTGGGAGTTTGAAGAACCGCCAGTCTCCTCGACTGGGGGCCACACATAGTCTTCCTTTGTTTGCGTCCTTATCTCCATTTGGGCTTACTCAGTGGCCCCACTCTAATGTACTCACGTCACCTAGTAAGACTAGGGCAACCCTCTATGCATATGGGCTTTGCTTTCGCGGCCTTTCATTTTGCAGCACTACACAGCACTACTTTGATTTTTATCTATATTTTTTGCAAATTTTCAATGTAATTTCTTTATTCTTCTGACAAAAAGTGTGAAGAAATATGTGTAACAAGGCCTATACCAGAGGCTTTATTATATGATAAGAGATTGAAAGTAGCAAAATACTATTGTATTCATAAAGTGGCTTTGCGGCCAAAACCAGTACGGTACAATCGCGAAAATTACATTTGCAAGATTACAAAGCCAAAAGTGGCTGAAAATTGCAACATTTCAAATCTTCTAAGAGCTTCTGGGTTTTCTTTCAGGAGGGAGTCAGTGAGATGATTGCTCTTACTTTTCCTATTTCACCCTACTCACTTGAATCTTGGCCGCAGCTGCTATCGTCTGTACTACAAGGAGAGGGAAGGAAATAATCATCCCAACCCTTCCAGTTGTCTATCCTCTGGGATGGAGGTGGACATTAAAGGACAGCGCAGCCAAGTTGCCCTATTCATCTTGAGGACAAAACAGAAGTTTGGTCCTTTAAGCCCAGGAGGTAGGGCGCTGAAGAAGAGCGTAAGGCCATGGGTGGCCTCCCACCCTTCCTCGGTTTGCTCCATGCAAGGGATGAGGAGGAGAACTCCTCAGGATGTGGTATCCCGCGCAAGGAGCTCTGCATGTTCTTCAACCTCTCAGAAGCCTAGGAATTCCATCCAGACTTTCTGAGACCAAAGACATGCAACTGGCTTGAGATTAATCCATAAGGCTTACCCAGGGACTGGGATTTCACCATAAGGCTTAAGATTTAGAGGCTAGAGGCGACGTTGTGAGGGGACAATTTCAGGAAAAGAAGGAAGAGAAGTAAGGCTTGCAAGGTTATTTCTGGGTAAGCCATGATTGCGTGTACTTTCGCCTCTCCAAGTATAGATATTTATAGGGTCAATTCAAGTGGCCTCAACCCTTTGATGGGTGCACGGTTGGGATTAATTCAATGCCATAAATAGAAGTAAATGTTATGATCTCAGAAATGAGAGAAAATTGAGGACGCGTGGGTAACGGAACGGTCTTCAAGGAGGCAACTGCTCAGTTTCGAGATTATGTTTTTGGAACTGCTTTAATTTGCAGTTAAGGCAAATTTGAGTGCTTTGTTGCCTACGAAGACGTATTTGGGCCAGTAAAGTGGACTAAATAACTTAATAATAAAATAAAGTATTCATATTACAAAACTTATGGGCCTAGTACTAGAGGCCTAAAGACCTCGGCCCTCATAAGATAAGCAAAGAAAATCTTCATCTAGACGAAAGCTAGCGTTAGCAGCATCTTGTTCGGCTTGTCGGGCCTCATTGAGGGCCTGGGCCAAGTTTTGAGATAGCGTCTCAGAAGCTGTCAAGGGTTACTCCAATTGGGCTACCGCATGGGCAATCCTGGCCCTCACAACCGTTAGTTGGGCCTGAAGATCCTAGATTTGGGATTCAAGGTGTTTCTCCGCAAGCTCCATCTCTCTGATTTGAGAGGCCAAGTCACCCAGAAAATCTCGCCGGGTGTCCATATGTTGGGAAAGGGCTTGATGGTGTGTCTGGGCTTGTCTGGCGCTTGCCGTCACGACCGCTCTCTGATAGTACAAGTCAGGGAGATCCTCCAACAGTTTGTCTATCATAAGGAACTGCGCTTCAGTGATAACGTGTTCGCGGCGGAGTACTCTAAGATATTTTACAGCTCTCATAATCGCACCGGGTGTCAAAATGTCAGGGCCCAGGGGTCGATGTAGGCCTTCCCTGGCGTCATTTACAACTCCAAGATGAGTTACTTCAAGTACCCGAGACAGACGATCTAGCTTGGAGGGCTAGGCGGGAGGTGCTGAAGCAGCAACAACTGGAGCCTCAAGAGGCTCCACGATAGGAATTGCAGCTGGCGCAGGCTGTGTGATCACCTCTTCTTCTGCTTGGTGCACTTGGGGGGCAGGTTCATGGATAACTTCATCCATAACATCTAGTTCAGCAAGATTTTCGCTGGCAATCTCCTCGACAGCAAGTACCACCTCTTCTAAGCGGGGAGAATTTTGACCCTGAAAAGGAAAGTCAGAATATCAAGAATGGTCAAAATAAATATAAGAGTTTCTTAAAGGAGGAGTACCTCTTCAGTATGTTGCTCGTGGAGGATGTCCGGAGAGTCTTGGGCTGTTACTGGGGAAATTGACGTTTCTGTTGTCGCTTTTGCTTCGTCACCCCCAACAGCATTTGGAATCGAATCAGGCGCAACTTGTTCCAGGATGTTAATTGTGGCTGGTTCCTCGTGTGAGGTGTCAGGATGGGGCATTCTCCTCTCGGTCTCAGGTAAGCTATCATCTGATAGTTGAATCGGCACCTGCGATAGGGGTGGATCGCCTACAGTGCTGACCAAAGGCAAAGAGGTGGTCGAGTCTGGTGGCGCTTGGGCCTGAGAAGAGGATGCTTCACTGCCAGCGGCGGATGGGCCTTCCCCCCTTTGCCTAGAGATATCCATAGTCTTGTGGCGAACCTGCAAATGAGGAACCTTACAAAGAGAAAGTTGAAGTAGAGCGAGATTTTATTACTAATTAAGTGCTACCAGTCGATCGGCGATTGGTTCATCATCCGCCCAGGGGTCAGTCCAAAGGTTAGAAAGGCTGCGTTTGTGGGCTAGAGCAGCGGCGGCCTATTGAAAGTAAGAGAATCAAGTTGGAGTTCAAAAGGTGTCAGGACTTTGAAATTTAGCAATAAGGAAAGACTTAATTCCTGTGGGTCTTCATCCTCGGAAGAATCTGTAACCTCTGGTTTTGTCACCACAGCCTTTTGCTTTGCGGCTTGGCCTGTGGCTGGAGGAGTAGTGGTTGGTTGGCCGCCAGGCGATGGTGCCCTGGGATTTATGGCGGTGCCCTGAAATAACATACGAGTTAAGAAAATAGAGCGAAAGGAGTGAACTGGTGAATACACGAAGAAAATTACATCCTGCGTTGGTTTGCGAATTATAATTCCTGCTTGAGCAGGACGTGGGACTGGCGCGGGTGGCGGAGCCTGCACCGATCGTGGGGATTGTGCCCCGTCCTTAGGGAAGTGCGCGAGCAATTCGGAGTCGATGTCATAAGGGTACCTCAAGTCTTGAAAGAGGGTCGCGAAGAGCTCGTCATCCCTTTGCTTCCAGCAGTTAACAGAGACTTAGGACCACTAGCGGTCGTAGTCCTCAGCGACTCCGTCAACAGGGACAATTTCGTTGGCCCAGTTGGAGAGGTTGACAAGAGAAAGCATGCTTTGGGATGGTGGAGGTTCGGTTGCGGGGCCAATTCTGTGCTAGGAGGTATTGTAATTCCATGCATCATATATGAAGAATGGCACTAATTGGGCCAACCAGAGTTGGCGAGTGAAGTGGTTGGGAGCATAGAGTTCGTAGCCGATGTCATCAGCCTCGAGCCTGATATCCGAGCAGGAAATAGCATTGCGAAAAGCCAAGCGCGCGCGATCGCTATATCTAGATCCCCAGGAAAGAACCCATGTTCAAGTGGGGGCGGGAATCTTCTACTAAGTACCGGGTGTGGGTATGGTATCTCATCCAGGAGGTATAAATATGAGAAACATTCAAAGTATGGTGGGGAAGTGTACCTTGCCTTGTGGCAGAGCCATTGACCCAAGAACTAGTCAGCCGAGGGAAGCGGCGGAATGTCTCGCTGGCGGAAGTGCAGGAAATAGACTTTTATCCAAAAGTCTAGGATCCAGAAGGGGCCAAAAATGCTAGTCTCGAAGGGACGCATCGTGGCCTGGTAGAGAGTGCGATATAGTGCACCTAATACGGGTTGTTCGAGGCCTACGCGGCGGCCGTTGTAAGGGGCCGTGGCTAGGGAGGTCCAGGTTTGTTGGAAGAGGTGCAAAAAATGAATGCAGAGCCAGTATTCCAAAAAGGCAATACCACTAGTCGCATTCTAGTCCTTGAGATAATGGGTCATCCATCGCGGGTAGGAACTGCTGTGGATGCCACGACTAGTCTGAACCATAGGCGAAGAGAATTTAACGTAGTCAGATTGGCCATGCACGTAGGGTTCGTCGTCAATAGGAAGGCCGGTGATGGCGAGGATATCTAGCAATGTTATACTCATTTGGCCAAACCGGAAACAAAGGTGTTGTAGAAGCAAAGAATGGCGGCCAAAGGTGAACGATTGCCACCGAGCGGAAGACGGAAATACAAATCGATGGTGTGGGTAATACTTGTCGTGTCCCAACGAGCCAGATCCCTTGCTCGAACTTCATGATACCAGGCGAGTTCCACCGCGTTGATCGTAGGCCAATACCAGGGATGGCAATGGGGCGGGTTGGGGATGGGGATCACAATACCATCCCCATCCCCTGGGTAATTCTTCACCCCCATCCCCGCCCCAATCCCCAATAAAAATATATTGGGGATTCCCCGTCCCCATCCCCACTGAGGATGAAGTCTCCAAACCCGCCCCAACTCTCCAATAAGAATTTAAAAAATAGAATAATTTTTTTTCTCACATTGCCTTTTTTTAAATCAAAATCTACAACAAGTAAAATTAAAACATGATTAAATTCATAAATCATAATTTGGTGAGTGCAAAAGTCAAACACTATTAAAGTAAAGTAGTAAATGTATATATTTGTGATTTATATTATAATATATATATATATAAATTAAATATATGTATATATCATTGGGGCGGGTTTGGGGATGGAGATCATAATACCATCCCCGCCCCATCCCCGATCTTAGATAGCGGGGATTGGGGATCCCCATCCCCATTCCCCATTTGTCCCCGAATTCTCCCCCCATTTGAGGCGGGTATCAAATGGAGCTCCGCCTCGCTGGGGATTTTTGCCATCCCTAGCCAATACCCTATCTTGACTCTGTACTGATGCACGCCCCAACTAATGAAATCACCAGGGGCCCTTTGGAGGACTGGAATGGGTTAGCGGATGGGTAAACCGTAAAGGGCGCCGATGGCGTCATCCTGGATAGAATCTCACGGAGTAGGACCCAGTCAGGCTTGATAGTTGGGGAGACTGAGTAGTAGAGGCCTCTGGATGGAGATTTGAGTGAAGCAGCGGGCACCGATGTTGGTTCCCCAGTTATGAGCAGCCTTCTCGTTGATTTCTTCCTCTTGATCGATGACGATTTTCTTAGGTGGAGCCATTTATGGGTTTTTAAAGAAGATGGTGTGAAGCGAGAAGTGTTTTTTCTGGGTTTAGGAGACTGGGAGAGTTTCTGATGTGACGGGTTGGGAGAGGCAACGAGATTTAAATAAGGGGTTTTGTCAGGGAAACGGTGCGACGAAAATACGTTTAATAATCGAATGGACGCAAACTTTCATTAATGGCCTCGTTTCCGTGATAGGTCGTGTCGCTCAAGTCCTCTTCGACCAGTTACAATTTCGTGGACCTGATCTCGAGGCTTGGGGGGCAATGTTTGAGCCCAAAAGTATTTTTGGCAAGATCCCTTGAGGGGTTTAGAGTAGCGAGCCAATACATGCGGCCCAAAATTAAGCCTACTAGGGTTTGGGTTATGGCTTAGTCCATTCCAAATTCCATAAGGAAAACGAGCCCTTATTGGAATCAAGTAGCGGAGATTGGATAGGAAACTTCAATCAATAATCCTTCTATGTAAAAGAACAGTCGGAACCTTAAGGTATAAATACCAGGTTTCGAGGGCAAAAAAAAACACAACTCTCAATCAATCAATCTCAACGATTATCAAAGTCTCTCCAGAGCAAACCTACCTTCATCCTAGTTGAAAACTAGTGAAGCAAGAGTAACGCCCTCGCAACCTAGCGAAGCTAAAGTCACGCTTTAGCAAACCCCGTTCTTTCTCCTACTTCCTGGTGATTGCTCTGCTCAATCTAAAACATTGAGTATCGACTCGGTGACACAAGAGATCACAACACACACAGTCCTTACCCGTAAGGTAAGAAGTCCTTTTCCGAAAGGCATAGAAAAGAACCTTGTGACGAGGTTGGTGCTCTCCTCGTCCATAGCATTTGAGAAGAAGTCATGTCAAGGGACTCCCCGACGACTGCACCCCATGGTGTTGGCACGCCAAACAAGATTTACCCTAAACTTGAGTACCCAAAAAAAAAAAAGTACTTGTGTGCTAATAGTATCAAGGATTTTCTTGTGTTTAGTGACGATGTAAGATTTTTCTTTCTTTTTTGGTTAATGGGAATCAAAACTTTTACATAGTTTATTAATTTAAAGGATTAGGTGTTAAACATATTAATTTATAGAATCCATAGGTTAAATCTTGGTACTTTCAATCAGTTTTAAGGTTTCATTCAACATATTTTAGCAACATATATGAAAAACAAGCCTGGAATTGATACAAATTGGACAATACTTATCCTAAATCCTAGTCCCATATATGAGATATTTTAGTATTTTCTTATTAGTTTCTCTTATACATACTAAACAAGGTGACAATGCACAATAGTCTAAAGCGAGGGAAAATTATCATGGAAAAATATGCAAATGAATCGATGAGTAGCCAAATTTCATGACCAGCTCAATGGAATCAAACCAATGGAAAATTTTACGATTAACAAGACCATAAACCTCACTTTACAAAAATAACAGGAAAAAAGAAGAAGAAGAGGAAATAGAAGGTAACTAGAGAAATAACTCGATGAATAATTGGAAGAACAAACCAGTGACTCATCAGCTTGGAGATTTCTTCCACTCTTTTCCTCCTTTCCTGCATTTTTCGAAGCTAGGTCACTAGTCCATGTTGTACTTGGGAGTTTCTTTCTTGCTGTGGGCTCACTAGCGTTGGGTACGTATATGGGCTCAAGCCCAAGTTTTGTGTTCTATCAAGAATCAGGCACTTGTCCACAACGTGTCATGATTCGTTGAACTTCATTCCATTAACTCATTACACACACTGACACAAACATTTGACTATAATTAATGATTAGACCAACTATTGTGAATTTAAATTGTTGAGATCGAATATTATAGTAGGCGGTGCGACTATTATAGCGGGCAGTGCAACTCTTTCATTGGAGTTTTCTTATTTGGGTATTCAGGTTGGATTATGAGATATTAGTAGCTGGCTCATCAAATACTTTGAAGGTGTTTGAAGCCTGTTTTGAATTGTTTTTTAAGCTGTTATTAGCATTTCTTTGGATTGTTTTTCACATAGACTTTTCTAGTTATTTGCTTTGTATTATTTGGTGACAAAAATTTTGGTCTCATCTCTCTTTCTCCTTTGTAATATTTCTTTTCCATTCAATAAAACTTCAAGTTAGGGGATAGATTTACCCTTAACTTGCCTACCCAAAAAAAAAAGTACTTTTGTGCTAATATTATCAAGGATTTTCCTGTGGTTAGTGACGATGTGAGAATTTTCTTTCGTTTTTAGTTAATGGGAATCAAAACATTTACATTGTTTATTAGTTTAAAGGATTAGGTGTTAAACATAGTAATTTCTAGAATCCATAGATTAAATCTTAGTATTTTCAATCTGTTTTTAGGTTTTATTCAACATATTTTAGCAACATATATGAAAAACAAGCCTAGATTTGATACAAATTGGACAATACTTATCCTAAATCCTAGTCCCATATATGAGATATTTTAGTATTTTCTTATTAGTTTCTCTTATACATACTAAACGAGGTGACAATACACAATAGTCTAAACCGAGGGAAAATTATTATGGAAAGAGTTGGAAATGAATCGATGAGTAGCCAAATTTCATGAACTTCTCAATGGAATCGAACCAAATTGAAGATTTTACGATTAACAAGACCATAAACCTCACTTTACAAAAAATAATAGGAAAAAAAAAAGAGGAAATAGAATGTAACTAGAGAAATAACTCGATGAATAATTGGAAGAACAAACTAGTGACTCATCGACTTGGAGATTTCTTCCACACTTTTACTCCATTCCTGCCTTCTTGGAAGCTAGGCCGCTAGCCCATGTAGTACTAGGGAGTTTCTTTCCTGCGGTGGGCTAACTAGCTTTGGGTACGTATATGGTTTTAGGCCCAAGTTTTGAGTTCTATCAAGAATCAGGTACTTGTTCACAACGTGTCATGGTTCGTTGAACTTCTTTCCATTAACTCATTACACACACACACACAAACATTTGACTATAATTAAGGATTAGGCCAACTATTGTGAATTTAAATTGTTGGGTATATCATAGAAGGCGGCACGACTATTCTTGGTAGAGAAGTTGGGACCTCCCCCCTCTCTTTCTGGTCATAATGAGGAGATGGGACCTCCCCCCTCTCTTTCTGGTCATAATGAGGAGATGGGACTTCCCCCCTCTCTCTAGTCATAATGGTGGCGCTACTATTCTTGGTAAAGAAGATGGGACTTGCCCCTCTCTCTTTCTAGTCATAGTGGTGGCACTACTATTCTTGGTAAAGAAGATGCATGGGACTTCCCCTTCTCTCTTTCTAGTCATAATGGTGACGAAAGTTTTCATTGGCTTGAGTTTTGTAACAGTGAGACTTTGTTCTGACATTATGCTTTTTTCATGGTTTCAAATATCTCCGTAGCTGCTGAAATTTTCATTAAAATTTCGGTAATTTGGAAGTATCTAAGCGAAATTCATATGCTATATCATTTCTGTAAGAAGTTTCCCGAAATTTTTTGAAATTTTCCTTACATTTTCACAAAATTCTTAATTTCTGAAATATCTACAGACACAAAAAAAATATTTAAAAATTCACACCAAAATTTTATCCGAAATTTCTATGAAATTTGTATGCCACAGACAACAAAGTTTTTTACTCATATTTTCATAGAGAAAAAATGAAATTTTACTTTTTTTTTCCCAATAAAGTTGAATACAACAAAAAACCTTTTTGCTTTTATCTGCCACCCAAATCATTTTCAAAATTCATGTACTTTGGAGCAGTATTGTATGATACTATATGGATGCAGTTCAACCATATGGATTGAACCACATCGTAGTAACACTTATTCTTAATACTTTATATTGCTTTTGTTGTACTTGTTTTTTTTTCATTCACTAGTGTGTGTGTGTGACCAAAATAAATAAATAAAAATTCTTCCATTGGAGTTTTCTTATTTGGTATTCACACTACTACAAAAATCGAAACACACAACACTCATCACACAACAGAACTGAAATTTGTTGTTGTGTGTTAACATGAACTCTATCATACAACAGTACAAATATGTTTATGTTGTGTGAATGTAAGCAAACTGAAATTTTTTTTTTAAGGAAGATATTGCACAACTGAGTTAAGAAGTTTCCGTTGTGTGAATGTGAGGCCTAAATGGAGGGAAATGAGCACATAATTCCCTCCCAGAAGGAGCTCAATTTGAACTATCCACACAACAGTTTTTTTGATATCTGTTGTATAAGAAATGCTGTACGAACTTTTAGAAATCCTCTAGGTACACCAAGTGTAAGATGCACAAATTTGTACAACAGATTGTCATAGTTCTGTTGTCTGAGCATGGAAGCAAGTTGCACAGCGCGGCAAAGTTTTACTCAAATGAAACCTATGTAGGCATAAGCGGCAAATTTTCCCTCCCATCCTGCTTTGTCATCATACACTCACACAACGGTCATTTACTTATCTGTTGTTGGAGAAATTTGAAACAAATTATTGAACTCTAGCTTTATTGCAGTCTCCCACCAAAACAACTTGACCTTATCTTTATTGAAGGCCAAACCTGACAACCACTTAATTCTTCTCCTTCCAAAGCAATCGAAAACACTCAAAACACACTTGAAAAACACTCTTACCCTAGAAATCAAAGGCCATTCTTCTCTCCCTCTGAACAAAAACCCTAGAAATCAAAACCGTGAGATTTAGGGAATAACACCAAAATCGTGAGATTTGATAACGTCCGCCATCGTCCGCCGTTTCGTTTCTTCAGATCTTGGAAGAAAGCTCGAAGAGTATTTGCTAAGGATTTGCTCTAGCAAAATGGTCAAAACGCTAAGTCTAAGCCTCTCTCTCAGTCCAGCTTCTCACTGATATTCTTTCTTCCTCGATATACCGACCCATGTCCTCTTCGTCACTGTTCTCCAATTCTCATCACAACTTCAACAGCATCTCCCTCGCAATAACGACACTTCGAGGCATGGCCTGAGGATGTGCGACCTGGCGTAGACTCGTGGAGGCAGGCAAGGAAGATGGTGGCTGGGGTGAGTGCATGGTCGTGATCGAATATCTGCGACCGAGGAGATAGAGTGCCCCAGATCCACTTTCACTCTCCTCCATCAAATGGCCTGACTCTCCCCTCCATCCTTCTCAACTCCCACATCGACGTCGTCTTGGCCGAGCATGGAAAGTGGGCCCACCATCCCTTCTCGGCCCTCGTCGACTCGAGTGGGAAAATCTACGCCAGAGGCTCCCAGGACATGAAGTGCGTCAGACTTCAGTACCTGGAGGCCATTCGACGGCTTAAGGCTTCTGGGTTTAAGCCGACTTGGACTGTTTACTTGTCTTTCGTTCCTGATGAGGAGATTGGTGGTCATGATGGCGCTGAGAAGTTTGCTGAATCTGATATTTTCAAAGCCTTGAATGTTGGGATAGTTCTCGATGAAGGTCAGCTTCTACTTCTAGTCCTTTATGCTTTTACAGTCTTACTTAAAAAAAAAAAACAAAAAACAAAAAAGAGGAGACTTGGAGTGTAAATTTGATTGTGTTATTTGAGTGATTTGGTGTTTTGGAAAACAGGGTTGGCCTCGCCGAGTGAGCATTATAGGGCTTTCTATGCGGAGAGGTGCCCGTGGTGGCTGATCATAAGGCTACTGGGGCTCCTGGTCATGGGGCTAAGCTGTATGACAACACTGCCATGGAGAATATATTGAAGAGCATTGAGAGTGTGAGGAGATTTCGTGCTTCGCAGTTTGATTTGGTGAAGGTGGGTTTGAAGGCTGAAGGGGAGGTCGTCTCTGTCAATATGGCATTTTTGAAGGCTGGCACACCCTCTCCGACTGTAAGTTGACTCATTTTGGTGCTTGTTTGTGCGGGATTGTGGTGGTCAATTGCAGTTCTTAGTGTAATAGATTATTGTTCTTTAGGATCCAAACCTGTTTAAAATTGTTATCTTACATGTGATTGCTGACTCTTCATGTTTAAGAGTTGCGAGGGACCCAAGAAATTTTTGTTGTAGTATGTAGTACTGCATTGTAGATTCACCTAGCACTGGACCAGCATCGAAATAGGCAATTTATGATAATAAATGGAACTGAACACTGTTTGCTGCATGGTCAATAGAATGGCTTGAGTCATAATTTTTTCTCTAGTGTAGGAATGCTCAAGCCTCTTGCCCTGTTCATCAGTTTGTTGTAAGCATTTCTCTTAGTTGATTAGGTTCAATTTAGGGATTAGTTTAGTGTCTAGTTCGGTTTAATTCAATTCTTAGGGTTCAATTGGGCTTCTGTTCAGTTCAAATCGTTTGAGATTTCTGGTGTTGTTGCTAGGCAGCTTCTTGATTGTTAGATTTGTTTTTTTTTTTTTTTTTTTGCTTAGTTCATATTGCTCAGTAACTAAATTGTTATTTGGGTGTTGGCTATTGCTTAACCAGGTTATCAATATTCTGCAATGCTTAATAGAATAAAGAAACCACCATTGGATTGACATTTTGATATCAACAATGTGAAGAGGGTATGGTTTGTCTCTGTCTTTTCTCATTTTACTCACATGTTCAATTTTCTTCTGAATTCACATGATCTTTTCTCGTGCCATGATTGTTTATCAGATTGTGTTGGAAGCAAATGGTTATCAGCCTTATCTCATATCTCCTGAAAAAGGTTTAATTAAGGTCATTAATAAAAGGTGTCTTAGAGCTTGCGAAAGAACCATCATGTCTTTGTGTGGATGAGGTAAACCTTGCCATATCTTGTTTCTAATGTAGAATGAGCTTGAATTTCTTGTACCTTGCAGTATTTCATCATAAGGAATGTTACTGTTAATTTCCCCCTTTCCTTTTTCTTCCATTTATTTTCATCCCTTTGGGTAGAAACTTGAATTTAATTCTTTTAAGATTGTATGCACGGTATGCATTGTGTTAGAGCATCATTTGGTCCACAAAGTTTTGGGGTTGGTCTGAATACAACATGCTTCATGAACTACTGTTGTTGATTATGACATGCTATATTTTAGAGGGAACTTCTCGTCCCTCGTGTTATACTTCCTTTTTTTTTTTTTAATTGAATATGTTTTCTGTAAAATATTAACTGTTATTTCCTAAGATTTGTAGGAACGGAGGGGTCATGAACTTGTAGTCTTTTGAATTGTGCGTATGGCTTTGGGGAACGGAAAGTCCTGCAGCTACCATTTTTCTCTGTTCTGAAGTAAAAGCAATTAGATTTTACTGACAAAAGCTCCCTTGAATTTATTTAATACACATTTCCTTCACTTAGCTATGTACTTGATAAGAAGTTGTGTGAAAATGTTACCTCACGTCATCAACAGTAAGGTGCTTGGATATGAGAGTTGTTATCTAGGTGAGTTGTGATTGGATATGGGTTCCCTTAAGTTTGTTTGCTTACTTTGGTCTGAAAAATTGTGTGAAACTTTATTTTATAGAGCAAGTTTTATTGATTTGTTACTATCAAAATGTGGATCTGTTATCATTTCTTTGTAGCTTTGTGCTCTATCATTGGTACATGTTAGGGTGCTTTATTATATTTCTCTTCTTTGATATGTATTGCTCTATGTCTCTTTCTATTTCGCCGAGTCAAAGAACTCTTTGTAAGAGTTATATATATATATATATATATATAATATTTTATATATATATATATATAATGTTTTTCATAATCAGAATATATCATTGTAAGAATTCACTGATTGTTATAGTATATGGTATCTATACTTTATCGCTGTCTTTCTGTTGTTGAGTGAGTGATAAAAGTCTCATACTTTCCTTTGTTTGCTCTATATGTGATCTTTTCTTCAGTGAATAAAGTTTTTTGCGAGTGTCCTGTTCTCTTCTCTATAAGTGACTTTTTCTTCAGTCGCATACCTAAGAGCTCTTCTATAGGTATATATATATATATACATTAGTAAAATAGAGGTCAAGCTATGGAATGACAAGCGTGAAAGAGAAAGAGTGAAAATTGAATGTCCTCTTGATACAGTTACTGATCTGAAAATCAGGAATGCAACTTTTTTTTTTTGGCTTTTTGAGCTGTGAGCAATGCACATTTGTTACAGACTTTGCAAGTGCGCATTGCAGTATTAGAATATAGAGTTTAGCTTTGTCTCGGTACCTAGATGGTCAAGTTTTAAGCAGATTTTGGTGATTGGGAGCTTTTGTTTCCATGTTGGTTACTGAAGGATTGACAACAAATTGTGGTTTGTATCGATAGCTATATATATATTTGTATATGTTTAAATTTTTGGTTGAAGGTCTATGTTCAAACTTAATGTTCTCGATATATATTTCTATATGCAGTGTCCCGTTGTCACTGATTTGAATTACAATTTAGGTCTTTGATTTGAGGAGTTGGACTTGGTCAAAGACAAGGGTGATAATGTGGTGCTAAAGAAGGTATATTGTTTCTGTTGGAAGTCAAAATGCATAAACATTTTCTTTGTATGATTCCCAGTCCTCTGGTAAACTTGGTTTGGTGGCAATAATTTCAAACATTCAATGTACGTGTAATCAGATAGATTGATGAGGGAAGCATGTAACAAATTACTTGAGAAACTTCTGAATGGTGCCTAGTTTATGAATATATAATGCCAGTGTATTCTTAGGTTCTGCTCTCTAAACATGAGCAAATATTTCTCCATTGTTACTACAATTGCCCTGTCCTTATTTAGCCTCATGTTATTATCATAGATATATGGTAGTCTAAGGTCCACTGAATTAGATGGTCCCTTGTACTCGTGCTTTTATTTATGAGTTTAAAGCATTTGTAACTCTGGACAATTGTTTCCTTGGTATCTGTCTAGCTAATTTGGTGTTTCCTTAAAGCATTTCTTCTGCTAATTAGTTCTTCTAAATATATTGCAGAGAAACTGGGGCCTTGTGTGCAATGAAGGAAGTTGATTACATTCCTGATGATCCTAAATATGCAGAAAGTATAAAGCAATTCAAGCAGGTCCTTCCAGGTTTTATTGAAGCCAAAGGCAATTGAAGGCTAAGAGCCATTGAGAATATGAATGTTTTTGATTCATGTATAACTAGCTTGGAATGCTCTTGTTTGGTACATTATCTAGTCACAGTGATAATTGTGATGTTTCTAGGTTACATTGGCACAGATGGAATACCAGGTACCTCGACTAACAAAAATGTGGACTCATCTTGAGCGTCAATCAAGAGGTCAAGTGAGGGGTATGGGTGAGAAACAAATATTTATTTACTTTCCATTAAAATTAGAATTCTCTCTTGAAATTGGTTGGCCTGGAAACATGTTTGTGATGCTGGATTGGTGTTCTCAAGGAGCTAAAATCTGTTAGAAAGTAGTACCGGAATCAGCGGCTTTCAGTACCAGTCCCAGTAGCATCCTTGGTAAGTATATTCGTAGTATGCTGGATTCACAATTACGTACTGGTATGTCGAATGTGATGTTGTGCATTATTTTGTCAGACTTCGTCTTGACCACATGCATTTGGTTTACTCTAATTGATTCAATGAAGACATAAAAATAAGGTCTTGTGCATGCATGTATCTCAGAGAGGATGCAAAAACATTAAAAATAAGGTTTTCAGGTGTCTAAGATCACGTTGGTATTGTAATGGATCATTTGCCAAAAGTTAGAAACTGGACCTAACTTTCTTTGTTTGTGTTTCTGCCATGTTCTTTTTTTTCTTTTTTTTTTATGCAGAAATATGATGTTGACACAACAGCACAGGCAACTGTCCTTGCCATCCAAGTTGGGTGTGGATTCAGGCCTAAGATTCCATGTAGGAGATGAATCTAGAGCTAATGCTGCACAAGATAATGAACTTTTCCATCAGAATCCTCAAGCATATGCTGCACAAGATGGAAATTGGATTGCTCGTATTGCAGCATTGCTTGTGGGTGAGGATTGAACACAATCTTGTATAGCTTATGAAATTGGAAGGCTTAGTTCAGTGAAATGTTTAAATGCTTATAAAATTGTATATAGTGAATCGATTGGAGTTTGTTTTGATGTATCAAAGTTACTTTTAGCATTAATATAAAATTATTGTTCATTGGTAATAATCTCTAACATTGATTTTGTATGATTTCACCTAGCATTGATCTCATACAACACAATACAAAACAATGTATTGTATGACTGTAAACAAGTTCAAAATTAAGGCTTCTCCTACAACAGTAATTGGCTATTAGCCAATCTGACTAAAATAATCACACAACAGCTAACCAAATATAGTGGTTGTGTGAACTAACAACCAACAACAAAAGAACAAAGTTCTGTTGTGTGAGATTCATAACACACAACAGAAATGAAATCATCTCTGTTGTCTGAGTAATCAACAGACAAGGGAGATAATTTCACTTCAGTTGTGTGTTATTAATCTCAGACAACAAAGAATGTGTAATATCTGTTATGTGTTACATATCTCAGACAACAAAGAATGAGTAATATCTGTTGTGAGTTATAAACCTCAGACAACAAATAATGAGTTATATCTGTTGTGTGTTATGAATCTCCGACAACGGCGAATTCCTTCTTCTGTTGTCTGAATGTGTCGACACATGCCCGCGCATGCCATGTCAGGCACATGCCTGCTCAGAATTCACACAACGGAAACAAGTATTATGTTGAGCAAAGTATTGTCACACAACGGTGAAATCACCGTTGTGTGATTTTTCAATCACACAACACTCGTTTAGACCACAGTGAGGCTGGTCATCACACAACTACAAATGTCTGTCGTCTGATTAACTTATTGTAGTAGTGTCAAGTTGGATTATGAGTTATTAGTAGCTGGCTCATCAAATACTTTGAAGGTGTTTGGAGCCTGTTTTGAATTGTTTTTTACAATGACTAACATATCGAATATCGAGGATATATCGACAGTCCCAAAAACGGAAATTTCAACAGAAATATCGATAAATATTCGAGAAAAATGATGGAAATTTAGATAAAACCCGGAAATTTTAAATAAGACTTTGGAAATGTTATTTAATCAATTATCTACTATAGTTCAAAAGAAAATGTTGAATAAACATTGTAATATATTGACTTATATTAATTTAAGATAAATTAGTATATGCTGAATCATTTGACATTTTATGAAATTTATCTCAATATTCTCAATATTTTTTTATACTAGATGGAAAAATAGATATGATTAATTCAAATCAACAAAATAGAGTATAGAAACCAAATACTTAGTAATATTAAATAATAGTATACCTAATTTTGTATTACTGAAATAAGATTATAAGAAATATATCTATTGTGAAGCATGAATCTACAAAAAATGAATTGTGTGAAGAAAATATTCTTGTTTTTAAAGTAATAAAGATGATTTCAGATTGGGAATTGTTGGTAAATTTTTATTTATTGTAAATTGGCTATTAATTAAATATTTCTTGTAAAAGTAAAATGGAATTGGAATTGGTCTACTCATTTCATTTCATAGTCCCTTTATATAGGGAGAGGATTACAACGGAAATATGCATTACATTAAATGCTAATTGATAGTCCCTTTGAATGCTAATTGATCTTTAATTGTGCTGATTGATGGTAATCGTTGATTCCTTGATTCCCTCTCCGTCAGTTGCTTTGACGAAGGCACATAATCTGTTTTTCCTTTAACACTCCCCCTTATGCCAAGTCAAAGACGAAATGGTGCATGAGTTGTTGTCTCACTAAAAACCTTGCCAAGTAACAAAAAACCCTATGGGACAAAAAATACATCTTGGTCGAAGGAAAAGAGCACAACGCACCTTTTACATTTGAGTATGACATTTATGTGTTAGACTCCCCCTGACGTCTACACCTCTCCCTGATACTTACATTAATCAGGGGAGCTTGGAAAGTCTTCTCATTCCTATGCTTTTCACATGTTTCTCAAATATGGCCTTAAGCAATGATTTGGTGAACAAATCTTCCACATTCTCCTCAGACCTTACTTGATTCACTTAAATCTTCAGGAGGGCCTGTTGTTGCTGATTGTAGAAAAAACTTTGGCGATATGTGTTTTGTATTATCACCCTTGATATATCCTAGCTTCATCTGTTCGATGCAAGTTGCATTATCTTCATAAATGCAAGTAGGCTCTTCAGTGGTAGAACTCAAACCAATAGTCTCTCGAATATGTGTGATGATAGCACTTAACCATACACACTCACGAACCGCCTCATGTAGAGCGATGATCTCTGAGTGGTTCGAGGAGGTAGCCACAAGGGTTTTCTTGGTTGATCTCCAAGATATCGCCGTGCTCCCAATGGTAAATACATAACCAGTTTGGGAACGACCTTTATGTGGGTCAGAGAGATACCCAGCATCAGCAAAACCAACCAAAACATCATTTGGCGTTTCAGTGTAGTGAGTGGCACTTTCGCCATCAATATTTCCTTCAGGGATTGCAGTTCCATCTGCGGTCCCTCTTGTCTCTCTGTAGGGAAAGAACAGTCCCAAGTCAATGGTTCCTTTTAGGTTTCGGAAAATGTTCTTGATACCATTCCAGTGAGGCTGCGTTGGCGCTGAGCTAAATCTAGCTAACAAGTTCACTGAGAATGCAATGTCTGGTCGAGTACATTGGGCGAAGTACAATAATGCGCCTATTGCACTTAGATAGGGAATTTCAGCTCCCAACGCCTCTTCGTCATCTTCCTTTGGACGAAATGGATCTTTCCTTGCATCCAGACTCCGACCGATCATGGGAGTGCTAGCAGGATGCGCTTTGTCCATGTTAAATCGCCTGAGCATCTTTTGGACATACACAGACTGGTGGATTAGTATTCCACAAACTCGGTGTTCTAGTTCACGGCCTAGATAGAATCGAGTTTTCCCAAGATCCTTCATCTCAAATTCGGATTTCAAATATCTCGCGGTTTCTCTTATTTCATCAAGAAAACCTATTATGTTCATATCATCGACATATACTGCTACAATTGCAAATCCGGAACTTGTTTTCTTTATGAATACGCAGGGGCATAATTCATCGTTCTTATATCCCTTCCCAATCAAGTAGTCACTTAGACGGGTATACCACATCCGCCCAGATTGTTTCAATCCGTAAAGTGAGCATTTCAACCTAATTGCAAACGCGCTCCGTGGTTTAGAGTCACTTGACTTGGGTAATGTGAGGCCATCAAGCACTTCATATATATCTCTGGATGTAGATCCCTATAGAGATATACAGTCACCACATCCATGAGCTGCATTTCTAGTCCTTCGGAAACTGCTAGGCTAACTAAATAGCGGAACATTATAACGTCCATTACGGGAGAGTATGTCTCCTCGTAGTCAATTCCAGGGCGTTGGGAGAAACCTTGTGCCACAAGGCGAGCTTTGTACCTCAGGACTTCATTCTTCTCATTACGCTTTCTAACAAAGACCCATTTATGTTCTATAGGCTTTACACTTGGTGGGGTTAGCACGACCGGACCAAATACCTGTCTCTTTGTCAGAGAATCTAATTCTGCCTGGATTGCTTCTTTTCATTTAGGCCAATCTGCTCTTTGTTGACATTCTGCAACAGAGCGTGGTTCGATATCATCGTGCTCTATGATTTCTTGAGCAACAGTGTATGCAAATACATCATCAATGTGTATGGAAGATCTTTCTATCAACTCATACGCACTCTCATAATCCATTGAGATTTCTTTGTTCTCTGGAATCATTTCAAACATCGGAGCGTCCTCCAGTATTGATTCATGGACATAACTATAATCAGAGAAAATCTCATGGGAGCGATTCTCTACATTGATGATTAATGGATCGGTTTGTGCCTTACTCGTCCTCTTCTTCCTTGGGTGAGTGTCAATCGAACCAAGTGGCCTCCCCCTCTTCCTTTGAGGAGCCACGACCTCAACCATACCTCCACTAAGTGTGGTTGTAGTGCCTCTATCTGCGGCACCATACCCCTTGTTAGGGACTTCTAACCTTGTAGGCACATTTGCAGCTGGTATATGTGATCTCGTCACTTTTGCGATATCAGTACACGCATCAGGCATCGAATCTGTTACGTTCTGAAGATCAATTATTCTTTTCACTTCACTTTCACATTGTGAAGTGCGGGGATCAAAATGAGACAGAGTGGGAACAAACCACGACAATTCCTGTCGTTCCCTTGGAAAATCCTTTTTCCTATCTCTCCCTAACGATGGGAAGACTGTCTCATCAAAGTGGCAATCCACAAATCTAGCGGTAAAGAGATCGTCTGTCAAGGGTTCAAAAGAGCGGATAATCGTTGGAGATTCGTATCCAACATAAATACTTAATCGTCTTTGAGGACCCATTTTAGTGCGCTGTGGAGGCGCAATAGGCACATATACTGCGCAACCAAATATACGTAAGTGTAAAATTTCAGGCTCATATCCAGTTACCAACTGGTACGCAAAAAATGGTTGGCTAGCAGTGGGTCTAAAACGAATGAGTAAAGCTGCGTGCAATATTGCATAACCCCATGCAGATATAGGCAGGTTGGTGCGTATAACCAATGCCCTAGCCACCATCTGTAGCCTTTTGATGGTGGCTTCTGCGAGACCATTTTGTGTATGCACATGGGGTATAAGATGCTCTACATCGATCCTAATTGACATGCAATAATCATCAAATACTTTTGATGTAAACTCTCTAGCATTATCAAGCCTTATAGACTTGATAGAGTGATCAGGGTGGTGAGCCCTTAAGCGTATAATCTGTGCTAGGAGTTTTGCAAATGCAACATTTCTTGTGGACAATAAAAAGACATGTGACCAGCGTGTCGAGGCATCCACCATAACCATAAAGTAGTTGAATGGTCCGCATTCTGGATGGATAGGTCCACAGATATCTCCTTGTATCCTTTGTAAGAATGGAATGTTTTGTTTTGTATCTTTAGCATAGGAAGGTCTCGATCCTGTTTTTGCTAAAGAGCAGGCTTTGCAAAACGAGTGATGTGCCTTTGAAATAGTCAATGAGGCATAATGGGAGGGAGGTAGTGCTTCTGGTACTTTAGAAGGTAATGGCTGCATTTGAGTAATACGAGGACCGACACCTTTCAGTGTGGCGGATTTTTCTCCCATTTTATTTTTCACTCAAAAGAAAGGATGTCCGTGTGAGTTCTTCAAAATACGGATCATCAAGTCATGACCAGGGTGCCCTAGGCGGTCATGCCAAAGCCTGTATGAGTCAGTGTCCCATATTTCATTGTTGGTGACAACATATGATTCAATGATCCGAATCGTAGTGAGGTACAGTCCACTAGATTGACTCATAAGTTTCTCTAAAATGCGTTTCCTTCCACATTCATTAGAGGTAATATAAAGGTATTCAGTTCCATTCTCACAGTGTGTTTCTACATGATAACCGTTGGCACGAATATCTTTGAAACTTAACAAGGTTCGATTAGCTCTTGGTGCATATAGAGCATCTGTGACTTTAAATGTTGTACCATTAGGCAGCAAAAATTTGGCAGTTCCTCGCCCTTTTTATTATTTGTGATGATCCAATCATCGTAGTCACAGAGGAATTATAGGTTATTAATTCTATAAATAATTGCCTATTCCTTAATATGGTGTGGGTAGTCCCACTATCAACTAAGCACTCAAGTTCTCCTCGATTCATTCCTACAAATAAATGGGAGGTATTATTACTTTTGAAAATATAACTCATATTCTTTAGAGCATGTCTATTTTTGTAGGATGATAATTTTTTTTTCATTCTAATAATTTTTCTCTAGATGTATTGCTTTACATCTTTATAGTGCTTTTTCGAACCATGTAAATATGTGTAGTACATAAAAATCGAATAAATTCAATACTTCAGAATAAAATCCGAAATTTATTAATAAGCCAACGATAATCAAATCAAGGTCTTGTTCTGAAATCTAATTCAGCAAACGATTATTGAAATAAACTTTAAGACTACGTAATAGTCTAATTAAAAATGAGGCGTTATGCCTTCACAACTGTTTTTGGAAAATAAAATAAATAAAGCAGATCAGTCAAAATCTGAAGCATCCATTGACTGAGCAAGTTCCTTGTTGCCATTGAAGTCTGTAATTGTGAGGTTGACGTCTGGGTCATTGCCTCCTTCTTCCATATAGTGAACCTCTTGTTCTTTAGACTCCTTATACCTCTTGTAATTGGCTGCTACTCTGTTGCTTGCTTAACAGTTCTTGTACCAATGCCCCATGACTCCACACCTATAGCATGGTTCATTGCCAACTCTACCCTGTTTGACTGAAAGGTTCTTAGGTGCCCTTTGCACCTTGTTTCCATGACCACTAAGGCCAGCACCACCATCTCTGCGCCATACATTAGGAGGGCCTCCACGGCCCATACAACGACCCCCACGTCCCTTGCCACGTGGTGCATTGTTGCCACGTGGGTAGGGATCAGTACGTCCAACCCCCTTTGCATTGGGGTTCTTTCCACCTTTGACTTTGCCATAATTAGCTTCAGGAATTTTCTTTGTCCCAACGGGCCTGGCATTGTTGCTCAAAAGAACCTCATTATGCCTCTCAGCCACTTGCAGTAGGTTGATCAGCTTATTAAAAGTTGTGATTCTTTTGTTATCATACTCCAGCCTATACTGGTTCGCTAGTATAATTGCTGAAGTAGGAAAAGTGGAAAGAGTCTTCTGGATCATATCATCTTCTGTGAGTTCCTTTCCACAGAAATTTAGACGTGCCTTTAGGCTCAACATGTCCTTGTTGAAGTCATTGACCTTTTTGTAGTCAAGCAAGCGGATTTCATTCCACTGAACGGTCAGTACTGGGAGCAAGGTGTCATGAATGTTCCCAAAACGTCCCTTAAGGGTATCCCACAGTTCTTTGGGTGTCTTCAACTGAAGGTATTCCCAGCGTAAGCTAGGATCAATATGTCGCCTCAGAAACATTAAGGCATTTGCTTTCACCTTATGAGACGGTCCATCATCTTTGGGGTCAGTGGGAGTTTGGATGGTGGCAGTGTAGTCTTTTGCCACAAAGGCAGTTTCTACATCGGAAACCCAACGGTGGTACTCAAGTCCTTCTGAGTCCAAAATGTCAAATTCAGGTCGAGAGAGAAGAAATAAATTACGCAGTCATAAAGACATCCACGTGAATTATTTTCCAAAAAATATGAATTAGATTTCAAGACCAAGATTCGCAATGGTCACATTTTTCCGGTGCTATGTGAAAATACTTTATCACTGTAAGTGAGTATTTATAATGCGCATGAACTTTCATTATCATGGCAAAATGCAATTCTTTTTGTATAACATCCTAAACAAGTAATAATCGTAGCACGTAATAAATAATAAAAACATAGCATATATTAAAATAAATTACATGGCATGCTCAAATTTCACAAATGTATACCAAAATATATGTTACACATAATAATAGCAATAATATATCATGCGTAAAATAAAATATAAATAATAGCATAATATAAAGGCATGCTGAGGAATAATTATATAAACGTAAATAAAAATCACAAAACATGCTCAAAATTTCATAAATAATATATAACAAAAAATATAAACAATAAAATATATAATCATGCTTAAAGATAATCATATAAAGCATAAATAACATGGCATGCTTTAAAATGATCAAAAATTATCTAACTAAACATGCTCAATAACAAAATATAATAAAGGTATAAACAATAAGGTATAAAGCATAGAAAACATAAATAAAATTCACATGCTTGGCTAAAATCATAAAATAAAATAAAATAAAGAAAACATACTTGATTTCGAGAAAACAAAACGATCCTACTGCATGCGCGTGTTGATGCAGACGTGCGTAGCGATGTTTTCCTTTTTTTTTTTTGTTCGTTCTTTTTTGGGCCTGGATTCCTTTTCTTCTGGGTAGCAGGGCCTGTATATTTGGGCCAAGATTTTTTTTTTCTGTTTTATTTTTGTTATTTTGTTATGGGCCTTCTGTTCTTTAGGCCTTTTTTTTTTTTTTGGAATTGGGATTTTTTCTTTTTGGGCCGGGTCCTTACTTCGGCCTGAGTTACCTCTTTTTTTTCCTCTTCTCTTCTTCCTCCTCCTGCTTTCCTTCCTTCTGGTTTGTAGAATTGCAGGTACTGCTGGGGGCGCGCCAAGCAAGGATCGGGGATGCGCGCGGGGGCTGGAGCGCGTTGGGCTGGGATCTGCAGGTGTCGGGGAGGGCGCTTGACTATTGGCGCGGGGCAGTGGGCTCCTAGGCAGGGCTTGCTACGTCGTCGTCGATGTGGGTGCTGCGACGGTGGACTGATGCGGTGATGAGGGCTGGTGTCCGGATCGATCTGGAAATGCAGTAGGCGAGGACGTCCGGTGGGTTGCAGGAATCGATCGGTGCTGGGGCTGGGTTGTAGCGTTGGGATCGGGCTGTGATTGGTGCTAGGTTGCAGGGATCTGCATGTGGGAGGCAGCAGCGATGGGTGGAGGCTGGGCTGAGGTTGCGGCCGGATACGGGGCTGTGGTCCTGCTGTTGGGTGCGGAGATCAAATGCTCTTGGCTGGGCGCAGTGAGGCCGCGAAGGGGTGGAGGCGGGATTTCTTGATGCTGCACGGTGCAGGGCATGCTGGGCTGCGCTGCAGGAGGCTGGAGGCGCGGCCTGGTGAGGTGGTGATGGCAGAGGGTGGGGCTGCTGCACGAGGAAGAAGAATTTTTTTTTTAAAAATCTTTGGTGGCGGCAGAATAAGAAGAAAAGGTTTTATTTTTTCTAGGGTTTTGATTTTTTTTTTGGCTTTTAGCTCTGAGCGTGCTGATAACGTGTAAAAGTAAAATGGAATTGGAATTGGTCTACTCATTTCATTTCATAGTCCCTTTATATAGGGAGAGGATTACAATGGAAATATGCATTACATTAAATACATTGAATGCTGATTGATCTTTAATTGTGCTGATTGATGGTAATCGTTGATTCCTTGATTTCCTCTCCGTCAGCTGCTTTGATGAAGACACATAATCTGTTTTTCCTTTAACATTTCTCTTAATTTCCAGATTTAGAAGTAAAAAATATGTATATACTAGCTTATGGCGTCGGGTTTGATTCAAAACAACAAATATGTATATATATTAGTTTAGGTATCATGTATGTGTGTCTATATATATATATAGAATGCACTAAATAACCAAAAGGCATTGCAGCGGCAATGGTTGAGTCGCTTTAATGCTCCATTCGCAAGCAAGGTTCGAATCTTGTACATTGCATGCGAGTTGCATGTTTATGTACAATTTCAAATCTCAGTGGGCGTGTGGGCCCCAGGTTATCTGAAATTTCACTCGTGTGGGCTCCATATTGTTTGAAATTTTGCGATATTGCTGTTAATATCGATGATTTCGGGAAATATGGCAAAATATCGGACCCTTAAAAAAAAGAAAATTTCTCCGATATTTGGACGATTTTTTTGAATTTTTAGTCCTTGGTTTGTTAAGCTGTTATTAGCATTTCTTTGGATTGTTTTTCATAGAGACTTTTCTTGTTATTTGCTTTGTATTATTTGGTGACAAAGATCTTGGTCTCATCTCTCTTTCTCTTTTGTAATATTTCTTTTCCATTCAATATAACTTCAAGTTAGGGGATAGATTTACCCTTAACTAGCTTGCCCAAAAAAAAAAATGTACTTGTGTGCTAATAGTATCAAGGATTTTCATGTGGTTAGTGACGATGTAAGAATTTTCTTTCGTTTTTGGTGAATGGGAATCAAAACTTTTACATTGTTTATTAGTTTAAAGGATTAGGTGTTAAACATAGTAATTTATAGAGTCCATAGATTAAATCTTGGTACTTTCAATTAGTTTTAAGGTTTCATTCAACATATTTTAGCAACATATTTGAAAAACAAGCCTAGATTTGATACAAATTGGACAATACTTATCCTAAATCCTAGTCCCATATATGAGATATTTTAGTATTTTCTTATTAGTTTCTCTTATACATACTAAACAAGGTGACAATGCACAATAGTCAAAACCGAGGGAAAATTATCATGGACAAATATGCAAATGAATCGATGAGTAGCCAAACTTCATGAACAGCTCAATGGAATCAACCCAAATGGAAGATTTTACGATTAACAAGACTATAAACCTCACTTTACAAAAATAACATAAAAAAAGAAAAGAAAAGGAAATAGGTAGAATGTAACTAGAGAAATAACTCAATGAATAATTGGAAGAGCGAACCAGTGACTCATCGGCTTGGAGATTTCTTCCACTCTTTCCTCCTTTCCTGCATTCTTCGAAGCTAGGTCGCTGGCCCATGTTGTACTTGGGAGTTTCTTTCCTACTGTGGGCTCACTAGCGTTAGGTAGGTATATGGGGCTATGGGCTCAAGCCCAAGTTTTGTGTTCTATCAAGAATCAGGTACTTGTCCACAACGTGTCATGGTTCGTTGAACTTCATTCCATTAACTCATTACACACACACACACACACACACACACAAACATTTGACTATAATTAAGGATTAGGCCAACTATTGTGAATTTAAATTGTTGAGAATATCATAGCGAGCGGTGAGACTATTCTTGCTAGAGAAGATGGGACTTCCCCCCTCTCTTTCTGGTCATAATGAGGATATGGGACTTCCCCCCTCTATTTCTAGTCATAATGGTGGTGCTACTATTCTTGGTAAAGAAGATGGGACTTCCCCCCTCTATTTCTTGTCATAGTTATGGCGCTACTATTCTTGGTAAAGAAGATGAGAGTTCCCCCTCTCTCTTTCTAGTCATAATGGTGACGAAAGTTTTCATTGGCTTGAGTTTTGTAACAGTGAGAATTAGTTATGACGTTATGCTTTTTCCAAGGTTTCAAATTTTTACGAAACTACAGGAAGTTCCATTGAAATTTCTGTATTTTGGAAGTATCGAAGTGAAATTCATATGCTTTATCATTTCCGTCGGGAGTTTCCCGCCACTTTTTGAAATTTTCCGTACATTTAACAAAATTCTTAATTTCTGAAATATCTAGACACAAAAAATATTTAAAAATTCACGCTGAAATTTTGTTTGAAATTTCTATGAAACTTATATGCCACCGACAACAAAGGTTTTTACTCATATTTTCATGGTGAAAAATTGAAATTTTGAAATTTTTTTTTTTCCAATCAAGTTGAATACAACAAAAAACCTTTTTGCATTTATCTGCTACCCAAAACATTTCCAAAATTCATGTACCTGGGAGCAGTATTGTATGATACTAAATGGCAGTAGTTCAATTATATGAACTGAACCACATTGTTGTAACACTTATTCTTAATACTTTCTATGGCTTTCGTTGCACTTGTTTATTTTCATTTACGGGGTTTTAGTATTGTCTTCCCCCCAAATTTCATGAACAGCTCAATGGAATCAACCCAAATGGAAGATTTTACGATTAACAAGACTATAAACCTCACTTTACAAAAATAATAGGAAAAAAAAAAAATAAGAGGAAATAGAATGTAACTAGAGAAATAACTCAATAAATAAATGGAAGGAAAAACAAGTGACTCATTGGCTTGGAGATTTCTTCCACTCTTTTCCTCCTTTACTGCCTTCTTCAAAGCTAGGTCACTGGCCCATGTTGTACTTGGGAGTTTCTTTCCTGTTGTGGAATCACTAGTGTTGGGTACGTATATGGGCTCAAGCCCAAGTTTTGTGTTCTATCAAGAATCAGGTACTTGTCCACAACGTGTCATGATTCGTTGAACTTCATTCCATCAACTCATTACACACACACACACACACAAACATTTGACTATAATTAAGGATTAGGCCAACTATTGTGAATTTAAATTGTTGAGAATATCATAGCGGGCTGTGTGACTATTCTTGCTAGAGAAGATGAGACTTCCCCCCTCTCTTTCTAGTCATAATGAGGATATGGGACTTCCTCTCTCTCTCTTTCTAGTCATAATGGTGGCGCTACTATTCTTGGTGAAGAAGATGGGACTTCTGTTAGCCAAGTTATAGTGTAGGGATTGTGAGTATGGGATATCGCACCCAAGGGATTGGAAAACCCACTCTAGCTTGGGAAAATCTAAAGGGTGCTAGATGAATATGCAAATGTACAAGTCATAAACAAGGGCTCACAAATGAACCAAAGTTCATGGTGAATATATGCAAGATGGTGTAGTGGTTTGATTTTTAGCTTTGGAGATGGTGTAAACTCAAATTAACACACAATAAAACTTGAAATGTAAACTAGGCTATGCTAAACTAGATGTGATAGATTGGATGGAAGTTAGAGCTTTAGATTGTTCACCATAGCCTCCCTTGAATGCATTGATGTTCAAACTATAAGTAAAACAATCCCAAGTATCCAATTACCCTCTTAGCATCCGGATAAGGCTATTAAGGCCTAAATTCATTTGATTTTATCAATTCCCACCGGGTAAGTGCGAAACTAACTACCCAAGAACAAGTTATAATACCGGATAAGTATCAATTCCTTACTCCTAGATGCATAAAGTTTTGAGTTTAGATAATCATGCAAGCAAACCAATCTTAGGCCTAGGTGATTTTAACTCACTACCCTCACATACACACCTAATGTGCTATCATGCTATTAATATTCAAAGCTAGCTACTCTCTAAACATTGTTCATGTAATGACAAATGCAAAGTATTCAAATTAGCTAGATTCACTTGAGAATAAGAACGTATTTGAGAGAATGATGAGATAATTTTATTCTTCTCACAATGAGGTATTTATACACCAAGGTTACATATACTAACTAGGTAAGTGCTAATTACAATTAAAGGGATAATTACATTCCTAATTACATACAATAAGTACATTCCTAATAGAATAAGAATATTCTAAATAAGATACATTGACTCATGCTAACACTCCCCCTCAAGTTGGAGCATACAAGTCACGGATGCCCAACTTGTCAAGTGAGTCATGGAACACCTAGGTGGAAACTCCTTTAGTCAACACATCTGCTAATTGCTCTTCAGTTGGAACAAATGGAAAGTCAATCAACTTCGCATCTAGCTTCTCCTTAATAAAGTGTCTATCAACTTCCATATGCTTGGTACGATCATGTTGTACTGGATTCTGTGATATATCGATTGCTGCCTTATTGTCACAGTGTAACTTCATGGCTTGCTTAGGTTTGAACCCTAAGTCACGCAATAAATTACGCAGCCATAGTAGCTCACAAACTCCATGAGCCATCCATCTATACTTTGCTTCAGCACTAGACCTTGCTACCACCTTTTGCTTCTTACTTCTCCAAGTAACCAAGTTTCCTCCTACAAATGTAAAGTACCCTGAAGTAGATCTCCGGTTAGTAATACAGCCGGCCCAATCTGCATCAGTAAAGCCACTCACCTCTAGGTGATTATGTTTAGAAAACATCAGACCTTTCCCTGGTGCAGTCTTTAAGTATCTTAAAATTCTCACAACGACATCCATATGAGCCTCACTTGGGTTGTGCATGAACTGACTCACTACACTGACTGCATATGCTACATCTGGTTTGGTATGAGACAAGTAAATTAATCTGCCAACTAATCTTTGATTTCTAGCCCTATCTGTAGAAACTTGATCAGGATACTTTGCCAACTTGTGATTTTGCTCAATGGGTGTGTCAATGGGTTTGCAATCTCAATGCCCAGAAAATACTTTAGGTCTCCAAGATCTTTCATCTTAAACTCAGAAGCCAATTGCTGTTGCAAGCTTCCAATCTCATTACAATCATCACCTGTAATCACCATATCATCCACATAGATTATCAACACAGTTATCTTACCCTTCTGACGCTTGAGAAAAAGAGTGTGATATGAGTTACTTTGTTTATAACCAAAGCGGCGCATTGATTGAGTAAACCTCCCAAATCATGCACGAGGTGATTGCTTCAAACCATACAAGGACTTTTTCAATCTGCAAACCACATCAATATTTGTAGTAGTTTCATATCCAGGAGGAAGGCTCATGTAAACTTCTTCAACTAAATCCCCATGAAGGAATGCATTTTTCACATCAAACTTCCAAAGTGGCCAATCTAGGTTTACAGCCAAAGACAATAGCACCCTGATGGTATTGATCTTTGCTACAGGGGCAAACGTCTCATCATAGTCCGCACCATAAGTCTGTGCTTCACTGTATAAATCCATCTACACCCCACAGTCTTCTTTCCACTTGGAAGTGGTACTAACTCCCATGTATTATTCTTCTGCAATGCTTTCATCTCTTCCTCCATTGCCTTAGACCACTTGGGATCTCTCAAAGCATCCTGCACTTTGTTAGGAACAGATACAGAAGATATCTGGTGCACAAAAGATTCATATGACTTAGATAACCTATGGGTTGACACATAATTGGCAACGGGATACTTTGACTTGGCACTAATGGTAGGTTCATATCTTTTTGAAGGTTTACCACGATTGACACGATTAGGCAAAGTATATTTGGTAGGTTCAGACTCTTCATCTTGATTAACAACATTAAGAGGATTATACACATGTTCAGGATTTACCTCAGAATGATCTTCAAAACCTTGGGAACCTTGGTCGAAGTGGGGTAATGGAGGAAGGGGAGTTGCTGTAGAAACCTCTTCATTCGATTGATCAAAAGGAATGAAAGGAACGCTAACTCGTTCTTCAGGAACGACAGGAATGCTTGACCGTTCTTCAGGAGGTACAGGAACGACTTCAGGAACGAGAGGAACGGTCGACCGTTCTTCAGGAATGATAGCAACGATCGAACGTTCTTCAGGAATGAGAGGAGAGCTTGACTGTTCTTCAGGAATGACTGACCGTTCTTCAGAAACAATTGGAACGACCGACTGTTCTTCAGCTTTTTCATCCCGTTCTTCATATTTTTCATCATCTTGGCTTCCACTGACCATCTCTTCAAAATAGCTAAACTTCTCCCCTTGAAGAGAAGTGTCGGTGGGAGAAAAATAGCAGGCATCCTCGAAGAAAGTAACATCCATAGTAACATAAAACTTGTTTGTGGGAGGATGAAAACACTTATACCCTTTCTGATGAGTCCCATACCCGACAAAGACACATTTTAAGGCACGAGCCTCCAACTTAGATCGCTGGTTCTTGGGTACATGAACAAAGGCTACACACCCAAAGACTCTAGCAGGTAGGTTATGAAAGGAAGGAAGGGAGACATGTGTGGAGAGTACCTCAAATGGAATTTGGCCCTGAAGGACATTAGAAAGCTTACGATTGATAAGATGAGAAGCAGTGAGAACAGCTTCTCCCCACAAGTACTTGGGCATATGTGCACTAAAGAGGATGGAGCGGGAAACATCCAGGAGATAATGGTTTTTACGCTCAGACACACCATTTTGCTCAGGTGTTTGTGGGCAAGTTGTTTGGTGGACAATGCCTTGTGCCTAGAGGTAATCTTGAAACTCATGACTCATGTACTCCCCCCCATTATCTGAACGAAAGACCTTAATTTGACCATTATATTGAGTTTTAATCATGTCTTGAAAGGCTTGAAAAGCTGAAAAGACAGCAGATTTAGACTTAAGTAATACCACCCAGGAAACTCGAGTACAATCATCAATAAATAAAACAAACCAACACATGCCAGTAGGAGTAGGATCACAGGAAGGTCCCCAAACATCTAAATGAATCAACTCAAAAGGGGTAGTACTTTTATTAGAAATACTTAAAGGATAACTGACACGATGGCTCTTGGCCAAGACACAAGTTTCACATCTAAGAGAAGAATCATTAATGCCCAAAAACCAAGAAGGCATAGTCTTTTTCATGTTACTAAATGAAGGATGTCCTAAGCGACGGTGCCATAACCACAGCTCACTCAACTGCTCAGAACTCGAAATCAAAGCGACTGGGGCCATCTTCCCTGGTTTCTCCCCTGCATACATCTGGTCCAGATGGAACAACCTCCCCCTCAGATCTCCCCGATCAATAGTCTCCCTGGTAAGAAGATCCTGAAACACAACATCCATAGGAAAAAAGGTCACAGAGCACTTAGCTTCAGCATTTAATTGTGGTACAGATATCAAGTGGTGAGATAAAGCAGGTATAAGACATTATGGAGCTCTAATGTAGGTGTAATTCTAACCAAACCAGTTCCTAAACACAAGGATTTATCATAAGTCATATGGTCCGATGCCCCAGAATCAATGATCTAGGTATCTTCCCCAACAAAATCAGAAATATGTAAAGCAACACCAATCTTACCACGTCCAACCATGGATACAAAAGGATTACTAGCAGCAGTTGTGTGATCTCGCCCCACCACACCATAGTAATCAGGATTTTGGACTAAATGAGCACGTCCTTGTTGATTCGGTGCTGGTTTTCCCCAAGATGCAGGATATCCATTTAGCTTGTGACATTTAGCTTTAATGTGCCCTAACTGTTTGCAGTAGTTGCAGAAAGGACGATTGCCAGTAGGTGATGTAAAGCTAGACTGAGGACGCAACTGTTGAGTATGTGGTGGCACATATTTTGGTGGTGTAGGATTAGACTGAACTGTGAGACTAGATAATTCAGAGTGAATTGCCTTAGCACTCTCTAGTTGAGCCTCATCCTTGTGAATATATGCAAAGGCTCCATCAAGGGAAGGAGGAGTAGCAAGCCTTAACAACTCACCTTTTGCACTAGCATGCTTGGAATCAAGTCCATTTAGAAATATATGCACCCGCAACAAATCTTTCTCCTCATTATGCAGCTTGATATCATCAGCATTCTTCATCTTATTAGGGCGCCTCTGATCAATCTCCAACCAGATGTTCTTCAAAGCAGCAAAATAAAGGGATACACGTTGTCCATTCTGAGTCATATTGAATGCCTTGGTGTGGAGTTCATGAATTTGAGCAAAGTCAGAATCATTGAGATACAACTCTTTCAAAGTCTTCCATATCTCAGCAGTTGTCTCACATCCAATGATCAATTGAACTACCTCATCGGTCATCGATTTGTAGAGGATGGACATCACAGACCCATTTGAGTTCTCCCACTTTCCGAACCCTAGGTCCTTCTCATCTGGTGCTTCGATTGTGCCATTCACATATCCCATCTTGTCAAGCCCACACAGATAGGCAGTCATCATCTTCCTCCAAGTACGGTAATTGGTGCCATTCAACTTAGCACCACCAAAACCCCCAAATGAGTCTTGATTCAGAGATACCTCCACCTTTTGAACAGCGACATCATCATCCTTGTCTGACCCTTGTCCTCCCATTGCAGTAATAGAGCACAGCGGAACAAAAAGATGAAATTGGGTAGGCCGAAAAAAAGAACAATAGAGGCTTGAAGAAAAAACCCTAAAACCCAAATTCTAGGTTTAAAGGTTTGAATACAAAATCCTGATTACTAGATAGAAGAAAATTTAAGAGAAATTAAATTGAGAGAATTGAGAGCAATGAGAGAACAAAGAGACAAAGTCCAATACGGATCTTTGCTCTAATACCAACTTGAGAATAAGAACGTATTTGAGAGAATGATGAAATAATTTTATTCTTCTCACAAGGAGGTATTTATACACCAAGGTTACATATACTAACTAGCTAAGTGCTAATTACAATTAAAGGGATAATTACATACAATAAGTACATTCCTAATAGAATAAGAATATTCTAAATAAGATACATTGACTCACGCTAACAGATTCAAATACAAGCATTCACTTCTTAAATTAGCATGCGAAGATGATCATGGAAAATGCATCAAATAAGACTCAAACATCCGTTCATTAAAAGTTTGGCTAAGGCTTTCAACCCTAGCCCCAACAAATTAACTACTCACTCATAATCAAATACATAAGCTTCAACATGTTTATGAACATCAAACTAAAAAGTAGGGATATAGAAGGGACTAGTGATAATCAAGTTGAGGATGGTGTAGATGAACTTATGAAGGCATTGACATGGTGAAAATGGTAATGGAGATGATGATTCCTCAAGTAATGCTAGACTTCTCTCCTTCTTCTTCAAAGGTTGACGATGGAATATGAGATGTAGAGATGATCAAGTGGTGAAATGGTGGAGTGGTGAAGCTTTTTGTCTATGAAATGGAATGGGTTGATGGAAAAGATGAAGGTTGTGGTGGTGGTAATGGAGGTTATGAATTGATGGTGGTGGTGATGGAGGTTTTGTGGAAGAGATGATAGTGGATTGTGTAGAGAATACGGAGAGAAAAAGATGTCATGGAGTGGTATATGGGTGATGCTTTATATAGAGAAGAAAAAGAGGGAAGTAATGATGAATAAAAACAAAGCATGAAGGTGGAGCATGGGAGTAATGATGTATGAAAACAAAGCATGAAGGTGGAGTATGGAAGTAATGATGATCTATTAAAGAGATTGGAGTAGAAAAATATATCCAAGATAAAAGAGAAAAGCGTCTAGCTTCTTTATGTGGGTGGGAAACATGAACATGATGAATGTTGAGCTGGTTTTAGTTCACTTTCTACCCCTTAATTCCTTCAATTAATTCTCCACTAAGACTTCAGAATGGGCCTCTGACTTCTTCATATAAAATGTTCCTCCATGAGTCTAGATCATCTTGGTAAAATTTCAGAGTTAAATTCACTGTAGTTTGGCCGTAAATTCTTCTGAAATATGTACAGTTCAGGTTTTCCAGTTTTCTTCTTTCAGAAAATTGGACTGACTGTTTGAAGGCTTTCCACTCAAAACTAGCTCTGGAACTCTTCATAAAAAATGATCCTTGAGATGTCTAGGATGAAAATGGAAAGTTTCAACTTATTCGGAGTTCGTTTGATCAGGCGGCTACCCCTCCTTTCTTGTCTAGCTCACTTTCTCTTAGCCAGAGTAGGAAAATGTCTAGCTCACTTTCTCTTCTCCATTATTTCCTAACATGATAAGGAAAATAAATATATATAAATAAACACAAAGATTAAGTAAAGTACAAGATTAGGAAAATAATGAAATTGGATTAGTCAACATCAAATTGGACTTTAGAACAATTAATTTTCATGTTTTAGGGCACAAATATGTATATGAATTATGATCCAACAGCTTCCCCCCTCTATTTATAGCCATAGTTCTGGTAATACTATTCTTGGTAAAGAAGATGAGACTTCCCCCTCTCTCTTTCTAGTCATAATGGTGATGAAAGTTTTCATTGGCTTGAGTTTTGTAACAGTGAGAATTAGTTCTGACGTTATGCTTTTTCCAAGGTTTCAAATTTCTCTGAAATTACCGAAAGTTCCATTGAAATTTTTGTAATTTGGAAGTATCGAAGTGAAATTCATATGTTATATCTTTTTCGTCGGGAGTTTCCCACAATTTTTTAAAATTTTCCATACATTTTCACGAAATTCTTAATTTATGAAATATCTACATACACAAAATATATTTAAAAATTCACTCCGAAATTTTGTCCGAAATTTCTAGGAAACTTATATGCCACTGACAACGAAGGTTTTTACTCATATTTTCATAGTGAAAAATTGAAACTTTAATTTTTTATTTTTTTCCAATCAAGTTGAGTACAACAAAAAACCTTTTTTCTTTTATCTGCTACCCAAATCATTTCCAAATTCATGTACTTGGGAGCAGTATTGTATGATACTAAATGGAAGCAGTTCCACTATAGGACTGAACCACATTGTAGTAACACTTATTCTTAATACTTTATATTGTTTTCGTCGTACTTGTTTATTTTCATTCATGGAGTTTAGTATTACTTTCAACCCCCCCCCCCCCCGGCGGTTGTATTTTTCTAATTATTAGTGAAAAAGTTGTGATGGCCAAACCTCCCACGTACTGGGTTCCAGCCATTAAAAAAAAAAAAAGTAAATCACATTTACATTTTCAATATACAGCGCAATTATAATACATATAGAAAAAAACATTAGTTTAGCAACATACTGCAATACTAGTTAATTACTCGTACATATTAAACATCACAATTCTATTATAAATATATAATTTTAGAGAGGCTACGTTGTAAATAGGTTAGTTTAGTCTATGTAAAAGTTTCATTCAAAAATATCATTTTATAAATGCAATTAATTTGATTTCTTTATTTTTAACCGAAATTTCCACTGAAATCGAAACTTTTTCTGAAATTTCCTTAAAGTTGAAGTACCGAAATCGAAATTTGAAACCTTGATCCCAACCATACAATCAATAATGACATTATTGCCAAACTGGCCATAGTGCTCAAGGTCAAAGTTGGTTCAAAGCGCTAGCTCTTTTTGCTTGTCAGGCTTTTCTTTTGGATAATTTTTTCTTTTCTTTTTTGAAAGGTCTTCTGGATAATATAGGTTGGATGTTGTAGAGATTTTAGCTTGCAGTTTTCCTTTTTGTTCTTCGGAAAAAAAAATGACATCATTACCATGAAAGAGCTCTCTCTCTCTCTCTCTCTCTCTCTCTCTCTCTCTCATTGTTTTTTCTTTTCTTGGTCCATCGTGATTATTTATTGGGGTCTTGAGCATTTGCTGCAGTTTAATATCAGATCCCTTGTTTTATTTTTTTTAATAAAAGATATGAGACATGAATCATATTTATATATTATTGGTGGTGAATTGTCAATGGGGTGGCTTCGTGGGTGGGTAAAAATTATTTGGTTATCCAAACAACATAATTAAAAAAAGGATTAAATACTGTTTAGTCCCTAAACTTTTACCCAAAAAACACTTCAATCTCTGACCTTCTAATTTCACACGTTTAGCCCTTGTACTCTAAAAATTTGGACCAATAGGTCCCTTCCGTTACTCTTCGTCCAAAACCTTCATTAAATTGCTGACATGGCAGTTATTCTGCTCCAATATGTCTATACCCTCGTTTCAATTTTTTTCTTTTTTTTTTCTCAGTGCCCGACCCACAACCACAATGAAGTGGTTTTCCGCCTCCAAGCTCTTCGACGAAACCCTTGGCCATTCTCCGATGTCGGCCTCAACTCTCTTCCCTCTGCTGACTCTGTCAGATCGCTTTCTTTCCCCTTCCAACTCACTCCGGTTCTCGCCACCGCAAGAGAAACTTCACCTTCAACTTCTTTCGTCGAATCGCTGCCATCAAAGTGGGTATAAAATGGTGGAGATAGAATCAAACTCATCTCCACCACCCTCAAACCTAGTTCCTTCAGATCCTCCAACCCCACACCCTAACCCTGAAGTTACCATGGTTCCTTGGCCGGAGTAATGGAAGAACCGGCCTTGATGGATAAGCCGTGGTTTCGGAGAGGAGCAAACTCGCAGGCCACCTGAGTCGGAATGATTATGACTTGGTCGTGATTGTGAATTGTTGAATGTGGAGAAACGAATTGGATAGGAAAAAGAGCGAAGGGATTTAGATCTTGATTGAATTCGAGGAGAAGAGAATTGAAGCTACCTGAAGAGAAGTGAATTGTTGACCATCGCTCCACTCTTCGGCTCTCTCTCTCTCTCTATGTTCAAATGAAAATTTGAACTAAAATTAGGAGTGCGTTGTTCTCAGATTTTGGTTACTTAGATGGGTTATGGTATTGGTCTTAAGAAGTGATTTTCTGAGTAAGAGGATGAGCTGCAATTTTCGGCTTCAAATTGTGTCTTACTGCTTCCTGATTCCTATTTCTTGGAGTTGGATTGATGTCTGTGTTGGAAATTTAGGAGTTCATTCTTTAGTTAATGTTCTTATTAGAGTGTTTAAGCTTTTAGTGATTGCAAGTATGATTCTGTTCTTGTTTTGATGCTCTAAAATGTTTCTTGTATGATTTGCATCTTGAGGCAGGGTTGAGGATCGAGGCGGGTCCGAGGTCCGATTTGGTGGAGGAAGGATTGGTACGGAACAGAAGACCTGGCCAGAGTTGAAGTGTTGATGCCTGTGAAGTAGTCCTTGACCGGAAATTTCATGGAGCTGGAAGAAAAGAAGAAATACAAAAACCAAAAAACAAAACAAATACAAAAAAAAAAAAAAAAAAAAAAAAAAAGAATAAATGAAAAAAAATGAAGTAAGTGAGGGCATAATGGACATTTTGGTGCGAAATTATTTTCACGTCAGCAATTTAACGGAGATTTTGGACGGAGAGTAACTGAAGGGACCTATTGGTCCAAAACTTGAGAGTATATGGACTAAACGTGTGAAATTGGAAGGCCAGGGACTGAAGTGTTTTATGGGCACAAGTTCAGGGACTAAACAGTATTTAATCCTTAAAAAAAATATAAAAATCCACCTCACCAATTAAAATGTTAGATGGCATATGCCACGTGATTTGGTATTGATGTTTTATAGTATTACCTGGAGTCTGCAGCATCACTCGTGTCAATCATTTTATCAAACACCTAACAAAGAAAAAGCTCTTCAATTTTTTGGATGAGAATTAAATTTCATTGAAACCCGTAAAGGCACAAACAGGCCAGACTAGAAAACAAACAGGCCTAGCAGGAGAATACACAGGTAGAAATGACATGATTTGGATCTGGTGGAAGTGACATAATTAAAACAAGTGCAATTCAACTCGTATAAAAGATTCATACAATGAAACGAGAAACATTAGAGGAGAGTTTTGGGAACATTGGCTAAATCTTTCCCTCTAGCCAAAATGCTAAGAAACTTGTTCGCTTAGAGATCATCAACCCACTATAGCTACCTTCTCACCTAAGTTTTAACAAATAAATTCATCAATGCTTCTCTTGCATTGACAATTTCATACACTTGGCAAGGGAAATCTCCAGCCTTTCTATTTTAATTTCTTCCCTTAGCAATATACAGTTCATTATTTTAGAAAGGCTGCATAATTTTATGTCCAAGGGAACAGAAGGAACACAAGTGTATTTCGTGGATCCAGGATCTGAGACTTGTCTAGGCTAATTAGAAGTACACTAATATTTTTTTTTTTTGCTCTGTTGGGTTTGTGAAAGAAACACTCCTTGTGTATTGTTGTTTATAAACTGAGCTTATATTTTTCTCGATGACTATATTAGTTACGCAAATAACAGTACCATAAGAAGAGTCATTAGAGGTAAGTTTGTTAAAAAATTGTTCTCTTTGAACCTGCTCTTAAATGCAACAATTTTCATTTTATTCTTGTGTTTACGCAATCAACAACTACTTAGGATGTTGTCATCTAGGATACTACTTTAAGTCTACTGTATATTATATTATTATTGGGAGCATTGAAGGAGGCATAATTGGTCGGAGCTGTTTTCTCCCATCTTGCTTAGAGAGGAAGAGTGAAGTCGGTTACTCAAGCAGCAAGGCATATAAAAATTGAAAAAGAGCGGCTGGTTGTAGATTGGTTTTACACGGCCCTCTGTAAATTACATGTCAAGGGTCCAGGGTCCAAAGTACAAGGCTTCTACAATTTAATTTCGGGACCTAGGGGAAGTGCTTACTGCTTAGCTTGATTAATGTACATATAATAATAGAACAAATAAGAAGAGTACAAAGCCAAAGAGATATACGAAGGAATTCAAAACATAAGTGGTCAAGTCGGCAAGAATCAAAATATTGTCTGGTATGGGCTGAAGGTAAATATATATATACTTAGGGGTTTTTGGCCCAAAATATTGTCTAGGCTGCAGTCAATATAGTCTTCTGTTTGCCTCCATCACTGATCTGGACATAAAATTATGTAGCTCAAAGTGTAATTTGTAAGCACTCTCCGACAGATAGGCATTGAACCTCTATCGACCTTCAGGGATGCTAATGGTTACCAGATTAATGGTAGATGATTGAGAAGAAGAGCAAACAGCTTTATAATTTCCATGTGTTGAAAATGCAGGTTCTTTGAATGGTGGAAGTGATGTAGCTTCATTAGCCAACATGTGATTTACAGAAGACATTGTTGGTCGATCAACTGGATCTTCTTGAACACACAATAATGCTACATGGATACACCTTAAAGCTTCATGAGGCAGACATGTTTCTCTCACTGACTCATCAATCACCTCCATTCCTCTACCTTCTTTCCATAATTTCCATGCCTAAAGATTAAACATATATAAAAATTTATGGATGACTATTCACTGAAATTTGACGCAAATTAATAAAGTTATAGTTAGTGCTGCTCACAAAATGAACAAATTAGACTTGCACGTACCCATCCAGGAAGAGTAACCGGGTGTTCAAGACGATAGAAAGAAGAATTCCTCCTTCCACTTACAATCTCTAGCACAACACTCCAAAACTAAATACATCCAATTTCTCAGAAAAATGACCATAGCGAGCATACTCAGGTGACATATAACCACTATATGAATTAATGATGGAGAAGTCAGTAATAATAGTGATTGCATTGAGTTTTAAATATTGAAATTATAACCCTACATGTACTTACTATGTCCCAACAACCCTGTTGGTATTTGCTTCAATCTGATTTATCTCGAAAATCTTTGCCATTCCAAAATCTGAAATTTTAGGGTTCATTTCTTCATCCAACAGAACATTACTTGCTTTTAGATCCCTGTGAATGATTTTCAATCTGGAGTATTTGTGGATATAAAGTACACCTTGAGCTGTACCTTCTATAATTCGAAAGCGTTTACCCCAATCCAATTTTATGTTTTCCCTTGGATCTGATCACATAAACCATAAAGAAGAATAACTAACAATGAAAATTAATGTATCCTAGACATTAGTAATAAAAAATGCATTGAAGAAGTGTGAGCATATATATACCAAACAAAAATTTGTCCAAACTTCGATTAGGCATGTACTCGTAGATTAATATCATTTCTTCCTCTTCAATACAGCAACCCAAGAGCCTAACAAGATTGCTATGTTGGAGCTTTGCTATAAGTTTTAATTCATTCATGAACTCTTGACATCCTTGCCCTGACTTCTTTGACAGTCTTTTTATGGCTATCTCTTGATTTTCATTTAAGATGCCCTGTAAAAGAAGAAAGATGCTAAAGAAACTATTGAAGAACAAGATTTAGCATATTATGAAGAAATGGGTACTTGCAACAATATTGGGAGCAGATAGTGGAAGTGTCACCTTATAAACAGGGCCAAACCCTCCCTCTCCTAGTTTATTAGCTTCAGAAAAGTTGTTTGTAGCAGCTAATATACTCCTTAAATTTAAGATCGGTAGTTCTGTATCATTCTTCCCATCTCCAGCACTAACATTCCCAAGATTCTCACTATATGCCCTGTTACAGTATTATTGTTAGAGCATTGTTAGTTTGATCTATTTCAATCTATGTGTTATGCTATGTGAGTGACAGATAGAGTGTGTTTTTGCAAACAACAGTACCTTTTCTTTCCCAAAGATTTCTTCCATAAAAAGTATAAAAATAATATCGTAAGCAATCCTCCTGTTGCTGAGACCACTGCAGTTACAAGAGAGGTATATCTCTTTTTGTGGAAACCATTCGATAAAGGTAAAGCGAAAATACAAGACACGACACCCTCACTTTCAAGACCCTGGTCATTGATCGTACCAACATACAGCATTGTAAAGTACAAACAATTTCTAGAGTGAGAGATGTTACCATCAACTGTGACTAATTGTTGATAAATTTGCAACATAGTTGTTGCGCAAACATCACAGGGTGAGAGATCTGCGAGGTCTGGCTTGCATCCAGAGTCAATTCCAGTGATCTGATTAAGCTTGGAGATCAAATCTTGGGAAGATTCAATTTGGGCACAGAAATTGGGACCAGTTACAAACTGTAAAGGGTCAAAACAATAAGAGAGAAGATTGGAAGGGATTGCTAGAGAGGTAAGCTTGGACTGGTAGTTTTGGAGGCAAGAATTTGAGGTTGCTATGTTGGGGAGTAGGAAAAAAGTGGTGGCCTTGAGGTGTTGAGCAAGGCCTATTCCAAAGAGATACCATAAGGTTTGACAACATGGGATCAGGGTGATGTCCATTTGGGGAGTTTTAGCCGGGGGTTGGAAGTTTTTGCATGATGAGAAGTTGACGGGGGCTCTAAGGACATAGCTGAGATCAATGGGGCATGTTGTTTGTTGCTAATTATTTTGGAGATTGAGCAGTAGAGAGAGAAAGTAGTGAGAGAAACACCAACAAAAGCCTAATCAATTTCATCACTTCAGCCATAGAAAGACCAACATCCAATTTCAATCATCTTATATTTGCAAATATATCAGGGGGTTGCAATGGTAGACCTGTAAATGGACCAGATTTGGAGCGGATCGACCTAAATCCAAATCCGTTTACTAATATAAAAAATTCAACCCTAACCCGCTTCGTTAACCCGGCTAATCGTCAATAGCTTGATTCAAATCCGTATCCGCCGGATTAACTGATACCTGATTTGCTAATCTGATCTGTTTATAATTTTAAATATTTTTAAATTTTAAATAGTAATATTAAATTTATATCATGATATCTAATAAAATATTAATACAATATTAAAACAACATGAAGAGTATCACCGAAAGTAGAATTACATTATCAAAATATTTCCTACACCCGATAAATTAAGAGAGAGACGTCAGGAGGTGTGTGTGAGATTATCAAATTAATTGTGCTTCTACAACCATCTTAAATTTTTGGTAAACTAAACAAAACCTTTATCAATAATACTTCTTGGATGATGGACTGATGGATTCTATTTACGAAGACCGTGCCATAGGTTTTTGCAAAAAATTTCTATTAGAAATTATTAATATTTTATATTTTTTAAAAATAATATGTATTAATAAAAAATAATATTTTATTATTATGAAAACGGACCGGATCATTAAAGGATTAGACCAACCTAAATTTGTATTTGATCTGTTAAATAAACGGGTTAACAGATTCAGATTATTAACGGATCAACGGATCAAAATTTTCAATCCAAACTCGTCCAATAGCCATGGATCCGGAGTGGGTCCGGATCAAAATTCGATCCATTTACAGGTCTATGCAGAGGTCTACCTTAATATCCTCAAGTCAATTTCTCCAAGGGCTAAAATTCAAAGAATAAACCTCTCTGCTTGACATTTGTTGCACCTCTCACTACTACAATTATTGGCAATGGCCACATACACTATTGGTCTAAGGTTTCAAATTTCTCTGAAACTGCCAAAATTTCCATCGAAATTTCTGTAATTTTGAAGTACCGAAACAAAATCCATATGCTATATCATTCCCATTAAGAGTTTCCCGAAATTTTCTGAAATTTTCGGTACATTTCTGCGAAATTCTTAATTTCTAAAATATCTACACATACAAAATGTATTTAAAAATTTACACCGAAATTTTGTCCAAAATTTCTCTTAAATTTATGTGAAATTTGTATGTCACCAACAATGATTTTTTTACTTCATACTTTCATGAAGAAATATGAAATTTTGGTTTTTTTTTTTCCAATCAAGTTGAATACAACATGTCCAAAAAAAAAAATTGAATACAACAAAAAACCTTTTTGCTTTTATCTGCTACAAAGTTGAATGCTCCAACAACAACATAATTCCTTTTTTGTTTCATCTCAAATGTCTTATGCTTCATAAAATGAAACACCATATTGAGTAATTTCACAATATCCGATATTTGGATTGCATGTGGAAAGAGATCAACACATATACAATATCCATGTGATGAAGTACCAAAATCATTTCCAAAATTCATGTATTTGGGAGCAGTATTGTATGATACTAAATGGAAACAGTTCAACTAGCTAGATCGAACCACATTGTAGTAGCTTTCATATTCTTTTTGTTGTGCTTGTTCATTTTGGTTTACGGGGTTTTGGTATTACATCATACTCTTGTTTAATGTAGATGTAACAGCAACCAACCAAGTGAACCAACCAACACTTATCTATATCATTTATCTCCAACCAAAATTTGGAGTGGGAGAAAAATTGGAGTGCTCACCTTTCACACGGTTTGAGATAATGAAAGAACTGAAATGCTTGTGAAAACTATAAACCCCTCTCGGCTACATTTATAAGAGCCAAAACGGGGGCCCACTTTCTGAGCAGGGTATACGGAAAAAGGTGGAACGAGAGTGTGTTAAGGCTTAATTGTAAAAATAAAAATTGGTATTTGCCAAGTGTCTCGGTCAGCATTTCTGACCAGAACTAATCAATATCTTGTGGAAGATTTGTTCTACAATTGCCTAGTTATTTACGTCCAAATTAAGATGGTGGACTATTGTGCGCAAACTTTCTTTCGATGGATTTCCTTAAAAATAATAGGCTACACCCACTTTCTTTGAATAGTCTACAGATTAAGATATTTGAATACATTACTGATATAGTTTTTCAATTGGATACATGATATAGTTTTTCAATTAGATACATGATACAGTTGATTAAAACCATAGTTAATAATAAACATGACGTTGATAGTATGCGAAAAACACGTACTTGTATTATTCAAACATTTTATCAAATAATTCATTGAATTACTTCATTTTATAAAAAATAAAAAAAAGTAAAAACTTGTTTTATTTGTGTATAATATGAAAAATTACTAACTATGATTAAAACATGACGTTACAACAACAAACCAACACTCATCTATATTATATTTAAGAGAACCCATTTTGACTAGTTGACTAAAACGTCATACTCCTTTTTAATGTAGACGTAACATCAACCAACCAAGTGAGCCAACCAATACTTATCTATATCTATATCTATACTATATTAAATAGAACCCACTTTGATTGTGAAAAGATAGTAAAAGCCTTAGATCTTATGTTAATTTTTAATAATTGAGTGGCAGTATGGTAAATACCAAAATAAAATATTAAATAAAAAAGAAAATAAATAAATTTTTTAACAATTAAGTTAGATCCTGAGACTTAAAGAAAAATCAAGTCAGAATTTGGGAGCAGTATTATATGATACGAAATGGAAGCAGTTTAACCAGCTAGATCGAACCACATTGTAGTAGTTTTTATATTCTTTTTGTTATACTTGTTTATTTTCATTAACGGGGTTTTGGTATTACAAACCCCCCCCCCCCCCCCCCCCTCTCCGGGGGGTCCCGTCCCGTTTTCTAATTGTTAGTGAAAAAGGGGTGTGATGACCAAGCCTCCTATTGGGTTCCAACCAACAAAAAAAAAAGTAAATCACATTCACGTTATCAATATACAGCACATTTATAATTACACATAGATAAAAACAACACTAGTTTAGCAACATATTACAATACTAGTTAATTACTCGTCCATATTAACTAAACATCACAATTCTATTATAATGTATAATTTTAGACAGGTTACATTGTAAATAGGTTTATTACAGATTAGTTTAGTCTATGTAAAAGTTTCATTCAAAAATATCATTTTATAAATGCAATTAATGTGATTTCTTTATTTTAACCGAAATTTCCACCGAAATCAAAACTTTCTCCAAAATTTCCTTAAATTTAAAGTACGGAAATCGAAACCAAAACTGAAATTTGAATCCTTGCACAAGTGTAATTTTAAGGTTTTAATTATTCATTAAGCTGCGTTATTTTTTTTTCCTCGTAAGGCCATTTCAGACCCAAAACTCGTTTGATTCTGATATTCATTTTTTCAGAGGTGACAATTTTGCTCTTCTAGCTTTTTAGTGAAGTGAAGTTGATATTGCTTTATATTCAAATTTGATGGTCGTGTGCTCCCCCCCCCCCCCCCCCCCCCCCCTAACTTAGCTAGCTTCCCAATTTTCTTCCATCGATGATTTTCCAGATTGTTGAAGTTCGTGTACTTACATAAGCATTTGCCTAAGCATAATTAGCTATAATGAGCTATGCTCATACTGGCATCCAGCCGTATCAACAACCATCGAGGGTATGACCTACGGAAACACAGCCAAACAGGCTATCACCTGAGCCCCAGCTCATCCCTAGATCACCGCTGACGTGTCGCCATGCGCCACGCCAAGATCACCTCACTGAAGCATCAGAAGTTGGGAAATGAAGCATATCAGTCCCACATAGAAAACAAGGAAGAGCTCAGTCTCTTCCCCACCTATAAAAGGTCCACTCCTCTCTCCTCATTAATTACGCATTTACTACTTACCTAACGTTATTCTGTCAACATAAATACTTTGACTAACTTAGGAATCGGAGAAGAAAAGATCACCAACTACAGTCTCCCTCTGACGCATTTTGTATTTCATTTGACAGATAATGGAAGCAGCAAGAATATCACAAGTAGCGGTTCGCCCCTCGAACCAGCGTTAATCAAGGTTCGGCTATCGCTGAATCTTAGACTTTAACATTGGCGCGGTTTGTGGGAATCCTTGAGCAAAAGGTCATCCCACCATAACAATCACCATGACTAACGGTAGCGGGGGAAATGCCGAAGAGCAAGCGGACCAGTTTGCCAACCCCCAACCAACCAACCTAGCGATTAACGTTAACCCAGCGGCTAACATTAACCGTGCACTATGTTTCAGTGGTCCCGAGGGTGATCTGGCCCAGCTGAACACGAACTGTATCGGCTTTTGACTATCGCTATCGGTCTCAATTATCTGCAAAACAGACAAAGGTCAGAGGGAAGACCGGGTGTGCCGGCCTTTAACACACCGACGCCTAAGTTAGTACCAAGTTAGATAATGATAATGGAAAGCGATAGTAAACAGTTACTTCTTAATTAAGGTTGTTGGAGATGTCCTTAATATAGCAGGTTTGTGGGAGCTTGGTCCAGTTTCTTTCAATGTGGGATGCTTGGGATTCCGATATCTCCCGAAGGGTATCGGAACCCCTCACTTCGGTAACTTATCTCACTGGTGTGTAGGCGATATGAGTCTTGTGTTTTTGATACTTGTGCCTGGGAGGTATCTGTACCAACAAATCTCCCAAGTCCCCGGTCAAGAGTTCTCTTGGGTAGGGAGTTTGTCCGTGGTAAAAGTATCAGAAGTGCAAGGCGAGGAGGAGTCTTGGCTGGGGTGAGTGAGAATCTGGTGTCGTTCGACGTGGTGTCGCTATCGGGAATCAGTGGTGGGGTTGCATGCGTCTTTTAGTGTATAGGCACTGTTATGCGACACGTGTGGTGAGCTGATTTGCTTTCGTGTGCAGGAAGACCGGTGTACTGGGAGCCGTAACATGTAATAATGGCCGAGTGGGGAGTAGCCAAGGCGACGGCACATGATCTCTGTAACGTTCAGGGATGTTGGACACGTGGTAAGATCAGGGCTTGTTATCCTTGCACGTCCAACGATCCTGGCGTTCTTAAGGTCATTATATAAGGACAGAGGAGAGAGGTGGAAGTGGTTACTGTTTCTGCGTTCATATTAGAGCTTGAGAGATTGGGTGCGATTGTTGTTGTAGTTGTGTGGAGTGTTTCCATCTAGGAGTGGAGTACTCGCCCTAGTTGCTGTATTTCGACCGGAGGAGTGAACATGTATGCCGTCTCTTGAGCTTCTGGGTGTATTGGTGTGTGTATCTTGTGGGGGGTCGTACTTCGGGAGAGTGAACTACCGGCGGGGTTTGGTTTGCGTTAGGTCCGGTGAGGTTTTGGGGGTTCTGAGTGTTCGGTCAATCTGAGTTGCATTTGGAAGCTCCGGATAGGGCTCAGGGTTTTGTTTTGTTTTTTTTTTTTGTTTTTGTTTTTTTTTTGGCTGGGGAGTGCGGAGGAAGGCGATACCGAAATGGGGCGTGGTTAAGGTTCGGAATCACCCGGAATATGGCGCGTGAGAATCGCTGTCGCTGTGGGCGCGATGGGTCTGGTCGCTGGGACGAGAGGATCCCCCTTGGTGGTGTCGGTGTTCCTCTTGGGGAGGGGGAGGGCGCCTCTCGTAGTAGTGGTGGGGGAAGTTCTCGGTGTTCTGGCGAGGGTGATTCCCGAGGGAGTGGTAGCAGGGCCCCGCAAGGGGGTATCGCGTGGAGGTCCCAAGGGAGAGGCGAGGGTTCCTCTTGCGGAAGTGAGGCTAGGGTTGGGCGATCCTGGTGTCCGATGTGCCCGATGCGGAAGAACAGGCATTGGAGATACCACACACGCCTCGTGGGCGATTGCTCCTTGGTGAGACACCCATTTATCAGCCTGGCTAGAGTATGACGGAAGAGCAAATCGCCTAGTTGAGGGCGACTTGGGAGATTCCGTAGAGCGTCCTGTTGCGTCCGTTAAAGGAAGGGGAAGTCTTTAGTCACCCCCCGTTGGGGTGGGCTGGCTTTTATGAGTATCAGCTCAGGTGTGGGTTGACGTTTCTGTTGCCTGAGGAATTCCAATATCTGCTGTCCTGCCTGAATATAGCGGTAGGGCAGCTATTGCCCAATGCATTGAGGCAGATAATGGGTGTACTGTTGTTATGGAAGTTGAGCAAGCTGTTGTACTATAATGGGTGTACTATATAGCGATACACGCTCAAAAAGGAAAATTCATTACAAAGGGCTTTGCGACCAATAGTGATACATCAATTGCTACTTCGCACAAGTACGATACAAAAACACAATTGCTACAAGCGCGAGACATACAACTGTCTCCGTCTATCCTCCCGAGTCTGATAAGAGCTGGCTCCGATCAAGTCTGATTCTCAGGAATTTGAGGATCCGGAAAAAGATCACTGAGTTGGAGGATTGACAGGCTGGCTGGGCAATGGTGGGGAAGCCTGAAGGCAATTGCGTAGCACCACTCTCCACCGTATCACCACCCGATCTCCATCGTTGTAGCTCGCCACCCCCTCCAGTGATCTTGGTCCTTGGGTTTCTCACTCGGACGGGTTTTTAGTTTTGAGGGAGCACAGATTGCTCATACTCCAAGCGGGTGACAAAGCCGAGTCCTTGTGAGATTAGGCTATCAAGCCCATAACCCAAGGTGAGATTAAGCTATAAAGCCCAGAAATCTAGAAACGCATATTGCACTGACAGGAGGAAAGATTTTAGAAGCAAGAGAACAATGAAAAACAAAGACATCGCCATGTCGAAAATATGATCAACAGACCTCCTTACCCGTGCCTATTTATAGAGAAATCCCACCGCCACCAACGGACCCCGGTCAGCCAATCAACGCATCGCCTTAATTACCTGCATTTAAGGACAAGGCAACCAATCGACAAAGCAATAAATATATTCAATGCACGGGGGACTATCGCCCAACAACATAAATTCCCCATACACTCTACATGTCCCGACATCAAGTAGGCATCTCAAAAGTCAGACCGCTCGGTCAATTGTGTCAACACAATCCAAAAATATTTACAACTGAGAAAAGGAAAGCCTATCTCTATCGCAAAACGACTCAATACAAAACTAAGTCCCGCCCTCGGCACTACGCGTATGTTCTACCCCATCTTGCTCCTTCGCCATGTCTCGCCCCTCAACATTATCATCTTGCAACTCGACCTGACCATCGGCCCTTTGCTAGCCCCCAATATCATCCCCCTCGAGATCGCCAGCTTGATCCTGTGTAGGCTCCTATCCAACCGAGTCCAGGATCACAATCCCCGGACCTTGACCACGACTTGCCGCTCTGGTTTCCGATCTCACAGCCTTCTTGGCCTGCATATCTCGCACCATTTTCTCCTGATCAATCCAGCTGGCAGCGATACCATCCCGAATAGAGTACAAGGCCCCATCCGAGAAGGCTTTGTTCAGCTTCTCTCGAAAGTGATATGTCAGGAGATAAAGATCTACGACCTTATCCGCACCATCCCGCCTGGCTTTGGCCACCTTATCCTGATGCGTCTCGGCAGCAGCGCACAGGCGGATACAATCTTCAGCAAAGTTACTTGCTCGTGCCTGCGCCTCGGCCAACTCCTTCCTCAACCGCTCCATCTCCTCCTCCCACTCGCCTGCCTCCAGCTATACATCCCGTAAACGGTCCACCTCCCTCTGCAAATTCCCAACCTGCCCCTCTAGGTCCACCACATGGTCCGGATAGGGAGCCAAGCTCTCCAAGGCCACAGCTCGAAGCTCCAACTCAACATTCCGTTCTCGGACCTGCCTTTCCAACTCTCGCAGAGGCTCCCATGCCTCGGCCATCCGAGCCCTAACCTGCTCTACCAACCTGTAGATACCTCTACTAGCATGACTAGTTTGCTATCTCACCAAGCATAAGTAACACGCTCTTTGGGACACTCACAAGCCATGGTGAGGCCCAACCGCTACTTGCATCTTGTAGCCCTATGTTCAAGCTACGCTACGGTATCAAGAAGTCACAAATCCGTCGCCGGGAAGCCACCTTTCCGGCCTTGCCAACATGCCCTCACAAATAGGCTTTCTAGACTAGAATAGTGGTTTTGCATTCCACATCTAAGAAAATGTAAAGGAGATGGCTTCCTTCCCCTATAAAAGGAATGCCTCCTCCCACTTAAACACGATCCTACAACACACTTTGTAATCATGTTAGGCCGCAAGGCTCAACACACACTAGTTAAGCTTTCAAGTGGACGTAGTCTCCCGCTAAGGCGGGAGATGAACCACTATACTTCGCTTGTGTCGTTCTCTCTCTCTCTCTCTCTCTTTCTCTAAAGCTAACTAGAGATCCCACGGATCACTGACGTTAACACAACCTTAGGCCATCCTCCGCCTGCTGCAGCTTCCCAGTCAAATCGAGGTTGGCTTCCCTCAGCGTAGCGACGACATCCTCAACATCTTGCCGACGGCCCCCCCTCCATGGCCAGCGCCTGTTCTAGCTCCATCCTCCATGAGATCCCATCATCGATGGCTCGCCTAAGATCCTTATGTTGCACCCGGCCCTGATCTACCGCATTCTGAAGCTCGCGGGCTGATTCCTCTCGGCCTCCAACTCCCCCTGAAGTCACTCTATCTCCCGATCAAAATGCGCCACCAACTCGGCCGACGCATGATAATTCAAGTTCACAACCTTCATTACACCATTTTCAACACCTCTACCCAACCAAAACAAAATAATGTCAAGTCATAGCAAGACATACCCACATCAACCTCTCCTGAGCCTCCCGATACCCAAGAGGCAGATCCTCGACGGTCAGCCACCATATAAATAATGGCGCCATCAGTGACCCCAATCTCGCCAAAGGTACTCGCAAGACCCCCGGCCACCTCGTCCGAGAACGCGATGTTGAGTTGGAGCTTCGAGCTGCGGCCTTGGACAGCTTGGCTCCCTATCCAGACCTTGTGGTGTACCTGGAGGGGCGGGTTTGGAATTTGCAGAGGGAGGTGGACCGTTTACGGGATGTAGAGCTGGAGGCAAGTGAGAGGGAGGCGGAGATGGAGTGGTTGAGGAAGGAGTTGGCCGAGGTGGGGCACGAGCAAGTAACTTTGTCGAAGATTATATCCGCCTGCGCGCTGCTGCAGAGACGCATCGGGATAAGGTTGCCAAAGCTAGGCGGGATAGTGCGGATAAGGCCGTGGATCTCTATCTCCGGACAGATCACTTTCGAGAGAAGCTGAACAAAGCCTTCTCGGATGGGGCCTTGCACTCTATTCGGGATGCTATCGCTGTCGGCTGGATTAATCAAGAGAAGATGGTGCGAGATATGCAGGCCAAGAAGGCTGTGAGATCGCAAACCAGTAGGGCAAGTGGTGGTTAAGGTCAGGGGATTGTGATTCGGGACTCGGGTGGATAGGAGCCTACACCAGGTCAAGCAGGTGATCGCGAGGGGGATGATGCTGGGGGCGAGCAAAGGGCCGATGGTCAGGTCGAGGTGCAAGATGATAATGTTGAGGGGCGAGACATGGCGAAGGAGCAAGATCGAGTAGAACATACGCGTAGTGCCAAGGGCGGGACTTAGTTTTGTATTGAGTCGTTTTGCGATAGAGATAGGCTTTCCTTTTCTCAGTTGTAAATATTTTTGGATTATGTTGACACAATTGACCGAGCGGTTTGACTTTTGAGATGCCTACTTGATGTCGGGACATGTGGAGTGTATGGGGAATTGATGTTGTTGGGCGATAATCCCCCGTGCATTGAATATATTTATTGCTTTGTCGATTGGTTGCCTTGTCCTTAAATGCAGGTAATTAAGGTGAAGGGTTGATTGGCCGACCGGGGTCCGTTGGTGGCGGTGGGATTTCTCTATAAATAGGCACGGGTAAGGAGGTCTGTTGATCATATTTTCGACATGGCGGTGTCTTTGTCTTTCATTGTTCTCTTGCTTCTAAAATGTTTCCTCCCGTCAGTGCAATATGCGTTTCTAGATTTCTAGGCTTTATAGCTTAATCTCATCTTTGGTAATGGGCTTGATAGCCTAATCTCACAAGGACTCAGCTTTGTCACCCGCTTGGGTTTGAGCAATCTGTGCTCCCGCAAAACTGAAAAGCCATCCGAGTGAGAAACCCAAGGACCAAGATCACTGGAGGGGGTGGCGGGCTACAACGATGGAGATCGGGTGCTGCACAATTGCCTCCCGGCTTCCCCACCATTGCCCAGCCAGCCTATCAATCCTCCAACTCAGTGATCTTTTTTCAGAGCTCCTCAAATTCCCGAGAATCAGACTTGATCGGAGCCAGCTCTTATCGGACTCGGGGAGATAGACGGAGACAGTTGTATGTCTCGCGCTTGTAGCAATTGTGTTTTTGTATCGCACTTGTGCGAAGTAGCAATTGATGTATCGCTATTGGTGGCAAAGCCCTTTGTAATCTGTTTTCCTTTTTGAGCGGGTATCGCTATATAGTATGCTATCGTTTTGATCTGATCATTGTGTTGTGTATCGCATATGCTTGTGGTTAGGCAAACGAGGGCGCTATTCCGAGTAGCGTAATTATTCATCGACGTGAGAATCAGACGGTGGCGTATGCTTTGACATGCCTTCATTCGTTGTATCATGCCTGCAACACAAGGGTTCGCTAGGGACAGCGTTTTGCTGTGTTAGCGAGATCAGCCGCGGGCGATATCTTTTATTATGCAATCATTCATCTATGTGAAAAGCAGAGATGTTGGCGTATTGCGTTGACATTCATTCATTCGTTGTATCGTGCCTGGCAACACAAGGGTTCGCGAGGGACAGCGTTTCGCTGTGTCAGCGAGACCGGCCGCGGGGGATATCGTTTGTGATATTAGTTTGTTTGTTGGTGTATCGCATTGACGTATTTCGTATTGATCGTGTTAGACCATTTCACATTGATCGCGTTGGCAATACAATGGTTTGTGAGTGATAGCACATATAGTGCCATATTAGCACAACCATGCCTGTAGCGACGTTGGATTTTATGGCCGTTCACATTTATTGGCGAATCGCGTAAACAGTCATTGGCGTATCATGTTAGGGTCGTGCATTGATTGAGATGTTGGGGTATCGCGTGGCATTCATTCGATGGAGTATCGCGTGACACTTAGTCACTAGGATAATGGAGTATCGCGTAACGTTCATTCATTAACATTGGAGTATCGAGTAGGACGTTGGAGTATCGCGTGGGACATTGTAGTATCGCGTGGGACATTGTAGTATCACGTAACATTCATTCATTAACATTGGAGTATCACGTAGGACGTTGTAGTATCGCATAACATTCATTCATTAACGTTGGAGTATCGTGTAGGACGTTGAGTATCGTGTAATATTTATGCATTGACGATGGAGTATAGCGTGTAACGTTGGAGTATCGCGCAACATTCATTCATTAACGTTGGAGTATCACGTAGGACATTGGAGTATCGCGTAACATTCATTCATTCTTTGTATCGCGCCTGGCAACACAAGGGTTCACGAGGGACAGCACATTGCTGTGTCAGCGAGACCGGCTGTTTGTGATATCATTTTAACATTCGTTCATTCATTCATTGTATCGCTCCTGGCAACACAAGGGTTAGCGAGGGACAGCACTTTGTTGTGTCAGCGAGACCGGCCACGGGCGAGATCGCGTTTTCATTCATTCCTTGGCGTATCGCGTAGGTAGTGAGTTGGGATTGCTATACAACGTGCCCTTGCCTGGTGTTAAGGTGTCCATCGGAAGGCCTGTGGCAATTATAGTAAGCATGACCAATTATGGGTCGACAAGTGATGAGTGCGGTGCGAGATCATTTATGACAGATAATATCAGATCATAGATTGCTGTGTCAAAGCAGCTGATAGATACACGAGAAGGAAAAATAAAATAAGTGCTTACAAGAGGGGGGGTTTGTAGTAGTGCCGTTGAGGCGAGTTTGGGATCCTTGCCCTACTTGGGGTAGTAACGGAGATGATGAGTGTTCCATGGGTGAGGGAGGATTATGCCATCTGTGCCCCTTAGGTAGAATGTGGCAGGTCCGACGGCCTCAACAATTTCGTACGGTCCTTCCCAGGTTGCTTTAAGTCCTGTTGGGGTTGGCATCTTCTCTTTCATGACCCAGTCCCCAACGGAAAGGTGGCGAGGTAGGACCCTGGCATTGTAGTAGCGAGCGATGCGCTGTTTGTTATTGATATTTCTGAGGTGGGCGTGCTCACGGTGCTCTTCTAAGAGGTCCGAGTTGAGGTTCAACCCCTCCGTGTTGGTGAGTGGGTCGAAGCAAGCCACCCTCTCGTTGCGTACCTCCTGCTCGACTAGGATCAGGGCCTCGGTGCCGAAAGATAAGCAGAAGGGGAACTCGCCATTTGTTTCGGTCGGGTTCGTTCGTAGCACCTCGGGTAGTTTTTCGGCCAATAAGCCTTTTGCATTATCGAGCCTCTTTTTCAGGTTCTGCTTGATTATCTTGTTGACAGCTTCGACCTGGCCGTTTGTCTGTGGGTGAGCGGGGGAGGCATACCTTATCTGGGTGCCGTACTGGCTGACGAATTCCCGAAGAGTATAGTTGTCGAAATGGGCACCGTTGTTGGTGATGATGGTCTCGGGGATGCCGAAGCGGCAGTATATGTTCTTCCACAAGAAATTAATGACTTTTGCAACCGTGATTGTGGCCAGGGCCTCGGCCTCGACCCATTTGGTGTTGTAGTCTACGGCGACGATAGCAAACTTGAATTGCCCTGGGGCCATTGGAAACTTACCAATAAAGTCGACGCCCCACTGGCAGTATGCCTAAGGGGCGATGATGATTGATAGTGGTACTGATGGAGCAAGGGGGAGTTGGCGAATTGGTGGCATTTGAGGCAGGCGCTAGCGATGTGCTTTGCTCCTGTTCAATGGTGGGCCAGTAATACCCTGTACACAAATCCTTGAACGCCAGATTCCTCGCTCCGGCATGATTGCCGCAGACCCCGCTGTGTAACGATGGTAAGACCCGCTGTCCTTCCTCGAGGGAGATGCATTTCAGCAAGGGGAAAGACTTGCCCTTCCTATATAATTTACCCTCCCGTATCTTGTATAGCGTGGCTCACCTATGGAGCCTGGTAGCGACAACCTTGTCTTGGGGTTCGATGCCCTTGGAGAGGTAGTCCACAAATGGGTCCATCCACGAGGGGGGACGCTCGCTTTCGGTCAGAAATATCTCTGAGAATGGCTTATCGATGCTTGGCCTGTCTAAGGTTTTCACCTTGAGGCCTGCCACATTGGAGTCTGGGGGCGATGTCGCCAATTTTGCGACAGCATCTGCCTTGTTGTTCTGTGCTCGGGGGATCAGGGACATCATTGAAGTAGAGTCTTGGTGAGAGCTTGGTAGTGGGATAGGTGCGGCTCCTTGGAATGGAAATCGCCGCTGACCTGGTTGACGACAAGTTGGGAATCACTGAAGATTGCCAGCCTCGTGACACCTAACTCTTTGGCCAGTCGGATGCCTGCTATCAGTGCCTTGTACTCAGCTGCGTTGTTGGAGGCCTTGAACTTGAACTGTAGTGTGTACTCGTATGTGTTCCCTTCTGGGTCAGTCAAGACCACTTGGCACCGTTGAGTTTACGGTTGGAGGATCCGTCTACGTGGAGAGTCCATGGGGGTATGGCGTGTGGTTCCGAGACAGGCTCGTCCGAGGGTGTGCCTCCTTCCAAGGGTATGAACTCAGCAATGAAGTCGGCGGCGGCTTGTCCCTTGATGGCCGTAAGTGGTGTGTAATGGATGTCGAACTCTCCGAGTTCAATTGACCACTTGACCAATATTCCGGAAGATTCTGGCTTCTGAAGGACTTGCTTCAAGGGTTGGTTGGTCAATACATGTATCGTGTGTGCTTGGAAATACTGTTGTAATCGCCGTGCAGCCGTAAGTAGCGCAAGGGCAAATTTTTCGATATCGGAGTACCGAGACTCGGCCTCATTGAATCCCTTACCTGTGTAGTAGACGGGTAGCTCATTGCTGTCTTCTTGCCTGACCAAGGCAGCGCTGACCGCTGTGACCGACACACCGAGGTAGATGTACAGGATTTCTCTGGGAATCTGTTTTGAAAGGGTGGGTACTGATGCTAGGTAGTCTCAGAGGCCCTGAAAGGCTTTGTCATGCTCGGGGCCCCAATTGATTGTCTCGGTATGGTGAGTTTTAAGGAGCTTGAAGAATGGAGCACATTTGTCTGTTAGTCGCGATATGAATCGGGCGAGAGCAACGACCTTCGCAGTCAAGGATTGGACCTCATTCCTGGACTTCGGTGGTGCCATATCGAGTATTGCCTGTACCTTCTCGGGATTGGCCTCGATGCCCCTTTCGCTGACCACAAAGCCCAGGAAATTTCCTCCCAAAACTCCAAACACATATTTGTCAGGGTTGAGTCGCATGCCATACTGGAGTAAGATATCGAAGACGATACCCAGGTTTTTAATATGATCTTCAATGGTAATGCTTTTGACAAGCATGTCGTCTACATAGACCTCCACGATCTTACAGATGTGCTCTGCTAACATAGCGTTAACAATCTCTGGTATGTGGTCCCGACGTTCTTTAGACCGAATGGCATTACCTTGTAACAATACAGACCCTTATCAGTGGTGAAGGCTGTGTGTTCCTGATCGGAAGGTTCTATGGCGATTTGGTTGTAGCCGGAGAAGGCGTCCATAAAACTGAGGAGTTTATGGCTGGCAGTGGAGTCGACTAGCTGATAAATTCGCGGAAGGGGAAAGCTGTCTTTTGGGTAAGCCTTGTTCAAGTTCGTGTAGTCGACACACATGTGCCATTTTTCGTTCGGCTTTTTCACCATGACAACATTAGAGAGCCATGTCGGGTAGGAGACTTCTCAGACGAACCCGATGACTTGGAGTTTCTTGACCTCTTCCTGGATTGCCTTGTATTTCTCTTCCGTGAATGCCCGTCGCTTTTGACAGACCCGGGGAACAGTGGGTGAGATGGTGAGTTTGTGGGTTAACAGCTCTAGCGAGATTCCAGGCATATCAGCTTATGACCACGCGAACACCTCCTGATGGGATTTGAGGTAGGCTATAAGCTCTGCCTGGAATTGTAGGCCCATCTTTGACCCGATCTTAACTTTTCTCTCTAGGTGTGCATCAGGAATGGAGACCAATATCAATTCTTCCAGAGCATCTAGCCTAGGGTGCTTGTGCTTGCACTTGTCATCTTTCCTTCTGTTGCGCGTATCGCGGTCCTCTGAAGTGTCGGGATCTTCCCTTGGATTGTCGGGCTTGTCAGATAGGGATGGTAGGTCTGAGGTTAACAGGACCTCTCGCTTGCCGCGTCCCCTGTCGAAAGTCAAGGAGTTGCATTGTCGTACGATCTCTTAGTCGCCCCTGATGGTGAGGATGCCACCCGGGGTGGGTATTTTCATCATCAGCATGTGCCCGGCGACGAACCACTGGAGCCCCCATATGGCATCACACCCCAAGATGACATTGTAGGAGGAGGGGCAGTCGACGATGATGAAATGTACTGTCATGGTGGCGATAGTGCTACCGCCACCCAGTGTGATTCACAGGTTATCGGATCCGATGGGTTGTGTGATTTCACCAGCGACGCTGATCAAGGGTGAGTTTCTTCCTATCTCAGTTCAGCCCCTCGTAGCAGCTGCCGAACATGAGGCTGATCGCTGCGCCGCTATCGACCAAGACGCGGTGGCAGCGATAGTGGTCGATGACCATGGTGATTAGGAGTGGGTCGTTGGGGTGTTTCTGGATGGCGTCCTCTTTGCGATGGAAGGCTATCAAGTTCCATTCGACCTGGGGGGTATGGCAGTCGTGGCTTAACCCCAATATCTCTTGGCCCCGAGGGCACTGGCTCTTCTGGGACTGGTGGGTCTCGAGCGTTCGCGGGGCTCCGCCATGTATCGTTAGAATTTGGCCGTAGACTTCGATGGTGTTGGCACCCGTAGCAGGAGTGTGATATTGTGAGAGTTGGCCGCTTTGATTGAGGTGCTCGATGGCGTTTTTTAGTGCCCAGCAGATATTGGTGGGGTGGTCGGATTCTTCGTGATATGTGCAGTACTCACAGTTATCCTGTGGCTTGGATTGGCCGGGCTTGCGCTTCGGTGGGCGCGGGATGATGTCCCTGTGATTGTTCCATATGTCCTCATAGGAGGTGGTCAGTGTGGTGTAACGTCCCGAACCTAAAGTTACCAGTTTACGAGTCTTTCGATGGGTAAAAGACAATTACATTTAATTTTTGGCTCCGTTTTGACATTTTAGGGGGCCCTAAAAGTTGACTTTTTGTTCGGATCAAAATTTGAGAAAATGTTCTTCATGAAAGTTGTAGAGAACATTAAACCAAGTGTGTGCATATGTGGTACGTAAAAATCGGAGTTCATATGCGAAAATTATAAGCGAAATATGAAAGTTACAGTTTATGATAGATTGGTATAAATTTGAAAAGTTACTGTGGCCAGGTAACTTTTCTTTCTTTTCTCTCTCCTTCCCCGTGCTCTCGCAGTCTCTCTTCTGCATCTCTCTCTCTCTCTTCTGCAACCTCCTCTTTCACCACCTCTAGGCCACCAAATGGCGAGCTGCGAGCATCGATAGACTCGTCTCCTCCTCCTTATCACGCATGTGGGAGTTGTTTGCAACGATTTGGCCGGAAATGTGGAGATCGAAGCCAACATTTTTACTGTAGCGAATTGGTCAACGCCGATTTCCGGCCACCTCCGGTCATAAAGTCAGGTCCATTAGAAGCGCCTTGAGCCACTCTTCATGCTCACCAAGTTTCATAACCCAGATCGAAGCATGGAGGAAGAAAGCATAATTGGAAAATTTCACTGTACTTCGAAGTGCTTAATTGTTCGGCCACTTCAAGGTATTTTCTGACTTTGTTACAGTTGAGAAAGTTATTGGAAATGTTGAGATGATGCTGTGGATGAAATTTAGTGGCTGGAGGAGGAGTTGGCCGCCGCATGAACAGTGTCACCGCATGAATAGTGCGACGGCGAATAGTGCGGTGTATGAACAGTGATTTATATTATGTTTTTTTTTTCAGTTAGTTAAATCCTATAATTTTTGTAGAGATTGAATATGTGAATTTGGTTGGAATTTGAGAAGTTTTTAATTGATTATGAATTTCTGGGAATTTAGGATTTCGATTATCGATTTACGAGAATCCGACCGTCGGATATCTCTTGGTTCTGACTTGGAACCTTTAAGATAACGAATTGGTATTAGATGTTAAATTTGGGTTGAATCAGAGAAGAAGTGGAGAGATGATTTATGAGGATTTGATTTTGAGAATCGTATTTGATTGTTGAATATTCACGGAAAATAATTGTGTACAGGGCGACGTACCGAGCTATTGCTCGACGAAGGAACTCGTATGCATGGTCGCCTAAACAGTACTGTGAGTAGACATTTATTTTAAATTAAATGTGCATGCAGTATATTATTATTTTCCGATTGAGGTTTAATTTATTATTTGAATTATCGAGATTTTATTGAGTTTTATTTATGAATTACGAGGTTAGTATTGAAATTCCTTCCCGAGGGCTTTTAATTGATTTTTGAGATAGTTATCTATGAGTTATTGAGTTGGGAAATGATTTTTCGGGAAGTGACTGATTTAGAAAATATTATGAGAATGATTGATTTCGAATATCAGTTTATATGATAATTTACGAGTGCGAAAGATTTAGCAAATATTTGAACATTATTGAATTATCAAGATTTATCGAGTTTGAGCTCCGCACTTATCAGCCTTGAAGTTAGATTGAGATTTCTTTCCGAAAGCATTTATTGATTTACGGAGTTAGCGAGTAATTTATGCTTTCGAGGATTTATTGAGATATTGAGGTTTGAGTTAGCGAGTAAATCCTGAGTTATGCTTTCGGTGAATTTTTTAATGTTTTATTGAAGTAATAGCGAGTTTCTTTCCGAAAGCAAGTAATTGAAAGAGGTTGTTCCCGGCCAGTTGGTAGTCCCTTTTAGGTAATAGTCTGGTTGGCAGTCCCTTCCAGACTACAGTCCGGTTAGCAGTCCCTTCCGATGCGTCACCGGGTTGACAATCCCTCCCAGGTGACATGAGGTAGTAGTTGGCAGTCCCTTCTCACTACCTGTGGTTAGTTGGCAGTCCCTTCTATCCACCGCCTCCTATTCCGGTTGGCAGTCTCTTCCGATGCGTCATCGGGGTGGCAGTCCCTCCCAGATGGCATGAGATGACTAGACAGCAGTCCTTTCTAGTCATCAAACGAACCTCTTGAAAATGATGTTTAAAAAAAAAAAAAGGATTGAGGATGAGATTTTAAGAGATTGCAGTAAAGATGTTTAAAAATATTTTCAAGATTGTTACTGCATGTGAGGTTTCAGAGAATAACTTGGGAAGACATTAAGTTTTACTTATACATTCGAAATTACTTATTTTTCGTCCACTCACTCTAACGGTTTTTAAATGTTTTCCCCTAGGCCCTTCGGTTTTAAATGCCCAGTTTGCAGGCCAGTTTAGCTTGAGGTCGAGCGTACATGGGGTTGAGGCATAGCTGTCATAGCTTCCACATTTTAAAAGTATCGGTCCTTTATCTTATATTTTATCATCTTGTACGCCTGTACATTAGATTGCTCTGATAACCCAGGATATTAATATTCTTACGTTCAGAATTGTTTGTGAAATGGGAAATGTTGTAATACGGGGAGCAGGGTGGCTCCAGAAGATTAATTCAGGGCGGATTATTTTAGAAGTGTAAATGTCTTTCTATAGGTTTTTGGGTAGTCCACTTTTAGAGGGAGTTCCGCGAAATTTTTGGTAGAATTTCTTCTAAGGTGGGCCCGCAGGGCCACTTCGGATTTCAAGGTGAAATCCAGGGCCGGTCCTGTCATGTGGTATAAATCTCGTATCGGTGTGCCGCGGCTCGCTGGTCGTCTCAATATCGGGTGTTATCGTATGGTGTATTGCAATATGGATTGCCGGGGTTGTATTTTGCCTTCTTGGGGCTTTTGCCGTACTGCTTGTCTCTTCTATCGCTATAGCCTTGGTGCTCCCATGAGGCCCTGTCGTTCTGCTGGGTATGTTTGTCTAGGATGACGTCTTTGTTCCCGGTATCGGGGTTGGTCACCCGAGGTACGGTTGCCGGGTGGGCGTTGGTGTTGAAATCGCGGCCGAAGGTATCATACTCGGCCTGAGCGAAGGCTGTAGCGGCATCAAGGAGGTCATCATATGTGGCAAGGGGATTGGTGTTGATTTGCAAGAAGAAGTATCCCGGTTGGAGTGCCAGTTTAAACGCGGATGCTGCCAGGACTGGGTTAAGGGAACAGCATTGAGTGGCCTGCTTCTGCCATCAGTGAACAAAGTCTCGCAATCGCTCGTTCGACCGCTGCTTGAGCCTGAAGAGGTCAGGGGTTGTGCGATATCCACCGTCGCACCAGATGAATCGCCGTAGGAACTTGTCTCCCAATTCTTGGAAACTATCAACAGAGTTGGTAGGTAGGTTGAGGAACCAGCGCAGGACTTCGTCTGTCAAAGTTTCCTCAAACGCATGGCAAGCCATAGCGTCGGTGTATCGCGTGCCATGGAGTATGGATTGGAAGACCTCCAGGTGGTGGTACGGGTCCCGGGTCCCGTTATACTTCTCTATCTTGAGAGGCTTGGCTTCGGGAGGTCGCTTTTCGGCCTGTATACGGGCAGTAAAGGGTCCTATCTTGCCTTGGAAATCGTCCTTGACAGGCTGCCAACAGGCCCTGCTCTCGGCACTTTCTACTCGTGTCTGTAAGGCTGCGATGGCTTCGCTCATTTGTAGCAACAGCCGAGTGTTGGGGTCGGGTGGAGGTAAGTTGGCGGTCGTAGTGGTGGGTGGACCCGAGGTGCCTGCTGTATCATTAATAGGTTGGGGAGTTGGGGCGGCGCCGAGATGACCTGGGAGGAGTGGGAAATTTAGGTAGATCACCTGCGGGTCCGTGCTGGTGTTGCTGTATGTGTGGCCGATGAGGCTGCCCGATACGAGGTTTGGGGGCACGATTGTGCCATTGAGGCTGGAGGTAGGGTCCGCGGTGATGGTAGGTCCCGGTGTGGGGACACCGCTAATGGTCGGTATCGGGGTCTCCTGTGGATTGGCCCTGTCTACATGTGTGATACGCCGCTGGAGTGCTTCTCGTAGGGTGCGGTTCTGGTTGGACATGTGTTCAACCTCTCGACGAGCAGCCAAGGCTGCGGCGCGCTCTGTCTCAACCTGTGCGCGGGTTTCCATGAGGTCGCACATTGCTATCTGTAGCGCCGTGGTTGGGTCGGTGGTTACGACAGACCTCGGTTCGGTGTTCGGGCTTTGGAACTCGAGGGTGTGCTGAACCTCGTGGGTCGCGGTAGCGTGTTGTGGATCGTCGCTGCTGGTAGCGGGGTCGATCGTAGCCATTGATGTGTTGTCCTATCACAAGGAGCGAGGGGAGTCCTTCTAGGGCCAAATGTTTCAGTGGTCCCAAGGGTGATCTGGCCCAGCTGAACACGGATTGTATCGGCTTGTCACTATCGCTATCAGTCTCGATTATCTGCAAAACAGACAAAGGTCAGAGGGAAAACCGGGTGTGCCGACCTTCAACGCTCCGATGCCTAAGTCAGTACCAAGTTAGATAATGATAATGGAAAGCGATAGTAAACAGTTACCTCTTAAGGTTGTTGGAGATGTCCTTGATATAGCAGGTTTGTGGGAGCTTGGTTCAACAAACATGACAGATGACAAGCATGTAACATACATTACTAGCATAGACAAATTTAACCCTAACGTAACCCCAAGTGGCTACAAGCTTCCCATTAACATAACCAAAAAGAAAACAACAATATTGCCCAAAATACTAAAACGTTGGTCTGCAATTTTTTTTTTTTTTAATCCCGAAAATGGAGAAAAGTAAGAATAAAGCGAATGTATATGCCAGAGTTAGACTAGCTAGCTCCTCCATTATGCACAAACAAAAGGAAGCAATAGCATAATCAACTTGACGTAATAAGCAGGATATCAAAATTCAACTTTATACTTTGGAAAAAGAATCAGTAGTCCAAAAAGAGGAGACTCCTATATCCACAATCGGTGAGAAGAATTACTACATGTTTCTTGAAAGCCAATAAAATAAAATTGTGGTACCTGAATTAATAAACTAATATACATGCTTACATAAGTAGTGTGTGCATTACTATAATTAATGATGAATCCATGATATTCAATAAACAAAATTGGTACAATCCCAGGACATGTATACAAAGCATACATACAAATAGAAAACCCAGCCTTTGACAACTTTTTGAGAAAGAAAAAGTATTTTGGTCTTCACATCATGCATGTATTACAGTAAAACCAGAAATATCATGTTTTCAATAATAACGCAATTTATGTCTTTTATGTACTCGTATATTAAATGGTAAAACGAGACTGCAAGAATAATAAAGGCATAACACATGAAGCTTAATTGCATAAAACATGAAGCACAATTGTGTTACCGGACTGCAATTTGGTTCACTCATTCTCGTACACAATAGTGGTGTAAACACTATGCTGAAGCTGCATCCTTAATTGAAATACATGATTAGATAATATCAACTCAATAAGTCCAAAAGCCAATCACTAAGAATAACAATTGTGCATGCTTATACATCTATATGTACCCACACATATATTGGAGACATAAAAATTCAAAGAGTGATAGTAATTGAAATTTCTTATCTCAATTGGGGACTTGGGGTTGATCTGCCGGCGGTTCGCCATCAACTTGTCAGAACATGCACGCTCGGAGTTGTGCTTCTAGAAGTATCTGCTTCCTTATGCAGCATTGATAATTGTTCATTTTGGTTTATGAGTGACATCATCGTTTCCCTCCTAACTTACTTTCTCCTCTCTTTGGGTTTGCCACGCAGAACTATTATCGCCCCATCAGACTCTTGATGAATCGGTAGCTTCCAACCTTTCAACTCCTTGGTTCCTTGTTCCAACACCAAAAAAAAAAAAACAAATGGTTTATGAATTAGACTACTTAATATATCTATAACTTTGTGAAGTTGGCTCTGATACCAATTGTTAGTTTAAACAAAAATATTAGATTACTTCACAAAACGATATAGATACAATTATATAAACACAATGAAGAATTGTAATTTGATAAATGGATCATGAACCATAACCTGAATGGTCACTCAATCCAAGCTTAAGTCTTCTGCGCTTCTCTCATGTGGTATTCTCTTATAGGGCAAGAAAACTATATTACCGATAATTAGAGAGCACAGGGACCTAAGCCTTATATAGAGCCTTGGATATTCTGTATCCTCCCATAAAAGAAACATAATATATTCCGATTAAATCTCTATTTATACATATCCATTTTGACTTACTAACTTAATAGCCAAGTCATATATTAGATTTCCTACACTTTATTTATTCAGAATCCACATAAATAAAGTATCTAGGAGTTAGATTCTCAATGATTCTCTAATTACTTATTCTGCAAATAATAACAAGTTGTTGTGCCGAACGTGAACTTATGATATAGTCCAAATATTCTTACAATTTTCCGTTTCGGTAAAGTTGTAAGTAAGATGGGTCCACGGTCTGAACCAACAATAGGAAGATCTTCCAAGGTACAATGAGGAAAATCTTGTAGCTACTTAGCATTAGCTGTCACTCTATCTTGTCGTTCATAGATCACTGTGTTATCTTGGTGTTTATTAGTCCAGGTGAAGGGTATCCCTTCTGCATTGATAGAAATTATGTTGATACTATTCAAAAAATTAACAAAATTATGCAAGAAGACATTATAGGGGGAGACCCCTCCACATTTCTCATCAGCATTAGTAACATTGTTGAAATCACCAATTAAGGCCCAAGCATCTTGATTCCTAGGGGCAAGGTTACCAATCTCACTCCAAAGCTGGTTTTGAAGATGTTTCTGGGTAAGCATATAAGCAGGTTAAGTACCAGCAAGTATTTCTACTTGGATCAAATATTTTGCAATGTAAAAATCTACAGTATTAGAATTCCATAAAAATAACAGACCACCAGATTGTCCAGAAGAAAGCATATAATCAGCTTTATCAAAATAAAAGTCAGAACGAGAAACGATTTTATTTAATTGACTAGGGTCAGAGACCCTAGTATCCAAAAGAAACAAAAGATCTAGACCCAAACCAGTAATATGGTACTAGACTGGGCTAGAAAGCCGGGCCAGGAACTTCCCTGGCAGTTCCAACTAAGACACTTCATAACTGAACAACATTGTTAGAGTTTGATCCCAAGTTTTGGTCCTCGCAAGTTTCCATTCTTTCAAGCATTTGTCTAGTTCGTTTCTTAGGGCTAGGGACTGCTGGTCTAGGACCATTAATGCCAACATCTGGGACAAACAAGCTTCTCTACCTTTTTTTTTTTTTTCCTCGTCCTTGCTGCTATCTATACATAGGCACACATCTGTGAATACTAAACTAAGAGACTGCTCAAAGTAAATGATTGATGAATGAATTTAGAGCTGTTGAATGCTAGCTAAGCTTGATGCATATTTGCATGCTAAATATACTTTGTATTCAAATGACCAATCACTGGATTTCCTACAACTCTGTATTATCATCGTCAACCACTGGATTTCCTAAAAATATTCTGCACCACAAGAAGAATGTGCAGCCTTTACTATAAATCTACACACTAAATAAGGAGATCTCTCAAAATCTTGTTGGTCTTCTTCAACCTTTCTCTCACTAAAAAAGTAGAGAAAGAAAGAAGACCGTTTTTTGAAACACATTCTAGCTAGCACAATATGGGTAATTGCGCGAGTGAACCAAAGACCGATGATTTTGCATCACCAGCACCCGTGCTCAAGAAGGAGGAAGAACGTGACGAATTAGTGTACACTGGGTTGGGTAATGAAGATAAGCAACCTTCTCTTGGGGCCTTGCTTATGGAGGTATGAATATAATGATTTTAATCAATTTCCTTTCCACTTTTCCGAAAGGAAGTCTAGGTCATTAAGTACGTAATTTTCTTAGAAACATGAGAATACAATGAAGAAAAATAGAATGAACATCATCAAAGAGAACAAGCAAGATAGTCTTAGGAGCCTACCTAATCCAACAAAGAGCATTTTTCATTTCAAAAAAAAAAAAGTGACCAAGTTAATTTATAAGATTATATGAACAATTAACATCATGAATCTAACTTTAGGGTTTTACTCAACCAGTTTGGTCAAACTTCTTGTGCGATTTTACTTGTTTTTAACAAACATTTATTTCTGATTTAGATTTGTTTTGCATTATATTGATTCCATTATATAGAAAGTTGAGGATACTAGTAATTAGTTAGAGTCACATTAATCTTCATTGTATTTTGTATATGTGTATCTCTTTAGTTATTGAATATATTTCTTCGAATCTAAGAAGATACTTTATTTCGAATTATATATTATACACACGCATATGTGTTTTCACTACCACAACTAATTTTGTGTGCTTAAATGACAATCCATGCATTGTAATAACAGGAAGAAGAAAAGGCAGCCCCAGTTCTTTCAAAGCCAAAAGAAACAGAGTTGGTAGTTGAGCCAAAAGAGACGAAGGTAGTGGCTGAGCAGAAAGTAGAAAAAGAAGAAGAAAAGCCTAAAACTACGACCGAGAAGAAAGAGGAAATAGATGCCGAGCAAGTGAAAGCACCTGAAGCAGAAATAGTATCGGTACTAGCAGATACAGTTACCCAAGAAGATAAGAAATTTGATGAGGAGAAGAAACTAGTAGAAGATATCAACGAGATCAAGAAACCAGCAAAAGAAAGCGTTGATATCAAGAAACCGGCAGAAGTGATCGACGATATCAAGAAACCAGCAGAAGAGATCGACGATATTAAGAAACCAGCAGAAAAGATTCACGATATCAAGAAACCAGCAGAAGAGATAAATGAGATTAAGAAACTCGAACAGTAATACGAGATCAAGAAAACTGAAGAGATCAACGAGATAAAGAAACTGAAGAGATCAATGAGATAAAGAAACCCAAAGAAAGTGGTATAGAGATCGAAAAACCAGGAAAGAATTAGCAAATATATGAAAAGCCTGATAATTAAAATAATTAAGGATGTCCCTGTTGGTTTGTAATTGAATTCTACCAGAACATATATAAGTGTTTGTGATTTTTTTTTTTTTTTTTTTTGGGTTTTGAAGGGAAAATTATTGCATGTACGTTGGTTGTGAAATCAATATATTTGGGTTGGCCTGGGGAGTGATATCCAATCCACACTCATTCTTTTTTTTTTTTTAATTGAAATTCTTAAAAAGAGAAAACTAAGCTACTAAAGACAAAAATTTTAAGTTTACTAAAAAAGGAAAATGGAGTGTGAACTATAAAATGGAGAGTATGAATTCATTCTCCATTTGAATTTTGTTAGTTTTAATTTTTATTAGCTGAAGGCGTTCGAAGTGAAAATATATGTGAGGGCCGGGCAACTCATCTATCATGGCGGAGAATTCTTGGGTACCTTGGTGTTTGTCATACCATCATTTTATTAAATATTTTAGACCATTGGATTAGTAATATATCCAATGGTTCAAAATATTTAACAAATTGGTAACTTGTTTAGCCCTTACCCTTTCTAATTATGCTACTCATTTCCAATAAGTAAAAATATTAACACAAACTACTAATTGAATTGAAAACAATAAAGCCAATTAATATTTAATTATCAATTGACAATTCACAATTATGATTTTTCCTTTTTCAAAAAAAATTAAAAGAACCTTCTGTCCTAAGTTCACCGAATTATTATTAGTTAAATAGTCTATATTACTAATTAATTTTATTATTAGTGAATTAATGTTTGATTAATGCTTGTTATTAATGGACAATTACACAATTGAAAATTATTTTTTTCCTTATTAAAAACAAAACCTTCTAACCTAAGTTTGTAAAATTAGTATTAGTTAAGCGGTCTTTATTACCAATTAATTATATCATCAGTAGTTTTCTTAACCAAATATAATTCTTTTTACATGCATTTTATGACAACCACAACAATTAGTGTAAAAATAAATAATATTTGTTTTAAATGTAGTCAAATGAGAACCTACTTTAGGACTTATTTACTCAAATGAGAATTTACTTTACTCTAATGAGAACCTATTACAATTACCACTTTTAGGACTTAATTACTCAAATGAGAACCTACTTTACTCTAACGAAGACCTTATTTACTTTAATGAGGATTTTTTTTTTCTAATTACCACATGTGTCCTCAAAGTGGTTACATGAGTCCTCAGAGTGGTAAATATTATATAAAATAGAACATGTATGAGAAATGTTAATGTCCATAGCTTTACCCGTCCTCATTTGTGTAATAAAGTTCTCCCTTGCGTAATGAAAGTAATATATTGTGTAATGTCCATCGTCGAATTAGTAATTACTCTTAATCGACGTAATTTACCACAAATTCCAACAATTGACAAAAAAATGAAAAAGTTTTGTTCTAATTATAGTAATTACTCCACCTAAACTAATGTACTAATTTATGGACAATTTAACAAGTATGACAACAAATTTGTTGTCAGAGTGGTAAATCTTTATGTTTTTATCATTAATGAAATGATTACTACAATGGCTATTACCCCAATCACAAAAATTGATATAAAAGCGGTAACTTTTGTCCTATTTATAGTAATTACTCAACCTAAACTAATGTACTAATTTATGGACAATTTAACAAGTGCAACAACAAATTTGTTGTCAAAGGGGTACGTAAATCGTTATATTTTTATCATTAATGGAATAATTACTCAATGACTACATATTTTACCATAACTCGCAACTATTGGTGTAAAAGCGGTAACTTTTGTTCTGATTGTAGTAATTACTTCAAAAACTATATCATTTACAAGATTACCAACCATTTTACAATTCCGACAACATTTGTGTTGTGAACATGGTAAAATTAAAATTAAACCAAAAGATATGTAAAAACTCAGTATTGTAAGGAGCTTCTCCACTTGATAATCAAGGTTCTAAATTTGATAAAAGTTGTCCAAATATGATATTTACATTTTTGACCACTCAATTACAAGAACCACAACAACTGTTGTCATAAGTCGTAATTGTAGTTCAACTATGTGTAATTTATTTTTGACAATACTTGTTACATTTTTAACAATATTATATATCAAGAAAGAGTGTGTTGTTAATATGGTAAATTTTATTTTAAAAAATGACACATGTCGATATTTAATTGGGTAACCTATTGACCAGTTCAGTAGGTTTCCACTATATTAATTTAGTAAAAGTAAAAAAAATAAAAAAATAAGGGTATGACAACATCAAGGTACCCAAGACGACGGCATATATCAGAAAGAACCTCTACCTAAGTAATTTGACCCATTCAATTGTGATGGCATGAGGCAAAACAAAAAGTATAGATGATGGAATAGATTAAACTAAAAATCAAGACCTATAACATCTTGTGCCATCTCTACTAAAAATATAAAAGAAATAAGGAAAAGTCAGAGAGGTGGCACTAGATGTTAAAGAGATCGAGAGTGAACAACAAGCCCAAATGCAATAAGGAACAACTTTTTAAAAAATAAAAATAAATTAATTTCAGTTTAGCTACTCCAACATCATGTTAGTCCCTAATGTTTGAACTTTTGAATTACATCAACAACATCGCTGCACTCCCTTTAATTAGCCGTGTCCAATCCTTCATGCTTCATCCAAATTGTCTATCAAGCAATAGCATGGGAAGGGATAGAATGGCTAAATTCCTATAATACCCATTGTCAACGTTTTCCCTCTTGATTTCTCTCCCACTTTGTTTACATTGCTCTCACTCTAGCTCCTCCGATCCCAAATCCAGATAATACAATTTCCACAAGAAAAAAGAATACAAAAACTCATTCTATGGTGGCACAAAATCTCATCTGGGTTTTCTCATAATAACCTCAAACTTCGATTTGGGTAGTGAAATTTACCCAATTCCTGGCATGGGTTCTCACTACTAGAATAATGCTAATAGACATCACGTCATTTAAATCGGTTAAGATTTCACCCGATGTAAAAAGTTTTTCTATCATCAGTTTCTAAAAAACCGATTTCTATTTATATATTTAACATAAGTTGTTACTGTTCACTAATGTCTATACTTTGAATCATAAATTTTTAAAATGGCGGAGAGACCAAGTTAAAAAAATTCGCGTAGGCGGGGAACAAAATTGAACAGTTAATTTCCCACTCTACCTCACCCATTTTTTCTGCTCTTCACCCTATCTCTCTCTCTCCTCCCCCCTCCCCCTCCCCTCTCTCCCTCTCCCCTTCCCCCGAAACTCTATCTCTCTCTCCTCTCCCCCTCCCCCCCCTGTCTCCTCTCTCCCCCCGAAACTCTATCTCTCTCTCTCTCTCTACCTCACCCGCTGACCCATTTTCTTTGTGGCTAATCTCGAAGGTGGACTGAACGGAACTATGTGACCTTGCTTCTAGTCGTCGCCGGAGGACGTGCAGTCTGCTGTTGACTTGTCGGAGGAAGGCGAAGAAGGTGGTGACTGCGATGAGTCCACCTTGGTGGTCGGAGATCGATGATGGAGGAAAGAGTCTTCCAGATCCACTTTCTCTCTCCTCCATCTCTCTCTCTCGTTTGTGATTGTTTCTCTGCTCGAAGCCGCCTTGCTCTCCGCTCGCTCTTTAATCCTTTCCACAGTGAGAGCATTTCCTTCCAACATCAAGTCAACTCATTCCAACACCCTCGTTTTCAAGAGGAGGCTTTCGGGTATCTCCTAACCCGATATAATGGATTTGGGCGGGTTCAACAATACCTAGAAGAAGAGTCGGTTGGCTGAGTCGTTTTTGCATCTCTTCAGGAGGAAGAAGGGCCTGTGTGACACCGATTTTACTTCCGCAGTATGTAAATTCTTGGCTTTGGGACTGTTTGTTTCATATTTTGGGAAATTGGGTTTGGGTTCGTGTTCGTCAATTTTGAAACTTTATGTTTGATTGTGAATCTTGGTGCCTGTTTCTGTTAGTTCTGGTGGGTCCAACTGGCCCACTTCACCTCAGTTTGATGATTTCGATTGGGTTTCTGTGGACGGGAGTGAAGATGTTGAGAAAGCTCATAGGTTTCTTGATGACATTGTTCTTGGACCTGTTCCTTCTGGAGATGAAGTTCACAACGCTGTTTCTGCTCTTCAACAGTATAACCACTCTTTCTCTCTTTCTTTATATTCATTTATATGGACAAAAATGTTGTATGCATGATACTATGATCACAAAAGTTGGCTAATTGATAGCATATGTTTTGAAATATATATATATGATTTGCTACGTACCCTATATAAATTAGTTAGTTGGTCTTATGTGCTTTTTGTGACTTAGTTATGATCGTTGGTTTTTGAATTATGCATAGTTTGGTTTATATTGACATTGCATTTCAAGCCATAACTGTCATCATTCATGAGATGGTGTTAAATTGATATGATTTTACCTTAATAGGGTGTTCAGTCCAACTCATCACCCCCAGTTTATCTGTTATAAATTTGGTTCCAAGTACTTGGACAAGGATGTAGCTGATCTTATTTTGAGTGCTTCTGGTTCGGTGCAGCGAGTATCTTCATTTGGGACAGAATCAGATTGGATAGAGCCTTCTGTTTACCTTTGTAATTCCCAGCCTCAGGGACGTCAAAGAATCAGATTGGAGGGTCATCTTGGTTTTGGTTTTAAAGAATTGAATTTGGCTTTCATTGTGTTAGATAAGAAATTAGTTGTGGGAGAGTTCGAACATGGAGAGGCCCATGTGGAAGGTTAGCTAAAGAAACTTTATCTCTGCTTTCTAATTGAAGAAAGTTTGGTTTTTTATGTGGGTTTTGAGGGTGAAGTGTTCTGGGATTTGATAATGGTTTGAGTTTATGTTTTTCATGATAAAGTTTGAATCTTTTAACTGGGTTATTGAGTTTAAAATTATGGGTATTTGGGTTTAACATGTGTAGGTTTTGTTATCTGTGATTGCTGACCTGTAAGCATCTGGCTGCAATTATTTAGTTCTAGACAAGCCACAAAGGTTCGATCTTGTTTGTAAGAATCTTGACATGCACAGTAATCTCTTATCTAATCATCTACTTACTGATTGCAGATGTTTTTGGATGAAGCTTGCGTGGTCCTTCTGGATACCTACTCGTAGCTTCTTTGGCAATCTCAAGTGTATATTCATTGTGAAATTAAAATTATATGTTTTAATTTACCGCATTTACCTGGTGTTGCTTGTGACTTAGGCTTAGTTTGGGATTGCTGTGCTGTGAGGGGAAGCACTTCCGAACTTGCTGTGAGAGGAAGCACTTCCGAACTTGCTGTGAGAGGAAGCAGCTGAGGTGTTTGGTAAACTGTTTTTAAAAGTGCTGTGAGGTCCAAAAGCAATCTCTAGGTGTTTGGTAAGTTGCAAGGCAAAAGTGCTTTGGCTGGGTATAATTACCAAAATGGTCATACATGCTAATATATGCTACTAACATACTTAATTAATTTTGTTTTTTGATTAATGTAACCATACCAAATTAAAAAAAGTTCTCATGTATTATTGTTGTACCCTTGGTTGGACCGAATAAAAGATTTACTTTAAACCATTCAATATGCATATTATGTTTTACTATTACACAAAATCTCATCTAGAATATTTGGATTAATTTTCCGACCATAGTTCAACGGGAATCATTACACAAAATATATTAAAGTCACTTGAAATTTGCAACTAAATGCTAAGTAGATGCATTCATTAGACTTTGTGCAATTTTCTTCTTAACACCTCCATTTCTTGTCTTCCTGGACCATCTCCATCATGTTCATTATCCTCCATCTCTTCACCAATCTCTTCACTTGAGTAATTTCCTACTTTCATCAAAATCAATATCTCGTTCAGCATATCTTCTATGTAATTATGAAGAGCCATAGTAGCAATAACTATCTTCACTTGTTTTTCATAAGGAAAATGTGGCATATCACGTAAAATACTCCATTTCTTTTTCCATACCCCAAATGTGCGCTCAATAACACCCCTCAGTGAAGAATGTGCATGATTGAATATTTCTTTATGACCGGTCGGTTCATCACCTCTACGAAAATGTGGAAGGTGGTACCGCTCACCTTTATATGGTCCTAAAAAACCCTTCATTTGTGGATATCCTGCATCCACCACATAGTATTTTCCTGAAATTAAAAATTATAAGGAATGATTGATCTCAGTAAAATAAAAGATTATAAGTTATTATTTGTGTAATTCCGGAAAAATAAAATACCATTGGGGGGTTTAGGAAAATTCGATCGAGGTTTGCGTAGAGCTGATAAGAATACTCTACTATCATGGGCGCTGCCTTCCCACCCTGCACATACAAATGTGAATTGCATGTTGAAGTTGCAAATAGCCAATACATTTTGGGTGGGTATCCCTTTTCTTCCAATGTATGGCACTTGATCACATGGAGATATCGAAGCTTGGACATGAACACCATCGATAGCGCCAATGCAATCCTACAAATTAGTACCGAATGGACTTGAATAAAAAAAATGGCTTTCTAGAAAATAGCAAATTGGGAAGCATTTATATAAGGATAACATATTCAAAGAGTAATGCATTATACATACCTTAAAATGAGGCATGTATCTTGAATCAGTTAGAATTTCTTGTGGGATGCTCCTAAATTCCGGATCCAATGGCTTTATGAGCACTTTTGCCATATTATAGAAAATCTCTAACATTATATCAAAATACCTACTAACCGTCTCACCAGAACGTTGAAAACGTTCTTGTGTACTCCTATTTGTCTGACCTTGTCCCAAAATATAGAGAAACATAGCCAACATTTCAACAATACTCATGTTTCTTGAATCCTTAATTATCTTTTCCAAATCATTTACAAGCATCAAGAAGACTTGCTTATCCATCCTAAATTGATTATAACACCTACTTTCATTGCCTTCTAACACTTCCATTAACCAAATGTAACCTGTTTGGGAGCTTGTCATACATGGAGTTTTGTGAATGTACTTTTCGAGATAGACTTGAATAAGACGAGCACATAGACATATAATTTGATCTATCTCCTCCTCATCTCCAGAAGCATCCATACTTCACACAACTGCTCCTGTCAATATTTACTTGTTCATCAAATTTCACAACATAAAATGGCTATTTGCATGTATATGTACTGGAGCAACAAGATAAAAATGGAACACAAATTCACAGCAAACACAAATTCACATAACCAAACAGCCAAATTCACATAACAGTTCCAAGATGCATCAATATCAGTTTAAGTGGAGAACTGCAAAGTAGCATTAACAATGAACAACAAGCAATCTTTCAAAGGTGGAAAATCACAAAAAACATAAAGCATCTCAGCTCAGGTCTAAACGACAAGCAACACTCATCTTGTTACAAAGTAGGATCAGCCTACTTAATTTTCAGCTTTTTTCTGATTAAGAATCAGAAACTGGAGCTTGAGATCAACATCCGTCATAATAGAAAACATCTCTCGCTTCTCTTGAGAGCAGAACAGCTCCGTTGCAAACCACCATAACTTGGTACCAGTTTCTGCTCCTGGTAATGTTGCAACAACTTTCATCACCTCCTGAATACTAGTTCCATGTGAGGTACCATTATCACGAACAGAGGTGGTTGTACTCCTACTCTCGACTACATCAACAAGCCGATCGATTTGTTTAGACAATTTGGCCGCACCTCCCACCTTTTGTTTCTTCCCCTTTGGCCCTCCCATAACTCCTTTTCCTTTTTTCTCTTTATCAGCCTCTGTTTGGTGCTCCACAGATGTTCTCTTTTTCCCTCTACATTCATTACCTTGCTCATAATCCTCTTCATCATCTCCAGAAATAATATTATGCTCAGAATCCTCCACAACCTCTTCAATATCTATAGTTTCTGAGGGAATCATGACATTGTGACCTAGGGCTGTGCTACCCTTGAACATGTTATCATAGACAGCCATCATGTCAGGACTAATTCCCACGTCGCGAAATTTGCGATACTCTGGATTGATCTACAAAATAAGAAGATAATAAATGAGTTACTTATCACAAAATATAGATCACAAAGGTTTACAACAACCTAAAGTTAAAACAGAAACTGGAGAACTGTTGCATACTTGCAGTTTGAAGTACTTTAGTTAAAAATAGAAACTAGAGTCGGAAAAAAAAAATTGTAGAACTGCTGCAGCTTCAAGTACTTTAGTTAAAAATAAAATACGGAGAGCTGCTGCATATTTGCAGCTTCAAGTAAAAACGTAAACTGGAGAACTGCTGCATATTTGCAGCTTCAAGTACTTTAGTTAAAAACGTAAACTAGAGAACTGCTGCATACTGGCAGCTTGAAGTTTATTAGTTAAAAACATAAACTGGAGTCGGAAAAAAAAAAGAGTAGAACTGCTGCATATTTGCAGCTTCAAGTACTTTAGTTAAAAATAAAATACGGAGAGCTGCTGCATATTTGCAGCTTCAAGTAAAAACGTAAACTGGAGAACTGCTGCATATTTGCAGCTTCAAGTACTTTAGTTAAAAACGTAAACTAGAGAACTGCTGCATACTGGCAGCTTGAAGTTTATTAGTTAAAAACATAAACTGGAGTCGGAAAAAAAAAGAGTAGAACTGCTGCATACTAGGGAAAAACAAAAAACAGAAATTAATACTAAGGAAAAACAAAAAACAAAATTAAACCACAAGCAGAGAAGAAAAAACACACCTGAATTTTCGTTTCCCACCATTCAGCCGGTGCATCGACAGTATTCCTAGCCGGATCCCATCCAATACCAGTTTCCTTATGCAACAACGAACTCCACAATTTCCAATCAGTTTTAAGCGAATCCCATTTATTTTTCAATTGCTTTTTATCATAATCCCTGCCGGTTAACTCCTTAAAGGCTAACACAACATTTGTCCATCCCTTTTTATCAAAATGTGTACCGGGCCTGTTTCCTTTGGCCACTTCCTTAGCAGCTATATCACAAAATATAGCTACTACCTCATCAGGCCATGTGGCCTTTTGTTTTCCAGATCCCTCAGTTTCGGTATTGGTGGATTTCTTCTTTCCCATCTAAAGATAAAACATGCTTTAGTAGTAAACAAACAATTGATATAACGTACCATGTCCAACACCTAACATGATTCTCACAAAAGCAAGACCAGATTATGCTACCTATACATCTTTCGATTGATGAGGATTAATATGCAGAGGCACGAGGTCATGTTTACAAACATATAGCTGTAATATGCACCAGGTTATGCTACTTATACAATGGAATGAAGGACTAAGGTGGGATGATGAGTTGGGTTGACGTTTTACCCCTAAAAGTAACAGAACATGTAGTATATCTAGCCTTTCAGCAATTCTTGCTGTGTAATTGGTCCTTTACCTCGACACACAGTATACTTCTACACACAGTATAAGCAGTCATAAAAAGTTTTTACTGCAAACAATATTTGATTTGCAAAACCATATATATTCAATTAGCAACAACTTTCTGTGTGTAGATTTGTACTCACCCTGATTTGCAAAACCATATATATTCAATTAGCATAAAACTTTGGAACTAACAGATCCAAACCCCATAAAAACACAAATCATAATCTACATCAACAAACCCAATACTTCCCCAACAAAATATGTTAAGCATACCAAGTATTTGGACTTGTTTTACAGTAGGTTCCAGAACTCTTAAAATATTTTCTAATAAGTGAAACGTAAGCCAAAAGAAATAAAAAATCTAACGTAGGGAATTCAAAAATTTACATCAGTTTCCTGCCAAGCATTAGCCATCCAAACTAGTTTTAAACCGTAAAACCAACTGAATCTGTAACTAAGAAGTTCCATCCATTAAAATTGTTCATAAGCTTAAATAAGTTTAGTCTGATGGTCAAAGAACTACTCAAGATACATATGCCACCAAAGATGTCTAAAGCCAAAGCAAGTCAAGGATGTAAATCATAATCACTCCAGCTTGAAGTACTTGAGTTAAAAATAGAAACTGCAGGTTCACCTTTCTCTCAAAAGCCAAGACCAATTGATAACAACACACAACCAAGCACTCACTCAGTATAAGTAAGTAGACTCACTAATCACTAGCATAAAAATAAAAAATCAACATGGTGAAATCCTATTCAAACTGTCACTAACAGAAAGCATCTTGAAAACAACCAAAACATTGTAGGAGCTGTATACCTCCTCGTCTACTCACATCTGGAGCTAAGTAATAGATTCAAGGTATGTATAATCACCTACTCACACATGGCAAACAAGAAGTAGAAAAGTATCTTCCCCACCGTTTTTTAAGAAACCCAGAAAGCTTCAACTGTCAAAGCTTCACATCCCAATAGCCATTATTCATAGTTAAGTAAACCAAATCAAACCCACCTGATAATTTAGGTAGAATCAACTATAACAATAACAGAGTTCATCCACCAAAATTAAGTTTCTCCTCATTCCAATCTCTATCTTAAGCAGGACAATTATACTTCACAAAAATTAAAACTTTCAGCTTTGTATCCCAAATTAAGCAAGACACAAGCTTCAATCTATCTTAAAAGCACAAACCAAACTCACAGAAGAATACCAATTACATGGGTACGAATAAAAAAAAGATTGAATCTGAAAGAGTAAGGTAAAGAGAGCAAGATTGAACCTTTTAGTGACAGCAGAGAGAGAAGGAGGAGAAGTTCGATGAGGATCGAATTATCCAATGTTGAGATGTACAAGAATTCTCCTATATAAACAGAAACTGGAATCTGAACAATTTCTCGAAATAAAAAGTAAAGAGAAGCAGTCAAGCAAACTTTGAGTTCTGGAAGCATGTCTGAGTGAAGCTCACATACCTTACTCCTTTTTGTGCAGCTATGGAGGAATCAGATGAATTGGGTTCCGTTTGATAGATTATCTTCGGAGAAGAAGCATAACCCAGAAGACCCAAATTGTAGTGAGAATCCACAAATTGAAGAAGAGGAAGGAGGAGATGTGGAATAATAATGATAATGACGGCAAAGAGATGGAACCCACGAATTGAAGGAGGCGAGGCCGGCGAGAATCCACGAATTGAAGAAGAGGAATGAGGAGATGTGGAACAAGGATGATAATGATGGCAAAGAGATGGAGAAAAGATAGGGTTTTGTTGTTTCGATGTCATTATCAGAAAAGGAGGAGGACATAATTGGCAAGAAATCAAAATTTCATTAAACACTGCACTGTTGCTCCTCCGTGTTTTCCCAAAGCAGCTTCTCAAAGCTACAAATTGTGGCTTCTCAAATTCGGCTTTACGGAGAAGCCATTTCAACCAAAAGCAGCTTTCAGATAGTTTACCAAACACCATGCTCTTGGTCCAAAAGCAGAAGCAGCCCCAAAAGCAGCCTAGGAAGCAATGCCAAACTAAGCCTTAACATCTTTGGATGTAAACTTGATTGTGGGCAATTGCAAAGTAGAATGTATGCTTAAGTCAGGTGGTCAAAGTACAGAAAATTGTTAAGTTATATTCTTCTGCATCTCGTTTGTGCAGAGAAGCTGGAAATGATATTTGGGTTTGTTGGTTGTAGATGTTGAAGTCGGTTTGTTCTGATGCTTACTTGAGATTGCTTTTGCTTGTGGTGGGGTTTTACTTAAATGTTGCGTTACTTGGGGCTTTAGATAATAGCTGTTAGTTTGGACAGTAGTTGTGCTTTTGCTTGTGATGGTGGTATTGTAATGTTTGTCTTATGGGTCTTGGTTTGTGCCCTGATCCTTACTAGGCTTAACGAATACTCTGTAGGTTCAAATTAATTCAAGAAGTGGGCGTAGTTTTACATTTATGCTTGTTGCTAGATACAAGAACCAATTTGCCAAATTTCCTGGTTAATGCTGGTTTATAAGCTTGTTATCAATTTTATTGATTTCATTTAAGCTGATCCTTTGCAGATGAAGTGTTCTGCATAAGAAAGTATTGGTATGCAGCATATAACTTACCCTTTTGGGCTCTTAAGTTTTCTTTGCTATCTGTATGTCACGCCCCTGATTTTTACAACAATAAAAATCGATATATATAATCTCATAATTATACATGCGTGAATGTTCAGTCATCAATACAAATACCTGGAACATCTTTCCCTTAAAATAAGTACTTACTGATACACTGAACCATCCCAGTTAATATACACTCACTCCACAGAGTTATATATTACACAAATTTACGAATTTAAATTGTCATCACAAAATAAAACGTAAATGCTCCTCAGAGCTTACTGCATAGCGGAAGTCATATATTGGCAAAGCCAACAAAAATTGCTTCCTACCCGTTCTGCTGCCAACAAGCTCCTTCAGCTTCAGCCACGATTTTCCTGACCTGCAGGATTAGCCCCTACACCATTTACAATGGTGCACCGGGGTTGCCAAATAACAAACCCGGTAAGCTTCTTCAAGCTCGTATGAGTAACTCATGAACATCAATCAACAACTCACATCAATCTACTTAAGGAAACATACAGCCATGAATCCTTCTAACATTCTATATCCTTTCCATAGAAAGGACAACATGAGTCACCGCTATGACCATGCCCTATTTGCTAACTTAACCATCAAGTAGCAATTCAAGTCTCATCTAGACAATTAAAAAAGAATACCATCGGAACTCTCCTTTAAGCTGCATACCTATGAGTCTCAAGCAACCTCGACCGTTACTCCCATAAGCTATCATGGCAGATAAACTAGAACTCTATTGAAATTGTAATCACTCGTCCTAACCAGGACGTGATTACCTATTTCCTGCCTTGATCACCATCTGTGATCTGTCACCATCTGTGACATATGATTTCAGACTCCGTCTAGTCAGGAAATCAACATCAAGGTCGCCATCTGCAACGTGTCACCATCTGTGACCTATAATCTTTAGACCCCATCTGGTCTCAGCTCAACCATTGATCACCATCTGTGACTCATGATCTTCAGACCCCATCTGGTCATGATGTCAAACATCAAGGTTACCGTCTGCAACCTGTTACTATCTATGATTTATCACCATCTGTGACATAAGATCTTCTTAGACCCTATCTGGTCTTAAGATCAACGTTAAGTAAGTCGCATCTGACCTAAAAACGTTACAAACATCTAGCTTCGGCTTTCCTAATCCCTGCTCACCATCTGTGACCCTTGGTACAAAGACCAATACATCTAAAATGAGTCACGCTTGACTCAAAATGTAACATCAAGCTCAATACTTTTCAAACAATAGAAAACATCTTTTTCTATAATATCGTTTCCTGAAAAGTCGCATTTAACAATAATATGAACACCATCATGCATATTATTATTCATCACAATCATTCACAAGGATATATATATTTCATCTAAATATATATATGTAGTCATTCGCTCAGGAATGCCTACTAATACCAACTATAGTTTGCAGTTAAATAATTAACGCCAAAACAATAATGGTACTTCTGTTCATAAAGGTCCTTGTGAGATTTACTCACCTCGAAACTCCTGCTGCGTCTTCAATGCAGAATAAGTAGTCAAACTACAGAATAACCGTCCAAATACTTCGTCAAGTACCTAATCACAAACGGTTCCCACTTAGTAACGATTTACATTTGATTTAAGTTCGAAACCCCTGTTTTTGAACTAAAATCCCCAAAGTGGCGCCAATCGAGGCAAAACCACATCCGAGACCTCCCAAAGTCTTCGGAATACGTCCACGATCGATGTGACCAAACCACAAGTCGATCGGACGCTCGAATCTTCATGGATCAAATAAATCGATCGGTATGAAACTGCAAAAATCATAACAAATTCATTCGAACTCCAAAATTTGCATATTATATATCGAAACGCTCGTATCGACGAGTAGAAGACATATAATACCAGAAACAGTCCCATACATGGCCGGAACACAGCCGGAACGCCGCCACAGACGGTGGCGCACCGCCGCCGGCCAAAACTCAATATTTCACAAAACTCCCAACAACAAAAAGCTTCATCTAAGCATGCTTGTGAACTTTCATAACTGGATCGAAGTCAGAAAACAAGCCTAAGGGGTCGAAAACTACCTCACAAGCCGTGAACAGTAATCCAATCCGAGTTGATCGAAGCTTCACGTGAATCGATCCAAACAACCACCAAGGATCGATCGGCGAGGCTGCTCTGAGCTCAACCAAGACGGCTCGAAGCCTTGCCGACGTCGGAACTGTGTTTTCCGGTCGGGTCCGAAAACACCAAGCTGCACCACCTTGCAGCGCGGCCGTGGAGGAGAATCGGCGCTAGAGAACACCAGAGGGACGACCAGACGGCGGAGCAGATCCTGTCTGGAAAGTTTCGTCGCCGGAGGTGGCCGGAGCTCGTCGGAAAAGTCGGGTCGGAATGCCGGGTTCGGGTCGGGTCAGTCGAAAATCTTCGACTCTGAGGGCGCGGACGAGAGAGAAGAGAGAGAGGGAATGGTTTCCGGAAATGGAAATGAGGAAAAATGAAATAAAAATCTGATTTTCCCTTTATATACTAAAACGGAAACTTCTTCCGATAGCCATAACTTCCTCATACGAATTCCGATTTACGCGTTCCGCATGTCCACGAACTCGTATCGACGCGCTCTACGACTTTCGTGAAGGAAGTTTTCCAAGAATCCCAACATATAAAAAGTCAAACTTCACACGACCCCCTAAACTGTGAAATTCAAATATTTATACGTACGAAAATCATTCAACTCCACATAAAACCTACGAATAAAGCATAATAACAGTTATTCGTACAACTGGTCCATTATTAATTACCAAAATTACATAATGAAAATCCAGGTCATCACACTGTAACTCTTTATTTTCTGGGAAAGGCTCAAGGGTGCATTTCAGGCATATGCTCCTTTGCAAATGTTATATCTCCCTTTGCATTCTCTCCTCTGACAGGTGTTTTGATGAATTTCCATTTTACTCTCTTGCTTAGCCAATTTTTCTCCCATTTTAAACTAAGAATGTCAACTCTTTCTTTCAGCTACACAAAGTCCTTGTTTCTGGAGGTAAGGAACAGAAAATGTTGAGATTTATGAATAATTTTCAGATGAATGTGTTTTGATTTTGTTGTATTTTGGTTGGTTTTGCCTTTTTTTGTTTTGTTCTTGATTTTGTTTGGTCAATTTTGAGCTCTTGGTTTGCTTGGTTTGTGCTCATGCTTTGCTTTTGAATACTTCGGTTTTGTTGTTCATGAGCTTTTCCTTTTTTTCTTTTCATTGTACAGAGAGTAGCCAAGTGTAGACTTCAAAAAGATTAGTGCTCATGTTCACCAGTTCAAGGGTAGCAACTCCAGGTACACATAAATTTCTTCTTTTTTTCTCTTAAATAGAAAATTACAGAAAGTAATGTCTTTTCTCTATGATACTAGTTCTCAACTCTTTGGCACATGTTTTTGCTAGGTCCATTGGCGATGCACTAAGGACTGGAACCTTAAGTTACAAGTATTTTAATTTCTGTAGGAGACTTCAATTGTTATTGTATATGGAGAAGTTTAGGCCATATTTCCCCTTCTCCCTACTCCTTGGTACTCATTTTATCAAAAATAATATTAATGAGAATTTTCTTTTGGTTACACTTTTATATTTATTGTGATATTTTTCTAGCAAAGAATCCGCTTTATGCACATAGAGAGCAAACCACTTTTAAACTAGAAATTGAACCAAAAAGAACAAAAACCGATGTCAGAAAAGAGAAAATACATCAGTTTGGAAACAAAAATCGATGTTAAGAATGAGAAAATATATCAGTTACAAAACAAAAACCGATGTCTAGCATTACTATGAACATCGATATATAAACAAAAATGATGTCTACTATAAATATGGACATCGAGATATAAACAAAAACCGATGTCTAGATTACTATGGACATCGATATATAAACAAAAACCGATGTCTGGTATAACTATGGACATCGATATATAAACAAAACTGATGTCTAGGATAAATATGGACATCGAGATATAAACAAAAACGATGTCTACGATAAATATGGACATCGAGATATAAACAAAAACCGATGTGTAGAATAAATATGGACATCGATATATAAAGAAAAACTGATGTCTAGAATAACTATGGACATCGATATATAAACAAAACCGATGTCTAGCATAAATATGGACATCAGTTCAAACTATACTATAGAATGTAGATTGAATGTCTAGTGAAATATTATGTACCAAACACACAAAAAGCTTATGAACCACAAGCAAAAATTTATGAGAACCGATGTGTAAAATATTATCAGAAACGATGTTAAAATGGATAATTGTGTTGTTAGACCTATATTTCATTAAGCATCTACTGCCAAAATATGAAGGTTTGACAATAGCTAAACACACAAAAATGGTGATCACATTAACGTTTTTACATCGGTTCTGAACCTTAAACCGATGTCTCGTTGCAAAATAGACATCAGTTGTGAACCGATGTCTTAGTTTTGGTGATCTTTAACATCACCCATTAAGACATCGGATTTTTTTTTTAACATCAGTTGTGAACTGATGTCTATGAACTTTATCCTAGTAGTCTTGTCATTTGTTCACAAAAACCTCAAATTTGATTTGGGTATAAAATTCTCCCTCATTTCTTATCTAGCGATCTGGTAATTCTTGTGGTTTTGAGCTAAAGCTCTCAGCTTTATCAATGAGAGACACATCACTTGGCCTCGACTACACACAAGTCGTACAACTCACCATCAAGAACAAGATTGAGATAAATTATATGGTATTAGAAAACAAAAGAGCCCTACCCAATTTTTTCTTCCTTCTACTTCAATGGCTCCTAGAGTGTGAATGTTTCATTGGGTCATCCTTCTTTTTTTTTTCACAAATCAATTAAATAGAGAAGGTGTATTCTCATTTGGTTGTGCTGAGATGGAGGTGAGTATGAATCTTTATCAAAAGGTATTTTGTGGTTGAAGTTGAGAGGAGAAAAAGAAGTTTGAGCTAGCTTTGGCTGTAGTTGATGAAAAAGATCTACATCGCTGGGAAATGGTTGCAGCCTTGGTTGGAGGTAATAAGAGTGCAAAGAATGTGGACAAACAGTATGCCATTCTTTTGGAGGATTTGAAGGTCATAGAGTTTGGTAATTACACCACAAACTTGGTGAGGCCTAGAAACACAATTTTGTTCAAGTGGATTGTACTCAATTCGTGTGCTGGACTGATGAAAATAACATGTATAGTGTTTTTGTTAATTAGACTGGTTATGTAGATTGTTATCAAAGTACAAGTTAATTGTTGAGGTTTCGAGCTAGTCCTCTTCTTAGTTGTAGTCTTTGTCCTCTGCCTCCTTTATTCTCGTCCATAGCATGCGTCGAGCTCTGACCAATAAGATATGTGGGGTGCTCAGTTCAAATTTGCCTCGCTAATCTGGATCACAATGTTGATTCCTTGCACTTCTCTCTTGGCTCTGATGTCTCTCACATTGTCCTCATCATCCCTTTATGTGAACTTAACATTACTTTCCTCAAAGATACTACTCTTCTAAATTTTCATCAACCACAGATCAGCCATGTGGCCACCACGTTGAATTTGAAATTGGTATTGGTAAACAAGACCTGTATTAGGATGAGTAATCTGGAAGCGAAGTTGGTTTCCCATAAAAATTTTGGGGTTTTGAGGTTTTTGGGAGGTAGAGGGAGACTTAGTAAAAGATTAGTCTACTTTATTTACAATTACGGGTGAGATTTTTAGGGTTAGGGAGCTGTAATGGGGGGGGGGGGAAGCATAAAGTTTTTAAGGATGGGTGCCGAGTTGTGAAGGGAAAAGTTCACAAGGGGTACTATAGAAAATTAGCCATTCTGTCTCTTGCCACGTCTTCACTTAACAAACAATTTGGATAGAGCGTGGTGGATTGGACACGGCTGATTAAATTGAGAGTGCAGGGGTGTTGTTGATGAAATTAAAACATCATGAACTAACATGATGTTAAACCTAAAGTTGGAGTAGGTAAACTAAAATTAATCCAAAAATAAACTACAATTGATAAGTGTGTCATGTCCTTGAGCTTCTAAGCAAAGACTAGTTAGATCCAGTGTTAGCCAAATAGCCACCCTCAAGTATAATAGTCAAGTTATAGTGTAGGGATTATGAGTAGGGGATATCGTACCCAAGGGATTGGAAAACCTACTCTTTTTAGGAAAAACCTAAAGGGTGCTAGATGAATATGGAAATGTACAAATTACAAACAAGGGCTCACAATTGAACCAAAGTTCATGGTGAATATATGCAAAATGGTGTAGTGGTTTGATTTTAGTTTTGGAGATGATTTCAACTCAAATGAACACATAATAAAAACTTGAAATGTAAACTAGGCTATGCTAAACTACATGTGATAGAATGGATGGAAGTTAGGGCTTTATATTGTTCACCATAGCCTCCCTTGCATGCATTGATATTCAAACTATAAGTAATGCTATCCCAAGTATCTAATTACCCTCTTAGCATTCAGATAAGACTACAAAGGCCTAAACTCCTTTGATTTTATCAATTTTCACCAGATAAGTGCGAAACTAACTACCCAAGAATAAGCTATATTACTAGATAAGTATCAATTTCTTACTCCTAGATGCATAAAGGTTTGAGTTTAGATAATTAAGCAAGCAAACTAATCCTAGGTTTAGGTGATTTTAACTCACTACCCTCACATACACACCTAGTGTGCTATCATGCTATTAATGTTCAAAGCTAGCTACTCTCTAAACATTGTTCATGTAATGACAAATTCAAAGTATTCAAATTAGCTAGATTCAAATACAAGCAATCACTTCTTGAATTAGCATGTGAAGATGATCATGGAAATTGCATCAAATAAGATTCAAACATCAATTCATTACAAGTTTGGGTAAGGCTTTCAACCTTAGCCCCAACAATAGACTACTCACACATATCTACATAAACTAGCATCAACATAATGGAAAACATTAAGCTATCAAAGAATAGAGTTTAGAAATAACTAGGGATGATCACAAGTGAAGGATGATGAAGTGGTTGATCATGGAAACTTTGTCATGGAGATGATGTGGTGGCTTCTCTTGTGCTCTAACTTCTTCCCTAAACTCCTTATTTAAGACTTGAGATGATGATGATGCTTGGTATATGTAAGATATTATGAGTAGGGATGTAGTGGAAAATAAAGTGGTGGAGATGGAGGATTTGTGGAGGAGATTGTAGTGGATTGTGTAGAGAATAGAGAGAGAAAAAGATGTAATGGCTAAGTATGAGTGATGCCTTCTTCCTTGAGAGAATGGGTCCTTAAATAGATGGAAAGAGAGGTGTGAAATTGTGTTAAGAAGCAAAAGGGAGCAGCTCAAGCCTTGTAAGAAGCATGGAGGTGGAGTATAAGAGTGGTAATAGATCCCAAAATCAAGAGAAAATGGCATGGGATTGATGGTGTGGGTTGGAGTAGGAAATTATGAGTGAGAGATGGTGATTAAACCTAAAACATGATAGATATTGGAGTGTTGATGATGATAGACTTTTGGGTAATAGGAAGTGTTTGATTGAATTAGAACCAAAAGGTTTTGAAATTTGGTTAAGATAGAATGATGGTGAATATATGTAATGGAATAGATGCTATGGTACTCATCCTCCTTGCTTTTCCATTAATATGGACGGAAAATACATGGCACCACCGTGAGTGGTGGTGCACAGATAATTTGTCGGAATTTCACTTTTTTCTCCTCTTGTCAAGATTTTCTACAAACACATGGAATTAGATTAGTCAACATTAAATTGGACTTTAGAACAAGTAATTTCCATGTTTTATGGTACAAATATGAATATGAATTATGATCCAACACCCAGCAGAGCAGAACATCAACCAGCCACCTATTTAACCTTAACTAGACCATGAAAACCGAAGGCATCGTTTTGGCCTCCACCTTGAAGGAGATTTGATTTCCTATAGATTGGAGGCACATATAGGTGGAGGAAAAGACCTCTCCGTTTACCTTGCCAAATCACCAAGACCATGGATTGAAGAACCCAATAATAGGATTAGAGACACCAATAAACAAGGCAGCACTGTCCTCCAAAGTTAAAATCACCATATAGCAGAAAATCAAAGGTAAATGAGATTTCTTGTTGAAATTGTGCTACCAAATGGCAGAATTAATTAAGATTTGTCTAAGTCTTAGAATTTATCCATTTTAGCAATAAAGTTTTAATAAGTTCCAATTTATATTATTGTCGTACGTAATCTATAGATTTTGAGCCTTTTTTTACTCATTAAGTTAGACGTTTGGCCGGTGAGCTATGGCTTGGTGATTATTGGTATACATCAACACTGTGGAGGACTTAAGTACGAATCTTATTGAAATCTAAGGATAGGTTGTGATATAAATTTGTCTTTTCTACAAAAGAAAAAGTTTATTAGACATTTGAATAGCTTTTTATTTAGGGCTATATTGTCCCCTAAAAGGTCAATTAACTTAAGTGGTAGTTATTTCGACACACACCACTTGGGTCGGCTACTATGTTATAGAATGCAATGAAGTGACACTCTTTCCTAAAATTGAAAAAATAAAAAGTTACTTTTAATTCAAATTATCTATCATTTTAGAATTCCGCTACCTAATTTTTGGAATTAGATTTTTGTTTGGGGGAAATGCAAATTTAGTCTTTTAGTTAGGCATTTATCTCCTACAATGCGTTTGTAGAGGTCGAAGTTCGATTTTTCCTTCTTTTCTATCAATCCAACAATTCAACTTGATCTTATAAGTAGAGTTCATCTCAACATTTGTATCAAAGCTGCTAAATAATATTTACCTTGAATAAGTTGAACCCACCAACTTTGTTTTTTTTTTTTTTTCGTTAGGTAGCAAGTCTCCAACCAAACTCTAGTTAAAAAACATAAGGACTAAATATTAGCTATCACAATCCTCAACTTTAGGGTAGGGGTCATCATGGGCTGGGCTAGAGTCGGCCCTGTATAAAATTTTAGGGCTTAGGGTAGGGCCGGGCCGGGCCAAAGTCAACAAAATTTAGGGCCAGGTAGGGTGGGGCAAGGGCTTAAATATGCTAACATTTACCCGCCCAAAAGGTCCGAGTCACTCTGGCTGAAAGGGCCGGGTCGGGCTGATCTTCTGAATAGGGCCGAAATAGGCCTAAAAGGGCTTAATTTGTTTAACAAAAAGAAATACATTATTTTTATTTTCTATCTCAAAATGTGGCTCAATGGTTATATAGGTAATACAAGACTCATTGTTTTTGGTTAATCATATTTAATATGTGTGTGTGTGTGTGTGTGTGTGTGTTTGTTTGTATATTTTGGAATTAACTTATAAGTTATAACATTTATAAATATTAGTTAAGGTGGTTATATTCTGTTAATTATCTTTCTAAATCTCTAAAATTAATTGTTGTTTAAAAAAGGAAACAAAAATTAAAGAAAATAAAGCTTAGGAAATCAATTACAAAAAAAGAGATAAGTTGTATGTTATAAAAAAAAATATTTAAAAAATAGAAAAAATAGAAAATTATTAGGGCTTAATTGAGCAGGTTTAAAAGGTCGGGCTGAGCTTCATTTGCATGGCCCATACCCTACCATATTTGAAAAAGGGTCGGGCCAGCCCGCCCTAATGAAAGGGGTCGGGTCATGCTTCGGCCCTTCAGGCCAAACGGGCTTCGAGCGGGCTTAGGGCCGAAAGGACCAAATGATGAGCCCTACTTTAGGATAAAATCATTTCAGTCCCTACTTTTAAATTTCATCAAAAAACATCCGCGCATTTTCATTTTGGATCTAGTAGGTTCAATTTGTTAGTCTCCTGTCCAATAAGCTTGTTAACTTGCTCACGTGACACATGTGTGGGACCCATATTTTTGACATGGCATTGAGGTGACATGCCTAGTTAGCATAGGAGTTGATATGGACTTGGTGTGCTCATGTTTCACTATGTGTCACTTTCTGATTGAATGAGTAGGTCCTTCTATCCAAGGTTTCAAATTTCGGTTTCGGTTTCGATTTCGGTACTTCAAATTTAAAGAAATTTCGGAGAAAGTTTCGATTTCGGTGGAAATTTCGGTTAAAAATAAAGAAATCACATTAATTGCATGTATAAAAGATATTTTTGAATGAAACTTTTACATAGACTAAACTAACCTATAATAAACCTATTACAATGTAAACTCTCTAAAATTATACATAAATAATAGAATTGTGATATTTAATATGGACGAGATGACGAGTAATTAACTAAAACTGTAGTAAGTTGCTAAACACTATCTATAATTCTATATGTAATTATAAATGTTCTGTATATTGATAATGTGAATGTGATTTACTTTTTTTTTTTTATGACTGGAACCCAGTCGGAGGCTTGGCCATCACGCCTTTTTCACTAATAATTAGAAAAATTCAAACTTTGTTGTGAGAAAACTGAACTCCAAGCCTACGAAAAAGTTAAAAGACATCATTATGGTCATGGTGGTCAAAAAGCCACGCACTAAGAAAATACTAGTAAAAACTAAAAAGAACAGTAAAGCCTTCAACATACCTTCTTAATTAATAATTATATGGTGGATGATACATATGATAGAAAGAGAGTTTCTGTGTTATGAAGGAGGATTGAAAAAAAAAAAAAAAATCAAAATTTCATATTTTGTCAGCGAAAAGTCGAAAATTGTGAAATACGAATTTAACAGAAATTCAGAGAAATTTCGGACAAAATTTCGGTTTGAATATTTAAATATATTTGTGTGTGTAGATATTTCGGAAATTTAGAATTTCGCGGAAATGTACGGAAAATTTCGGTAAATTTCGGAAAACTCCTGACGGAAATGATATAGCATATGAATTTCGTTTCGGTACTTCAAATTTACGGAAATTTCGACGGAAATTTCGGCAGTTTCGGAGAAACTTAAAACCTTGCTTCTATCAAATAAAAAGTTTTTCAACAAATGAACCAACCTTTGCTCGAACAAGCTACACAAGAAACCACCATGGTAGTCTTGCATTGTTGTACATAGGACTTGACATTTGGACCCAAAATATCAAAAACTGGGCCAAACCGAACTGTTTCGTTTGTTTTTTTGTTTTTTTAATTTGGTGTTTTTTTTTTTGTTTAAACCTTGACTTAATGTTTTATGAATCAGTTTGATCGGGTCCTTAGAAGTGCCAAAAAAAAATTCCAAACATGACCAAATTTTTTTTTCTTTAGAGAAATAGTCAACTCCATTGAACTTCAACGAAATTATACGTAACGACATGCCCATGCAGGGTTGCTAGACAGAGCCGTTACCCAAGTAATTCAACATTTTTAACGAAACGACTAGGCGCATCCAGAAACTACCATGCACTACCTATGAGGAAAATAAAACAGCGTAGGCTTTGTGGGTACCCCTTGTGACATTCCTTATGACTCAAGACCTACAAACTTCCCCCCAAAAGAGGAGAAGTTCTTACAAAAATAAAAATAAAAATAAATATAAAAAATTTGAATCCAGTTCCAACCCAATAGAGCCAAACCCCATTTCTCCAGCTCATTAGCTAACCCATTAGCTAGTGGGAAACCCTAGCCCATAGGCCATCATTAGTGTGTCTTCAACTATGCAGCTACCAATGCTCTACAGAAACTCCGGCTGCCATTTGAGCCAACCACCAACTGCCACGGTGTCATCCACCGATTCATCTTCAATCACCGGCCACTCGGTCATGATCCCAGCAGCCCCAGAATCATCCAGCATTGGAGTTGGCCCCGCTGCACAGCAAAACCCAACCTCCAAACGTAATATCCATCAAAGCCTGCCATCCAGTCCCGGTTACCAGATCCTCCATCTCTACCACATGCTGCCGATCAGCGAAATCCCAATCTAAAACACCTTGGCTCTGAAAACCACCATTCACAGGGAAACCCTCTCTGCCATCATCACCATCGGCATCGTCGCCCTATTCATGTTGGAGGGAGAGAGAAACCCTCACCCCAGCTGCCCATGCAGGCTGAGCAGAGGTAAAGAGTCTCCCTCCCCACCGCGTAGATCCAATCCTCTTAGATGAGAGTAGAAGAAAAACGAAGACGAGAGAAACCCTCGCCATGAAAAAAGCAAACATGACCAAATTAAGTCAACTTGACAGGTGTCATTCATTTATAAGTTGTTTAAACAAGTCTAGTATAGACCTGACAACAGATAATTCCTCACCCTAATATAAATACAAGTCTTCAATCCCAAATTCTAGGATTTATATTTTTGACAATTTTGCCAAACTCTAATTTCCTTCGAAAAGATAAAAAATCCTCAGTTCATCTCTCCCAGAATCTTAGTTCATCCCTGATTCGAGGATTCTAAGCCAGAAAAAAAAAATTTGAAAATTGGGCTTGAATTTTCTCAAGACGGTTTTTATTCGATCCTTAAAATATCAAACACATGAAATAGGCCCAACATGAAAGATTCAGTCCAGGCCCGTATGATACTATCATTGATATGAGGAGGTGAGGTTGGTAATGGATTTACAACAAGTACCCTCTCTAGGTAAATTAGTTTATGTATAACTTCGTTAACATTGATATGTCAAACGCCTTCCGGTAAAATAATGATCTAATCTTCACTTAATAAAAATAATAAAAAACAACAACAGAGAAAAAGACAAAACGGTCGAAATTTCTACATTAGTTGATTCAGAGCATTTTACCACAAACTTGTTCATGAAAAGACAGACAATTTATGTTAATTACAACTATATAGAATGGTTGATTAATGAAGAATGACACAAAAAGTAAAGCAAGTAAATATAAATTTTAGGTAAGTTTGAAATCGCATAAATAAGGAAGAATATTGCTATATACACGGATACACCTAGCCCTTGGCCCTATATCATTATATCATTCAATCCTCTTCATGTATAATTGGAGTTCAATTGTTTTGTTAGTATGATGGGGAATAGTATGGGATGTGGTTGCAATGATGGAGACGGTGTAATCAAAGCAGTAGCAGCAGTTGGAGGTCCCAATAATAATAATAAGCCAAAGGAACAAGGAGGAGGAAAAGGAGGAAGTACCGATGCTTCGCCCAAAGTACAGAGTGGCCCAGATAAGTCTATTGGCTCCTTGCTTAGTGCGGTAAATCAAAATTTATACTCTCATGTTTTACAACTAATTTACATATGATTCAATTAATAATGGTGAAGAAATATTCTGATACTTTGAATTATCCTTATTGACAAGAGATTGAAAAATAAATTAGAAAGTCACAATTTATAAGAGAGTGATTTTCACACTCCCATTTTCAACATTTCTCATACTCAAATTCTAGTTTGAAGCACGCTCACCCACACAGAGATGACAATGAAGATGGTTGGAGAAACAGATCACAACACCATCTTGTTTCCCAAATTGATTATCCCCCTTACTCCCTCCCTAATCGAAAATAAAAAGTACCGGAAATTCCCTACTCCCATTTCGAATAGGGATTATGCCTCCAAACTCGCCCAAATTCCCCAATGAGAATATAATGGAGTGAGCAATTTTCTTTTCTTATTCTCTTCTAAACCCACATTCACTATTGATTATAACACTTCCAATGGGTGAGACCTCTATATTTGCTTACCTAACCTCTCATGCTCTTTGCATCTCGTATTTACCTTTAAAAAGTAATATTTGCTAATTAAACCTTTTTTAAAGGGTGGTGCTATTCACACACCATTTTTTTCTATTCACACACCCCCTCTATTTATCTATTACTTTAAATCAATTTTTTTCACAAAATACCCTAACTACCTTCCTTTGCAATTTTTTTATTTTTTATTATTTGGCAAGTCAATTATCCCCAAATCCTAAACTCTTATTTTCCCGCAGAAATAGAGGAATTAAAAATACACAGCAAGTTTTTTTTTTTTTTTAAAGGAAGGGTTTGTGTATTCTATTGAGGGTTGATTGATTTTGATGCTTCTAGTTGCTCTTGCTTATTAGTTTTTATTTTTATGAAGCAATGTTGTGGATTGGTACATTAGTTTTTGTTATTTTTTGCCAAATTATTTGGATAATTCATGCTCTAATATACACAATTGAAGTATTTGTGCTGTAAACTACTTAACTTTACGAGATAATTTTTCATCATTCTGAGATTAGAATGTGGAGAGCAAAACCATATCTACTATTGAAAATTAGTGTTACTTGGAAGATCTTCGTAACATAACCATAATATCTTGGTAGCAAAATTTTTTTGATTTATTGTATAATGATGTTTAATTCATGATTGGACTTGCTAAATAGAAAAAAGAAAAAGAAACATAATTGCAAGAGAGGGTAGTTAGGATAATTTATAAATAAAAATTGGATTAAAGTAATATAAAAATAAAAGGGGTGTGGGAATAGAGAAAATAGGTGTGTGAATAGCACCACTCTTTTAAATTCCCAACTTAACATTATTCATTTGAGGGAATGCGTTCGAACATTAAGGATGAACTTTAATGCACCTATAATTAAAAAAATTAAGATAAATATTGAATTAATGGTCCGCACTTGTAACTAAGGAAAAAAAAAAAAAAAAAAAACTTAGCCCACCCTCACCCCCACCCCACCCATGATGCTTAACTAAGGGATTCCTCAACTTAGGTTTCAAGCCTTACGGTTGCCAGCGTTTTAATTAAGGTTCTAGAATTAAATTTGCTGACTCTCTTGTTTCTATTTAAATTTGTCTTATATGTCGCTTAGCAAACTTAGGCCCCGTTTGGATGGCAAGAAATTATGGTATGAAATGGGAATTAATTTCATTTTCCATGTAGAGGTACCATTTGGTTGTAATTAGATATTGAAAAGGAAATAAAAAATGAGATTTGACTGAAAATTGACTCTCTCATAAAGCCTGAATTGAATTACCTAATAAGGGATGATATTCTAATTCCATTTCCCACCATCAAAGGCAAAATTACATAAATTATCCCTCTAAAATGTTTATATTCTCTCACCAACATTCCTTATAAGTTAATGTCATATTTTGTCACGCCCCTGATTTTACACACATGAAAATCGATATATATAACCCCATAATTATATATGCGTGAACGTCCAGTCATCAATACAAAATACCTGAAATCTTTTCCCTTAAACTACACACATATTGATGCCCTGAACCCTCAAAGTTAATATACACTCACTCCAAAGAGTTATATATTACACAAGCTTACAAATTAAATTGTCAACAACAAGATAAACGTAAATGCTCCTCAGAGCTCACTACAACGGAAGTCCAAATAACGGTAAAGTCACAAATTGGCTTCCTACCGTAAAGCTGCTAGCTCGCTGCCTCAACCTCGATTATCCTAACCTGCAGGATTAACCCCTACACCGTTGGAATGGTGCACCGGGTTGCCACACAACAAACCCGGTAGCTTTTGCAAGCCCGTATGAGTAACTCAAACCACACACACACTCACTCCAAAGATAAGGAAAACAACTCACGCTTTGATTCCTTAAAAACACGAAATAAAGGAGAATTTAATTTCCTTAAAAACACGAGACATAGAAAACAACTCACACCTTGAATTCTATCAGTTGTACCATAAACGTACCATAGAAAGCAACTCACACCTTGATTTCTATCAATATAACATAGAAAACAACTCACACCTTGAATTCTATCAGTTGTACCATAAACGTACCATAGAAAGCAACTCATACCTTGATTTCTATCAATAAAACATAGAAAACAACTCACACCTTGAATTCTATCAGTTATACCATAAACGTACCATAGAAAGCAACTCACACCTTGATTTCTATCAAATCGTTAATAAGGAAAACAACTTGCACCTTGTCCCCTTAAAAACCATTAATAAGGAAGCAACTCACACCTTGTTCCCTAAAAATACGTAATGTCATGAGTTGTCAATAACCAATTCCCGTTACCCCATGAATTACCTATATGGCAGACAGATTAGAGCTCTAACTGAAAACGTAACCACTCGTCCGGCCAAAGACGTGGTCACCAGATATTTGCCCAAGGTCTCAGACCTTCGATCCTCGGGCCGCAATGTCCCTTGGAGCAAAACATTAAAGGAGTCGCACTGGACCCAAAATGTTACACAAATCGCAACGCTTTTGAAAACAATCGAAATCATCATTTCCATAATCATTGTTTTCCGAAAAAGCCATAACACAAAACAATAAAAAGCATCAATTCATGCCTATTGTTTTCATACACAAATCTCAACGCTTTTCAAAACAAATCGAAATCAATCATTTCCACAAATCATTTGTTTTCCAAAAGCCACACCCCAAAACAATAAAAATCATGCATATGTTTCATAATCCACAAAACCACCAAAACATATATATTTCACGTAAACATATATCTATGTGTAGTTATCCGCGCAGAAATGCCTACTAATACATGAACACGTATGTATATATATACATCCCATAATATATATATACACACACATGGTCATCTACTCAGAAGTGCCACTAATACCATCTATAGTTTGCAGTTAATAAATAACTCTCAAAACAATAAGGGTATTTCCCGTTCGTGAAATGAACTTCGTGAGATTACTCACCTCGAAATTCCCGCTGCGTCTTCAATTCAGAACAAGGCAACCAATCCACAAAATAGCCGTCCAAGGAGTACTACGTCACGTACCTAAGGAATTACAGCTCTCATTCAGTCAACGAATCACAAGGGATAACGTTCGAAACCCTAAATCGAACCAAAATTCCCAAGGTGACGCCAAATGAGGCGAAACCACATTCCGAGACCTCCCAAAGGCCCCGGAATACGTTCACGATCGATGTGACCAAACCACAAGTCGATCGGACGCTCGAATCCTCACGGATCGAATAAATCGATCGGTATGAAACTGCAAAAATCATAACAATTCCATACGAACTCCAAAATTTGCATATTATAAATCGAAACGCTCGTATCAATGAGTAGAACATATATAATACCAAAAACAGTTCCTTAAGTGGCCAGAACACCGCCGGAACGCCACCACAGATGGTGGTGCACCGCCGCCGGCCAAAAACTCATTATTTCACAAAACTCCCAACATCAAAAAGCTTCATCTAAGCATGCTTGTGAACTTTCATAACTGGATCGAAGTCAGAAAACAAGCCTAAGGGATCGAAAACTACCTCACAAGCCGTGAACAGTAATCCAATCCGAGTTGATCGAAGTTTCACGTGAATCGATCCAAACAAACATCAAGGATCGATCGGCGAGGCTATTCTGAACTCAACCAAGGAATCACGAAGCCACGAAGTCGCCGGAGTTGTGTTTTCCGGCCGGGTCCGAAAACACCAACCTGCACCGCCTTCTACCGCCGCTACCACCGAGAATCGGCGCTAGAGAACACCACAGGGACCACCAGACGGCGGAGACGATCCCGTCTGGAAAGTTTCGTCGCCGGAGATGGTCGGAGCTCGCCGAAAAAGTCGGGTCGGATCGACCGGGTCCGGGTCGGGTCAGTCGAAAAACTTCGACTCTGAAGGCGCGGACGAGAGAGAAGAAAGAGAGAAGAAAGGGTTTCCGGAAAAGGAAATGAGGAAAAATGAAAATAAATTTCTTATTTTCCCTATTTATACTAAAACGGAAACTTCTTCTGATAGCCATAACTTCCTCATACGAACTCCGATTCTCGCGTTCCACATGTCCACGAACTCGTATCAACGCGCTCTACAACTTTCGTGAAGGAAGTTTTCAGAGAATCCCGACGCATCAAAAGTCAACATACTTTTCAAATAATTAATTCGTCCGAAACACTTCCGCTCCATCCACGAGCCACGAAACCATCCAACAACCATAAATTAGAATCCGGAAACTCCTCGGAAAATAAATACGAATTTCTGGGGCATCACATATTTGTACTTAATTAGTAAAAGGGTGTTATTGAACATTATAATTTTATATTTCATTTTTATGACTTGCCAAACACTACCATAGGAATGGAAAATAAATTTTATAATTTAATTTTCAGTAATGTTCCAAACACCCACATAGAAATACAAAACCCATTCCATTCCATATCGGGTTGGAAAGGAAAATAAATCATTTTCCTATTTTGACATTCTTGCCAACCAAATGGGGTCTTATTTCACTTAGTTTACATGAGGGGTTTCTATCTCTCGTTTATTGATTTTGTTGCATTGATGAGAAAGATCTTTGTCTAATTTTTTAATCTCTTGCATCATAGTTTTTGTTGTTGTATATTTCGGCAAGCAATTATGAATGCATCTTCTCTGAATTTTTTTTTTTCCTTCAAAAGTTTCATTAAAAAAAAATGAGAAGTGTGAAATGAAATTTGAAAATGGAAATAATAATAAAATATGTGTTTCTATTATTATTAAGTTTTGAATAGACAAAAAGATATAAATTTTCGTAATAATTTGTTGTCCATTTGTTTTATAGAAAGACACATAATGAAAAATAACAAAGGTCTAGTGAGCAATTAAGGATGCCCTAATAGAAACTCTTATTATTAAATTTTAGCCTTTGAATATTATGGGATGTGTCATTTACGGTCTCTCAAAAATAATTCGTTAGCTAAACACTACTTATATGTTTGACTACTTTCAAAAATTGTACTACTGTTGAGTGGATTTTGGGGTACATTAATACTTTCCCCACCCTATTTTTAATTTTGAAAAATGGTACTTCTGTTAATTTTTCTGTTAAATGTAAGGATAAAATTGACATTTAGAATATATGTATAAAAACATAATAAAAGAAACATGAGTTTGTGGGTTGATTTTCTTCATAATTTTATAGGTATGAATTAATGCTTATGGGTTATGTTGAAGGTAAAATATTCAAATTTTATGTTCAAGAAATATAGTAATCATATAGTGAACACCCATGAGACTACTCCATTGAAACTAGTCTTGTACAACTAAATTTTTTTAAACATAAAATTCAATTATGTCAGCTTTAACATAACCCAAAAGTATTAATTCATTTTTATTTTCTCCAAAATGACCCACAAAATGATGAAGAGAAGTTTTAAATACACACTCCTAATTACTTAATACACACTCCATACTTAATACACCACCCGTTTAATTTCTCATTCAAATATTTTACTAAATACATAATCCAAAGTACCTAAAATACCCTTAATCTCAAAAATCATGAAATATCCAACTTTTTGACTATATTAAGGTTACTATTTAATATGATTAGTATATTTTAGTATATTGACTTTTTATAAATGACGATATTGATTACTTGGGTTGAGAAATTCATAAAGATTTATTATTGTTCCCTTTAAATAGATGCATATAAATATGTTTTGTATTATTTGAGCTCTCATCTACCAAACACCATGTTAATCAAATATAAAATTATGAGTTGAACATTAAACCAAAACTATACCAATGGTTTCTCCATAGTGGTGGAACTAAAAAGTTGTCATTAGAGGGGCCAAATAAATTAACAATTACAAAGTTTTTTCACCTGTGATGTCTTATATTAAAAAATAAATTGATTAATCATAACTCTTAGAACAAAAAAGGAAATTAACTAAAGAATGGGAGTAAAGTGATATGTTTTAAAAATATTTAATGCCATTGATTTTGAAATTCTAAATATTATGGTTTCTAACCTCATTTTTATTTAAGGAAAAATTAAACTAGATAGTTTCTAACTTTATTCTTGTATTAAATTGGGAGGCTATGTATAGAAATTTCTTGTGTTTATCTAACTATTTATACATAAATAGAATAATATAAGGAAAATATGACTTTTTTTTTTCTTCTAATGCATAGATGTCTGTTTTGGTCATTTAACCTACCTATAAAATCTAATTTGAAATATAGAATAATAGGGATGTGTATTAAGTGATTAGGGGTGTGTATTTAAAATTTCTCAATGATGAAGACATAAAATAATACCAAATAATATCATTGCATTGTGTTTATGAAGAGGAGAAAAAATCCAAATTTTGGAGGAAAAATCAGCGGATTCATAGAGAATAGTAAAAAAAAAAAATCTGATTATTATATTTCTTAAACATAAAATTCGAACATTTCACCTTCAACATAACTCATAAGCATTAATTCATACCTATAAAATTATGAAGAACGACAATCAACCCACAAACTCATGTTTTTTTATTATGTTTTTATACATATATTCTAAATGTCAATTTTATCCTTACATTTAACAGAAAAATTAATAGAAGTATCAAAGTGTCAAACAAAGTCTAACTTCAGGTACCAAACTGTCCCCTTTAATACATCAGGTATCAAACTGTCCAAGTAGCAATACCTCATGTACCATAGGAGGAATTTATCCTAAATATAAAGTTAAACTTTGAATAAAAAAATATAAAGTTAAATTGTTAGGGTAGACCTTTAGTTGGAACCAATTAAAAATTTGGCACAATGATATTTCAATTAATACACACACATACAGAGAGATTCAAATTTACTCACTACCAATACTTTAGTGGTAATACCACCACTCAATATAAACATACCATGTGTTATAAAACATAACTATAGTTAAGTATAGTTTAATTATCTTATATTTTAATATTTTATTGTTTTTTTTTATTCAACTAGAGCTTGGTTGTTTCGTCTTCAACCTTCAGTATCCAATACCCATCACTGTTCATTCACCATTATCACAAATATCTGGGTTTTTTTTGTTGTTGGTTTTACTCTCTCCTTTTTAATTGCCATCACTATATGTCTCACCCACCGTCACCATCACCAACTCGCTCTCCGGCACCTGAGATGACGAAGAGGACGACCTTTTGTGGTTTTCCCACAAATGGGAGTCTCAGTTTGGACATCGGCAGTGTTGAAGTTGAGGCTTTTCACCAAAGGAGATTGTGGTGGTTAGACAAAATCTGTAAGCAAACCCAGTGAAAAATCTAGCAAAAACCAGTCCTTGCCAAACGAGATTTCAGAAATATCCCAGCAAACCCAGTTTTGGGATTTGAATTTTGATCCGAGTTTTGAGCTTGATGAGCTTGTTCTACCAAAAACATATTTAGTTTCGCCCTCAAACCCAGAAATACAAGAATTCATAGATAGTAATATGCTTGCAAATTGGGTTTGTGGAACTGTACATCGTTGTGGTGTTGGGACTTGGGAGGAAGGTTGAAGAACTGTGGATAAAAGAGAGAGATAATGGTTAAATTCTTCTGCCTTTCACAATGTTTCTCCCTCTTTGTATTATTTAATCAATTATTAAATTTAAATTTAAATGGTTAATTAGAGTTAGTGTACTAGACAGACGTGGCAAATTCTCTTTGGGTGGTGAAATCACCACAAAGAGTTGAGTGATGAGCAAATTTGAATCCCACTTACCTGACATATAGAGGGAGGACCTCCTGCCTCTTACTTCAAGAATTTGAGAATTTTTATTATTTTACACTAGTATATACTAGCCTTCCTCCACACATGTTTCACATGTGCAAGTAAATTTTTTTTTTCTTCATAAAATAAAAAAGAAAAGATAATGGAAGAAAACGGTTATTGCAGAGAAAAGTTAGTGGGAGAAAAAAGTGGGTTGTGAGATTTATTTTGTTTATTTTCATTAATAAAAATATAATTTGTAATTGTCATAATAGCCATTGTGATTTAATTAATTCTCAAAGTATTTTAATCTCTTAAGGTCATTTCTGTCAAAATTTTTGATTTTGGCTACAAACTATCTTCTTTTAATAATAGTATAGATATGACATAATTCAATGATTTCAATAATTGATTCTTTACATTCCTATGTTTAAATTGTGTCTAAATAAAATCAACCAAATTTATAATCATTTGGTCACTAAAAATTATGTAAACAAATGTCGTTCATTAGATTAAATGAAAACAAACATTACTCTAATCAAATGGTTAAACTTTTTCTGATTTGGCTATTTTTTTTATAAGATTCATATGTGTGTAGGTAACTAGAGAATGAGTGGTTTTGATTGTTAAAATACATGCTAAAATTGAAAACATCCTCATTTTTTAAGTTTAAAGGAGGTCCTCTATATATATATATATATATATATATATATATATCCTATCCAGAGCGGAGTTCTGCTTTGAAATTACGGAGTGAACTTTGAGTTTTTGGTTGCTTTTAGGTCGCATATCCACATCTCGACTGTTCAGTTTTTAGGTACTAGTGTATAGATCATCTCTGCAAATTTTCAGCCAAATTGATGACCGTTAAGGCATTGATAACTGCCTTAAAGCTAGTACGGTTCAGGTTGGACAGATTCAGTTCGTCGATTGGTTTAAGCGAGTTAGATACCTTAACGATCATCAATTTGGCTTAAAATTTGCAGAGATGATCTATACACTAGTACCTAAAAACTGAATGGTCGAGATGTGGATACGCAACCTAAAAGTGACCAAAAACTCAAAGTTCACTCCGTAATTTCAAAGCGGAACTCCATATATATATATATATATATAAAATCATGAAATCAATGTATATATATAGAAGCATGAAATCAATGTTAATTCCTTCGAACTCTACTAACTACATATATGACACAGATCGAAGAAATGAGAGCACAAGTTTCAAGTCATCAACCAAAACCAGAAAAGCCAAAGAACGAGGCATCGGGAAGCCATGACCGTTGAGCGCTTGAGTGAAAAGAAATAAAAAATAAATGGTTCGGATCATTCTAGTACAACACATAGCAATGACTTGGAACACATGTAGTTTTTTTTTCTTGATCACATAACATATGTTGTGAACTTGTGATCTAGCTACCCTTGTTTGAACAAGTTATAGTATTGAGTTACAAAATATGTTGATGTTAAACCATTTTTTTTTTTTTTGACAGAAATATTCTAAGATATTACTGAATTCATAGATGATAATGACAATCGTAAATAAGGGCATCCATTATGAGATCTGGAGCATGAGTATATCACACAAAAATTTATAGTAGTTTCATAGGAAAAACTAGCGAGCCTATGAGCTACTGCATTTGAGGATTGAGGAGCATGAATATCTGAAGCCCATGGAACTTTTACCATTCCCACTCGAATATCATCAAGCACATTCCCTAAATTAGAGAAATCAGATGCAGAAGAGTTAATAATCACTTGCAAATTAAGCACGGAAGCAATCACTTTCAATGACCACATCCTCAATATGTAGGGCTTGGAAAAGATCCATACCGGATCTAATAGCTAACAACTCAACCTGTTTAGTAACACGGGAAAGTCTGCGTGCGAGGCCAGCAATAAATATATCTTCATGGTCTCAAGGAGCACCACTGACTCCACCATTAGTCATGAAAGGAAGGAAAGCTCCATCAATTAATGTTTAATTTCAATTGGCTAGACAAAGAAGGTTTCAATTCTGCTGAGCACGTAACTTCTGCTTCGGGGCAAAGTTTGAAAACCTTTCATATAGTTCATACCACGCCATTGAACTAAGCAAAATAGCATAAGAGTTTCTGAAAGATCACACCATAACTTATCATTTTGGTTCCTCCATAAAGCCCAAATGATCATCAATAAATGATGAAAAATATCAGGTTAAAGAGTGATAGCTTGCTCCAACATCCATTCCTTAAAGATGAAATCTGGAGATGGAGACACCTGCATGTTGAATGAAGCTAGGTGCAGCATGGATTGTTTTTCCCACTTGAACCAAAAGACATGACCAGTTTCCTCATGTCGGTGATCACATAAAAGGCAACCAACATCTCCTTTATAAACTTTCAAAGTTGGTCCAACACGGAGCTAGTTATGAAAGGCCCGCCATAAGCATATTTGAACCTTACTTGGAATCCTGGCATTCTAAAGAGCCTCTCAAAGGAGATTGATCGGATCAGCACAGGAAGTAGAAGCAAGAATGCTATCTAGAACCATGTTTCTTGCCACCCAATAGGCACTCTTAACCAAATAGAACCCTTTTTTTTTTTTTTTTTCTTCTCCAAATATCTAAGTAATTCTGTCGTCCATTGTGGGGGTGGTCAACCATTTTGGACCTAAAGCCTAGAAATAAGTACGGTTATGATTAGTCCGTATGACTCGAGCGATGAGTGACAAGTGGCAGCGCGCCCTTGAGATGAGGGGAGTGGAGTAAGGCCCAAGGCAAGTCTTAAACTGTGTGACGCAAGTTACTTGCAGTCTAAGTTATGATCTCCAAATTTACTGCACAAGTTTCAAAAAGTAATACTTAGAGCCTAAGAAAGAATTCACCTATAAATAGGAGGCTCGATAGCCAGGTAACACATCTCATTCCAACTTGTTTTACTACAATCAACTAAGGGAGTTACTGACCCAGGCATCAGAAGGTTTTAAGCAGGTACTCCACCCCCCCCCCCCCCTCCGGCGCCACGGCGGCGGCGAGTCCACGAAGTCTACGGTCAAATGAGACATCTCCATTTCTATGGTTAGCTCCCACTCCAATCCAAATTTATTGGTGAGTCAAAGTCCAATCAAAAATTTTCATCACCAACATCCATAGCACGACGACTTACAGAAATGCACGAGATTTTGTCTACTGCCTCTGATTAAAAGATGCTGTGTAATACATGAGGAATGCAGGTACAAGTGGAGCTCTCAATCAAGTCTTCCACTTTACCAAATTCACAATTCTCAGTAGTAGTGTGTAATAGGTATAGTCTGGTATCCGGTTGTCCTCCCATATGTTGACCCCTAGACCATTACCAATATTCCATTAGACAATAGCTGCAAAAATTGGCCTTCCACTGATGATACCCCTCTAAGAGACGCAGGGAGATTCCCCAATTTTTGGTTCCCGAAAAGAATAGTTTGGATAATACATTACTTTGTAAAGTTGAGCAATAAGAGAGTGGGGATTCGACAGCAATATCCACCCTTGTTTACCTAGCTAGTATAGCTAAGTTGTAAGCACATAAATTTTGAAAATCCTTACCTCCCGTATTCTTGATCAACACATCTTGTCCCATGATCCAGTGTGTTGGGTTTTCAGCCCATGAGTCTTTCCTAAGACAATTAGAATTATTTCATATTCTTTCTAGTTGATCATCAAGTCGGTTAAAGGCTTGGTATGATTGTGTACCCATTATAATTATAGTGGCAGACCAGTTTTCTGCCCAGTGGATGTAGGCAGAAGTTTGCTAAACCACTTTAAATCCCTGTTGTTGTGTTTGTATTTCTGCGGTGTGTTGTGCTTATTTGGATTTTTGACATCACATATGGACCAATTCACAAGACCCTTTTTTTCTTTTTCTCTTCTGTGTCAGCCCAAAAAAATTTAGCCCAAAATTGATGTAAATCATCACAAAGGCTCTTGGGAAGTAAATAAAAGTTCATTGTATATAGTCTATGAAGGCATGGTTTATGATACTGGTGTTATCAACTTATCTTTATCTGCAGAACTCAGAATCTTTAATTTCCAGTGAAGGAGATTCTTCGTCAACCTCTCTTCTATGTAAGCAAAAATTGCTGTTTTGGACTTGCCAACATGAAGAGGGAGGCCGAGATAGCGATCATGCTCAGCAACGCAATTGACTTCAAGGCTAACAAGGGATGTTAAAATTTTAATTTTGATCATTTCCTATTTCTATATGCAAACTTGAAACTGTTGCATACTTACTTTAAACTAAGAATGTGCATCATCCGCAATTGCACATATAATCCAAATCTAGACCTTCTTATCTCATTGCCAAAAAAACAAAACAAAACAATGCATTTCAAATTAAAACAAACAAAATCTCTATGGTAAAGTTTCTTAAGTAGCCTTATAAAGTCGTTTAATTTCCTCGACATCGTCATAGCTTCCAAGGAATATTGGGGACCTCTCATGTATCTTCTCTGGAACCACATCAAGTGCCTGCAATATTAATCGTTAAGTTGTTACCTAAATGCTTCAGAAAGACATAGTTTCGTTAATCTAATCTCGAATTATAATGTAAGCAAAAACAAGACAATTAACGATAAATTGATACCCGCTTTTTGCCAGTAAAAGATTGCCCTCCTGCTTGCTCAACTAGATAGGACATTGGGAAAACTTCATAAAGGACTCTGTTTCAATGAATTGTATTCTAGTCAATTGCTAAATATATGGTTACAAAAGGAAAAATCAGTCTCCAAATTAGCTGTATGCATCTGTTTTCTTCAAAACGCAATTTATAATTGCCAAATGCTTCATACGGCAGAACTTTGTCATCAAGACCACAATTACAATGCAGGAGTAGATCAATAGCGAATAGTTATATGTAAAAGGAAATTTGTTGATTTTTGGCACAGTACCGTAGTTTCCCATTTGGGCTTTTCTTGTCGCCAGGGTACAAAAAGATGCCACCATATAATAATGTTCTGTGGACATCAGCAACCATGCTGCATTAAGTAATAAACAGTAGTATTAGTTATATATATCTGATTGAAAATGGGAATGAAGAGTAGATTTATGGATCAATGATAAAGAAGCTTAAAATCTGATCGACTGAACAAAGTAGTCTGGCATGAAAGGCATGTTTTTAGACAAGGACATGGACATGATATTGAACTGATACCTTCCAAATGATAAGAAACAACTTCAGTTTGAATTTGAATCATTTGAATGATATGGTTTATCATGGAAGAAAATGAAGCAATTACAAATTCCTTTTCTTTGATAAATTACTTCCAATTTAAAATTTTTTATAAGAGCATAACTTGAACATACTCGGCAGTTTGCTTGTCCCAGTTTTTTGCATTTCCTTCATTTACTGAGTAAATATTTCCCTTGTTTGGAATCTGTAAAAATTTGAATAACTAGCATAAACATATAGCTTTTATACATTCTGATCTTTGGTATCTATGCAACTTTCAACTCCTGACAAAAGTGTGCATAGGTGACTACTATAACCACAAACTTATCAACAAGAGATGACAGTAAAGAGCTTAAGGCAAGTAATATATATCTAGATATTTAATGTGCATATATAACAATGTATTATTCTTACTTTGAATTTTGTTTCTATGTCTATACATGCAAATTAACCACATGGGAACTGAAAGATCATGTCAGATGAGGTATACATACCTTAATATTAGGGTGGGTTAATATAAATTCCCCAAGGGATGGATCAAGTGTGAAGCCATTGACTCCATTTCCAGTACTAAGCACCAGCTAAAATTGAACAAGCTCTATAATTACAATTATTACTACTAACATTGAAATTTACAACAGTTATGATATTTCTGTACACTAGTAACCATTAGCAGGTAGCAGGTAGGATAAAAAGAATTAGTCATCATGAAATTCAAATAACATTTAAAAACAGAAAGGAAACTGAGGTCTATGTATATTGCAGATAGAATTGATCATTTTTACCATGCAAGAGCTTCCATACATGCAATAACCAGCAGCTACCATATTACTCCCAGGGCGTAATACATCATCAAGAGTTGGATTTTCCTTGTCTTTCACCATGTAAATCCCAAAGATCTAGAAGCAAGAGAATATACAATTTAATTTATGTATCACTCTGAGATCAAATTGACAGCAACTTTAAGCATCTGGAAGCTTATGTAATTAGAAGGATAAAGGGATATACAGTTCCAATGGAAACACCACAGTCGATGTTGGAGGATCCATCCAATGGATCAAAAACAACAATGTACCTGCAAACATCAACATATGTATTTATTGGATATATACATATCCAAGACTACCTACAAATCATATTTATAGGAACACAAATGATATCTTAAAAAATATATGCAGAACCTTCCACGCTTTGATGGTTCCACAAATGTAGCCTCTTCATCCTCCTCGGAAACAAGAATGCACTGATAAAAGGGTAAAATTTAGGAAGAAGAAAAGAAAACAAATACTCATGAATTGTGATTGAACTTGAGTAAATGAGACAACTGAAGAAGTGCTTCAACAAACTTACAGTGCGACCACTGCTAATTAATGCCTTGATGAAAACTTCATTTGAAAGCACATCCAATTTCTTTTGTTCTTCACCCTAAAAATGATATACCCAAAGTTCATATGCAGTTTATAAGTTTGATTTCATTATACACAGATAAGGGTACAAAAAACATAAGAAGACATACAATACAATGGAGTTGACTATTGATAAGATTGAACTTGACTTTCTGAAACTCACGAGACACCCAAATAATTTACCTGAACATTTGTCTCCCCAGCAAGTCCAAATAGCTTTGCAAGGCCGGCCTGAAATGACAAAATATATATGGGAGAAAGATACAGCTGGTTATAACAAATATAATTTCATTTTCGATGCTGATCAAGAGTAGATTCTATACAAATATAAAGGAAACTAAATTACTTATATTGTGCAGTAGGCTGATATTGTTCAAACAGAAAATAATGCATCTTCACCCATCACAAGATATAAAACAATATTTTTTTTAGAACTAAAACATAGAGAACCAGGTTTTTCTTTGTATAATTTGTGATTGAGGCATGTCTTAGTTCTATTATTGCGGAATCTGATGCCAAGCTTCAAAGTTAAGAGTGTTTGGCTAAAAATGGGACCTTATGCAAGTTGTTTTTTCCACTAATTACATTCCTAGGGCATATGATGTTGTACCCTCACCCTCTAGCTCATGAGCTTGGCATTTTGTAGCAATCCTCACCTTGGTTGTTCCCATTTGCAAATTGACATTCAACTCTCAGTTGAACAAATGTTGACCACATGACAAAAAAACCAAAACAAAACAAAAAAAATCTCAGCCGAATGATTGGCAAGGAAAGATAATATGATTATCAAAAGGTGGAAGCTCCGATAACCACTTGCCCTTAACAGCATAGAGCCACGATGGCATAGCTCCAATCATCCCTGTCACTTAGAGAGTTGGGGCATCATCACACGTGCCCTATGAATTTTGACTTTGGTTTCAGGGGAAGAGCACAAGGTGTTGGATGTGTTTGGCTCCAAAACCAGTTGGTGTGCAAACAGTCTCTTTTGGGCGAGTGGTTGCGCAGGCGTGCCAGCACCGCGGGGTGCAGTCGTTGGGGTAGTCCCGTGACCTGACTTCTTCTTCAAGCGCTGTGGACGAGGAGAGCACCAACCTCGTCACAGGGTTCTTTTCTTGCCTTCCGGGAAAGGACTTTTGCCTTACGGATAAGGACTTTGGTTGTGGTTTCTTCGCGTTCACCAAATCGATACTTAGTGTTGTAGACTAAGCAGAGCAATCACTGGGAAGTTGAGAGAAGCACGGGTTTGCTAAAGCGTGACTTTAGCTTCGCTGGGTTGCGAGGGCGTTACCCTTGCTTCGCTGGAAGTAACAGTGGCGGTTGTGCTCGCAGTCGGCTCCTGAGGAGACTGGGACTGGAAGTGCGGTCGCCGGGTTGATCTGGTGAGGCTGACAGTCGGCTCGCGAGGAGACTAGGACTGGCGGGCGGTCACCAGGTTTCAACGAGGTTGAGGGTTTGCTCCGGGGAGGCTTTGTAATCGCTGGGATTGATTGATTTGAGAGAGGGCTCTTTCTGTATCGTCTTTAGCCTCTATATATAGGCTACTGCAGATTCACTTTCCTAATATGATTGGAATACTTATATTTTGGGCCACAGTTATTGGCCTTGAATCAAATCAAAACCCTTAATAGTTTTGATATTATCGTGGGTGATAACTATCCGCTTCTGTCGTCGCTAGAATATAGGTAAAGATTAATTGCCTCTTAGAATCCTAGATGTGATCGCTGGATGCAAGCAGTAGGATACGCACGTATTAATTGCAAATATATCTTCACGCCCTCACGAGCGCTCATATCTTCATGCAATTAAGGATGACATCTCCTTATGAAACACGGGATGGGCAACATCACAACCCAAATCCGTGTAGTCTCATTTTTGGGCCGCAGGTATCGGCCCACTAGCTCAGACCCACTAAAAGATTTCGCCAAAATTACTTTTGGGCTCAAACAGGATGAAATCTCAAAAGCTAAACCGTGGAATTGTATGCAGACAGGCCATATTGAAAGAATGAAGAAGAATGACCTTGCTAACAGCGGAGCAGACAAATTTGCAGCCGAGAACTATGTGGTTGAGCAAGATGGTGAAATCACCGCGTGCCTCAGGATGCTTGGACTGCTCATTCAGAACAAAACGAGTAATGGTCATCAGGTCAGTTCTATGAGCTTCAGCAGCATGATCCATCTTCGATCACCCTCGATTGATATCAGTAAATGAATAAGGTGGCTAAGCGAAGCTATATATGAAGCTATGGAAATGAAAAGGATCGGCCCGAATATAGGAACTAATTCTATGGATGGGGTATCCAATTCATAACGCATTCAGTGGTATAGATTAATATATTCCACATTTCTAGGATTGCAACTTGGACCAATTAAAATGTTGGTGCTTGAATTGTTTTTTTTTTTTGGGAAAAGGAAACAAAACTATGTTGAGGAGGCGAGAATTGGAAACTAGGCAAGAAGGCAATGCATCATCATCAGATCACCATACTTGCTTTGAGTGGCTTAGACCATTGTCACACACATATTAAGCTTGCAGTACACTAACTACACAGAATTCCCTTTTATTCAATCTCATCAATAAGTTTAGGAAAAACCAGACACATGAATTATTGGCCTTCTATAGTGTATTCATCACTACACACACACACACACATCTACAATATATTGATGATTCTAATTATGCAGAGGAGTGACATTTATTCATGTGGTGGTGCTGGGGTGGAGGCCTGAAAATGGTGCTTCTTGAGCGGTGGAAGTGATATCGCGCTCCCATTGGGAAGAAGTCAATTCCGTCACATCAACAAAACTTGGAGCTCTGATTGCAACATTAAGATCTCTATAATATAGGAATCTTGCCATTCTAACTCTTCTGTTCCAAACACTTTCATCACTTGCATTGCCTTGGTATGCTTCCTGGTGTTTTTATGCTAGATAGTGAATGATAATAGAAGGCAAATGGTGGAAGTAGCACCTGATATTACATAAAGCAGGCCCTTAAAATTCTTGACGCTTAAGCTTTCCGGAAATTAGAAGTTGTATTGTATGGACACACATGACTCGGTGTCAACCAAAAATAATTAGACTTGGTATATATTCTCTTTTAGAAAGGCATGAATCATAAAAAGAAATAAAAATAATAAAAAAGCACAATAGAAACAATGCAGTCACTACTCACAAAGCCTAATCCTCCAAATCTAAAGGTTGCTGTTGTTGCATTATATCCCTTGCAGTAGTGGCTCATGAATACTTTCGCATATGGAGAGTTGAAGAAAGGTAGCGGATATACTTTTTTTTTGGGTTTTTGACCCAAAGCACCAAAATACACTAAAATTATCTCACTTACCCCAGCAATAAAATTTTATTCCCACTAATACAATTAAAGGTAAATTGACAATTTTACCCTCTATCTAATTAATGAATTACAAATGTCTCTCTCTCTCTCTCTCTCTCTCTCTCTCTCACGCTTTCGGTCAGCACACCGCCTTCACCTCCGGATGATGATGACGTCGACGGCGGTGATACATCGGTGAAGGTGCAGATCCATGACGACCTCAAACACCGCTTCGTCGTTTCGCAGCAAAACGAAGCAGAATCGTGCGGCGACGGCAGCCAGGAGTTTATGGTCGACAAGCTCTGCAGGCTCCGAGTCGAGGAGCTCCAGCACGAGGTCCACCATTGCGACCCTTCGATCGTGTAAAAACTCGCCGTCCCTCTTTGGATTGAGATATGACTGTTCTTAAAGATCTGAGAGTGTGGGTTTGTATGTGTCTTTTGTGTGTTACAGGTCGTTGGAGCTTAAGGTGAAGAGGATGGATGAGGAGGACAGAGACCGAAGCTTGAAGATGGCAGAGGCGGAGCAGCCGGCTCAGGCCTCGTCTATTTTTCTACATGTGCATGGTTTACACAGTTGCTAATTCGTTTTGTTTTGATTACCGAGTCTTCGATTGATTGAAGGATTTGTAGTACAAGCTGTGCTCGTGGCTAGCAATCATCTTTTGTGCTCAGTCACCGGTGAATATGAAGAGCATTGAAAACAACCTCAAGCAGAAATTTAGCATCTATGGTCATGATGGTTTAGCATTTTCTACCTTTATTTGTGATTTAATGATAATTACTTCAGGTTGACTAATGAGAATGAAAGAAAAAAAGAGAGAAAAAAAATTATCGGGTGGCAATAGATGGCTATTGGGGGGCAATAGCCGTCTATTGGAGGGCAATAGACATTTTGAATTGATGTAATCTCCTTGTTTTTTTTTTTCTGTAATCAAAGTTTTATTTGTCTAAATTTAGGGAGATTAGTTTCCTAGCGACTGAAAGTCCTATTGAGGGGCAATAGACGTCTATTGGGGGGCAATACATGGCTGATAGTCGTCTATTGGGGGGCAATAGACTTCTACTGGGGGGCAATAGACTATTGGGGTAATAGACTTCTATTGGGGGGCAATAGACCTCTATTGCCTCTGTTTTAGGGGGCAATAGATGTCTATTGGGGCAATACATGGCTGATAGTCGTCGATTGGGGGCAATAGGCCTCTATTGCCTCTCTTTTGGGGGGCAATAGATGTCTATTGGGACAATAAACCTTTCTGGTGAGATTTTCAGAAAATTCCGGTAGGCGGCTGGGGCCGCCAGAATCCTGCGAAAGTTGGCAGGAATCTGGCGACCGGCGATCGGATTCCGGCGAAAGTTGGCCGGATTCCGGCTACCGGTGACCGGAATCCGGCGAAGTCTCCTATGGTTTCTCTCTCTTCCATTTTCTCTCTCTCTCTCTCTAAGTAACAAAGAGGTGAGGGGTAAAATGGTATTAAATTTTTTTTTTTTTTTTAATTTCTTAATGAGGTATTAGGAAATACTCCCTTAGAGTGTATTGAGTAAGAAGGAATTAAAAAAAACTTAATGGGGTAAGTGGAAAAAAAACTTAATGGGGTAAGTGGAAAAAAAATCCCTGAAAATGGGGTAAATTGACAAAAACCCTTTTTTTTTTTGAATTCCTCTGTGCAGTTGGATATTCTCTGCCTATTGACGATGTTCTCTGGTTTAAATATAGGTACATTCTCCAAATAATTTACCACAAATAAATCCCTATCTGAGCCAAATTTTGAGTTGGCTCTCGTTAGCATCTCAATGTCTGTTACACTTAGTTTTAATCGTTGGATGATGAGCGTTGACGACAAATTAGGTTAATTAGCAGTGTAGCTTGAGGTTAGGAGCAATACATTAAACAGCCACAGTAAGCAACTACTCGAGTTAAGTTGTTATTATTTTTCTCTCCTGCAACATGAAACTATTGTTAATTTATAATTAGCTGAAGTACATGTCTGATTTTGTCACTGATCTCTTTCATATAAATAGGTTATATGCTTGTACTATTGTTTGATTTAGTACCAACTCTGAGAAAAGAACAAAGAGGTGAAGGCGAACCAAGCTGCTGCGCCAATCTGATTCTTCAATGTGCCATTGAATTCTGGGGGTTAGACCGGCACTCCTGAAACTATATAACCAAGACTGTGTAGACTAATACGCCACCACTTGCCGCCCAAATTTGCCAGGCTGGTAATAGGTACTATCATTGACGAACCAGACTTGACATATGGCTGAGTGATTCCACTTTGTCCAATGAGTCTGCTAGTACGGTGAAATCACCAACAGCAGCATCAAAAGTCTTCCATTGATGTTTCAATGAGCAAGGAAAGCATACAATTTCTATATAAAACCAATTCGAGAAAATAATAAAATAAGTCCAAATATAAGTTACACAAGTACCATTGTTTTAGTCAAAATGAAAGTGGGTAGCCTGTGAATTAGACAACAAGATTTTTAAATTTCGGAGTTATTATTCGATCTGTTTAAGGAAACCTAAAATTGGTAGAGAATTTAGTCGTGTTTTCATTGATAATAGGGGTCTCTTTATACAGAGGATTACAAGCATAAAGATAGAGTTATACATGGAAACATAATATAACATTTTTTTGACCTAGCCGCTCTTGTGCTAGGGTTACTTTCTTGAGCAAGAAAGCAATATCTATCATCCATGGATTTGGATGTGCTTAGCTGGAATTGCAGAGGAATCTGCAACGATGCCACGACCAGGGCTTTGAAGGATCTATGTTCTCAAAATCGTCCACAAATCGTGTTTTTGTGTGAGACGAAGATCAGTAGACTTGAAGATTTCAAAAATTTACGTAGAGCGTTAGGGTTTGCTCACGCGGAGGAGGTGTTGAGTGTAGGACAGGCAGGAGGGTTGGGTCTTTTCTGGAATGATGAAGTGAAGATCCATGTTGGGACTAAATCTGCGCATCACATTGATGCAGTGGTTGTGGGGGAAGTTGGGACTCCATCTTGGCGTCTGACTGGTTTTTATGGCCATGCTCGTACCAGCGAGAGAGATAGATCATGGCAATTGCTGCGTGATCTCTCTGACCTTGATTCGTTGCCTTGGGTGGTGATAGGAGACTTTAATGAGATTCTGAATAGTGGGGAGAAGATAGCCGGGCCTATTCGACCAGAGAGGCAGATGCAGGGCTTCAGGGAGGCGTTGGGTTATTGTGAACTCTTGGATTTAGGGTTTCAGGGATCCATGGCGACGTGGTGGAATTCTGATACTTTGTTACGTCTGGACCGGGCTGTTTGCACCCCTGCGTGGATCGATATTTTCAGCCATTCTAGGGTGATTCATCTGGCACCCTCAGACTCTGATCATGTTCCTGTGCTGTTACGTGCGAGTCAAGCTCCTCTGTTTGCACGACCTAGGGCCCATCATTTTAAGTTTGAAGCCTTTTGGTTGCAGCACCCTGATTGTGATGGGGTTGTGAAAGCAGCTTGGGGTACGGATGTCTCGGGCACCCCTATGTTTTGTGCTGCGAAGAAGATCATGTACACTAGGATTCACCTAGACAAATGGCAGAAAGAGACTTTTAAGAGTCGGCAATTGCTGATGTCAAGTATCTGAGCTAGATTGGAGGAATTGATGAATGTGTTCCAGTCAGTGTGTTGCACCCCACATCCGATTTACCCCTTTTACAGTTACAAGAATTACTGTATGTTTTACCATTCGCGGTTATAGTTTTACCTTTTAGGGGGGGCTAGAAGTTGACTTTTTATGGGTTAACAATTTGAGAAAATTTCCTTCACGTAAGTTGTAAGGGACGTTAAACCGAGTCCATAGACATGTGGTACACTTAAATCGGAGTTCTTATGTGAAAGTTATAGCTTAAAATGTGAAAGTTACTGTTCATGGTAATAAAAATATATATATGGAAAGTTACCACTGTAGGTTTCCATTTTCAGAAACCCACGGTAACTCTCTCTCTCCTCTCCCCAGACTCCTTCCTCTTCGGTCCGATTATGTCCTCCTTTGAATTCTTCCGTTTCCGGCCGACCCACGACTGAACTCGGGCACCGGCAGGCTCGCCTTCTCTCCCTTGTCACGCCTGGGGTGGTGTTTTGCGGTGGCTCGACCGAAGGAGCTCGGAATTTAGCTGTGAAGTTCACTATAGCCAAACGGAGGTTTCGTCAATTTCCGACTATTCCGGCCGTTTCCGGCAGCCAAACCACTGTCGAAGGCGCGGTTTTTGCCAAGGATCGTTTTGCCCCTAGCCTTGAGCCACGATTTGCAGTGTAGAAGGAGAATCAAGGAGAACCCGATTCTAGGGTTCTTGGGTTTTCTGGGCTTGTGTTCAACGGCCAAATTGGCTCTCTTCAAGGTAAAATTGGAATGTGTTGTAGTTGAGAAAATTGTTGGGTTTGTTGTGATGTTGCTGTTGCCAGAATTTGGTGGCCATCGGAGGTAGTGGTCGCCGGCGCGTGGGCCCCACGCGCGGCCACTGTGGGTGGTGCGTGGTGTCTGGTAGAGCTGCGTTTTAATTACCGTTTTGGCTCCATAAATCCTTTAATGATTGTAGAAGCTTATACATGTAGTTTGGTGGAAATTGGAGGAAATTTCGATTGAGCATGAATTGTTGATTATTGATTTACGTGAATTCGATCGCCTATTTTCTTTCGAATTCACTTTAGAATTTATATATCAATGAATGAATATTATTGGAGAATTACAGATGGATTCGATGTGAATTAAGGAGTTGGATTTCGAAGGGGGACGTTATGAATTTCAATTTCTAATTATCATAAAGTTAATTTCCGTCCTGTAAATATATTTTTTACGAGTACTATTTGTACAGGACGAGACGAGTCTTTGTACGAGGAAAATACCGAGCAACGTCAGGATTGACCATATACTGTGAGTGGACTTTTATTTTCAAAGAATGATGCATGTGTTAAAGGAAAAGCATATCGACCTCCATTGCAGCCGATCGACCTCTATCCGAGCAGTACTCGATCCCAGCCGCTCTCACAAAGCAGCACCTCTGCCTTGCACGTCCCACCGACCACCATCCTAGCCCACGTCGCTGCTGCACCGCCTAGCCCAACGCGCTCCAGCCCCGCTCTTGCAGACCAGCCAGACTCTCTCTCTTCCAGATCGGCCAGACTCTCTCTCTTCCAGACCGGCCTCCATCTTCCTCTGCCATGTGTTTCGCTCCCAGCCCAGCACAGGCGCATCCCCACAGAGCTTTCGACCTGTCTAGCCTAGCCCAGCCCTGCACCACCGAGCCATCTCGAACTCTGCCCAACGCTCACTCACCTGCAGCCCAGAGCACCAGAGACATCCTCTGCCTTTTCCAGATCGCCCTCCGACCCCTCGTCTGAGAAGATCCCTGCACTGGCTCACCACAAACCTATAGCGCAGCCTCGCCTCGCCTCGAGCAGCCTCCCACCTCACCTAGCCGACTCAGTCCACCATTTGTAAACCCAAACGGAACAGAAACAGAAAAATAACAAAGAAGACGATCAAAGAAAAAAAAAAGAAACAGGCTTTTCGGCCCAGAGAAAAAAGAGGAGCCCCCCCGGCCCAGAAGAAAAAAAAAATAGAAGAGGAAGAGGAAGAAAAAAAAAGGGCGGGTTGACCCGGCCCAGCAAGAAAAAAAAAAGTGACCAGGCCAAAGAAAAGGACCGAGAAAAAAAAAAGCATTGCGGCCCAAAGAAAAAGGCTGGTCCGGCCCAAAAGAAAAAAAATAAAACAAACAAAGGCCCTGCGGCCCAGCAGATAAAGAAGAAGAAGAAAAAAGTGCTAATTCTCTGCCCAACAGAACCCGAAAAAAAACATCGCTATGCACGCCTGCATCAACACGCGCGTGTGCTAGGATTGTTTTATCGAAATCAAGTATGTTTTCTTTATTTTATTTTATGATTTAACAAGGCATGCTTTATACTTTATTGTTTATGCTTTTATTATATATTTTGTTATTAAGCATGTTTAATTAGATAATTTTGATTGTTTTAAGCATGCATTATTATTTATGTTTTATATAATTATATTAAGCATGATTTATAATTATGTTTAAGCATGCTTTATATTTTATTGCTTATGTTTTTATTATGCAATTGTGAGCATGTTTTGTGAATTTATTTACTCTTTATATAATTATTCCTAAGCATGTCTTTATATTATGCTATTGTTTATATTTTATTTACGCATGATATATTATTGCTATTATTATATGTAGCATATATTTTGTTGTATATTTGTGCAATTTGTGCATGTCATGTAGTTTATTTTTATATATGCTATGTTTTATTTATGATTAAATGTGTTATAGTTATTTTTGTAATACAACATATAAAATTCCATTTTGCCATGATAATGAAGATTCATGCGCATGATACACATACTTACTGTGATAAAGTATTTTCACATAGCATCGAAAAAATGTGACCATTACGAATTTTGGTCTTGAAATCTAATTCATATGTTTGGAAAATAATTTACATGGATGTCTTTATGACTGCGTAATTTATTTTCTCTCTTGTTTTATGTAGATGGCTGATCCAACTCGACCTGAGTTTGACATCTTGGACTCAGAAGGACTTGAGTACCATCGTTGGGGTTTCCGATATGGAAACTTTTGTGACAAAAGACTACACTGCCACCATTACTGATCCCAAAGATGATGAACTATCTAATAAGGTGAAAGCAGATGCCTTAATTTTTCTGAGGCGACATATTGATCCTAGCCTACGCTGGGAGTACCTCCAGTTGAAGACACCCAAAGCACTGTGGGATGCCCTTAAAGGACGTTTTGAGAACATTCACGATACTTTGCTCCCAGGATTGGCTGTTCAGTGGAATGGAATCCGCTTACTTGACTATAAAAAAGTCAATGACTTCAACAAGGACATGTTGCGCTTAAAGGCACGTCTCAATTTCTGTGGAAGGGAAATCAAAGAAGATGATATGATCTACAAGACTCTTACCACCTTTCCTAATTCAGCTTTTATACTAGCGAACCAGTATCAGTTGGATTATGACAACAAAAGAATCACAACCTTCAATAAGTTGATAAGCCTACTGCAAGTGGCTGAGAGACAAAATGAGATTTTCTTGAATAACAATGCCAGGCCCACTGGGACAAAGCAAATTCCCGAGGCTAATTATGGAAAAATGAAAGGTGGAAATAACTCCAATGAAGGGGGTTTAGACGTGCTGATCCCTACCACGTGGCAATGCACCACGTGGAAAGGGACATGGGGATCATGGAAACAAGATGCAAAAAGGAAAGAGTTGACAATGAACCATGCTATAGGTGTGGATTCATTGGGCATTGGTACAAGAACTGCCAAGCAAACAATAGAGTAGCAGCCAATTAGAAGAGGTATAGAGAGTCTAAAGAACAAGAGGCTCACTATATGGAAGAAGAAGGTCATGACCTAAACGTCAACCTTACAATTGCAGACTTCAATGGCAAAGAGGAACTTGCTAAGTCAATGGATGCTCTCAATCTTGACTGATCTGCTTTATTCATTTTATTTTCCAAAGATAGTTGTGAAGGCGTAATGCCTCATTTTTAATTAGACTATTATTTGGTCTTAAAGAATGGTTTGATGAATTAGATTTTTGAACAAAGACCTTGATTTGCTTATCGTTGGCTTATTAATAAATTTCAAATTTTATTCTGAAGCACTGAATTTATTCAAATTTATTTTCTATACACATATTTACATGGTCCGAAATTGCAATATAAAGATGTAAAGCAATACATCTAGAGGAAAAATTATTATTAGAATGAAAAGATTATCATTCTACTAAAATAAAATTACTCTAAAGAATCTGAGATATATTTAAAGTCAAACACGCTCTGTATGCACCAAGAGCTAATCGAACCTTGTTAATGTTTCAAAGCAATTTGTGCCAACGGTTATCATGTAAAAACACACCGTGAGAATAGAACTGAATACCTTGATATTACATCTAATGACTGTGGAAGGAAACACATCTTAGAGAAACTTATGAGTCAATTTAGTGGACTGTGCCTCACTACGATTCGGATCATTGAATCCTATACTGTCACCAACAATGAAATGTGGGACACTGACTCATACAGGCTTTTGCATGACCGCCTATGGCACCAAGGTCGTGACATGATGATCTCACACGGACATCCCTTCTTTCGAGTGAAAAATGGGAGAAAAATCTGCCACATTGCAAGGTGTCGGTTCTAGGATTGCTCAAATGCAGTCATTGCTTTTTGAAGTACCAGAAGCACTACCTCCCTCCCATTATGCCTCATTGACTATTTCAAAGGCACATCACTCGTTTTGCAAAGCCTGCTCTTTAGCAAAAACAGGATCGAGACCTTCCTATGCTAAAGCTACAAAACAAAACATTCCATTCTTACAAAGTATACAAAGAGATGTATGTGGACCTATCCATCCAGAATGCGGACCATTCAAGTACTTTATGGTCCTGGTGGATGCTTCGACAATCTGGTCACATGTCGTTTTATTGTCCACAAGAAATGCTGCAATACTCCTAGCACAGATTATACGTTTAAGGGCTCACCACCCTGATCACCCTATCAAGTCTACAAGGCTTGATAATGCTGGAGAATTTACATCAAAAGCATTTGATGATTATTGCATATCTATTTGGATCGATGTAGAGCATCTTGTACCCCATGTGCATACACAAAATGGTCTCGCAGATGCCACCATCAAAAGGCTACAGATGGTGGCTTCTGCGAGACCATTTTGTGTATGCACATGGGGTTATGCAATATTGCACGCAGCTTTACTTATTCGTTTCAGACCCACAGCTAGCCAACCATTATCTGCGTACTAGTTGGTAACTGGATATGAACCTGACATTTCACACTTACGCATATTTGGTTTAGCAGTATATGTGCCTATTGCGCCCCCACTGCGCACCAAAATGGGTTCTCAGAGACGATTAAGTATTTATGTTGGATACGAATCCCCAACAATTATACGCTATTTGGAAACCTTGACATGCGATCTTTTTTCCGCTAAATTAGCGGACTGTCACTTTGATGAGACAGTCTTTATGTCACAAGTATTTATGTTTGTTCTCACTCTGTCTCATTTTGATCCCCGCACTTCACAAAGTGAAAGTGAAGTGAAAAGAATAATCGATCTTCAAAATGTAGCAGATTCGATGCCTGAGTTTACTGATATCGTAAAAGTGACGAATCATATATACCAGCTGCAAATGTGCTGCAAGGTTAGAAGTCCCCAACAAGGGGCATTGCCGCAGATAGAGCACTGCAACCGCACTTAGTGGAGGTGTGGTTAAGGCCGTGGCTACCCAAGGAAGAGGGGGAGGTCACTTGTTCGATTGACACTCGCCCAAGGAAGAAGAGGGGAGTAAGGCACAAAACCAATCATAAATGTATAGAATCCCTCTCATGAGATTATCTCTGATTATAGTTATGTCCATGAATCAATACTGGAGGACGCTCCGATGATTGAAATGATTCCAGAAACAAAGAAATCTCAAAGGCTTACTAGGGTGCGTATGAGTTGATAGAAAGATCTTCCATACACATTGATGATATACTGTTGCTCAAGGAATCATAGAGCACGATGATATCGAACCACGCTCTGTTGAAAAATGTCAACAAAGAGCAGATTGGACTAAATGGATGAATCAATCCAGGTAGAATTAGATTCTCGACAAAGAGACAGGTATTTGGTCCGTAGTGCTACCCCACCAAGTGTAAAGTCTTAGGACATAAATGGACCTTTGTCAGAAAGCGTAATGAGAAGAATGAAGTCCTAAGGTACAAGGCTCGCCTTGTGGCGCAAGGTTTCTCACAACGTCCTGCAATTGACTACGAGGAGACATTCTCTCCCAAAAATGGATGTTATAACGTTCCGCTACTTAGTTAGCTTAGTAGTTTCCAAATGACTGGAAATGCAGCTCATAGATGTGGTTACTGCATATCTCCATGGGGATCTAGATTCAGAGATATATAAGAAAGTGCCTGATGGCCTTACATTACCCAAGTCAAGTGACTCTAAACCATAGAGTGCGTTTGCAACTAGGTTGAAACGCTCACTTTACGGATTAAAACAATCCAGGCGGATGTGGTATACCCGTCTAAGTGACTACTTGATTGGGAAGGGATATAAGAACGATGAATTATGCCCCTGCGTATTCATAAAGAAAACAAGTTCCGGATTGGCAATTGTAGCAGTATATGTCGATGATATGAACATAACAGGTACTCTTGATGAAATAAGAGAAACCGCGAGCTACTTGAAATCCGAATTTGAGATGAAGGATCTTGGGAAAACTCGATTCTGTCTAGGCCTTGAACTAGAACACCGAGTTTGTGGAATACTAATCCACCAGTTTGCGTATGTCCAAAAGATGCTCAGGTGATTTAACATGGACAAAGCGCATCCTGCTAGCACTCCTATGATCGGTCGAAGTTTAGATGCAAGGAAAGATCCATTTCGTCCAAAGGAAGATGACGAAGAGGTGTTGGGAGCTGAAATTCCCTACCTAAGTGCAATAGGCGCATTATTGTACTTAGCCCAATGTACTCGACCAGACATTGCATTCTCAGTGAACTTGTTAGCTAGATTTAGCTCAGCGCCAACGCAGCGTCACTGGAATGGTATCAAGAACATTTTTCGATACCTAAAAGGAACCATTGACTTGGGACTGAACTTTCCCTACAGAGAGACAAGAGGGATCGCATATGGAACTGCAATCCCTAAAGGAAATGTTGATGGCGAAAGCGCCACTCACTACACTGAAACACCAAATGACGTTTTGGTTGGTTTGCTGATATTGGGTACCTCTATGACCCACATAAAGATCGTTCCCAAAATGGTTATGTACTCACCATTGGGAACACGGCGATATCTTGGAGATCAACCAAGCAAACCCTTGTGGCTACCTTCTCGAACCACTTAGAGGTCATTGCTCTACTTGAGATGGTTCGTGAGTGTATATGGTTAAGAGCTATCATTACACATATTCGAGGGACTAGTTGTTTGAGTTCTACCACTGAAGAGCCTACTTGCATTTATGAAGATAATGCAGCTTGCATCGAACTGATGAAGCTAGGATATATCAAGGGTGATAATACAAAACACATATCACCAAAGTTTTTCTACAATCAGCAACAACAGGCCCTCCTCAAGATTCAAGTGAATCAAGTAAGATATGAGGAGAATGTGGCAGATTTGTTCACCAAACCATTGCCTAAGGCCATATTTGAGAAACATGTGAAAAGCATAGGAATGCGAAGACTTTCCAAGCTCACTTTATTAATGTAAAGATCAGGGGGAGGTGTAGACGTCAGGGGGAGTCTAACACACACATGTCATTCTCAAATGTAGATGGTGCGTTGTGCTCTTTTCCTTCGACCAAGTTTTATTTTTGTCCCACAGGGTTTTTATTGTTACTTAGCAAGGTTTTTAGTGAGGCAACAACTCATGCACCATTTCTTCTTTGACTTGGCACAAGGGGGAGTGTTAAAGGAAAAACACATTATGTGCCTTCGTCAAAGAAACAGACGAAGAGAGAATCAAGCAATTACAAATCACAGCTCAATTAGCATTTAGTATCATCAATGTAATTGATATTTCTGTTGTAATCCTATCCCTATATAAAAGGGTTATGAATGAAATGAGTAGACCAATTCTAATCCATTTTTACTTTTACAGCATGCATTTATTTATTTGTTTCTGAGATGATAATTTGTTTATCGTATTACTTTCTCGAGCATATGGTTATTTTCGGAAATGGTTTTGGATATTTGATTATTTGAAGATTATATATCGTGCGGGGTCACGTCATTGGATTATGCTTATTTCCTCTTATTTATTTTTTTTAATTTGAGTTTATCTTGGCATGTGGGACACGTCATGGGAATTCTTTTGCGAGAGTTGGGGAAGCCTTATGTATTTATGATTTTACTGTGGTTTTCGGATTTTCTTTTGCCATACTTTGGGTGACTTATCATTGCTAGCTTTGATCTTCTGCCTTTGTGGCGAGGTGATGGGATCACCGAAGCCCTCCGCCTTTGTGGCGCTGGTTACTGTCTCTGTGACAGTAATTCTGAAGCCCAGTATCCTATCGCTACACTTAGTGGCGTAAAGGTATATTACGGGAGTAATGGGAGTACTTTAGCCTGGGAGGCTATCACCTGAGCCTGGGAGGCTCACTCGTATGGCTATAATCTTCCCCTACTCACTTTACTATTTTTGACTAGCGGGGCTAATTCGATTTCTGTTTAATTATTTTCTTGAGTACTGGAGTTTTAATCTTTTCATTTAGTTTGTGACTAGCGGGGCTAGTCGGTTTTTCTTGTACAGAACTTCTTTTGTTTTGTTTTCCTTAAACATTGAATGCATCGGGAGTTTATAGAGAAATAAATGGGGAAAGTATAAAGTTCCTTTTGTTTAAAATTGTTTATTTTTGTCCACTCACGCTAACGTGTTTTTCAATACTTTTCCCCTGGGCCCTTCGGTTTCAAATGCCCAGTTTACAGAATTGCTGCTCGGCGTTTAGGAGTGAGCCATAGTGACCGCATCTGCTTCCGTCATCACATTCCATAGGTTACCTGTTTAACCTACTGTACTCTATGTTAATTTATGTTCCTAGAATTGCTCTGATTACTATGGGATTTGTGACCCAGACTTGTAATGAATTATATTTGAGGTCTATTACCTAACTTTGGTGAATTGTAGTAACTTTAATCTTGGAGTTTCTTAGACTTGAAGTATTTAATACAGTATTATTATTTTGAGTTTGAGTTGGTTGAATTATGGGAGCAGGGTGACTCTAGGAGTATGTGGTTGGATTGTTAGAAGTGAAATTTGTTTTTCCACAGGTTTTTGGGTTGTCCATTTTTAAGGGAGGTTATGCCGAAATTTTTGGTAAACCTTCTTTAAAAGTGGGTCCCGCAGGGCCACTTCGGATTTCAGGGTGGAATCCGGGGAGGGCCTTGTCACGGTGTCAATGCAAGATGAGAAGAAAGAGCTAATGGATAAGCTTCAAAGCTTATTATTCCAAGAGGAACTATTTTGGAAGCAGCGTGCTAAAATTACATGGCTGAAAGAGGGAGATAGAAATATCGGGTTCTTTCATCGGAAAACGGAAAATAGGAAGCGCAAGAATACTTTGCAAGGCTTATTTGATAAGGAGGGGAAGTGGCATGAGGATGATGTGGGTATAGAGAATGTGATTACTTCATATTTCTCTAAAATGTTCAAAGCTTCCGAGATTGATTCCGAAACTCTGAATTTGACTATTGAGACTATTACTCCTTGTGTTACACAAGAAATGAATGATCAGCTTTGTGCCACTTATACTAAGGAGGAGGTACGCTTTGCCTTGTTTCAGATGTATCCTACTAAGTCCCCTGGTCCAGATGGGATGCCGCCTCTTTTCTTCCAACATTATTGGGAGCACATTGGTGATGATATTGTTGCGGCAGTTCATAGCTTTCTTCAAACAGGACAGCTTCTGAAGCAAATCAATTTTACTCATATCTGTCTTATTCCAAAAGTAAGTAATCCAGAACATATGTCAGATTTGAGACCAATTGCACTATGTAATGTTATCTATAAGATATGTTCGAAAGTCATTGCCAACAGGCTGAAGATAATTTTACCAGCAGTGATTTCCCCGTTCCAAAGTGCTTTTGTGCCGGGCAGATTGATCACTGACAACATATTAGTGGCGAATGAGATTGCACATTTTGTACATAATAAGCGGGATGGGGATGATGGATTTTTAGCTTTGAAGCTGGATTTGAGTAAAGCCTATGATAGGATGGAATGGACTTTCCTAGAGAAGGTGATGACCCGGTTTGGCTTTGCTAGAGGTTGGATTTCTATGGTGATGCAATGCGTGAGTACAGTGCGGTACTCCTTTTTTATCAGAGGGCGGCCACGAGGATATGTTTCCCCTAGCAGGGGATTAAGACAAGGTGATCCATTGTCACCTTATCTTTTTCTTCTGGGAGCAGAAGGATTCTCAGCTTTACTCCAGAAGAGTCTAGTTGCAGGTACTCTGCCAGGCATTGCAGTTTGTGCTAATGCACCCCCGGTAAATCACTTGTTGTTTGCGGATGATAGTATGCTCTATGCTCGGGCTTCGTTGGAAGCATGTAGTGTCATTCAGGAAGTGTTGGAGACTTATGGGAGAGCTTCTGGTCAGGTGGTTAATTTTGCCAAGAGTTCGGTGGTGTTTAGCAAAAATGTACCGGTTGATATACAGGATGATATTTCTGGAGTATTGGGTGTGGAGGTGGTGGAGTCTCATGCCAAATATCTAGGTCTTCCCACTTATGTAGGGCGTAAGAAAACAGCTACTTTTCAGTATATCAAGGAGAGACTGTCAAAAAAGCTTACTTCATGGCACGGTAAATTATTGAGTGGTGCAGGAAAAGATATTTTGATTAGGGTGGTGGCTCAGGCGTTACCTAATTATGCAATGAGTGTCTTTCAACTTACTAAGAGTTTTTGTGATGATCTGGAACAACAGTGTGCACGATTTTGGTGGGGAAGCACGTTAGATAAACGGAAAATCCACTGGAAGAATTGGAATGCTCTTTGTAATCCGAAGGAAGATGGTGGGTTAGGCTTTCGAAGCCTATCCAATTTCAACTCTGCTATGCTAGCCAAACAAGCTTGGAGGATTGTGAATCACCCTTCATCGCTTGTTGCTCGGATTTATAAAGCGAGATATTTTCCGGATACTTCTTTCTGGGAGGTAACTTCTCATGCTTCTCCCTCATACTCGTGGAGAAGCATTTTCTCAACTCGAGATATGCTGAAAGATAGCTGCTACTGGCAGGTGGGCAATGGAGAGAATATTGATATCTACTCAGATAGTTGGGTAGTGGCTTTACCGCTTGGGAGACCCATACCTTCAGGATTGGCTACAGTTGAGGTTAGTAAAGTTCACGAGTTGTTAAGTGGTACTGGTGGATGGAACATTCCTTTGTTACAAGAAATTTTCACAGGGGAGGAAGCCACGGCAATTGCTGCAATTCCATTGAGTAGGAGAGCAGTCATTGATAGGCTTTGTTGGAAGCTTTCGAAGAATGGAAAGTTCTCGGTGAAGACGGCATATCGATCTGTGTTTATGAAGTCTGCAAGCTATTCTCCGTTGCAACTTCTTGTCGGCTCAGGCTTTTGGAAAAAGCTTTGGAAGGTGGTTATTCCCAATAAAGCAAAAATTCATGTTTGGAGAGTTCGCTAGGTAGCTTGGCTTCGAAGCGAGTGGTTTTGGATTTGAATATTTGTGTTTTATGTGAATCTCATACTGAAACGACGATCCACCTTTGTCGGGATTGCCCTTATACTAGGAGGGTGCTTCACACAGATGCTATGCTACAACAGGTATGCGACAATCCGAATAATATGTTTGGTGATGTCATTCGTTGGTTGAGTCAGTGTGCGAATAAATTATCGTTTGGAGAACTTTTATTCTCGTTATGGGGAATTTGGAAGGAAAGAAATGATCGGGGAATCAAAAGAGGTGTGAGGCCAGGGATGTGAGTTTGGGGATTGTCTCTAGGCTGCAGGAATTTAGGGTTCACAATTTGAAACCCTACCAACCTAAGGTTAAACGTGGAGCAGTGTGGAAAGCTCCTCCTGTGGGGGTGGTGAAGGTCAATGTTGATGGGGCATTCCATCACACTTCCAGGAAGGGTGGCTTGGGTTTTGTTTTCAGAAATGAGAATGGAATAATGCTGGGTGGTGGCGCCTGGCCCTTGAGCGGGTTGAATTCCCCAGAACATGCTGAAATTTTGGCATGCAAGGTTGCTTTAGAGTTTGCGGAGGTGCATGGTTTTGGACCTGTTATTTTAGAGACTGATGCTTTAGAGGTTCAGCGTCAACTTTCTTTGCATGACTCTGTCAATTTATCAGGGCTAGGCAGAATATATGATGACGTTGTGGCTCTCTTGGAGGCTCAGAGTGTTATCCAGGTGACTCATGTGGGTAGGAAAGGTAATGGGGTAGCACATTTGTTGGCTAACCATGCTTGTTCTATTAGACATAATGTTTTTTATTTTTCAACTCCAGAATTTTTACAAGCTGCAATTGCAGCTGACCTTTGTACTGTGTAATCTTTTCTTCCTTTAATAAATGGCTGACCTCCCTTGATTCAAAAAAAAAAAAAAATACATGGAAATATAATTGAACATTGATCAGATATCTACGAAGATTCTCCAATATTATCTCTAATACAAACTCTATTATAATTAGAGCAAGTAACCTATAGTTTGGGTCAGACACATATTTTGGATTTACTTGAACACGATCTTAATACTTGGCTATTAAGTACGAGATTACTGTATGATGATCTTGAATCCTGCACAGGAGAACATGGACTTAAAAAAGATGGAAATGAACGTTTTAATTACCTTAACATTGACTTGTTCTACCGGATCATCATAGGAGCCATCAACGGCGTGAAATTCATAGAGCCGAGGCTAGTACTCCAACCGATTTAGCAGGCAGTTGAGCCTTTACAATTTACAAATGCGCTCTAAAGGAAGTTGTACCTGGAACCCCAATTCTTATTGGCTTCCCAGCACACTTAGGTTACTATACCAACACCATCACTTTCGTTTTTGATTGTTTCTTTTGCAAGACTTTTAAGAACCCAACCTCAACTGGCGTCGCGCGTACATTATGATTATATACATAAGCAAATTTACCTAGCTACTAATCTATTAATGTTCATACCATTGATAGTACGATCAAACATGAATTGAATTATATATTTACTTATTTGATTTAACTATAAATCCATTTCCTAATTTCTCACGATTTCTGTAGGCCACGAATCGCTACGCCTCCGTGTTTGTTGGCTAAGCACGTTCTCACTTCTCATAGTCACATAGCTAGAGGACAGATATAATGCCATGTCAAAATTAGGGATTCATTGATAGATGAGGCTGGGGACTTGGTATTAATTAATTACAAATATGTTTTGCAGAGCAAATCACTATAGGAAAATTGATCTTTTACGACACACATTTTACGGCGTACATTTGACGTGTGCCATAAAAGACTGTTATTTACGACGCACATTAATTAATTACAAATATGTTTTGCAAAGCCAATATTGGAGATTGCACAAGCAAAAGGAGAAGGAGAGTTGCTCAACTGGGGGGATATACAAAAGATGAAATATACATGGAACGTGGTATATATGTGAAGTATTGCGATTGCAGCCACCAAATAGTGGAACTTTTAGGGAGGCCATTGTCGACTTCGTCTATGAGGGATATCTAATTCTAAAAGGAATGAAGGCATGTACATTACATTACATATACTAGCAAATTTTATTTCAATCTAGATTCGTGAAAATCTGTATGTACATACATTAGGATATATTTTCTTCATTTCTCATTTTCATACCTCCTGTGTGCAGTTACTTAGGAATGTGTTTGCCACACATAAGAACACGGAATACTTTCCAGATCCAGAGATGTTTGAGCCATCAAGGTTTGAAGGACAAGGCCCACCTCCTTTCTCGTATGTTCCTTCCATAATTTCTGAATTGATGTAGCTACCTCAATTTGGGGCGGTAGACGAAGTTCCCATATCAATAATTCAATATATTGAATACAACAGTTTAGAGCCCATGTGGGTAGGGCTCATCATTTGGCCCTTAGGCCCTAAACCCGCCCGGCCCGTAGGGCCGAAGTCCAACCAGGCCCTTGCATTAGGGTGGGCCGGTCCGACCCTTTTTAAAATAGGGTAGGGTATGAGCCATGAGAATGAAACCCGGCCCGGCCCGTTTGAGCCTTTAGGGCCAAGCCCAGCCCGGCCCGGCCCTTTAGGCCCGCCCAAATAAGCCCTAATATTTTTCTATTTTTTAATTATGTGTCTCATTTTTCTATAATATGAAATTTATCTCTTTCTTTGTAATTGATTTCTTAAGCTTTGTTTTCTTTAGTTTTTATTTTCTTTGTTACATAACAATTAATATTAGGAGATTTAGAGAGATAGTTAATTGAATATAACCACCTTAACTAATATTAATCAATGTAATAAGTTAATTCCTACACACACACACACAAAACATATTAAATATGATCAACTAAAAACAATGTCTTATATTACCTATATAACCATTGAGTTGTTGTAGAGAAACTGAAATTTAGAGGAAATCGTTGTGTATTCTCATTGATAATAGGGGCATCTTTATATAGAGGATTACAATGCATAGAATCTCAATCATACAAGGAAAGTAATCGTACATTGAATAGGAATCTAGATCCTTCTAATTTAACCCTATTACCACTAGGTCAAGTAACCTAGAGTTTGGGCCAAACACAAATTAGGGTTTTACTTGAACACTCCCCCTTGTGTTGTCCAAACGCAGTGCCTCTCTTGTTGCCTCATTAAAAACCTTGCCGAGTAACAAAAACCCAGTGGGACAAAAATAACCTCTGTCGAAGGGGAAAAAGAGCACAACACACCATTCACGTTTCGAGGTGAACATGTAGACATCTCCCCATGATGTCTGCGTCTCCCCCTGATGACTACGATAATGGGAGTTCAGATAATTTCTGCTAGCCAATTCTTGCCACATGTTTCTCGAATGTGGATTTGGGCAATGACTTAGTAAACAAGTCTGCCACATTATCCTCAGATCAAACCTAGTTCACTTTGGTATTTGAGGAAAGTTTGTTGCTGCTGATTATGCTTGGTGTTGTCGCTTTTGATGTGGCCTAGCTTCATTTGTTCAAAACGAACAGCATTATCCTAAATGCTCGTAGGCTCATCTTGTGGTAGACTTCAAACCACAATTTGTTCAAACATGAGTAATTATGGATCAAATCCATAAACATTCACAAACACTTCATGAAGAGCAATAATCTCTGTATGGTTCGAAGATATAGCGACTATGGTCTGTTCTATAGACCTCCAAGATATCACGGTTTTTTCCCATGGTGAACACTTAACCAGTTTGGGAGCGACCTTTGTGTGGGTCAGAGAGGTACCCAGCATCAGCAAAACCTTCCAAAACACTTGGGATGGGGATAGAGAACGCAGGCCAGCGTTGGCAGCGTTTCTGGTGTGTGATGGGTCTGAACCCATCATCTCTTTGTAGGGATATAACAAGCCCATATCAATCATACATCTCAAGTACTGAAAGATATCTTTTACACCAATCCTAATTGCGTCGCGTTGGCGCAGAGCTATATCTTAGCTAACAAGCTTACTGCAAATGAGATGTCCGGTCTTATGCATTTAGCTAAGTACAATAATGCGCCTATTGTACTAAGTAAGGCACTTCTGCCTCTAGCACATCTTCGACAACATCCTTTCGATGAAGAAGATCCTTTTTAGGATCAAGACTACGGACGATCATGGGGTTGCTTGAAGGCTTGACCTTGTCAAAATACCTAAGCATCTATCAACACGATGCTCAAGTTCCAAACTGAGGCATAATCTTGTTCTCCCAAAATCCTTAATCTCAAACTCGGATTTCAAATGTTCAGCGGTTTCCCTTAACTCTTTAAGGGCTTCTAATGAAGATCATGTCCAACATGAACCGCGATAGAATCCGAAACTTGTTATGGAAACGCGTGGGCATATCCCTTCCCAATCAAGTAGTCATTTTAGCGAGCGTTTCAACCTCTTTGTAAACGCGCTCCGTGGTCTAGAGCCACTTGACTTGGGTAAATGAAGTTCACCATGAACCTTCATGTATATTCCGTATCTAGATCCCTATAGAGATACGTAGTGACCACATTTGTAAGCTGCATGTTCAGTTATTCGGAAACTACCAAACTGACAGGGTAGTGGAGTGCAATGACATCCATTACGAGAGAATATGTCTCATCCTAGTCGATTCCAGGACGTTTTGTGAAGAGCCTTACACCATAAGGCGAGATTGTCATCTATTTTTCTCATCACGCTTTCTATCGAAGACCCATTAGTCAATAGGTTTTATGTTAGGAGGTGTTGGCATCACTAGCTCGAAAACCTTCCTCTTCGTTAGAGAATCCATCTTAACTTGGATCGCATCTTTCCATTTAGGCCAGATTTCTCTATGTTTGTATTCATTCATCAATGGAGTGTGGTTCGATATCATCGAACTCAACAAACTCACGCGCAACGAAATGCGTGATTACATCATCAATCATGATGGAGTTTATATCCCACGTTACATGTACACTAGTGTAATTTTCATAGAGCTCTATATTCTCATGAATGGGTTATGACGTTGAGGTATCCCCCAACGATAACCATAACCCAGAAGATTCTCATGAGATGGATTTTGAGTGTCGATGATCAAAGGATTGGAGTGTGCCAAAGCATCCTTCGAACCTACGGGCCTCCCACGCATCCTAGCTGGGGCCATGGCCTGTAACGCCAGAGTGCCACTCTCTTTGGCGTTGGGGCCATGCCTACCTCCGTGTAGGGTGGTGCTACGTCCTCTATAGGGACGTCTTTCCTTGCAGGCTTGTTTGCAGCATATTTGTGTGATCGAGATGAGACATAGTGGGGACAGGCCACGACAATTCCTGTCATTCCTGCTGAACATCCGTGTTCTTATTTCCCCCTAACGACGGGAAGACTGTCTCATCAAAGTGATAACCCGCAAATCTAGCAGTAATGAGATCGCCTTGCAAGGGCATTAAGTGGCGGACGATTGTTGGAGTCTCAAATCTAACGTAGTTGCCCATTCGTCTGTAAGGACCCAATATAGAGCGTTGTGGCGGTACAATTGGCACATAAATGGCTCACTCAAATATGCGTAAGTACGATACTTGTACCCAATCACTAGCTGTAACGCAGAGGTACATTGAGTGGCGGTGGGTCGTAGACGAATTAGCATAGCTGCATGCGATATTGCATCACCCCAAGCGGATATAAGGAGATTGGTGCGCATTACCAATGTCTGGACTACCATCGTAGTCATTTTCGCAAGACCATTTGGGTGTGTACATGGGAATGTAATGTCCAACATCAGTCCCATTGCAATATCCATCGAAAGTCTTTCGATGTAAACTTCCTAGCATAGTCAAATCCAATTGACTGAATAGGATGATCCGGGGAGTGAGCCCGTTGTCATATGATATGTGCTAGGAGTGTAGCATAAGTAGCATTTATAGGTGGACAATGGCACAACACGTGACCAGCGTGTTTGCGTGTCAACCAACATCATGAAATATTTAAGCGTCCGCAAGTTGGTTGAATCAATCCACAGAATCCCCATGGATTCTATATAAGGACAGAATGAGTATGTTCATTTCCTTTGCATAGGACAGTCTTAGTCCCAATTTCCTTAAGGAACAGGATTTGTAAAACGAGCGAGAGGCTTTAGAAGCAACCAATAAGTATTTTGGTTAGGCCTGAGCGTCTGAAACGCTATTTGAAGCAAGTTGGTGATTGCAGCATCACCTGGGGCGCCATCACCATGATGGACGCTATCCATGGTGTCATGGATAGGGACTGTGCCAGCCCCAGGCTGGTGGTGGACGGAGGCGGTGCCCTAGGCAGCAGGGTTGGTCACACTTAGTCTAGAAATCAACTTTTGATTCATGCTTCGTTTCGCTTGAAAGGAATGATGTCCATGTGAAGTCTTTAGTACACGGATAATCATATCATGACTAGGATGATCTATCCTGTCGTGACAAAGCCAATATGTGTCTAAATCCAATAGATCTTCTCTCGTAACTTTATTGGATTAATAGCTCGAATAGTGAAATAGAATCCACTAGAGAGACACATAAACTTCTCTAAGATGCGCCTTTGTTCGCAATCATTAGAGGTATTGCAAAGGAACTCATTTCCGTTCTCTACATGAGTTTTCGCATGGAATCCGTTGGCTATTCATACATGCAATTGGCCTTAGGAGCGTAGAGAGTTTCTGTGACAGTAATTAAGGTGCCATTTGGCAAGTGGAACTTGAGCTATTCCATGTCCTTGACTTAATACTGATGGCCCAGCCATCGTAGTCACAAAAGTCATATGCTCATAATCAAAATGGAGTCATAAAGAACTCGAAATTTTATTCATAAGCCAACGGAGTTACATCATTGTCTCTTTGACTAAACAAAATCTAATCCAAAATGATAGCTAATGCAAAACAATGGTAGTAGTCTAACTTCTTTCGGTAATTCCAAAATAAATGTGACCAGGTGAGTAGAGAGATGTCGGTGGAGCTCATGAAACCTTGTGATTCGTCTTGCAGTAACACCGATTCGATAGTTCTTACCAACCATCAATGCAGAGACGGGGAAAGTAGGGAGAGTCTTCTCAATCAACATCGCATTTGTGATCTCTTTACCACAGAATTCCATTAACGATTACTGCGAAGTGCTTCTGAGTTGTAGTCAAGAACTGACTTGAAATCACAGAAGCGGAGGCTATGCCATCTCACTTCTAGGTCAGGAAGCAGGGAGTCACGGACGTTGCCAAATCTATCTTCGAGTGAGACCTACAGTCTTCTGGGGTCTTCTTCATTCATACACTCGTACTGAAGTGAATCATCCATATGACGAGTCATTAGGATGATGGCTTTCGCCTTATTTGCCTCTAAGGCTGCTCTATTTGCTTCCAAAGCTTGAGCTTGCTCAACAATTAGCACGTTCTGGCTAGGCTTGAGAATCGTATCCAAGATTCCATAGGCCTTGAGATACTGGCGGATATCACGAACCCACCTGTGATATTCAGAGCTAGTTGTTCCCAATGGAGCAAAGTCTAATTTGCTCAGGTTACTCATCCTGAAAAAGAACAAGAAATTAAGGTTAGTTTCGGAGCGAAAAAAGGCTACCTTGAAAACAAATAAAATTTCTGAGCGTAGTCGCTTCCAAGAAATTCGATTCCAAGAGGGGTTGGATTAGATCGAAACAATGATGTTTGCGGTCGATCGCTTTATCTCAACAAACTCTAAGTTTGGAGAACTCTACAAGCTCCAAGCTTGGAGTGAGCATGAACCCCCATAGTTCGGCTTAATTTGGTCTCCCCTATGATAAAGAAGGGGGGATAGAAGAAGGGATGTTGCAAGTCCCCGAAAAAGAAGAGAAATTAAATTTAAAAACTCTAAAAAAAAACGGGAATGTTTAGTAAAAAATACCTCGAAATAGGTCACCGGAAAATTTGACAGGAAAAAGTGGTCAGAAAAAGTCGCCGGAAAAGTCGTTGACTTGAGGGCTGACGTGGCACTGATGCTAACATGGCAGTGGGTCCTTCTGCTGACGTGTAGTGGTGACATGGCAGTGCTGATGTGGCAGTGGGTCCCTGTGCTGACGTGGCTGTGGGTCCTCCTGCTGACGTGGCAGTGGACCTGTGTCAGTGGGCCTCTGCCTTGGGCTTGGTCTTGGGCTTCTTTTCCTTTCCCCTTTTTTTTTTCTTTCTTTTCTTTTCTTCTTCTCTTCTGCCGGTTCAAGACGAAGATGCTCAGGTGGCCGGTTCAAGTATTTTTAGGCCGATTTTTGAACTTTTTCTTCCGGTTCCTGAAATTTCTGATAAGTGGGCTTCTGCTATCAAAATTTGGTGGAAATTGGAGGTCTGAAGATGGTGAACTGGTGGAATATTTTCTGCGAGTTGTATGGAGCTTCCGGTGGCCGGTTCAGTGGGTTTCCGGCCAGTTCTTGGGGTGCCGCCGCCGGTTTTGGATTCCTGGAATCGAGTTCTTCAATGTGTGAGGTGGAGGCAGAAAAGGCTTCAAGGTTTTGTATTCGGATTCAAGGTTTTTGGCTTCTTGAATCAGGGTTTGGCTATTTGTTTCAGGGTTAGAGCTTCGTGCTGATAACGTGTTGTAGAGAAACTGAAATTGAGAGGAAATCGCTGTGTATTCTCATTGATAATAGGGGCATCTTTATATAGAAGATTACAATGCATAGAATCTCAATCATACAAGGAAAGTAATCGTACATTGAATAGGAATCTAGATCCTTTTAATTTAACCCTATTACCACTAGGTCAAGTAACCTAGAGTTTGGGCCAAACATAAATTAGGGTTTTACTTGAACGTGAGTCACATTTTGAGGAAAAAAAAAATAATGTAAGTTTTTTTTTTTTTATTAAACAAAATAAGGCCATTTTCTGCCATATTTGGCCTTATTCGGAAGGTCGGCCCTACCCGGCCCTTTCGGCCCTAATAGATCGAGTTTTTAGGGCGGGTAAGGGTTAACATATTTAAGCCCCAGTCCGACCCTACTCAGTCCTAAATTTTGTTGACTTTGACTAGGTCCGACCCGGCCCGACCCTAATCCCTAAAATTTAGGGTAGGGCCGGCCCTAACCCGGCCCATGATTACCCCTACATGTGGGAATACAACACTTCTCTTGTCAACTCAGTTTTGTTTTTTTTTTTTTGGGCCTTTTTTTCAAACAAAACTTAATTCGTGACTAGAAAAAAGGAAGAACAAGTAAGCTCAAACCAAACAACCGAAAGAAATACTCCGGAGGCCAAACCCGTAACCAGCTAAACAGCAAACCGACAAGGAGCTGCACAATCCAATGAGATCGAGAGATCGCGGGAGGAGACAATGACGATTCCAAGAAAAGAACACCCAAATAACTTCCGTCCAGAGACATCATGAAGAACAACAAATCTCAAATCACCTTGGCATCCGATATCTTCTTATTTATGATGCGATACTTACAGGTAAATAGTCAATATCAGCTATCATCTTGTTAATAACTCTCCGTTTTTCTTTTCTTTGTTTCGTGCTGGGAAGTTAGATTAAATTATGTTTGCTTATGTATGTATGGACAAAGCAAATGGAGATTGCAGAATCAAAACCAGAAGGAGATTGAGTTGCTGAACTGGGGTGATCGACTTGCAGAAGATGAAATTATTCATGGAGAGTGGCATTGTTGCCACCAATTTTGGGAACGTTTAGATCGGCCATTACCGACTTCGCCTATAAAGGATATTATCTGATTCCAAAAGGAATGAATTATGAAGGTAGGCACATATCGCATGAATAAGCTAGCTAGCTAGCAAGCCTCACGAATTCTTGTTAATATTTAAGCAAACTAATTGAAAAGCTGTATCTGATCATATTGCAATAGAAAGATAGAGACTTGTATATAAAACTCGTATATTCTTCATTCCTTGTGATGTTTACACTATCCTGTTTATATAGACATTACAAACTCCTACATCTACAATACAAGTGTATGGTGATCTGTGTATGAGTACAAGTACTTGAAAGATAAGTGGCTTGATATGTAGTAGTACTCGTGGTCTTTTTCTTGATATTATTTGCATCAGGATAGGCAATACCATGCTTGTGAGCAGAGTGCATAAATGCTTCAGTCTATTCTGTAATTCAGAAATGCTCTGATGGTCCACATTGTTGTTTGTATGTTTGATAGGACTGCTGGTGTGTTGTCATCTTTCTTCAGGATTGTTGTTGGTTTTCAATCCTGTATTAGGACCTAAGAAGCACCGATATGCGTACGAGTATCCAGATACGAGACAATCGGATACGTGGATACGGCAAATCTTAAATGTAATAGGATACGGGTACATGAAGGATACGTCGATTAAATATATTTATATATATATAATTAGAAAAACTAAAAAACAAAAACAAAACAAAAAACCATAAACAAAGTACTAATTTATACTCAATTGACAATTCAGAAGCCAACATATTCACCGATTGAAACGTGTATACACAAGCAATCTCCATGTATCTTTCAATACCAAGTATTTAAACTCTGGATATATATATACACACACACACACACATATATATGAAACAAACGTACCCAAAGCAAAAAACAAATATGAGAAGAAACTCCAAGCTTTAAGCAAATCGGTTGCAGAACAAACGTACCCAAATTGAAGCATTCAACTGATTGAAGAACAACTATGAGAAGAAGACCAGAAGCTGCAGAATAAATGTACCCAAAGCGAATAGAAAAAGAGAAGAGCAGCTGAGCAGAAGAAAAGAGATAAAGAGTAGGAGAAATCTAAAGAGAAGAGACGAAGAGCAGGAGAAATCGGCTAGAAATTGAAGCTCCAAACTCCAAGCTTCAAGCGAATCGAGGAAGAGAAGTCTTGAGCAGAGAAGGTTGCGACTTGCGAAGAAGAACAGAAGATTAGAGATGGAGAGCAGGAGAAATCCCTGATCTGGGTTTGTTTTTTTGTTTTTTAGGGTAAAAAGTTAGCATTACCCCCCACGTATCTGATTTATTTACATACTTACGTATCGGCATAGGATGCGGACGTATCCAAATCCATATACGCGTATCTGAGCGTATCATACCCGGATCCCAGATCGGTATGGGATACGAAGCCAATTTCAAGTATCTGTGCATCATAGATTAGGACTAATATTAGTTTTCAATCCTATAGGTTTAACATCCCCAAGTGTTGACACTGGGTACACAAGTGGTCAGTTTGGAATTGATAAGTTGAAATCTGGAATGAGGAAGGGGTTTAGTGAAGATATCAGCTATTTGGAAGTGGGATGGAATGTAATGGATATCGATGAGTTTGTGAGCCACAAAGGTAGAGACTTGGGTTTTCCAATCCTAAATTAGGATTGTAATCAGTTTCCAATCCCCTGTAGGTTTAACACAAACTACTCCTCTACTTAATTAATTAATAGGAAAATGATTTGTGGCCTCAATGAGGTATCACACCATGTCAGCTACGCACATCATCTATTTGTGAAATCATGTCATATAATTCTAGAGAAAAATGCAATCTTATTCCATCCAAAATCTAATGGCTCTAAATTATTTTGGTTTTCTTCTAAAAAAAATTATTTTGGTTTTTCTTTCTTTTCATTATACTCATGCTTAGATTTAATCATTTAAACAACAAATTTTTTTCTTCAATCAAGAATAGAAAATATTTCATGTAATTCAGTCAATAGATTTGTACATACATTCGATCAATAGATTTGCATAACACATGTATATGAATTTGAACTTTGTTGGATTCCTACAAATTTTGAAAATAAAATGTGAAAAATACATATTCATATGATTGTATATATTCTTTTGCTCATTTTTTTTTCTCTATCTGTAGTTAAGGTTTAAACGTTATATTTGAGGTTTTTTTTTTTTTTTAGTTTTTCTATTGGGACCTCCATATTTGCTCATTTGACCTCACATGCTCTTTACACATTTTATTTTCTTTTTAAAAAGTAAAATTTGCTATCTAAACCTCTTTCAAATACATAATTTTTTTTTTTTGAAAGAAAAGTTCATTGAATTAGTGATTGAAATCACTTAAGAGGGCATCCCAATTGGGAGCATACAAAGGCAAGAAATGCCTAGGTGCTAGTGCTAGGATAGAACAAACTAGAATATGTACTATATCAACCAGTTGTTCTTGTACAATAAAACTCTGCTCTGAAACTTTTCTAGAAAAACTAGCAAATTCATAAGGTAAATCCTCATCATCCTCATGATAATTACCTACAACGGAACCATTCTCATGACCTTGAAAATTGTAGACCCAACAATCAGAATTTGTGATCCGCGCATGCAGAAGATCAGCAGACCAATCAAACCTAAACTCGACCCAGCATAAAGAACACTGCTCGCCAATGCACGCAATTGTGGTACTCACAGTATGACTATACCGAGACTTTTTGTAGAATCTAGGAAGGCTCGATCCACCTGAAAATAACTGCAGCACACTCAAAGGGATAATCCAACATAACATAGAGTCTGGCAAAGGGTCACTCGGGTCCCAAATCCAAACCCATGGGAAAGTTTTACCCAACATATTGATGTGAGCCCAACACCAGCCTACTAGGAACACCCAGATTACTCTGGGGACCCAACGCAGGGCACCAAGACGCTCTGCCATCTCCGATCCCGACAGTGACCGAAACCAAATCAACCACCAAATTAAAGCCCATCCGTCACCGTGTAAGGACGCAGAAGCCAGCTTTGACCGATGTCAATGTCTCCACCTGAACCTGATCTAAAAACCCAGCAACAACAATCCCCATCGTGCCTGCATCCGACCTCTCTTCCACCAATCGCCGACTAGGATCGGCAGCACACCGATCAGCGCACCGCCGGGATCCCATAGCCTCAGACCGCCCCAGACCTGAAGCCATAGGGCAAAGAAAACCTAGCCTATTAGATCACTCACTATTGGAAGAAAATTTCGTCGAAAGATGAGCAACTTGCAGCCATGGAGGGAGAGGCTCGTGCACTTAAGCGGACGCTGGAGAGGAGGCGTATGAAGCCTCCAGAGGAGCCACCTATCAGCGGCGGCCCTAGGGTTCAACACGGAAGAGGAGCTCTCGCTCTCTCCCATCTTTTCTAAAAGCTTTGAGGGTTTCAAATACATAACTTAACCTTACTTATAAATAGAATATTTCGAGCATTAAAGATGGGTTTTAATGCTTCTATAATTATTTGTTTGCAAAAAAAAATTTAAAATAATTATTGAAAAAAAGTCATAGCTTGATAACTAATTAAAAAAATATTACCATAATTGTTTTCAAGCCTAGTTTTTCATGTTTTATGGTTATAAAAATTGAATTTGCTCATTTTATTAGTTTTATTTAACTTTATCTTATATGCCGCTTTATAGGCTTATTTGGTTTTGTTTACACAATGGCTCTCTATCCCTCGTTTCATGATCTTGTTACACTACACCAAAAACTGCATCACACGACGGCAAAAAAATGTTGTGTGATTTGGAGACTCACAGTCGTCTATCTCGATGTTGTCTGATGAAAAATTAGAAGACGGTGAATTCACCGTTGTATGATATAAAGTCAGTCGACGTATATTTCTTAACACCGTTGTCTTAGAACTCGACAGATGCCGGACTCATCCATGCACAGCAGTTCACACAACAGAATTTGCTTTTTTTCCGTTGTGGGTTGAGATTTTCATACAACGGTTTTGTAGTTTAACAGTTGTGTGATTTAAAGTAAGACAACTGTGTTCCAGTATTTTCTGTTGTATGAGCTTAAAACAAGACGACGTAACTTATTGAAATCCATTGTGTGATATATATAATTACGTTGTGTGAATACCCAAATTTTGAGTGGATATAAATTAATAGTGAACAATTGGAATACAAATTGAATGCAAACCATCAAATGATCAACATTTGTACCAAAATCATTGTGATACATCAATTCATCAAATATTGAATTTAAGGGACATTGCTAAAGCATTCATACATCTCATAGACTAAAAAGCATTTAAGTTTCCTGGTTAAGTTTTACATGATGAAAGAAAATATAGCTTGCTGCATTGCTTTGCACTCCCTAAACCCTAAACTCTACTCTCGATCTCCCAAAGACTCTTTATGTGACATTCCACCATTTAGTTCCTGACACAATTAATGCAATGAAAACAAAAGGGATAATGCCTTACTATGTACATAATATACAAGCATTTTAGAATTAAACAATTTATAATATACAAGCAAGAAAGAAACAGAGAGTGACATTCTAGCAGTAATTAAAAGTATGATGCCATAGGTATAAAATGCAAGAGAGCAATCACTTGCAACAAAGAAAAAAGTATGATGCCTATCAGAAGTGCCAATACTCTACTAATGATTTATCATATTCTGCAATTAGGAAGCAGGGTGCTGAAAGCTCCAATAAGATGGAGCATACGACTTGCATTACTTGCTTAAATCCAAAGACACATTTACCTGGGAAATTATTACTCAGACACTTATTAGAGCTGAAATAACAAAAAAGTTTGCAATTGGCCACTTCTACCTATACATGACTGTACATAGTTGAAGCACCATCGCTTTAATCCAGACTAATCATGTCTAAATAACCATTATCACCAGGACTATGAGAATCTCCATCAAAAATAGCAATTACAAAGTTTGTGCATATCTATCTATAAGTAATCACCAACTATAAAGCATACCCCCATCGGGATCTCTCTTTTCATTCCCAATCATAATGGACAAAGAACAATCTATGCAAATTACCAGATCCTTTTAAGGGAGGTGCATTGCAGATTTATTTAATGTGATTGCTGAAAAAAGGGTAAACTTTTATTATATTTGGTCATTTTTTTGGGTCCTTTTTGTCTATAAGAATTATATTACAGAGAAGCTAGATGAGATGTACAAATAACAGGAAAAACAATAGGAGAAATGGGATGATTAGAAATAAGAGTCAATTTTGTGGCAGCTTTAATGGGTGGAGGGAAAGTCTTCTACAATGGTACTAGATAGGGCAACAAGCTTATATCAACTACATGTCAGTCTGATAGTTGTCAGCTAGTATACATACTCTGCAAAACAAAAGGATTTGCGAAAGATATCTGTCCAAATAGGAGGAGTTCCATTCAAAGACTAGAGCTTCTGAAACTGCGATTTCTAAAATAGCCTAATACTCAGCAAAACTTGAAAATATTTCATAAAAACAATACAGTAGTAAGAACTACCCTACTCAGCTATGTCTTTTCCCCTTATATCAGTTATTTCTGACTGACTAATGTTTTAATGTGACCACTATACCTTATTTTCTTTTTAGGTTTTCTTAGTCCAAAGTTTTGAATAAATTTCATCTTCTGATAGAAAAATAAATATTAAGAAACAGATACAGTAGTTGAACATTACATGGCATTGAAGCACAACCAACAACAAAACTTCTGCAGTCAACACAAAAATGAGATAACTGATGCCTTACACAGTTCTGCATTTTACCTTCAAAATTTGGAGTACACGGGAAACGCTTTGCTTCATTAGCCGTTGCCTCATTTCTTTGCAGTACATCAGCCCAACAGTTTCAACATATATCTCAACATCGATCCTCACACTCTTCAATTTCAAGGCACGACAAACTAGACTGTTGTTCAGCAAGTTTGTCAGCGAAAAAGTTGCTATTCTCCACTAGAACATTCTTGTGAACACTCAACTTCACACAAAAATCCCTGCTTCCCAAGTAAAATTACCTTCATATCACTAGTTCTAGGCTCACCAAACTCAATTGCCACCTTCCTCGACAAATTTTCAACTTTAGGCCTCGGAACTCTCTTTGCAACCAAAGGAGCACCGAGGGCAGGTGCCTCTGGCGCCTCCGGACCAAGAGTCCTTTCACCATCAGAAACAGATCTAGATGGCCTGAAAGTTGGCTTCTTTTCATTCAGTATAGTTTGTTTTTTGTGAGCTGTTGTCTTGGGTGGTGGAGGTGGTGGTGGTGATGAGGACTTGTGTTTGTGTAGAGAGTTATGAGCCTTAAGGGTCTTTTGAAACGCAACAGGAGAAGGACAACACCAAAAACCTTCTGGGGTTACGGCAATCGGAACATTTCTAATCTTGGTTTGGCCTTGTTCTACCTTTGTAAGTCTAATTTCAGCCATGTTTCACAACAATTTATAGCAATCACTACTAGCACATTGATATAGTCATCTCAAGCTCACACAACACAATTTTGAAAAATTAGGGCCTCTTCTTTGGCACAACTCTTCTTTCCTATCCAAAACAGTCTAATCAGTAACCACCATGAAAACTCATAAGCATGAAAAGCATAAAAGGTGTGATCTTGAAGCTGATCCTAAGAAACCCAACTTGAGAAATCACTAACCCACCACAGAAATTGCATAACAATAAACAAACCCAGCTCCCAATTTCTCTAAAAACATGAAAAGATGAAATCTTTACAAGCAGAATAGCAGAAAGATATGAATTTGAGACTCACCAAGAACTGGGTAATCTGAAAGCTCTCTAAAAATTGAACTCTAATCTCTTAATCTTTAAAGCCCACGAGTGCCCCTAAAATGATTGAATGGGAGCTCACGCTGTCAAGTATCGAGGGAACCAACTGAACAGAGACTTGAAATGAGGAATAATTACTACTAGTGGCCAGAGAGTTGGAGAGCAAATCGGCGGTGAGGGATCGAATCTCGGAGGAGAGGCGGGGGATGTCATTAGACAGAGGAAGAAATTTGTAGGTGTCGTAATAAAAAGTAAGAAAAGCCCTAGTCATGGGCACCAGACCCTCCGTGGAAGAAGCCATTGGCAATAGGAACCGCCTTTATCTCGTTGGGTTTGTTTCGTTTCAGGTCGTCGTCAGCAAGGAGAAAAGGAGAGGAGTTACTATGGAATAACTGATTTTGAAAGGGAATAAACCGAAATCAGCAAATTTGTTGGAGATAGGGACCTTACCAGATTGAGAAGCCTTGAACTGATTTAGATCTTTAGACATAGAGAGAGAGAGAGAGAGAGAGGAGGGTAACGAAAAGCGGAGCTTCAATTATCCATTAGGTAGACGGAGTTGAAGGCAGGTTTGGAGAAGTGAAGAGCGAGCACAAATTCCAACCCCAATTTCCCGCAGAGAGAGCTCTCAAAACACTGTTGAAGCGAGCCCTCTGCCTATCCCGAAACGCCACCGCCGCTATTGCTCATTGCCATCGTCTTCCCATCTCACCCCATTGGACAGCTTGAGAATCAAGGCCATCGTAGTCGGCTCCCTGTAAAGGTGGAGGATTTAGGGATTTAGAGGGTTGAAATTAAGTGTGGAATTGAAACTGGGGAGAGAGGGCCAAGAGGGGTTTCACGAGACAGAGAGCTTTCGCGGAGGACTAAAAGATTCACGAGAGAGATCGAGGTTTCATGAGAGAGAAAGAGAGGCGTTTCGGGGAGGCTATTCGAGAGAGAGGGTTGAGAGTCTTTGCATGTTGTGCTAAGTTTTGTTTTCCTTCTCTCTTTGTTTTCTTTGCACCACAATGTGGCATGGCAATTAAACCTAGAATAAAATTGTCAAAGTTACTCACACAATAGAAACCTCACCCAACTATCGTCTGAGTGTCGCACTAAAAATCAAAATGTGAAACCAAGGAGGGAAACATGGCGCCTACAGCATTTTAGCTCAAAATGTTGCCACCCAGTTCCAAGTTCACACAACAGAAAATCTTAATTCTGTTTTCTAATTTCTACAACTTGCACTAAGCCTATCTAGGGGAAGACATTCAAGCAAGCTTCCTCAAACTTTGGTGCTCAGTTTTTCAATCATACAACGGAAATAGTGAAATCCGTTGTACCTGGTACCCGAAATTTCAGTGTTTCAAGAGGCAACCAAGACTCCAAAGTGGAGGGAAATATTTTTTAAGACTCAGACGACGGACAATACTTAATTCTGTTGTGCAATGTAGTTCTGATAAAAAATTTATCACGTTATTGACATTCACACAACAGAACATCACTAATACCGTAGTACAATCGAGTTTACTAACACACAACGGATGATTTCTATTTCGTTGTGTGATTAGTGTTGTGTGATGCAGTTTTTGGTGTAGTGTTATACTAATGAGAAGAACATTTATCTAATATTTATCTATTGCATCATAGTTTTGTCCTTGTATAATTCACCAAGTAATTTTAAATGCATTTTCTTTTGAATCTTTTTAATCTTCAAAAGCTTTCATAAAAAATAAAATCATAAATGAGATTTGAAAATGGAAATGAATAATAAAATTAGTATAAAGCTTTGGAGAGAGAACAAAAATGTATATTTTTTCTTTGTTTTAGGGAATCGATATTTGAGAAAAAATCGTTGTGTATTCTCATTGATAATATCATACATTGAATAGGAATCTAGATCCTTCTAATTTAACCATATTACCACTAGGTCAAGTAACCTATAGTTTGGGCCAGACACCCAAATAGGGATTTACTAGAACACTCCCCCTTGTGTCGCCCAAAAGCGGTGCTTCTCTAATTGCCTCTCTAAAAACCTTGCTGAGTAACAAAAACCCAGTTGGACAAAAATAACCTCGGTCGAAGGGGAAAAAGAGTACAACACATCCTTTACGTTTTAAGACCATACATGTAGATAGGCCTCATCATTTAGCCAAGAGGTGGCAAACGGGCCCGGCACAGCCCAAGCCCGTTAGTGGCCCGGCACGACCCGAGCACGTTAGAATAACGGGTCGGGCTGGGCCTAAGAATATTGGCCCCTTGGCCCGGCACGGCCCGAGCACGACATATTGTGGGTCGGCCCGTTACAAACACAAAATTTCATTTTTTAAAAAAAAAATTAAAAAACTATAATGATGAGATTTGAATATGAGACATTTTTATTTAAAATCTCATGACAATTCCACCAATACTTTCTTTTATATTGTCAAAATAATGAAACAAAACATTATATCCTTGTTTTGACATAAGTATTTTTTCTAATATTTATTAATAAAGAATAATCTCATAATAATACAACTATAGGTACTAAATCTTCATTATATTAATAAAGATTAATCTCACAATAATATACTAAAAATAATATATTTTGAGTTTTTTTTTTCTTCTTTCTTTCTTATAGTGAAATATAAAAAATTATTAGAAATCTAATCTTAAAAAGCTAAGATTAAGAAAAACGTTGTATAACTTAATTTGTTGTATAACTTAATTTATTTTAATTTCTAAATAGTTAAATAAAATTAATTTCTATTTGTTCAAATTAAGATTTTAAAATCGTGCTTTATAGTGGGTAGGCACGAGCACGGCCCGTTATTGACCCGGCATGAGCACGGCCCGGCACGATATGGGCTCTGGCCGGGCTTAATGTTTAAGTAAATGGGCCGGCACGAGCCCGGCACGATAATAAATGGGCCGGCCCAAGCATGGCACGAAGCACGACTAGGCCCGTTTGCCACCTCTAATTTAGCCCTTTGACCCTAAGCCCGCCCTAAACCCGCCCAGCCCTTACATTAGGGCGGGCCGGCCCTACCCTTTCTCAAATAGGGTAAGGTAAGGGTCATGCAAGTGAAGCCCGGCCCAATTGAGCCCGTAAGGGCCAAGCCCTACCCGGCCCTACCCTAAAATTTATATTTTATTTTTATTATTTTCTATTACATAGGCTTTGTTTTCTTTAACTATTATTTTCCTTGTTACACAACAATTAATATTGATAGATTTAGAGAGATAGTTAATTGAATATAACCACCTTAACTAAATTAATAAATGTTATAAGTTAATTTCTATATGTGTGTGTGTGTGTGTGTGTGTGTGTGTATATATGTATTAAATATGATCAACAAAAAACAATGAGTCTTGTATTACCTATATAATCATTTAGCCACATTTTGAGGAAAAAATACAATGTATTTTTTTTTTTTTTTTGGTTATACAAAATAAGGCCCAATTTGGCCCTATTCGGAAGGCCGGCCCTAACAAATAGGGCTTTTCGGGCAGGTAAGGGTTAGAATTATTAAGCCCCGGCCCGACCCCAAATTTTGTTGAGTTTGACTAGGCCCGACCCTAAGCCCTAAAATTTAGGGTAGGGTCGGCCCTAGCCCAGCCCATGATGACCCCTACATGTAGACACCGCCCCTGATGTCTGCATCTCCCCCTGATGACTATGTTCATTGGAGTTCGGATAACTTCCGCAAACGATGCTACCAACATGTTTCTCGAAAGTGGAATTTAGGCAATGACTTAGTAAGCAAGTCTGTTATACTGTCCTCAGATTGAACCTAGTTCACTTTGATATTGAGGAGAGTCTGTTGTTGCTAATTATCCTTGGTGTTGTCGCTTTTGATGTAGCCTTTGCTTCATTTGTTCAAACCAAGTAGCATTATCCTAAATGCTCATAGGCTCATCTGTGGTAGACTTCAAACCACAATTGTTCGAACATGCGTAACTATGGATCCAATCCATATACATTCACGAATCATTTCGTGAAGAGAAATAATCTCTGCATGGTTCAAAGATATAGCGACTAAGGTCTGTTCTGTAGACCTCCAACATATCACGGTCTTTTCCCATGGTGACCACTTAATCAGATTGGGAATGACCTTTGTGTTGGTCATAGAGATACCCAATGTCAGCAAAACCTTCCAAAACACTTATGTAGTTTTGGTGTGGGGATAGAGAACGCAGGCTAGCGTTGGCGACGTTCCTGGTGTGTGATGAGTCTGAATTCATCATCTTTCTGTAGGGATAGAACGAGCCCATATCAATCGTACATCTCAAGTACGAAAAGATATCTTTTACACCAATCCAATGGCGTCGCGTTGGCGCAGAGCTATATCTTAGCTAACAAGTTCACTGCAAATGAGATGTCCGGTCTTGTGCATTGAGATAAGTACAATAATGCACCTATTGTATTTAAGTAAGGCACTTCTGCCTCTAGCACATCTTCATCATTATCCTTCAGACGAAGAAGATCCTTTTCAAGATCAAGACTAAGGACGATCATGGGGGTGCTTGAAGGTTTGACCTTGTCAAAATGCCTAAGCATCTATCAACAAGATGCTCAAGTTCCAAACCGAGGCATAATTGTGTTCTCCCAAAATCCTTCATCTCAAACTCGGATTTGAAGTGTTCAGCGGTTTCCCTTAACTCTTTAAGGGCTTCTAATGAAGTTCATGTCCAACATGAACCGCAATAGAATCCGAAAACTTATTATGGAAATGCGTGGGCATATCCCTTCCCAATCAAGTAGTCATCTTAGTGAGCATTTCAACCTTATTGCAAACGCGCTCCGTGGTCTAGAGTCACTTGACTTGGGTAAATGAAGTTCAGCATGAACCTTCATATATATTCCATATCTAGATCCCCATAGAGATACGTAGTGACCACATTTGTAAGTTGCATAATCAGTTATTCGGAAACTACCAAACTAACAGGGTAGTGGAGTGCAATGACATCCATTACGAGAGAATATGTCTCATCGTAGTCGATTCCAGGGATTTTTGTGAGAAGCCTTGCGCCAAAAGGCGAGATTGCAATCTCTTTTTCTCATCACGCTTTCTAACGAAAACCCATTAGTCAACAGGTTTTATGTTAGGAGGTGTTGGCATCACTAGCTCAAAAACCTTCCTCTTCGTTAGAGAATCCATCTTAACCTGGATCACATCTTTCCATTTAGGCCAAATCTCTCTACGTTGGCATTCATTCATCAATGGAGCATGGTTTGATGTCATCGGACTCAACAAACTCATGCGCATGCCCAACTACATCATCATTATGATGGAGTTTCCATCCCACGTCTCTTGTATACTAGTGTAATTTTCATAGAGCTCTATATTCTCAGGAATAGGTTATGACGTTGAGGCCTCCCCCAACGATAACCATAACCCAGAAGATTCTCATGAGACGGATTTTGAGTCTTGATGATCAAGGATTGGAATGTGCCAAAGTATCCTTCGAACCCACGGGCCACCCACGCATCCTAGCTGGGGCCATGGCCTATAACGCTAGAGTGCCACTCTCTTTGGCGTTGGCGCCATCACGTAGGGACGTCCTTCCTTGCAGGCTGGTTTGCAGCATATTTGTATGATCTCATCACTTTAACGGGATTGAGATGAGACATAGTGGGGACAGACCACGATAATTCATGTCATTCCTGTTGAACATTCGTGTTCTTATCTCCCCCTAACGAAGGGAAGACTGTCTCATCAAAGTGACATCGCAAATTTAGCGGTAAGGAGATCGTCATGCAAGGGCATTAAGTAGCGAACGATTGTTAGAGTCATAAATCCAATGTAGTTGCCCTTACATCTGTAAGGACCTGTCATAAAACGTTGCGGCGACGCAATTGGCACATAAGTGGCACATTCAAATATGTGTAAGTACGATACTTGTACCCTAGTCACTAGCTGTAACGCAAAGGTAGATTGAGTGGCGGTAGGTCGTAGACGAATGAGCATAGCTACATGTGATATTGAATCACCCCAAGCGGATGTAAGGAGATTGGTGCATTACCAATGTCTAGACTACCACCGTAGTCATTTTCACGAGACCATTTTGGTGTGTTCATGGGAATATGATGTCCAACAGGAGTCCCAATGCAATAACCATCGAAAGTCTTCGATGTAATCTCTCTTGCAATGTCAAATCCAATTGACTGAATAGGATGATCCAGGGAGTGAGCCCGTTGTCATATGGTATGTGCTAAGAGTGTAGCATAAGCAGCATTACAAGTGGACAATGGCACAACACATGACCAGTGCAAGTCAACCAACATCATGAGATATTTAAATGTCCGCAAGTTAGTTGAACTAGTCCACAGAATCCCCACCGATTCTATGTGAGAACAAAATGAGTATTTTCATATCCTTTGCATAGGACGGTCTCAGTCCTAATTTCCCTAAGGAACGAGCGAGAGGCTTTGAAAGCAACCAATGAGAATTTTGGTTAAGCCTGAGCGTCTGAAACGCTACTTGAAGCAAGTTGGTGATTGCAACATCACCTGTGGCACCATCACCATGATGGACGCCATCCACATGGATAGGGACTACACCAGACCTAGGCTGGTGGTGGACTGAGGCAATACCCTAGGCAGCAGCGTTAGTCACACTTAGTCCAGAATCAACCTTTGATTCATGCTTCATTTTTCTCGAGAGAATGGATGTCCGTGTGAAGTCTTTTGTAGACGGGTCATTATATCATGACCAGGATGACCTATCATGTTGTGACAAAGCCAATATGTGTCTAAAACTAAGAGATCTTCTCTCATAACTTTTATTGGACTAATAGCTCAAATAGAGATATAGAGTCCACTAGAGAGACACATAAACTTCTCTAAGATTCGCCTTTGCTTGCAATCATTAGAGGTATTGCAAAGGAACTCATTTATGTTCTCTACATGCGTTTTCGCATGAAATAGTTGACAATTCATAGGTGCGATTTGCCCTAGGAGCGTAGAGAGTTTTTGCGACAGTAATCAAGGTGCCATTTGGCAGGGGGAACTTGGGCTATTCCATGTCCTTGAATTAATATTGATGACCCAGCCATCGTAGTCACAAAAGTAATATGCTTAAATCAAAAATGAGTCATCATGAGAAGAACTCGAAATTTTATTCATAAGCCAACGGAGTTACATCATTGTCACTTTGACCAAAGAAAATCTAATCCAAAATGCTAGCTAATCCAAAACAATGGTAGTTGTCTAACTTCTTCCGGTAATTCCAAAATAAATGTGACCATGTGAGTAGAGATATCGATGGAGCAAAGCTCGCTTAAGTACTACTAATCTCAGAAGCTTCTAAACATCACACTTACTTTGGGTGAGCCTACTTTATAGAAAGACTAAACCATTGGCATCTACTACAAAAATATATAGCAATTGCCTATTACATCTCTTGGAAAAATAAAGACTTAAACAAAATTGGCGATCTATTGATCCCAGCAAGATTTGTAGTCTTCAACCCTTCACTCTAGATCATCTTCTTGATCTTCTTGTTCCATATAGTGAGCTTCTCTTGCTTCACAATATGCTTTGTAGGCGGTGACAATTTCTTCACGAGCTCTATAAATGTGTGCCCAATGATCAGACACTCCACATCGAGAACATACATCTCTTTGCTCAAACTCCATTGATTGAGGTGCTTTGAAAGCGTCATTTAGATGGCTCTTAGTGTTGGTGGCGCCACCAACATGGCCAGAGGCATTCCCTCCCTTCTCTTTCGACGTTAACCTCTTCGGTTCCATGTTCGCCTATGTTGGCGATTACCTTCCCAAGTAGAGCGATTATATGGACCAGAACGTCCAGAAGTATCCCTAAGATTAGGGTTTCACTCTTGTCGCCCTCTCTTAGGGCGCGACTATAATTTAATTCCAGAATATACTCTGTTTCCACGGATCTTGAATTATAGGTCTTCACAAGGATATTGTCATGCTTTTCAGCGACATTCATAGCTCCAATGAGCTCATGAAACCTTGTGATTCATCTTGTAGTAACATCAATTCGATAGTTCTTAGCAACCATCAATGCAGAGATGGGGAAGGTAGAGAGAGTCTTCTCAATCAACATCGCATTTGTGATCTCTTTACCACAGAATTCCATTAATGATTTAATGCGAAGTGCTTCCGAGTTGTAGTCAATAACTGACTTCAAATCACAGAAGTGGAGGTTATGCCATCTCACTTCTAGGTTGGGAAGTAAGGAGTCACGGACGTTGCCAAATCTTTCTTCGAGTGAGACCCACAACCTTTGGGGTCTTCTTCATTCATACACTCGTACTGGAGTGAATCATCCATATGACGAGTCATTAGAATGATGGCTTTCGCCTTATTTGCCTCTAAGGCTGCTCTATTTGCTTCCAAAGCTTGAGTTTGCTCAACAGTTAGCACGTCCTAGCTAGGCTCGAGAATCATATCTAGGATTCCATCGGCCTTGAGATGCTGGCGGACATCACAAACCCACTGTGATATCCAGAGCCAGTTGTTCCCAATGGAGCAAAGTCCAATTTGTTCAGGTTACTCATCCTGAAAGAGAACAAGAAATTACCGTTAGTTTCGGAGCGTAAAAGGCTACCACGAAAACATATAAAATTTCTTAGCGTAGTAGCTCCCAAGAAATTATGAATTTCTAAGCGTAATCGCTTCCAAGAAATTAAATTCCAAGAGGTATTGGATTAGATCGAAACAATGGCGTAAGTGGTCGATCATAAATTCTCTACAAACTCTAAGTTTGGAGATCTCAACAAGCTCTAAGCTTGGAGTGAGCACGAACCCCCACAGTTCGGCTTAATTTGTCTCCCCTATGATGAAGAAAGGGGGGTAGAAGAAGGGAGGTTGCAAGTCCCCGATAAAAAACAGAGAAATTGAATTTAAAAACTCTAAAAAAACGGGAACTTTAAAAAAAAAAACCTCAAAATTGGTCGCCGGAAAATTTGACAGGAAAAAGTGGCCAGAATGTGGCCGGAAAATTCGCTTGAAATCTGGCCGGATGTCGCCAGAAAAGTCACCGGCAGTGGCTAACCTGAGAGTTAACCGGAGGTTGACCTCAGCTGGGTTGGGCTGCTCCCTTTTTTTTTTTTTCTAGGCTTGTTCTTCTCTAGGCCAATCTGCTTTTGTCTTCTTTTCTAGGCCCAGTCTATTGTTGGGCCTGACGGATGCTGGGCTAGACTTGGTCTCTGGGTTGCGTCAGTTTGGGCTGACTCCAACTCCTTTTTTTTCTTTCTTCTTTTCCTTCTGCCAGATGTTCAATCTTCCGGTTCAGTAACTTTTAGGCAGGTTTTTTGCGTTTTTCTTCCGGTTCCTGAATTCTTAGATCAAGAGGCTTCTGGTAGCAAAATTTGGTGGAAATTGGAGGTTCGGAAGAAGGTGAACCGGTGGAATATTTGCTGCGGGTTGTATGGAGCTTCCAGTAGTCGGTTCAGTAGCTTTCCGTCCGGTTCTTAGGGTGGTGCCACCGGTTCTGGACTCCTGGGATCGAGTTCTTCAAGGTGTGAGGTGGAGGCAGAAAAGGCTTCAAGGTTTTGTATTCGGATTCAAGGTTTTTAGCTTCTTGAATCAGGGTTTGGCTATTTGTTTTAGGGTTAGGGCTTCGTGCTGATAACGTGTTTTAGGGAATCGATATTTGAGTAAAAATCGTTGTATATTCTCATTGATAATAGGGGTCTCTTTATATAGAGGATTACAATGCATAGAATCCGAATCATATAAGGAAATGCAATCATACATTGAATAGGAATCTAGATCCTTCTAATTTAACTCTATTACCACTAGGTCAAGTAACCTAGAGTTTGGGTCAGACACACAAATAGGGATTTACTATAACATTCTTAGTATTTTGTTGTCTGTAACAGTCTTTTCATATAAGGATATATAGGTCATTTAATAATTAAAAACTAAGGGAGGTCTAGTAAGTAGATTAGGAGGTCCCAATAGAAACTCTTTTTTCCCCCTTTATTGTTAGATTGTAGATAATAATTAATGGCTACTACTAACATGGAATATTTTCTTAATTACCTCTTAATTTGGACATACGTATTTCCCAAATTCAATTTATTAATGCTATTTTTTGGATGAAATTAATCAATATTTAAAAATAAAAGTTAATGCATATTTCTCAATACTAATCAACATATTAATGCTATTTGGAAATAAGAAAAATTATAGGAAAGATTTTAATTAAATGAAAAAAAATATATTGGTCAAAGAATTTGCAGACATATCTCTTAAATTAATACATAACTAATAGCTGACATTTTTGTTTCGTTACTTAATTAAATTCATTAATGTCATTGATTCATTCCCTAACATTTAAAAACAAATTGTTTGTTTTAGACTTGTTTTCCAGCGAGCGTCACTTTTTTTTTTTTAAAGGGGTTTGGAACCCAGCCTAACTGGGAGGTTCAGGCCCACTCCCGGTTCCATTTATTAAATTAATAGTAGAATTTTGCATCGGGGGGGGGGACATAAAACCTGAACCCCGAGCTACAGTAGAACAGTTGCAATAATCCTCATAGAGAACATCTTGAATGATTGCAGGTGTCTCATCTAACCATATGTAATTACATAATGGATGTATGTATTTCCCAACTAACGGAATTGATCAATATGTCAACAAATTTAGAAATCAGTCTTAGGAGTACAGACATGTTCGTATCCTAATATAGGATTGCAGTAGAACTTGAATCCTAATTGAAATTGCAGATCTTTGATGACGTTATGATTTATTCAATTTGACAAACCATCCAAAGTAAAATCATCACACATAACACAAGATCTGTTTAGGCAGTAAAACCCTCTAAAGAGGTAAACAACTGCGGGCACTATGCCGGTGAACAATCCACTATATGAATATGAAAGTACATAAAGATCTTACACAACTCATCTACTAGAACCAATCTAGTGGGCAGCGGTGTCTCCTCGTCTTTGCTACTTCCAAATCAGCAACCTTGTTCTCCTTTATCAATCTTGAGATGGCACAACTCTCACCTCGGTTGTCAATCACCTCAAGGCACAAATCATGCATGAACTACCAACACACATGAAGCATAAAACCAGAAAACTTTTTTGACAGAAAAAGCTTGGGATTTGATAACCCTTCAAAAGCTAAACAAGGAACAGCTTATGAAGGATTCTTACATGAAACTTTAGCTCAATTCTTTCTGAAGATAAAGGCAGAAAACTCTCAAGAAGGCAACGTCCAAATATTCTGATATGTTCCACACCTTGAACAACCCTAAGAGAAACATATATATGGGAGAGGACGAGCTAGGGTTTCTGATATACATGGGCTTCATGACTTCCTTTAAAATGCTTTCTGAAGATAAAGGCAGAAAACTCTCAAGAAGGCAACGTCCAAATATTCTTATATGTTCCACAACTTGAACAACCCTAAGAGAAACATATATATAGGAGAGGACGAGCTAGGGTTTCTGATATACATGGGCTTCATGACTTCCTTTAAAAAGCATGGATTAAAATAGAATCATTATTTAGAAAAGCCCATAAACCAATTTAAGAAAGTTTGAATGCTTTTGATTAAACCATCTTAAACAACGCAGATCAGTACAATAGGATTGCAAAGAGGATCGCATCCTATAATAGGATTCAAAGGCAAGTTCAGTCCTAACCACTTTACAAGCATGCACATGTATGCAAGACATACCTGATTGATGAGAGTTGTGCATGAAGCTTGAAGCATTCCATTCTTCTAAGGATCCAAGAGTAGAAAGTTATTACATGAAAACATGACTCTTGGTTGTTGTGCTTAGGAAATGCCAATCAATTAAACATTGCACTAACAATCTCCCCCTTTAGCATTTCCTAGGCAAAACAACATATACATTTAATCATACACAATAGTTGATCTTATACTACCATGACCCAAGAAATATGAACTTCCAAGTTGTACTCTGCACAGAAGAAACATAACTCCCGTGAAGAACATGTATGGTTGAAGTGGTGTAAGCATAAGCATATGAAACATTAACATTAAACTTCCAATCTGTCCCCCTTTTTTCCTGGAAAGGACAAAGGGACCAAAGCATATTGTGCATAAGAGTTCACTCCCCCTAAATTCAATACTCATTATTGGTAGCAGCGGAAACAAACATTAATGAGGGGGCTAGGAATAAAATGTCAAACTGATCCTGCAATAGAATTGAACCTTCAAAGTTCAAACACTCTTGAATATCAGTATGTTATGACAACTTTCAAAAGATCAAGAAGAATAGGGTATATGTTTGAACCAAGGTAACCTGCACTTTGTAGCAGACACAATTAAGAAGAACCAAGTAGAGATGATGCATGAGACAGACCATTACCACACACAGAGCAATCAAGCAGAGCTTTTCCAAGATAACATCAACATGAACACTTCTCAAGAGCATCAACCAGCAGATTTGAAAGAGAGCAGGTCTCAGTAACGAAACACTATTTATTTCAAAACCAAATTGAGTTAGGTACTAAAAGTGCAATGCTGAAAAGTGAACCCAGATCATCAGAGGCTTTAGAGAAAGTATCACGAAGAGGCACAATATACATATAAATGGAGACATGATCTATGAGGGCTCATTGAGCGTTGAGCAACGGATATACTTTTTTTTTTTTTTTGCGACCCCCTGCTTTCCTTTTTATTTTTTTATATTTTAACAGAAAGATCATGAGTCAAACCATCCCCGTTTCGACCTGAAACACACTAGCTTTACAAGGCAGGTGTCCCATCTACATTTGGAGATAGCCTGACTTTCCTAGACCACCACCGTTTCGACCTGAAACACTCTAGCTTTACAAGGCAGGTGTCCCATCTACATTTGGTGGTAGACTGGATGTCTCCTTGAAGAACAACTTGTGCCATTACAAGAGTGATAACTCGGTCTGCATACCCCACTCAACTTCTTAGGTGTGCAAGTGCAAGAGACAAAGCAAGGCTTTAGTTGCCGTAAACACAAGAAGGGAGGGAAAAGAATAGGGTTTAATTCTGGACCTTTAAACACTCAAAAAGTAAGAACAAATCACTACAGGAGAAGGCCAAGTGATGTAACTAAATCTCAGTTCATGAGTTGCTCTTGAGGTGATAATGTACTACAATGCACATGTTAGGATTGCAACAGAACACGCATCCTAAACAAGGATTGAAATAAACCTGGAATCCTAAATGCAGAAAATGCAATAAATATGTAGATAATCAAGTAACTCGAAACTAAATGAGGACAACAATAATCAAATCTATACTACATGCAAACACACAGCTGCTACAAGCACAAGTTAAAAACTGGGAACCAACTTAGATCACAAATTCTAATGAATCGCTTGAGATTGTCAATACATACTTAATCCAAGGGCATTGAAAGTTGGCATTCATTTAACATGAACTCAAGTGCAAGAGAACTTCTTTCAGCACCATTGAAAACACCACATGATATGTTCATATAATTAACCTTACCTGTCAACTTACCACATGATAGATCGGATGAATTTGATTCACAGATTTAGGAACACCATTGTGAAATTTTCCAAGGCATTGAGTTGTTGATGCCAAAGTTCCAGACCAATTTTTTTGTTTTAAACTTCGGCAACCTAGTTTTTCTATGGAAATTGAGCATCCAAACATTTCTCCATTAATCCTGCAACTCAACACTATCAAACAAAAATACACGTGAGGCATGGTATGGTATGATATAAAATCAAAGCATGCACTTCAGTTTTTTCCTTCTTCTTTTTTTAATAAAGACTAAACAAAAACAAACCTAAAAAGAAACAGAACATCTTGTAGAAAATTAACACAAGCTACTAAGATCGTAGGATTGAAAAGCATATTCAATCCTAACAAACCATAACATACTAGCAATAAGAAAACTTAATGTAAACAGAAAGACACTACTCCCCCTATATATGTGCTTATGATGAAAAATAAAGTTATTGGCCTTCAAGCATATATTTTTCACAAGCACACATTGGAAGAGTTCACTTACCTATATGTGGAAGCTTAGAGAGATGAGGTTCTTTTTGTATCCAGACTTGCTTCATCTTGGGCACAGGTGAGAATGGAACCGAAACAAGTCTTGCTATCTTATTTACTTCTTTCAAAAGAGATTCCATCTTTTCTTGAAGATATTCTTTCTTTTTGTTCATGAGTGGCTTCTCGTCATTCGAAGAATTCTTTCTTAGTTGATTGCACCTCGGTCTTATATGTCCTCTCTTTCCACAATGATGACATACAGGTACAAAATTTCTTGGCTTATCATTCGGCTTGGGTGGAATTGGGAGAGAAGCTTGAGAACTGGATTGCATAGTGGCCTTTACAAACTTCACAGGTTCAACTTTTGATGTGGATTCACCCGTGTATCCCAACCCACTCTTGTCACTAGCTTTCTTTCCACTGGTTAGAAGATTATCCAACTTTTTGCCACTTGAGAGGATACAGCCAGCCTTAATCTTCACCTGCTCTAGCTCACATACTAAGCATGCCTTCTCATTTTTCAAAACTTCCACCTGATCACACCTTTCTTGAAATTTTTGCTGAAGATATTCAAGTCATTCACTAGGGACATTCTCACTTCATTATCTACTTCTAACTGGAATTGAAAAGCAGCTTCAATCCTATTGATATCTTTCTTTAAACTCTCCACCAAAGCAGTCAAGTCTTGATTCTTTTGTTTCAAAATCTCAGAAGCATCTGACAATGCAATGTATTGCTGCAAGACTTCCTCAAGATCTGGTTCATCACCTTCAGCTCCTTCAATAGTTGTTGTCAAACCAACCAAAGCCACCACTTTAGAATCACATTCAAGCATAGAGTCATCATCACTGTCACTCCAAGAAACATTCATAGCTTTATTCCATTTATTTTTTGACTTCTTCAAGGTATTTGCACACTTAGATGCAATGTGACCAAACCCTTCACATGCAAAACACTTTGGACCATTATTAGTTCATTTTTCAGATGCTCTTTCAAACCTTAAAACCTTATTACCTAGCTTTTCTCTTATTCTTGTATTCTTGGAGCATGAGTCTGACCTTGATTCACTTCTTTTGGATTTCCTATCCTTGAGAAATTTTCTGAATTTTCTTGTGACAATATCAATTTCATCTTCATCAAGAAATGGAGGGTCACTTGTTGACCCAGCTGCATGATCACTTATAGCTTCCATTCTGTTTCCTTTGAGGATCTCACTAAGTCCGTCTAGTGACCTGCTCTGGTACCAATTGTAATTACAGAATGGATGTATGTATTTCCCGACTAACGGAATTGATCAATATGTCAACAACTTTAGAAATCAGTCTTAGGAGTACAGACCTGTTCGTATCCTAATATAGGATTGCAGTAGAGCTTGAATCCTAATTGAAATTGCAGATTTTTGATGACGTTATGATTTATTCAATTTGACAAACCATCCAAAGTAAAATCATCACACATAACACAAGATCTGTTTAGGCAGTAAAACCCTCTAAAGAGGTAAACAACTGCGGGCACTATGCCGGTGAACAATCCACTATATGAATATGAAAGTACATAAAGATCTTACACAACTCATCTACTAGAACCAATCTAGTGGGCAGCGGTGTCTCCTCGTCTTTGCTACTTCCAAATCAGCAACCTTGTTCTCCTTTATCAATCTTGAGATGGCACAACTCTCACCTCGGTTGTCAATCACCTCAAGACACAAATCATGCATGAACTACCAACACACATGAAGCATAAAACCAGAAAACTTTTTTGATAGAAAAAGCTTGGGATTTGATAACCCTTCAAAAGCTAAACAAGGAACAGCTTATGAAGGATTCTCACATGAAACTTTAGCTCAATGCTTTCTGAAGATAAAGGCAGAAAACTCTCAAGAATGCAACGTCCAAATATTCTGATATGTTCCACACCTTGAACAACCCTAAGAGAAACATATATATAGGAGAGGACGAGCTAGGGTTTCTGATATACATGGGCTTCATGACTTCCTTTAAAAAGCATGGATTAAAATAGAATCATTATTTAGAAAAGCCCATAAACCAATTTAAGAAAGTTTGAATGCTTTTGATTAAACCATCTTAAACAACGCAGATCAGTACAATAGGATTGCAAAGAGGATCGCATCCTATAATAGGATTCAAAGGCAAGTTCAGTCCTAACCACTTTACAAGCATGCACATTTATGCAAGACATACCTGATTGATGAGAGTTGTGCATGAAGCTTGAAGCATTCCATTCTTCGAAGGATCCAAGAGTAGAAAGTTATTACATGAAAACATGACTCTTGGTTGTTGTGCTTAGGAAATGCCAATCAATTAAACATTGCACTAACACCATACATCATCAATAAAACCACTACTAGCAAGGCAAGCGTCGTTGTGACTTTAATGAGTTTAGTATTGGCTTAGGGCAACTCCAACCATGGGGTTCAAATTCAGATTTGGGAGAATTATAGGACTTCTCATCTCCAACCATGGTTTTTGGGGGGTGTTGGTCCTAAATTTTTATAGGACTTGGGCTCATCCCAAGTCTCAAATATGAGACTTTTCCAAGACCAGGACTGGTCACTGTAGCATCGGGGCCACCAAGTAGGCTGTCTCATCCCAACAGATGAAGAGACGCGCCTGGAGCTGGGCATGTAGGAGACGCGCACTTCAGGTGGAAGGGAGAAAGGGATGCGCGCGTATGCGTTGGAGAGAGAGAAAAGGCTGAGAAGTCTGGTTCACGGGCCCCACGTCTGTTGTGTTTTGTCCCCTATCGACCGTTGGAACCCCCAACGGTCATATCTATTGAAGGGCTCTGATTAGTCCATTTTGAAAATGGACGGTTAGATGTTGGGTTAATTTGGTTTTTTTTTTTTTTACTGAAACGGATCTATTCAAGATCCAATGGCTCAGATTTTTTGAAAAAAAGTGATGAACGGCTCTTATTAGTTGAAAGGTTATTATTTCCTTTTTGTTCCAAAAAAAAATTAAAAAAATTACCAGAAAATTGGGGAAATTACCAGAAAATTTCCTTTTTTTTAATTCATTAAATAATAAGAATAATTTTTAATATTATGATAAATGTTAAATTTTTTTTTCACATGATTTAATTAAATTAACATATTTTTAATATAATATTCATCAAAATTATACTCATATTAATTTTAGTCATGGTTGGAGTTGCCCTTAGATAGGATTATCTGGTTTTACCGGATTTCTTGTGTAAGTGTATGTTAGACTCTGACCTGTTTTATGGCTTTAATGACTAATAATATCAAATCCTATTCAAAAAAAAAATAGAAAAGGGCAAAGTTGGTGTTGCAATAGTATGATGTGGCAATACATATTATGTGGAATTGAAAATTGAAATTATTCTATGCACCGACGGTGTAAGTGACCCAACCCTTATAAAATAATCTCAACCCTTGATAATAAAATTTCTGTTTGTTTACATGACATGACGCATAGAATTTGAGGCCATAAATATTAAGTCCCATTGAGACCACTTGTCATTGCCCTAATTAATATATCATGACTAATGATGCATATATGCAGTTACACTGGAATACGTATGCCACACATAAAAACCCAGAATACTTCGAGTATCCAGAGAAGTTCGACCCATTGAGGTTCCAAGGTCAAGGACCGGCACCTTACTCAAGCTATTCATATGTTCCTTTTGGAGAAGGACCTCGAACGTGCCCTAGAAAAGAATATGCTCAGATCAAAATACTGGTTTTCATGCATAACGTGGTCACTAGGTTTAAGTGGAAGATGGTCTTTGCAGACTAGAAAATGATAAGGGACCCTGCTCCTACTCCTACGGTCCTACCATAGGACTTTCAATTCGCCTTTTTCCCCACAAGCTAGGCATTAAATTTTAGTGTGTTAGGTTATATAGTCAAATAGACTGGTTAAATAGTCAAATTACATGTGTTAGATTAATTAAGTGGAATGGTCAAATAGTCAAATAGTCAAATTGCATATAATATGAATGTTGAGGATATATATATATATATATATATAACTTTGCTCAGGTGCAGATATTCGCACCTAAGAAAAAAGGTACGGATTTCCAGTTTTGATTCACTTTTTGATAATATGTTCACATCTTAACCGTTCAGTTTTTAGGTCCTAATGTATAGATCACCTCTGCAAAATTTCAGCCAAATTAGTGATAGTTAAAGCATCCAAAAGTGTAATTTACACAAACGAACAGAATCTGCCGAACTGAAACAGTTCGTGTACATTGTTGTAAATTACAGTTTTGGAAAATTTCAGCCAAATTAGTGATAGTTAAAGCATCCAAAAGTGTAATTTACACAAACGAACAGAATCTGCCGAACTGAAACAGTTCGTGTACATTGTTGTAAATTACAGTTTTGGATGCCTTAACGATCACCAATTTGGCTGAAATTTTGCAGAAATGAACTATACATTAGGACCTAAAAACTGAACGGTTAAGATGTGAAAATATGATCGAAAAGTGGGTCAAAACCTCAAATCCGTACCTAAGAAAAACTGCGGATGTCCGCAGTGGAGAAGCGTTGTGTGTGTGTGTGTGTGTATCCCATATGGAAAAAATAGAACCTTGCATGTGGGTTTATAAAGATTTATGTCACTCCCCCCATTATCAATTGGTTTTAGATGTGAACTTCAGATATTATGATAAAGTAATCATAGTCAGGTTACTCTATGTGTGCATGCCTCACGACCACACGGATTCCACATCACCTAAAATTATCCACGTGTATGACTTGAAAATAATCTAGACGTAGAGAGGTGTGTTAAGATTCAAGTTGCAGATGGAATCTTATTACAAGAAGTGAACTGAGAAGTCAATTAAAGTCTTCTTCCTCAATTATTTTGTCCAACAGCTTTCCACTAGTTTTTTGTCCTTGACGTTATCACCCACCTCCAACAGAGTAGGATCTTAACCACAAGAACAAGACTTTTCCAACACACATGTTCCTGCCATGGCATTGCAGTACTCGATCACCACAAGACTACCATTGCAGTACTTTTCCAATACCATTGCAGTACTTTTCTAACACAAGACTTTTCCAATACATTGCAAGTACTTGATCACCACAAGACTTTTCCAATACCATTGCAGTCCTTTTCCAACACAAGTCTTTTCCAATACATTGCAGTACTCGATCACCACAAGACTTTTCCAATACCATTGCAGTACTTTTCCAATACCATTGCAGTACTTTTCCAACACAAGTCTTTTCCAATACATTGCAGTACTCGATCACCACAAGACTTTTCCAATACCATTGCAGTACTTTTCCAATACCATTGCAGTACTTTTCCAACACAAGTCTTTTCCAATACATTGCAGTACTCGATCACCACAAGACTTTTCCAATACCTGGTCCTACCATAGCATTGCATGCGACACGAATCCTTATCTCTTTGTTACTTTTCGTTTTCTTTAACTTTTTTTAATATATAAACCATAAAGTTTTAGGTCAAGTGCACATACAGCCGTTTAAAAATGAATACACATACTGCTTAATTATAAAGGAAAATGGCTCGTAGATTTTTTTTTATCATTTTAAAATTTAAATTTTTATACCTTAAGTTTCAAAAATATCATAAAGATATCTGAGGTTCTCACCCCGACTGAATAATAGAACGTGGAGCCGTTAGCTCAGTTACAGTGACTGTTAGATGGTATATTTTGAAGGACATTTTCGCTCCTTCATGTCTTAATCCATTTATTTTTTTAAACATCTTTTTCTATTTTTTTCCATTTTCCCTGCTGTTCTTGGTCTACTCTCTTTCTCACATAATTGAAGATTTTTGTTTTTGGTTATGACCAAATCTAGAGTTTGAAACAGTAGGATTGAAAGTTGAGGCATACACTCTTCGAATTCGATTAAATCCCCCATAACTTTCCAGGAGGATATGGTTGGGCTTGGTATGAGGCTGCTATGACTGATTCGATAAAACCCAGTTCAACAAAATTCATGAATTGTTATCAAATAGTATTGCAAAATGAAATGAAATGATATCGAAGAAAATTATGAGACGATCGACTGAGAGAGAGGAACTGCTGGACGCCAAAATTGCAGGAAGTGGGTTTGGGTTATGAGGGTTAGGTCCTTATCCAGTCCTTCATTCTCTTCTCTGGGTTTGCAATTATGCCATGAAGCTTGATCTTCTTCTTCTTTTTCTTCCTTAGCTTGCTGCCGATCAACACAGCTGGAGAACCAAATGTTTTTTGAAAAAAAAGAAAGAAAAAAAAAAAAAAAAGGGACAGGGCTTTGGAGAAGAGGAACATGGGAAAGACGAGATTACCCTTCAAAATATGCTAAATGACAATAACAGAGTTAACAGCTCAAAGTACAATTATTCGGTTTTCTGATATTTTTAAAAATTGAGGTATGAAAATTTAAAATAGCGAAAATGTCGGATATTGTACGGGCTATTTTCTCTAATTACAAAGGTTGAAATGCAGGAATATTTGTCTGAGGATTGCAATTGACTTGCCTGCATATGGTGTCAATTTAGTGTTTAACCCTAATACAAAACTCAAAATACTATTCTCAAGTACCTCACTTTATACACAAGAAAACAAGATCAAAACCAAAAAAAAAAAGATTAGTAAACCATTTATGTTTTCTAAGGCGGAGTTAAGAAAATTTGATGAAGGTCCAAATAGTGACATGACCAGCTAATTAAACGTAAATGGAATATTAGCAAAGCCTGTCCTAACTAATTATGTAAAACCAAACAAATTGTAATCAATGAATTCCTTCAATTAATTCCTGAGCGATTGAGCAAAGTTTCCAAAGACAAATTGTAATCAATGACATGAACTACATTAATTGTGTATTTCTTTAAATATTTTTTTTGTTTAAACTTTTTTCTTTTTAAGATAACATAATAATTATATGTTTATAAACTACAAACTATATTTCTTTCTTTGCCCCTTGATAATTTTAGTTTTTACATTTTTTTCATAATTTTACTTTAATAAGTGATATATATATATATTTTGTGCTCCAATTTTTATGTATGTAATTACTAAAAAAAAAATTTTAAATAACTACAATAAAAATATAAGAAAATTTTATTTGAAAACCAATTGAAAAGAAGTCTATTAATAATCTTACCTTATCTCAGAAAAATTTTTTGATCCGCCACTAATTATGCACAGGGATCCAAGTTCAATTGCTAATTGTTGGAGCCTTGGAGGTTGGTGGATGGAGAATTAATTTCACCTTAATGTGTGCAGGGGCGGAACTATTATGAGGGTTGCCGGGGTTTGGACCCCCACCCTCCTTAAAAAAAAAAAAAAAAAAAGCAAAGTTTTTGGTGTTCTCACTTTTAATTAACTAACATGGCTTAATTGGATATGGAATTTACTGTGATAAAGTATTTTCACATGCATCGAAAAAATGTGACCATTACGAATCTTGGTTTTGAAATCTAATTCATATTTTGGACCCCCTTATGTGTATTATTTGTTTGATTGTATCACTAACGAGAGAAAGTAACAACAGGTTAACTAATAATTCTTTTAATACAATGTATTAGTTTGTATTTATAACAATTAAGAAAGAATTTTGTACAAGATTTTGTAGAAAACAATACGGAAAGCTTTGAACTTTTTCAACTTGTTTCCAAATTGTAACAATGTGATTGTGTATAATCATATTTTGGACCGCTCCGGGTTTTAAATTCTGGTTTTGCCACTGAATGTGCGGACAAGCTAGTGCCACAACTACATATAAATAAGCCAGCTGTATGTTGTTCATCTATTTTGTAAAAAATTAATTCGAATGTTATTCAATCCACGTGGATCTGACTAACTTACTATGATATATGCCACGTCCTGCACGTGATCATGATGCTTTATTCGGAAAGTGTGTTTTCTAAATGAGAAATTCTTAGGTAGGAGCTTCCCCACCACGTGGATATAAGGCAAGTCTTAGACATCAGAATTGTTTTTCCTTGTTCTGAAACTGCCCCTATTTTTTCAGAATGTATATGCAAATTTATTGACTGAATTACATGAAGTTTTTTCTACTCTTGATTGAAGAAAAAAAAAATTGTTGTTTAAATCTAAGCATGAATGTAATGAAAAGAAGAAAAAAAAACAATTTTTTTTTTTAATTTTTAGAAGAAAGCCAAAATAATTTAGAGTCAATAGATTTTGGAATGATAAGCTGATATTTTTTTCAAGAATTACATGGCATGATTTAACAAATAGAAAGAATTATATGACCATGATTTGACAAATAGGTGGCTGTGTTTTCCATAAACGACATATAAATACCGCAAAACTATCAAGCTAGATCTCTGAGTTTTGAGATGGAAATGGAGATGCTTATCCTTTCTGTGCTAGTTCTCTTTGTTTCTCTCTACTATGTTTTTCGTATGTTGAATAGAAATGCTAGCAAAAATGAAGTTCATCATCATCATCAGCTTCAGCTCCCACCAGGAAGCTCAGGTTGGCCCATCATCGGTGAAGGCCTTGCTTTTTTGATGACAGCCAAAAGGGGTGTCCCGGAGAAGTTCATAGGAGAAAGGAGGATCAAGTACTCATCACCAGATTCCAAAAGCAAAAGCAGCAGCTGCAAGGTGTTCACCACATCGTTGCTGCGTGAATCCATGGCGGTGCTATGTTCGGCCGCTGGAAACAAGTTCCTGTTTTCGAACGAGAACAAACTCGTCAAGTCATGGTGGCCTGCTAACATCGACACCATCTTTGCCAGCTCCAGCAAAACAAACACTGCCGAGGAGTCCATTCGTCACCGCAAAGTTCTATCTCCGTTTCTCAGCCCCGATTCTCTCCGAAAGTACTTAGGGATCATGGATGCTGTCACCAAACGTCATCTGGACCTGTTCTGGTCGGATAAAAAACAAGTCAAAGTTCTAGCCCTAACAAAGATGCACACCTTCACATTGGTCTGTAAAATCTTCTTAAACGTGGAGGATCCAGCAGTGATTGCCAAACTAGAGAAGTCAATTCAGCATATTGCAGCAGGCTTCATTTCATTGCCTATAAATCTGCCTGGCACAGCATTCAACCGAGCCATCCAAGCATCCAAGCAGGTCAGGAAGGACCTTGAAAAAATGGTTAAACAAAGGAGAATAGATCTAGATACAGCTGTGGCAGCAGATGAAAATAATAATAATCAAGATTTAATGTCTAAGTTGCTGCTGGAGAAATATAGCGACGGCCAACAAATGAACGAAACCGACATCGCCAACAAGTTAAATGGTCTACTCATTGCTGCTTATGACAATATATTCATCACCTTGTGTTCTATCATCATGTATCTATCGGAGCTTCCTACAGTTTATGATGCCGTCCTTAAAGGTACCTACAGATTAAAAGCATTGTTTTCTTTTTTGGACAATCTGGCTACATATTTCAAGCATAATTAATCCTCTATCGATCATCTCTAATCTCTATAATACATCCATCTTCCTATTTCAATTTCCAAACTGATATATACCTCCGGCTGAATAAAATTACGATGTCTAGTTGTCTACTAAGTGAATGTATGTACTTGTACAACGTTACATTCTTAACGATCTGTCTCCTAATCAAATTTATATCTGGATCTTTCCTCTCTCAATTAATTTTTGACCGGAGTATGTTTTCACCCAGTAGTTAATTAGCTATTACACAGACCTATATAAAGACATCTATACATATAACATTATATCATAGTACTGGTTCAATTCGATATATAATTAGTACTTGCTGGCCCGGCCTGCCCGCCACAAAGCAAGTGACCATCTCATACTTAGTTAATCAGTTAACTAATTACAGTAATACTGAAACGTAGAAATGAATCTCTTTTATCAGAGCAAATGGAGATAGCAGATTCAAAAGCAGAAGGAGAGTTGCTCAACTGGGAGGACATACAAAAAATGAAATACACATGGAATGTTGTATGTGAAGTGTTGAGATTGGAGCCGCCAAATCCTGGAACTTTTAGAGAGGCCATGACTGACTTTGTCTATGAAGGATATCTGATTCCTAAAGGAATGAAGGTTTGTACATGTATAATGCATTCATAATATATAATAATATGTGTGTGTTGGTTTCTCTAGCTATGATTAAAAGTTTACATACTCATGAAATGAACTATCTATGCATGCAGTTATACTGGAGTGTGTTTTCGACACATAAAAACCCAGAGTACTTCCCAGATCCGAAAAAGTTCGACCCATCAAGGTTCGACGGAGGAGGACCAGCTCCTTTTTCATACGTCCCATTTGGAGGAGGACCGCGGATGTGCCCTGGAAGAGAATATGTTCGCTTTACGATTTTGGTTTTCATGCATAACTTGGTCACCAGATTTAGGTGGGAGAAGGTTTTTCCTAACGAGAAAATGGTGATGACCCCATTTCTTCTTCCTACCAAAGGACTTCCAGTTCGCCTTTATCCTCATCTATCAACATCATCACTGTGAGTCAAACTGACGACGACGTGAACTCACACACTGCCACTTTGTACGTACGCACACCAAGTATCTATATTAAGTGGTTGTTTTAATACTAAGAGCTAGCTACTCAACTAGTAATTTGTTATATTTATGTATATGAGGGGAATTAATATGTACAAGACCCTTACTCCATCCTTCAACATGGGATGGGTCTGAATAATTTTGATGGATATATGGCACAATATATGCATGTTAACTCTATATATTGAAGCCCAATATTGTGTATAACTTTTCATTTATATTCTTAGTTTTGCTCTTTGCGTTTAACTTCAATTCAATTTTCATCACGTGTGCTAAAATAGTAAAAAACTCGTGTGTTATAACACAGATCAATGGAAAATGATCAGCTAGAATTTTCTGTATCAGAGGTATATAAAAGTTGATAAATCCATGAAATCAATCAATTTCAGCACTTTGAATATTACATTTGTATAAGCTTCTCAAAGTGAATATAATAAAATTAAGCACTTAAACAATAATACTATTAGTTTGTCACTCCCGTAATGTTTTTTGATTGACCAATCAATTTGTTATCTTGTACGTACAATAGTAAGTTTCAAGTTGCAGCGTCTCCCGGTAAGTCTAGTGTTTAACTCAAGTGAACAAACTGTGTGGTACAACACACGACCAGACCACCGGATCGAGCTAGAAATGGAGGCTGTGTTTCCTCCACCTACAACGTCTAACAACTCTCTCCCCATCTTTCTTAATTCCAAGCCCACACTAAGGGAATTTTTTTAGGTACCCAGGTGTTTGCCATACACCCATTTTGTTAAGGATTAATTACAGTTTACTCCCTCCGAGGTTTGGGGGTGTCATCATTTCACCCCCTCTACTTTTAATTTTGACTTTTTGCCCCCTAAACTTTCCAATTTCAATCAGCCGTGTCCAATTTCTTCTATTCCGTCTAAATTGGACGTTAAGTCTGACCCTTGAGGGCTAAAATGGTAATTTCAACATAAAAAAATAAAAAAAATAAAAAAATGTTTTAGGGAATCAAAAACTGAGAGAAATTTGCTATGTATTCTCATTGATAATAGGGGCCTCTTTATATAGAGGATTGCAATGCATAGAGTTAGAATCATACAAGGAAAGAGAATCTCTAGATTCTTCTACTTGAACCCTATTACCACTAGGTCAAGTAACCTAGAGTTTGGATTAAACACAAATAGAGATATCCTTAAACACTCCCCCTTGTGTTGTCCAAACGCGGTGCTTCTCTCGTTGCCTCGTTAAACACCTTGCCGAGTAACAAAAACCCATTGGGACAAAAATAACCTCAATCGAAGTGGAAAAAGCGCACAACACACCCTTCACGATTCGAGACAAACATGTAGACATCTCCCCCTAATGTCGGTGCCTCCCCCTGATGACTACGATCATGGAAGTTCAGATAATTTCCTCAAGCCAATTCTTGCCACATGTTTCTCGAACGTGGATTTGGGCAATGATTTAGTAAACAAGTCTACCACATTGTCCTCAGATCTAACCTGGTTTACTTTGATCTTGAGGTACTTCTGTTGTTGCTGATTGTAAAAGAATTTGGGTGATATATGCTTGGTGTTGTCGCCTTTGATGTAGCCTTGCTTCATTTGTTCAATGCAAGCAGCATTATCCTCATAAATGCTTGTTGGCTCATCTGTGGTAGACTTCAAACCACAATTGCTTTGAACATGCGTAACTATGGATCGAAGCCATATACATTCACGAACTGCTTCGTGAAGAGCAATAATCTCTGCATTATTCGAAGAGGTAGCGACTAAGGTCTGCTTTGTAGACCTCCAAGATATCGCGTTCTTTCCCATGGTGAAAACATAACCAGTTTGGGAGCGACCTTTGTGTGGGTCAGAGAGGTACCCAGCATCAGCAAAACCTTCCAAAACACTTATATCGTTTTGGGTTGGGGAGAGGGAACGTAGTCCACCATGTGTAGCGTCCCTGGCACTTGATAGGTCCGAATCCATCATCTCTCTGTAGGGATAGAACAAGCTCATATCAATCGTACCACTTAGGTATCGAAAGATATCTTTAACACCAGTCCAATGGCGTCGTGTTGGCGCAGAGCTATATCTAGCTAGCAAGTTCACTGCTAGTGAGATATCCGGTCTTGCGCATTGTGCTAAGTACAACAATGCGCCTATTGCACTTAGATATGGCACTCCTGGCTCTAGCACTTCTTCGTCATCATTTTTTGCACGGAATGGATCCTTCTTTGGATCAAGACTACGGACGACCATTGGGGTGCTTGAAGTCTTAATCTTATCAGTGTTGAAACGCCTAAGCATCTTTTAGATATAAGCTGATTGATGAATCAGGATACCATCTCTACGGTGCTCGAGTTCTAAACCGAGGCAAAACCATGTTTTCCCAAAATCTTTCATCTCAAACTCGGATTTCAAGTGTTCAGCGGTTTTCCTTAACTGTTTAAGGGTGCCAATTATGTTCATGTCATCAACATAAACCGCTACTATTGCAAATCCGGAACTTGTCCTTTTTATGAACACACATAGGCATAGTTCATTGTTGACATATCCCTTCCCAATCAAGTAGTCACTTAGACGGTTATACCACATCCGTCCAGATTGTTTCAATCCATATAGTGAGCGTTTCAATCTAATCGCAAACGCGATCCGTGGTCTAGAGCCACTTGATTTGGGCAACTGGATTCCATCTGGAATCTTCATGTATATTTCCGTATCTAGATCCCCAAATAGATATGCAGTAACCACATCCATAAGCCGCATGTTCAGTTTTTTGGAAACTACCAAACTGACAAGGTAGCGGAACGTTATGATGTCCATTACGGGAGAATAGGTCTCCTCGTAGTCGATTCCAGGGCGTTGTGAGAAGCCTTGCGCCACAAGGCGAGCCTTATATCTTACAATCTCGTTTTTCTCATTACGCTTTCTAACGAATACCCATTTGTGACCAACTGGTTTGGTGTTGGGCGGTATAGGTACAATTTTGCCAAATAGCTTTCTTTTCACTAGAGAATAAAGTTCTGCATGGATCGCATCTTTCCATTTTGGCCAATTAGCTCTACGTTGGCATTCATCAACGGAGCGTGGTTCGATGTCATCGGTCTCAATAATCTCACGCGCCACTGAATACGCGAATACATCATCAATGATGATGGAGTTTCTTTCCCACGTCCCATGTACACTAGTGTAATTTACAGAGATCTCTATGTTCTCATGGATAGGTTCTGACATTGAGGCGTCCCCAATGATGTCTCTTGGACATAACTGTAATCCGGAACATTCTCATGGGATAGATTTTGAGTATCGATGATCAAAGGATTTACCTGTGCCTCATTCGCTTTCTTTCTAGGGCGAGTATCCTTCGAACCAATCGGTCTACCGCGCTTCCTTGCGGGACCTGCGGCCATAGATGCCACACCATTGCCATGTTGGGCAATGGCGCCATCCCCTGATGTCATTGGGGTGGCCTGATGTCCAGTATTTGTGACATCGATCCTTGCAGGCACTTTTGCAGCAGGTATGTGTGATCTCGTCACTTTGGCAACATCAGAAAACGCATCAGGCAGAGTGTCTGCTACGTTCTGGAGCTCGATTATTCTTCGTACTTCAAGTTCGGATTGTACGGTACGGGGATCGAGATGAGACATAGTAGGGACAGACCACGACAATTCCTGTCGTTCCTGTTGAACATCTGTGTTCTTATCTCCCCCTAACGATGGGAAGACTGTCTCATCAAAGTGACAATCCGCAAATCTAGCGGTAAAGAGATCTCCTGTCAAGGGTTCAAGATAGCGGACAATAGTTGGAGATTCAAATCCAACATAGATGCCCATTCGTCGTTGTGGACCCATCTTAGTACGCTGTGGTGGCGTAATAGGCACATAGATGGTACACCAAAAAATGCGTAAATGCGAGATATCAGGCTTGTATCCAGTCACTAGCTGTAACGCAGAGTAGGATTAGGTTGCAGTGGGTTGTAGACGAATAAGTTTCGCTGCATGCAATATTGCATATCCCCAAGCAGAAACAGGGAGATTGGTGCGCATAACCACTGTCTGTGCTATCATTTGTAGTCGTTTGATGTAGTCGTTTGATAGCGGCTTCTGCGAGACCATTTTGGGTATGAACATGGGGAACTGGATGTTCTACATCAATCCCCAGTGACATGCAATAGTCATCGAACGTTTTCGATGTAAACTCCCCAGCATTATCAAGTCGAATCGACTTAATAGGATGGTCAGGGTAGTGAGCCCGTAGACGGATAATCTGGGCGAGGAGTTTAGCATAAGCAGCATTTCGAGTGGACAATAGCGCGACATGTAGCCAGCGTGTCGACGCATCAACCAATACCATAAAGTATTTAAAAGGTCCGCATGATGGTTGAATTGGTCCACAGATATCCCCTTGGATTCTCTGTAAGAACGGAATTAATGAGTATTTTTGGATCCTTTGCGTAGGACGGTATCGATCCTAATTTCCCGAAGGAACAGGTTTTGCAAAATGAGCGAGGGGCCTTAAAAGCAACCAATGAGGATTTTGGTTGGGCCGGAGCGTCTGTAGTGCTATTAGAAGCAAAGTGTGTGACTACGTCTCCCATTATGGAGTTAGAGCCATGGAAATTGGTTTGTGTGGCGTCATGGTCACCAGGAGGAGCAACCATGGCGTCATGCTCATGGTTGACGCCATTTATGGAGTCATCACTAGGGACAGGGGCGGCCTTTCGGCGGCCCAAGACAGCAGCAATGCCAGAAGCTGCAATTTTCGCGGTCTTGCTAAGTCCTGGAATCAATTTATGATTCATGCTTCTTCTCACTCTGAAAAAGGGATGCCCGTGTGAAGTCTTAAGTATACGGAACATCATATCACGACCAGGATGTCCTAGTCGGTCGTACCAAAGCCAATATGTGTCTAAATCCAAGAGATCTTCTCTTATGACGCTATTGGATTCAATTGGTCGAATTGTAGTGACGTAAAGTCCACTAGATTGACACATAAGCTTCTCTAAGATGCTCTTTCGTCCGCAATCATTAGAGGTAATGTAAAGGAATTCTATTCCGTTCTCATTATGCATTTCAGCATGGAATCAGTTGGCTCTAATATCTTTAAAGCTTAATAAGGTTCGATTTGCCTTAGGAGCATAGAGAGCTTCAGTGACTTTAATCAAGGTGCCATTGGGCAAAAGGAATTGGGCCATTCCATGTCCTTGAACTATACTTGATGGCCCAGCCATCGTAGTCATAGATGAATATGTAGGCAACATCTCTAAGAATAATTTCCTATGTCGTAGAATGGTGTGCGTAGTCGCACTATCCGCAAGACATTGAAGTTCATCCATTCCTAAAAGAAAAGCTCGTAATTAAAAAGGGAGTCATAAAGAAAAGAACTCAACTTTTATTAATAAGCCAAACGGAATTACATCATCGTTTCTCTTAACCAAAGAAAATCTAATCCAATAAACTAGTTAATGCAAAACAATGGTAGTCGCCTAACTTCTTTCGGTAATTCCAATGTAAATGTGACCAGGTGAATACAGAGATGTCGGTGGAGCAAGCTCGCTTAAGTACCACTTATCTCAAAACCTTTCTAGACATCACTTTTACATTGAGTATGCCTACTTTGAAGAAAGACTAATATCATTGGCATCTACTACAAAAGTAATATGGCAATTGCCTACATTTCTTGGAAAATAAAAAGTCTTGATCAAAATTGCCAGTTTCTGGGTCTTGATCCTTGTAGTCTTCCACCCTTAGTTCTAGATCTCCATCTTGATCTTCTTGTTCCATGTAATTTTCCTCCCTTGCTTCACGATACATCTTGTATGCGTTGGCAACATTCTGGGATGCAGTACACTTCCTTGCCCAATGTCCACTTGATCCACATCGAAGACAAACATCTTTATGGTCAGGCTCCCTTGATCGAGATGCTTTTGGTGCATGTGTTGGACGACTATTATTCTTGGTGGTGTCACCACCATAGCCAGAGGCTCCGCCTCTCTCTCTCTTCACACGTTGACCTCCAAGGTTCCGTGTACGCCTCTCTTGGCGATTTCCTTCCTCTTTAGGGCGAGAATATGGACCAGAGCGTCTAGAATTGTCCCTACTCTTAGGGTTTCGCTCCTTGCGTCCTCCCTTGGGGGCGCGATTATAGTTAGACTCCGAAATAGACTTAGTTCCCACGGGTCTAGCATTATAGTTCTTCACGAGTATGTTGTCGTGCTTTTCAGCTACGTTCATGGCACTAATAAGCTCATGAAACCTCGTGATACGTCCTGCTTTCACATCAATCCGATAATTCTTTGAAATCATCAGGGCAGAGATGGGGAAGGTAGAGAGAGTCTTCTCGATCAGCATCATATCAGTTATGGTTTGACCACAAAACTCCATCAGGGACTTGATACGAAGAGCTTCCGAGTTATAATCAAGCACAGACTTGAAATCACAGAAGCGGAGGCTATGCCATCGCACTTCTAAATCAGGAAGCAGGGAGTCACGAACGTTGCCAAATCGCTGCTCAAGTTCAACCCATAGCTTTCTTGGGTCTTCCTCATTGAGATATTCACTTTGGAGCGCGTCATTCATGTGCCTTGTCATGAGAATGATGGCTTTAGCTGGGTTTGCTTCAAAAGCAGTAGCTTGCTCAATGGAGAGCACGTTCTGACTAGGCTCTTGGATGGCTTCCAGAAGTCTATCAGCCTTAAGATATTGGCGCACATATAGGACCCACCTATGGTATCCTGCTCCAGTTGTCTCAAGTGGAACAAAGTTCAGCTTGTTCAGGTAACTCATCCTGGAAAACAACACAAGATTAGGGTTAGTTTCGGAGCGAAAAGGCTACCACGAAAAACTATTAAATTTCTGAGCGTAGTCGCTTCCAAGAAATTAGGGATTTTTCTGAGCGTAGTCGCTTCCATGAAAATTCGATTCCAAGAGGGGTTTTGGATTAGATTGAAATAATGATGTATGTAGTCGATCGTTTTCTTCTCAACAAACTCTAAGTTTGGAGGACTCTACAAGCTCCAAGCTTGGAGTGAGCACGAACCCCCACAGTTCGGCTTTTGGTCTCCCCTATAAATAAGAAAGGGGGGTAGAAGAAGGGATGTTGGAAGTTCCCGAGAAAAGAAGAAGAAATTTAAAAAAAACTTCAAAAACGGGAACTTTTAGAAAAAATTACCTTAAAAAGATGGCCGGAAAACTTGACCGGAAAGTTGGCCGAAAAAATTTGGCCGGAAAGTGGCCGAAAAAGTCGCCGGAAAAGTGTTGACCAGAGGGTTGACCGGCGTTGACTGATCGTTGACCGGAGGTGCTGACGTGGCAGAGCGGTTTGGCGGCTTGGCTGGGGCCTGCTGCACGTGGGCTGAACTTTTGGGCTGCAGCAGGTGGGCTTGGGCTGGGGCCTCCTCCTCTTTTTTTTTTCTTTCTTTCTTTCTGCCGGTTCAGGTCAAGAAAACGCCGGTGGCAGGTTCGGTTGAATTTTGGCCGGTTCCGGTGGTGCAATTTCTGGTTTCGGGTTTCTGGGGTGGAGATGCTGCAGGTGGTCGAGTATGGCTGCAGGAGGTGGTGAGGAAGTCTTTGAACCGGGCAGAGGTACTTTTGCTACTTCCGGTGGCCGGTTCGGTGGTTTGCCGGCTGGTTCTGGGGGTGGGGCCGCCAGTTTGACGCGCTAAAAGCAAGCGCATAATTTAACCCTGAAAATATCGTTAGTAGTATAAGCAAATAGGGATCGTTCTATTCCGGGGATTGAGGGTACACCTGTCATTGTCAAACAATTAAACAATTAAAATTAAAACAAAGTATATATATTCACAATATATTCACAACTATAAACATTATTTACGAAAAAAAAGGGGGGATTTTGTTTTTGGATTTTCGAAAATAAAACTAGTTAACAAAATAATTTAAATGCAAAAAACATAAAAATATGAATGGAATGAGAGAACAAAGATCAAAATCGAAACATATGATTAAAATTGATTCAAACCCTAATATTGTTCATTTAAGTCATGAGAAAGGAGTTGATCATGCGAAACGTTAAAGCAAACAATTTCCCATATTTTACTTTTCAATGCTAATTAACCTAAGCGAAAGCACCTAGATCAATCCTATCAAACATGCATTCAAGCACTAGAAAGCTCGTTAATCACAACATGTTTAATGCATTACACATAAAGAAAGGCTATCAACTCAAGTGTACAACTTAGTATGGAAAAGTCCACCTAATTGCAATCCTCGTTAATTAAATCGATTTTCTGCAAAACCTTTACTACTTTGATTTAAGTTTACACAAAACGAAAAGTCGATTTCATGTTCTTAAACCTAGAACAATTATGCATAAACCCTATAAGTGTCGACCCAAATAAGATTTAATACACAAAGGATATCTATAACGCAAATTAAATTAAGCAAACCCACATAAGCAACTCTCGAAGAACAATGATATGAATCTGAAAATATCAATTAATCATAAAAATTCCAGAAATAATACTTTGTTCATACATATATGTCAACTAGAACAAAACCAACGAAATCAAAGCAAAGGTTACAAAGAAGAATCGGATTACACCGTGAGATGGAGATGAGATGAACGAATTGAGGATGTAGTCTCTTGAATCTCAAAAGCAAGCTTCAAGGATGATGATGGAGGATGATGCTCACGGCAATTCTTCTTCTCCCTTGGCCTTGCTTGAACTCGTGGCTTGCTCTAGAGGGTGGAAAGGAAAATGGAAAGGAAATGGAGAGACAAGGAGATGGAATGGATGAAGGAATGTGTCTTAGAATGAGAGGAGAAGGTGTTTATATAGGGAAGAAAAAGAAGAGTGAAATGATGAGTGGAAGAAAAATAATAAAAGTGGATCTAAGTTCACTTGTAAAATATGGAAAAGATAGAGAAATGATGAAATGAAAGCAAAGCATGAAGGTGCAGCAACATGGAAGTGATGATTGATCTAAAGAGATTGTAGAAGAAAAATATGTCCAAGGAAAAAGAAGAAAAGCATCTAGCTTTCTTCATGTGGGTAGGAAACATGAACATGTGTGTTGAGCTGTTTTCAGGTCAGTTTCTGCCCCTTTATTCCTTCAATTATTTCTCCATCAAAATTCATATTGGGCTTCCGATTTCTTCATATAAAATGTTCCTCTATGAGTGTAGATCATCCTGATCAATTTTCAGAGCTTCAATCCATGTGGTTGGGCCAGAAATTCTGCTGGACTCCTCACAGGTCTTATTTTCCAGTTTTGCTTCTGCAGAAAATTGGACTGATTGTTTGAAGGCCTTCCACTTCTATCTGAATCTTGCACTCTTCATATGAAATGTTCGTTTGGGTGTCTAGAATGGATCTGGAAGGTTTCAGCTCATTTGAAGTTCATTTGGTCAGGCGGCCGCTCCTTCTTCTTTGCTTGGTTTGGTTTCTCCTAGCCGGAGTAGGAATATGTGTAAAATTGATCTTTTAGTACATTTCCATTTTTTTCCATCATTTCCAGGTAATTATGGACCTAACGCTCATTTCACCTTCATCTACTCCAATGTACCTAAAAATAGAAATTGAATTAAAAATCGATTCAGTTAAGGAATTAACTAAACAAAATGTGAGGAATTAACTATTAAAATATCACATTAAAATGCTCCTATCACAGTTCTGGACTTCTGGAGTTGAGATCTTCAAGGTGGGCGGCGGTGGTTTCTGGGATTTGAAGGCTATGAATTTAGGATATCAAGGTTAGGGCTTCGTGCTGATAACGTGTTTTAGGGAATTAGAAACTGAGAGAAATTTGTTGTGTATTCTCATTGATAATAGGGGTCTCTTTATATAGAGGATTACAATGCATAGAGTTAGAATCATACAAGGAAAGAGAATCTCTAGATTCTTCTAATTGAACCCTATTACCACTAGGTCAAGTAACCTAGAGTTTGGATTAAACACAAATAGAGATATCCTTAAACAAAAAAATATATTTTTTTCTGTTTTTTTTCTGTTTTTTTTTTTTTTTTTTTTTTTGTCTTCAACCTATACACCACAAGTTATAATAGGTTTATAAAAACAAAAAAAAAATACTCTAGGTGGTTGAAAGCCGCTTGCTGGTCTACGATATTTGTGATATATCTCCGATAAAGTGAAGAATTTTAGGATATATCTCCAATAAAGTGAAGAAATATTTGTAAAAAATAATTTTACACTTTATCTGTAAATAAATATCTGTATGTCCGCAATAAAGTGAAGAAATATATGTGTAAAATCATTTTTGGTCTACATATTTGTGATATATCTCCAATAAATTGAAGAATTTTAGGATATATCCCCAATAAAGTGAAGAAATATCTGTGTAAAATCATTTTTTACAGATATTTATTTACAGATAAAGTGTAAAATTATTTTTTACAGATATTTCTTCACTTTATTAGGGATATATCCTAAATTCTTCACTTTATCGGAAATATACCACAAATATCGTAGACCAGCGAGCGGCTTTCAACCACCTAGAGTATTTTTTTTTTTTTTTTATAAACCTATTATAACTTGTGGTGTATAGGTTGAAGACCAAAAAAAAAAAACTAAGAAACAGAAACAGAAAAAAAAAAAAAAACAGAAATTTTTTTTATTTATTTATTTTTATGTTGAAATGACCATTTTAGCCCTCAAGGGTCAGACTTAAAGTCCAATTTGGACGGAATAGGAGAAATTAGACCAGTAGTTAGTAGTAGTACTCACAAGTGGTACATACATATAGTCTTACTCATTATACATTCAAATACGTAGAAATAGTGGATATCCTCCTTCGGTACTACTTCAGAGACGCTAGAGATACATAGAGCATATAAATGCCTAGCTTCCTGATACAAAAAATTATTGTAATTAGACAAACAAAAAACATAAAGATGGGCCTAGGGCAAAAATCCTATCCTAAAATTATGCAATCCAAGTAGCCCAAGAGGAAGGCTCACTCAAGGCCCAGCAGGCATGTCCAGCCACCATCCCCAGACCCCCAAACCACTAGTGCAGCCCCGCCGCCTCAAGTCCGCCATAGTTCACCATGCCAGAAAACCCGACAAAACACCCCGCCACAAGAAGTACGACGAAACCACCGCCGCAACAAGCCGCATCACCAGCGCACCCCTACCCCAGTGCCTGCTCCGTCATATACCCGCCGCCCCGAAACCGCCCCAGTTAGCCATGCCTGAAAAACTCGACGAAACACACCGCCACAAGAAACACAATGAAACCAGCACTGCCATAGGCTGCATCCCCGAATCCATCTCGATTTCACCGTCCCCGATCGACGCCGCCAACAAATACTAATGGCACCGTCAATCCAAGTCTCCATCAACACAAGATCTACCACCTCCCAGATATCTCTCGTCTGAAAACTCAAAACCACCATCACCTGCAAAAACTTGAGCAACCCAAGCAAAGGACAACCGGAATAGCTCATTTAATCCCCGTCCGGCAGCAGAACCACGTGACATGGGTAGGCTAAGGCCAGTAGAGGTGCCAGGGTCGCTGCTGGATGAGAAGTTTGCACTTTGGTCGCCGCCGAGGTAGGGTTTCTCTCAAAGGGAGAAAAAGTTTTTAGTTAACCGTATATAAAACTTCTCTACTAGTCCTTAGCCCATTACTATTAGTTAAATAGTTTTTATTACTAATTAATTTTATCATTAGTCAATTAATGTTTGATTTTCAATTAACAATTACACTATTGACAATTACGTTTTTTCCTTATTAAAAACAAAAAACTTCTAATCTTTTTTTGAATTAAGGAACGAACTTTATTAAGAAAAAAACCTCAAGTGAGGTGATTACAATCATATTTGATCACATCCTGAATACACTCAGTGGTATGATCCCACCACACCAAATGGTGAGTGGCCTCAAAGCCTATGCCAGCTAACCTATGGGCAACTAGATTGCATGAATAAGGTATAACACAACTGCACCTAACTGATCGATGCCCTAGCCTGTTTGATATCATCAATGAGCCCTCCATTAGCAAGGAGACTATGATCCACACATGAGACCTCAGCAATTGCTTCAGTATAGTCACTCTCCAGAATAACAGCCTGCTTCCTTAGAGTGTTTGCCAGATCAAGACCAGCTCTTATGGCGAACATTTCACTCTGCTTTGGGGAGGCAATATGTGGAATGGGGCCAGCAAAGGCTGCTATAACTTGCCCAGTGCTATTGCGCAAGACACCCCCAATGCCTCCTCGATTTTGGTTTGAGAGGTGTGAGGCATCCACGTTTAGTTTAAGGATTCCAGCCGCAGGCCGTTTCCAAAACTGTCTTCGTTGTGCGACTTTCTGCGTAGTTGGAGCTTGCGCTTGTTGAAAATCAGTCAACCATGCAAAGCTACTTAACTTCATATCTTGAGCAATTTGCTGTGTACCATTCCACAAGAAGTTATTTCTGTTTTTCCAAAGAGCCCACACGATCATCATAAGTTTTGTAAAAACCTCACTAGGCAACGTAAGGGCCCTGTCTAGCATCCAATCTTTGAAGCTTGCTACCAAAGACAAGTCCGACTGGAGGTTGAAAGGTGGTTCAGACAGAATCGTCTTGGCTACTAGACACTTGTAGAATAAGTGAGATACATCCTCAAGACTAGATGGACACAAGAGGTAGTGGAGCTCCCCATGGTAACCCTTTGTTAAAAGTCTGTCTCTAGTAGCTAGCAGATTACTGCATGCCCTCCACACACATATACTGACTTTGCCTGGGACTTTTGCTTTCCAAATAGTGCGCCACAACTCTTTGTAGGGATCCCCTGACATAGAAGATACTACAACATTCTGCATGACCTCCAGTCGAGCAATCCAATAAGCACTCTTTACAGAGTAGTAACCCTTTTTTTCTGGACTCCATACTAGCCTGTTTGAGCTAGGGATTAGTATTAATTAAATAGTCCATGTTACTAATTAATTATAATATTAGTATTTTCCTTAACCAGATACAATTTTTTTTACATGTATTTTACGACAACCACAACAATTAATGTAAAAATAGATAATCTTTGTTTTAGATGCAGTAACTAATTCACGTACAACTTGTTGTTATTGTTTTTTGAACTAATTTACAAATGTTACCACATTGTGTTATCATATAGGTAAACCATTATATTTTGACTGAAAGCACATATGCTCTCATTGGTGTAATGAAGTTCTCCGTTGCGTAATTTAAGTAATATATTGTCTAATTTCCATCATTGAAGTTGTAATTACTTTCAGTCGACGCAATTTACCACAAACTACAACAATTGATGTAAAAACGATAATTTTTGTTCTAATTGTAGTAATTACTCCACCTATAACCTATTTACTAGTTTATGGACAATTTAACAAGTGTGATAATAAATTCATTGTCATAATGGTAAAACTCTATGTTTTTATCATTAATGAAATGATTACTTCAATGATTATGCATTTTACCACAATCCATGGCAATTGATGTAAAAATGGTCATTTTTGTTCTATTTGTAGTAATTACTCACCTAAACTAATGTAATAGTTTGTAGACAATTTAGCAAGTGTGATGACAAATTTGTTGTCAGAGTAATAAATCTTTATGTTTTTATCATTAAAGAAATGATTACTACAATGACTACATATTTTACCACAACTCACAACAATTGATGTAAAAGTCATAACTTCCGTTCTATTTGTAGTAACTACTTCAAAAAAAAAATCATTTACAAGATTATCAATCATTTTACAATTCTGACAACATTTGTGTTGTGAACATGGTAAAATTAATATTAAAGCAAAAATATGTAAGTGCTCAGTATTGTAAGGAGGTTCTCCATTTGATAAACAAGTTATCCATTTGCTAAAAGTTGTCCTACTATGATATTTACATCTTTAACCACTCAATTACAATAACGACAATAAGTGTGGTCATAAGTCGTAATTTTAGTTATATTAGATGTAATTTATTATTTTAATATTATTTATTACTTGTTTCTAAATAATATAACATATCAATAAAGAATGTGTTGTTAATATAGTAAATCTTATTTTTTAAAATGACACATGTCAACATTTAAGTGGGTAACCTGTTCACCGGTTCAATAGGTTTCCAATACATTAATTTATTAAAAATAAATAAAATAAAATAAAATGAGGGTATGACATACATCAAGGTACCCTAGTTGACCCCCACACCAAGACGACATTGTAGTATCATCAAATCAGAAATCCAGGAAATCCGGGTGTGCACCAACTGGTGTTTCATATGCAGACCCTTGAGACCATCACGGCTCTCGCTCCCCCCACCGTCGTCGTCAAGTCTTGCAGCTGTTTGAGTTGACTGCGGCAACGGCCCCAACCACGTCGCGCTTCCAGCCTGCACTATGGTCGGTCATTGCAGAACCAGGGCTAGAGCCGCCAAGGCCCTCGTGGCACTCTCCGGAGGAGCTTGGGATTTCGACACTGCTGACAAGAGTTTGGAAGCGCTTGTGTTGAGGAATAAAGTTGAGATTGAGCTCAACAAGCAGGGATGTAGCCAGGAATCTTCGGAGGGTTGGGTTAATTTTAGCTATACAGAAATTTTGTGAAGAACTTTTTTTTTTTTTTTTTAGGTTTAGAACCTAGTGGGAGGCTCATCCTCACGCCTTTATTATTAAAAACATACAATGAGGGAGACATAAACCAAAACCCATAAATTAAAAATTACAAGCATAAATCTAACTGAATCATACCCTCCGAGGCCCACTAACTTCAAATTCAGCAATCACTGAATCATTATCAATATTATCGGTAAACTCTTTTTCAATGTGAAAAACCATCAAATCATCAAGAAAGTCATTTTATTCAATATCAATAATATATATACATACATTTCAATATAACAATTAACAATTAACAATTGACAAGCAAGATGGAAATCAATAATGCAAATATGCGAAACATATTAACATGCTCTGATACTCGGCACTCCACAAAAGATAAGTGAAATCAAACACAAACACATGTTAGGTTTAAAAAGTCTGAACATTTGTTCTAAAGAAATGTAGATGAGCCGAGTAGCCGACTCGATCTGAACTTACAGCGTGCTATGTCCTATACGTCAACAAGCTTCAGGAATGAATACTTAGCCATGCTTAGATATTCTCTCATTGTCCCTCTTAGAAGTGGCCTATAATTAATGCCAGGAGGATATCAATCTCATTTCCAATATTAGACATCTCATTGCATTTTCATTTCCAAGGAACAAAACTCAAAGAGCTGGATAAGGTCAGAAAGATGCTACCTTACAAACACCAAAACAATCAAACATGATCAATAACCCATTCCCACTACTCAAATTCTCATATCAACCAAAAGTCCAAAACCCACACAATTGACACAAACGATCAAAAACAAATAGTCAAAAACATAGGTAATCAATCATTTACCTGGGATTCAGCAGGGAAGCAGAGTACCACACTAGCAGTAGCAAAGGATTCAAGGAGTCACAGTGGAGGTGGCTCGGTGGTAGTGGAGATGGCTCAGGCATGGCAGTCCAAGTGTTGATCGGCGTTAAACAAGATTTAGCTATCACTAAATCTCAGACATTAACATACTCCTTGTTCTTTCAATTTTGGACTAATATGTCCATTTCGTTACTCTCCGTCCAAAAATTCCGTTAAATCGTTGACGCGGCAATATTTCTGCGTAGAAATGTCTATCATACCCTCACTCATTTTTATTTATTTATTTTTTATTTTTTGGTTTTCTCTTCTTCTTCATTAGATCAAACTCGTTCCAAGTTTTTCTCATCAAATTTCCTTTCACCTTCTTCCAATGGTGACTCATTTTGTCCTCTCAAGCTTTAAACACTCAAACAATCTCACAGTGGAGACCAAGATCAAGAAGATTGATCGCATCGAGACCAGCCTCAAGGAGTCCAACCGCGACCTCTCTCTCTTCAAGTTCAAGTCTGACACCGTCGTCCTGCTCGTCTCTCTCCCCGTTGCTGAATTTCAGCTGCTAAACGACTATACCAACCGCCATTTTGTTCTGTAATGGTATTGGGTATGTGTATGGGTGTGAGTTTTATTTTGATTTTTTTGTTTGTTAATAATGAAGAGTATGAAAAGGGACTGGGATTGAGTTTTGATCTGCCAAAGTTCTTGAATTTGTGAGTTTCAGTTCATGGGTTTTGCTTTGATTTTTATTGTCATGATTAGATCAATGGAGAATTGGGTTTGGAGATGAACTAAGGGCCCGTTCGGTATCATTTTGCAATACTGTTTTTTATTTTACGAATTCAAAAACTTAAGTAATTTGCGTTCAGTGCATTAAATTTGAAAAACAAGGAAAACAAATTTTAGAAAATAATTTAGGAACTATGAATAAATATGAGAAATGACTTTTTGACTTTTTCCTTGTTTCATGAAAATGATTTTTTCTTTTTGAAGAAAAAAAATATACAGTTTCAGATTGTATAAACTGAGTGCCACAGTTTTTTTTTTTTTGTTTTTTTTTTTTGAAATGACAGATATGTTTTTACTTTTTAATATTTCAAATTTTGAAATACTTGTGCCGAACATGTATTTACATCTTAAAAACTTGTAGTTTAATTCCATGTTTTCATTCTACAATCCAGTATTACAAAAATAGTTTCATAAAACGTTACAGGAGACACCCTAAGCATCTGGGTTTGCAAAATCTGGGATTTTAAGCTTAATTGACAAATAATGGGATTTTCCATATCTAGGTTTGCAGAATTTGGGATTTTTCACACTTGTTGATGTCCTTGTGCTCTGTTTTGGAAAGAAGGTGTGGGATTTGTGTGCATTGGCTTGTTGTGCGTTGGGTTTGTAGAATGTGGTGTTTAATTGCTCGGCTGGTATACATTTTGTTTTACCTGCAATGATGTTTAGTATTATTGAACTATAGAGTTGATTGTTATACTGTCTTATTCTTAAAAACGTTTTTTTTTTTACCCTTGAAAAGTTTGGTTTGTGAAGAATGGTAAGGGTGAAGAATCCAATAGGTCAACACAAATGACCAAAAGAAGATGAATTTTTCAAAAACAAAAAAAAGGAACTATGAACTGAAAAGAAGAATGAAGGAGAAATTCTTAAGAAAAGGCAACTACGAAGAAGAAAGAAGAAAGAAAAATCAAAAGAAGAAAAAGAAGCGAACAAGAAAGATGAATGATGAATCAGAAGAAGATCGAAGAATAAAACTGGAAACTGGATGGAGGAGAGCTGGAAGAAGAAGACACAGAAATATTGCCACGTCAGCGATTTAATGGAACTTTTGGACGGAGAGTAACGGAATTGATTTATTGGTCCAAAATTGAGAGTACAAGGAGTAAACGTGTGAAATTAGAAGGACATGGGCTAAAGTGTTTTTGGGTAGAAGTTCAGGGAGTAAATAGTATTTAACCGTATTTTGTTTTATTTATTGATGGTTTCACAAGATTAACTTGGATTGGTTTGCTTAAATCAAAAGATGAAGTTTTCTCTGCCTTTACAGCATTCCATAATCTTGTTCGTAACCATTATAGTGCTCATATTAAGGTCTTTTGGTCTGATTGGGGGGGGTTGTTTGTAATAATTCATTTCATGATTACTTCTAATCTGATGGAATTGTTCACCAAACCACTTACCCACAAGCACCATAACATAATGGGGTCTCTAAACAGAAGAGTCGTCATTTGTTAGACACGGGTCGCGCATTCTTCTTAGTGCCAATATGCCTAAATACCTTTGGGGAGAGGTAGTCTTGTGTGCCTCCCATCTCATTAATCGTTTCATATCTTCCTCTCTTCAAGGTTGTATTCCATTTGAGGTATTATCTTGTTATGTCTCTATTCCAGCCTATGTCCATCTTTATAAGAACCAACGTTCCAAGTTAGATGTAAGAGCTCTTAAGTGTGTCTTTGTCAGGCATAGGACTCATCAGAAAGGATACAAGTGTTATCATCCTCCCTCTCAACGGTTTTATGTCACCATGGATGTGACATTCAGTGAGGATGCATGCTATTTTTCACCTTCTAGGACTCATAGTTAGGGGGGGCAGGGTGTTTTTTTATGAAGGATAGTACCAAACAGGGGGCAGTGATCGATCGCTTTATCCTAAACGATCGATCGTTTAGTGAAGAGGAAACGTCCAGTGGCCCGACGATCAATCGCTCCAACATGCGTTTATCTCCAAACCCAGAAATCGCCGACACTTATGCAACCCCCTATGCACTCAGTGACAATGAGCCCAATCGTGAATTCTGAAACAGAAAAGACAATTGGCGAATCGTCTACCTTTCAAGAAGAAGCTTCTAATGGTTTAGTCTCTCTGTCTCTCTCTCAATCAGTGGTCTCCCCTGTTCAATCTTCATCTGAGGTACGTATGACAGGACCCGCCCCGGATTTCATCATGAAATCTGAAGTGGCCCTGCGGAGCCCACCTTAGAAGAAATTCTACTAAAAATTTGGCAGAACTTCCCCTAAAAATGGACCACTCAAAACCTGTAGAAAGACATTTACACTTCTAAGCAATCCATCCTTCTCCTAGAGCCACCCTGCTCCCCAAATCACAACATCTTCCAATTCACATTACACAAATCTCAACTTAATAAAAATGGACCACTCAAAACCTGTAGAAAGACATTTACACTTCTAAGCAATCCATCCTTCTCCTAGAGCCACCCTGCTCCCCAAATCACAACATCTTCCAATTCACATTACACAAATCTCAACTTAATAACATTAATCCCACAGGTTATCAGAGCAATTCTAAAACAAAAGGTATAACAGAAATAAAACTAAAGAGGGTGAAGGATCGATAGATCCTACAATGCAGAAGCAGTGACAACTATGCCTCAACCCGTGTATGCCCGATCTCAACTAATTTTGCCTGCAAACTGGGCATTTAAAACCGAAAGGCCCAGGGAAAAGTATTGAAAAACATGTTAGTGTGAGTGGACAAAAATAAATAATCAAGATAATTCAAAAGAAGCAAACTTGAATACTTTCCCACGTATTTAAACTTATAAAGCCTCGATGCATGCAACATTTATAAAATGTATTTCTTTAAACTCAAAATCTTGTGAAAACATACCAGCCTCGTTGGTTAAGAGAAATCGGACTAGCCCCGCTAGTCAAGTAATAATAGGATATGGGGAAGAAATATCACCATACAGGTAAAGGAGCCCCTTAGGGTCTACCTACCCTCGACTGCCACTCACACATAGATTTGTGAGGACGAGAACTAATAACCTCGAGTACCACTCACGTGAGGAGGAGAATAAATCACCTCGACTGCCACTCATAAACACAAAGTAAGTGAGGAGGAGACACAATTCAAACGACCCGAGTATGGTGAGGAAAGCAATCGAAAACCAGTAAATCCATAAATCCATAAAGCTTCCCCAATATCTCACGAGAAAAAATAAGTATATTCCAATGACGTGGCCCCGCATGCAAAAATATTCTCAAAATCATAACAAATAGGCGAGATCAAATTATAAATCGTAACTCAGAAAAACTAAATCCACAATCATCAGTAAGGCGTTCCCAATGCCAAAACGAAAGTCAATGAGTAAATAAGAAAAATATCTCCATCGAAATCCAATTTCGAAAATCTTTTAAAAATCTCAAATCGACGAATAGAAATATAATATATAATTCCAGAAATCACATCGGAAAATAATTCGTCGAAAAATCATTATAAATCGTAAATTCAAATTCGAGCGTAGAAAACTCTCGTTCTAAAATCATGATGGAAAATCTTATCAATATTCCAAATATATATTCCAAAACCAAATAATATCCGAAACTAAAAATAATATGCTCGAAAAAATATTATGATAATTAAATAAAGCATTAATTCAAGAAACAACGCATGCATCAACATTTAAAACAAAAGTCCACCCACAGTACTATATAGGTGACCACGCATACGGGTTTCTTCGTCAAGCGGTAACTCGGTATAGCGCCCTTGATACGCTAAAAGTAAGCATATAATTTAACCCTGCAAAATGTAGTTGTCAGTATAGAATAAGTAGGGATCGTTCTAGCCGGGGATTGAGGGTACACCTGTAATTGGAAAAACAAGTAAAGAATTAATAAAAGTAAAAAGTATTATTTACAAAAATAAAACAAAGAAAGAAATATATACAAGTAAAACACAATTAGGGGGTTTTAGAATTAAAAATTAAAAATTAAATAAAGAAAATGTAAAAACATATATACAATGGTGGAACGCAAGGAATAAAGATCAAATCCACAATCATATGAATGAAATCCAATCACAATTCTTATAGTTGATTTTTCTATGCCATGAGAAAGAAGTTGACCATGTGAAACGTTAGAAAGCAAACGATTTCCCATTTTTTACTTTCCTTGAATAATTAATCTAAGTGAAAGCACCTAAATCAATCCTATTGAACATGCAATCATAGTCTAGAAAGCTAGCTAATCAATAACACATTCAATGCATGAAGAACAAAGAAAGGATGTCAACCAAAGTGCACAACCTAGTTATGAATAAGTTCACATATTTGCAATCCTTCTTAATTGATTTCGACTTTTGTCCAAAGCCTTTACTAGTTAAATCTAGCTCCAATTACAGGCATATATCCTAAGTTGGCCACCAAAGACCACATACATATAAAAGTTTTCTATAATCCAAAATCAATCAAGCAATCCCACATAAGCAACATATAAATCAACATATAAAAATCACAATTTTATTTCAAAACATATAAATGGGCTTTAAACTTTGCCCTTAACATTTATGTTAACTAGAATTCATAACTCTACAAATCAAACAAAGGAAAACAAAAGAAAATATGAAATACACCGTGAAAGATGGATGACATGGCCTTGAGACGAAGAACTTGAAGATCCTTGAAAGCAAGCAACCTTCTAGGGACGACACAAGGGTGGATGGTGGCTAGGATCTTGATGTATTGCATGACTTCTTCTCCTCCTTGGTTGAGACGCAGAGCTTCTGAAGACTAGAGAATGGAGAGAATTTTTCTGATGTTTATTTATTAAGGGAGAGAAGTGTGTTTTGTGGTGTAGCATAGGGGGGTTTATATAGGGGAAGGCAAAGCTTCATGAAATTAATTTCTAAGGAATTTTCTGGTTGCACCACACAGCTCTAACCAATGAATTAATATCATGTCAGCTCTGTCATGTCACTCAACCAATCAAAAAGCTCCAAAATAAATCCATAATCTTTCCAAATATATTATTGCTGATTTTCCCAAGATTTAATTTGATTTTATTCACCATTTTCGGCCAAATATCTAGGCATGAACCTAGACAATGTATCCGGACTCATTTTGGACATTTTCTCCCTTAAATCTCTCCATGACTTTACCCTTAATGTCCTGTCCTTGATTTTCTCTTCATTTGCACATTAAAATTGCAGTTCTCTAATTTCAGCCAACATATCTTGAGGGAATTGAGGAACGAATCTGGACTTGTTTTGAACCTTTTCTTCCTTGAAATTCTCTCTTGATATTCTCAACGTAATCTCCTTGATTTCCCATGCAAAAATCAAATTTAATCTCCCAAAATATCTCCCATGTCATCATGTGGTCTCCTAATGCCTTCAGGTTTCCTAGCCTCATCAGGATTCCTGCGTTGACTGAGATTCCTAGTCGGACCAGGAAAACTCCATTTCTTCATTTCAGCTCCATTTATTCCAAGGTACCTAGAAAATAGAAACTTTTATTAAAATTACTAAAAATAGAAACTTTCTAAAGATGGAAACTTTCCTAAACAAGAAGGATTTATTTAAGGAAATAACTAAGTAAATATGAGGAAATAACATTTAAAATGTCGCATTAAAATGCTCCTATCAGCCCTGTACACAATTATATTCCGTGAACAACAATTCGACAATTAAATACGATTCCAAAATCAATCCTCTTAAATCAACATCTCTATTTCCTTCAATTCAACCCAAACTTTACCATTAACACCATTTCATTAATTTACAAGTTTTAGGGCAGATTTGAGAGAAATCCGACGGTCGGATTCTCATAAATCTGTAATCAAAATTCTAAATCTTCGAAAATTAGAAATCGATTCAAAACTTCTCCAATCTTCACCAAATTCACATATATAAGCTCTAGATCAAAAATAGGGTTTAACTAGCTAAAACAGAACTCATAACATTGCCATACGTGCCTCCACGCGCGACCTACATTGGCGGCGGCCAACTTCACCTCCGACTACCAAATTTCAGCCACAACATCTACTCAACAAGCTTAACACTTTTCTCAACTACAACAAGTTCCAATTTTACCTTAAAGTGCTCGAATTTGGCTGGTGAAAATTTTCCAGAAATTCCCAAGAATCAGGTTTTTGCTTGATTCTTCGTCTATAATGCAAATCGATGCTTGTAGCTTGACGGGAAATGTCAAATGGCTCGAGGCGCTCATATTGGACTTGGTTTGGTGACTGGAAATGGCCGGAATTGGAAGCATTGCCGGAAAACCTCCAACTGCTACTGTAAACTTCAAGTCGTCGATCCTCATTTCTCCAGTCAAATCGTCGTGACCCACTACCACCGGCATGTGCAGTGGAAGGAGGCGGTCTTATAATGACCGGCGGCATGCCGTCAGGTGGCAGGACGGTGATGAATCGAAAGGAAGAAAACGGAGACCGAAAGGGAAAGAGAGAGAGCTCGGGGGAGAGGAGAGAGAAAGGTGGGTTTCTGGATTTGGAAACCTACCACAGTAAAATTCTAATATTTATACCCAATTTACCACGAACTGTAACTTTTGTATTTCGCTTATAACTTTGGCATACGAACTCCGATTTTTATGTACCACATATGCACGCGCTCGGTTTAATGTCCTTTACAACTTTCATGAAGAACATTTTCTCCAATTTTGACCCAAACAAAAAGTAAACTTTTAGAGCCACTAAAAGTATCGAAACAAAGTAAAAAGTGAAAGTAATTGTCGTTTACCGTCCAAATGACTAGTAAACCGGTAAATTGAGATACAGGACATAACAACGTAGTAGTTTGCCTTTGTCCCATGACCCACTTTTGTTTAATAGTGTTACTCCTTTAACTAATACTACACATGTTCAAACACGAGTCTTACCAGAACGGGTCAATTGTGGTCAGCCTCCCAAGAAATATGAACCAAGTTTGTGTGCTAAGACTAAATATCCTGTAGCTAATTATGTGTGTACTTATAGGTTGTCTAAACCATATGTAGCCTTTGTGAATCAATTATCTTCTGTGTCACTTCCTAGTAAAGTGCAGGATGCAATGAAGGACGAGAACTGGGCAAAAGCAATGGTAGTGGAGATGGATGCACTTGAGAAAAATCAAACCTGAAAGTTAGTATTGTTTTAGCTGTGTAAAGGGATGTCTAACCCAGTCTCATCATGGGATGTGTTGTTCTATCACTATCGCTATCGATCTCGTTTATCTGTAAAACAAGCAAAGGTTATAGGGAAAACCAGGTGTGTTAACCTTTAACAGTCTGATGCCTAAGTCAATATCGTCATAAGATAAAGATAATGGAAAGCAATAGTAAACAGTTACCCCTTTTGGGTGTTGGAGATGATTCTTATGTAATGGGTTTGGGGGAGCATGGTTTCATTTCATTCAATGTGGGACTATTGGGCTTCCGATACCTCCCCCGAGGGGTATTAAGATCCCTGACTAGGGATTCCTTTGTTATCTTTTGATAGCTAGATGAGCCTTGTGCTTCCAGTACTTGTGCCTAGGAGGTATATAAACCAACTAGTATCACGGCCTCCTGGAAATAAAACAGTTTGGTACCGATGGGTGTATATAGTGAAGCACAATTCAGATGGTTCGGTGGATGGATGTAAGGCAAGGCTAGTAGCGGGGTTATACCCAGAAGTATGGCATGGTTTATGATGAAACTTTTGCACCAATAGCAAAGATCAATACAATCTGGGTACTTCTATCTTTAGCAATTAATCTTGATCGGCCTCTACAACAGTTTGATGTTAAAATTCTTTTTGCATAGTGATTTGAATAAAGAAGTATATGTGGGCTTGGCTTTGGGATATGGTACTTCTACTGGAGTCAAGGTGGTATGTCATTTAAGGAAGTCCCTATATGGCCTCAAACAATCTCCAAGAGCTTGGTTTGGTCGATTCATGATGAGGATTGGGTACATGCAGAGCAATTCAGATCATACCCTATTTCTTAAGCATCAGAAGGGTAAAGTTACAGCTTTAATTATTTATGCGGATAACATGGTGGTGACAGGTAATGATCTTGAGGAGATTAAGAAGCTGCAGAGTGCATTGTCAGCGGAATTTGAAATGAAAGACTTGGGGAATATTTCTTGAGAATTGAAGTCGCTAGAGGAAAAGATTGTATTATATTGAGCTAGATAAAGTAAAGTATGTCCTTGAATTATTAGCAGAGACGGGTATGCTTGATTGCAAACCAGCTGACACACCCATTGAGCAGAACCATTGGTTAGCTAACTATCCAAATCAAGTACCCACGAATAAGGTAAGATATCAGAGGTTAGTTGGAACATTAATTTATTTGTCACACACTAGACCAAACTTAGCTTATGCAATTAGTGTTGTGAGTCAGTTCATGCATAATCCTAGTGAGGCTCATATGGAAGCTGTAGTTCGGATCTTGAGGTACTTGGAGTCTGCTCCTGGTATTTTCCAAGCATAGGCATTTGGATGTTTTGAGGTATACAAATGCAGACTGGGCGGGTTGTATAGCTAATTAACGGTCCACTTCCGAATACTTTACATTTGTTGGTGGGAATTTAGTTACTTGGAAGAGTAAGAAGCACAAGGTAGTGGCCCATTCTAGTGCTGAAGCAAAATATAGAGGAATGACGTGTGGAGTTTGTGAGATGTTGTGGTTAAGACACTTGTTGAGGGATTTGGGATTCAAGCAGAAAAAAGTCAAGCTCTTGTTCTGTGATAACAAAGTTGCAGTTGAAATTGCTTATAATCCTGTCCAACATGATCGTACAAAACATGTGGAGTTTGATAGTTACTTCATCAAAGAGAAGCTGAATCAGCAAATCATCTCTTTTCCCTTCATACCTACTGAGGAGCAGTTGGCAGACATTCTTACAAAGGAAGTCTCTAGCAAGGCATTCTATGACTCACTTGATAAGTTGGGCATCCGTGATCTTTATGCTCCAACTTGAGGGGGAGTGTTGGCGTGAGTCACTCTCCATAATTGTGGGAATTTTAATATAATTAGGATTGTATAGTTAAGGAGAATATTATGTAGTTAAGGGGGACAATATCACGGTGTAATTATAGTTTTTTTATTAGGATTGTGTATACTTTGTATATGTGCTCCATCTTTGGAGAATATCAACTCATCAGAAAATTTTCAATCTCTTTTCTCTTTGTTTTGGTTGACTTTATTATCAGAAGATAAATATAAATATATAAGTGATTCTTTCCTTGCATTCAAATTAGGGCAGGGCATTTTAGCCCGTAAACCAGGAAGATCGGCCCGACCCGTCACAGCCCTGCCCAAACGGTACAGGAACTAAATTTTTTTTACCTGAAACGATTTGGTCCGGGCTTGAAGTATAAATATGGTCCGGGCCCGGGCCCTGTGTTCTCAGAGAAGAAAAGCACGTCAAGCCCGTATATTTTATTATTAGGTCTTTTATTCTCTCCACGCGTCTTTCTTTTCTCTTTCCACCCCTCCTTCTTCTCTCTACGCGTCAGTCCTTCAGTTTCTTCTTTTTCTTCTTCTTCCTCTTCTTCCACGTTAGTTCTAAAGGAAGCCTAATCTATCACGAAACCTCAATCCTGAAGCCTAATATCAAGAAACTTCACAATCTTCGCAACTATTTCTGCTTCTATGTGATTCTTCATCTGGAGATTGCACACCTAACTCCTTCCTCCACTCCATCTACACCACTGAACTCTACGCGGCGCCGTCGCTTTCGGTCTCCACCTGCTTCTGCGTCCAGGTCCTTGCCGTCGTCCTCATTGAGCTCACCCCATCGGATCTTTACTGGTGGTTATGCACCTATGCCGAATCTAGAAATATTGCATAAGTTTCTCTATAACTGGTGGCTTTGATTCAAGTTCTGAGAATTTTTTTTTTTTGATAAGATTGGTGGTTTAGATGAAATCTCATATCTCAAATGGAAATTGATGTCCCTGTGTTGAATAGAGAGTTTGGGTTATCATTTGGATTTTAGGAGAATTCAGTGCATATGCAAGTTTTGCAATTTGGATTACAGAGTTGATTATATCTAATCCTGCAATTTTGTATCATTGTGTATCCCTTAGCCAACGGCATATATAGAGCATACATTTAAGGGTTAGATGGCACCTACAAAGAGGAAGATTTGGATTCGTTTCGCAGGTTCACCTAGTCTATGTGAAAGGAGGTTGGTATTAGTTGATCTGAGATTGTGTTGATCATGAAAGCAAGTTGTTTTGTTTTTTGTTTTTTTTTTTTCAAGGCCAATTTGGGCCCGAAAGCCAGGAAAACCGACCAGGAAAAAAAGGTCCAGGCCTAGTTCGGTCCCAGACTTTAAAACACAAAATTTGGTCTCGGCCCAAAAATAACAGGTCAGGTTCGGGCCCTTCAAATTATATACACAGCCCGGCCCGTGCCCATCCCTAATTCAAATATCATTCAAGCTCTTCAAGTCCTTATCCTATCAAATCAATGGTTGAATGCCACTTCCTAAACTGATATATCAAATTATCAAAAAATAAGAGGGCAAGCCTTTACTGCCAAGATACGAAACGTAGGAGGGTGGTTATTAATAAAACGGTCTCCAAAAGTCCAATAATTCTTTGTATCTGTTTCCTTCCACAATAATTATGATCCAGACTATTAGAAGTACAACACTTCTCCTCCTTTGAAACCTATATAGTTGTTCAGTACTGTATTTAACAACACCTTTTATACTATTCCTTTTGGCCCTGTGCTATACGATCCTTATATAAGGTCATATTGTCGAGGAGCATAAATTCCTAGACTGAAGTTATCTTCTTCTGGGAACTTTCTTTGGAATACCTTATTGAACTTGGCATAGGAACTAGTATTATTGCATATATAACAGGCCTTGAATCACAGAGTCCCTTCCATCTCATGGTTGACTTGAGGATCAAACAAACTAGAAATACTCTCCGTGAGTCTCTTCCTACAAGTCCCATCTTCTTTGCCACCTTGAATAGATTAGTGTGTTAGAACTACACTAATCTAATGCTGTAAATCTATCTCAGAAAGAGCACATGTAAACAATGTTATATACGTGAACTTTATTTAGGATTGCAATAGTAAATGCATAGTATACTAGGATTGCAGAAACATATCTATCCTAATATATGGATGAACTATTTATGAGTGATATACTAGTCGTATCCTAATATAGGACCGAAACTTCATATCACTCTTGATATCTGCAATGTATATAAACTGTACAATATGTGAAGGAATCTTACATGATGCACTTGAACAATTCATCTTAGTCTTCTCTTGATTCCACCTCATGTATTCTCTTAGTATGATGGGACTAATTTATGAGAACAGATCATGTATCAGAAGGGACCAAAACTTTATATATATAGCAATGTAATAATAGTTTCTTCCATCAAGAAACTGCCATCACCCTTTAACTACCATTTCAAATATATAACTTCTTGCAACTGTCCTAATTTGATTTCAAATCAATCCAAACAGATTAGGATAAGTATTTAAACTTATTTTAAATACAAACTCTAACAAATACGTTTACTTAAGTGTATATGTTGTACATACAAGGTTTCTATGTAATGTCTTGTTCATCAGGTTTTCTAACAATGTCCCACTGAACTTGACATTGCTTAGAAATTGATATGTGCATTTACATAAATCAGTTAGCTAAATTGTGCACATTCAGTTTGTATTCCCTGTCTGTTCCAAATTCTGTCAATCATGTTTGCTGTAAAGAATCATAGAACAACACAATGAATCAGAGAAAACATTAGTGTTCCATGATCACATTGCAATAACCAAAATCACATGAATCATCCTTATTACAGCTGCACTGTAATCAAGCTTAAATCATCATACCATATATGATGTAAGCATGCATAATGTCCTACCAAAATTTCTAATCATATAGAACTGAAGCAAATTATATTTCACTGGCCTAATATCATGAATCTGCATATTTGTTGTTTATAAACAACAATCTAAAATTGTACAACTTAATCATGCAGATACACAATGAAGTGAAAACTCAAGAATGTATTAATACTTAACTGATCATTGTCTGAAAATCCACAAATTATAATACACAGCAATGAGTGAGAACTATTAGACTTCATCAGGATTGAAACTGTCCAACACTCCCATATTTTGGTGTGTCTAATAAAATCAGAAACTGCCAAGGCTTTTGTCAGAGGAACTGCCAATTGATCTTTAGTTCCAATCTTCACTACCTCTATCTCCTCATCTCTGACACTTTCTCTCACTGCAAAGTATTTCACATCAATGTTCTTAGAACTTGAAGACCTTTTATTATTCTTTGAAAAGAATACCGCAAATGCATTATCACAGTAGATTGTTATAGGCCTTGACACAGATTCTACAATCTTTAAGTGAGCAATGAAATTCTTCAACCATAGTGCATGCCCAGTAGCTTCAAAGATGGCTATATATTCAGCCTGAAAGGTTGAAGTTGCTGTTAGAGTTTGTTTAGCTGTTTTCCATGAAATTGCTCCTCCAGCCATAACAAATATATAACCTGATGTCGATTTCAAGTCATCTGAATCTAATTTGTACGATGCATCAGTATAAGCTTCCACTTCAAGTTCTTGATCTTCAATTCTTCTGTAAACCAACATGTGACTTTTGGTTTTCTTCAAATACCTCAATACTTTCTTACCAGCCACCCAATGTGCATGACCTGCACTTGACTGATACCTTGATAATATATTCACAGCAAAGAATATATCTGGCCTTGTACACACTTGAGCATACATCAAACTCCCAACCAATCTAGCATATGGCATGTTCTGCATATTCTTCCTCTCTAATGCATTCTTAGGACATTGACCTTTTTGCAACTTGTCTCCTTTTGACATTGGTGACTCTCCTAAATTACAATTCTGCATCCCAAATCTCTGAAGTATTTTATCAACATAATTCTTTTGAGACAAGCCTAAGGCATACTGTTTCTATCCCATGTTATCTCAATCCCAAGAACATAATGATAACAGCACAAAGCGTGACATTTTTAATATATATTTTCCCTCCTTTTGCTAAGTTATTCTCTTAAAATTAATAATTATAACACAGTTTATGTTTTTAGGTACTTCAAGGATGGAAATTGAGAAAATAGGCGAAAAAGAGCAGAAATGAGCATAAATAAATCATTTTAGAAACTTTCCTCTTTCATTTTAGGAAATATTTCCTATTTTGTTTTAGGAAACTTTCTTCATTTGAACTTTTCTATTTCTGATTTTTATATTTTAATGAGCGTCCATCAAATTAAGAACTCTTGAGTGATGAATTCAAGAAAACAAAAATCATGAAGAATTAAAGGAGATAAAAGGGAGTGTTTATAATCAATATTTATTCTTGATTATCTTATTTACTATTGATTATAACACTAATTCAATTCTGATTTTTCTTGATTGTAGGAGTTCATTATGTGCACAATTGGAAGAAGAAATTAGTGCAAATCAAAGGAGGAATAAGGGATGTATCTGGTCACTATTCAAAGAATATACAACGAGTCATTAAGAGGAAAAGAGATCAGAAAAATCAAGACTTTGTCATGAGCAAATCAAGCAAATTTGGAGGAGAAATCACCTCAAGATGATTGGCCATGATTGCATCACAAGAGATGAGAATTCCACTATAAATAGCAGTCATTCTCTACTCCAAAATCATCACTTCTTCATACAAAATTCAGTTCATTAGCTTAGCTCTCTTTTCTCACAAAACCCTCTCCAAATATATATTCAGAAAAAGCCTCTCGTCGTGAAGAGCTTTAGGACTTCTCCAAGGCTGTTCGTGTTCTTGAAGGCCAAGCCTTGTGTTCTCTTGATGTTCTCCAAGCTTCCTTGAAGATCAAAAAGTGTAATTCATGGCCCTTATTTCTGTTTTAGTACTCTTTAGTATTGAATTTCAGATTTCGTTTATGAGCTTTATTATTGGAATTGGATTTTTGTTGAGAACGAGTTTATGTTAGTAATTTTCAGATTTGTTTCTTTATGTTCTTGATTTGTTTATGATTTCTTTATAATCTGATTTTGTGCCATCCTTTGTATCTTTAAGCATATTATTTTGGTTGAATAACTATGTTAATCTGCAGGTTAATAAAGCCAAATTTGTGTTCTAATTCACCTAATCATTTTGGGGCATAAATTGAAGTGGTAAAGGCTATGTACAATGGTTGAGATTATATGCTACATGTTTGTGCGTTTGTAACTTCTTATGGATGCATACATGTTTGGATTCAGAATTCTAACTGCACTTAATGATTCATATTTAATGTTGACGGATGCTCTTCAGTATTAACGTGATGTTTTATATGAAATATTTTGAGTTATGGACTTTTCCTAACTTAGGAGATTAAAGAAGAATTAAAGTGGTACTCAATCTCTTCAGACTTGTACTTCGAATTCATTTCTGATATTTAGTGTTGGCACGATTTTAGGTTGTTTAGATTGAAATAATTTATTGCATGTTGATATGGTTTGGAAATTCTGATTTGAGTGTGAAGAAGTCGATCACATGTATATATTTATCTTTTTGTTTTATTTCGTAGGAACTTAGAAACCAAAAGTTGAATCCCCCCCCCCCCCTTTTATGGTTGTTTCTTGTGTAAATTTGTAGATAAATACTTGTTAATACTTGTTTTATTAATTACTAATTTAAATTGACCTTTTTGTTTAGGTGTACCCTACAATCCCCGGACTGAACGATCCCTGCTTATCCTATACTAACAACTACATTTTGCAGGGTTAAATTGTGAGGCTATTTTAGCCGCACCACATAATGAGCCTCTCCCATATCCTTCATATCAAACTGATTTAAAAGAAAACCCTTTATTTCTTTTAATAGGCAAACACTACTACTAGCAAGCAAGATATCATCAACATACAAAATTAATAGTATAAAGTCACTCCCACTGGTCTTCAAGTAAATGCACTCATCTAGTTTATTTTCCAGAAAACCAAATTGAGTGATTACTTTGTCAAACTTCAAGTACCATTGTCTTGAAGCCTGTTTAAGACCATATATTGACTTTCTAAGTTTGCATACCTTGCTGTCATCTTCTACAAAACCCTCAGGTTGCAGCATGTATATTTCTTCATATAGATCACCATTCAGAAATGCAGTCTTCACATCCATCTGATGTAGTTCTAGATCAAATGCTACAAGAGCCATGGATGACTCTAAATACATCTTTGTTGAGACTGGAGAGAAAGTCTCATTGTAGTCTATTTGTAGTCTATGCTTTCTTTCTGATTATACCCTTTTGCAACTAGTCTGGCCTTATACCTTTCAATATTCCCATCTGCATTTCCACTTACAACCAATGGGCTTAAAATTTTGAGGCTTTTCCACTAAGATCCACATTCCATTCTGTGACATGCTTTGCAACTCATCTTCCATTGCTGATTTCCACTTCTCACTATTTGAGGATTGCATGGCTTCCTCAACTGAAATTGGATCACCTTCATCTCCCAAATAAATTTCTTCAATAGTCAAATATAATTTGTATACATCTAGTATAGCTGATTTCCTTTCTCTTGCAGATCTTCTCAAGGTTATAGACTGTGATGATTCTGCAATTTCTGTGGTCTGCATTGCTACTGTATTTGCTGCAGCTTGCTCATTATGTTGTGCTGGCATTGTATCATCTACAATTTGCTCACTTTGTTCACCTATGATAGTGTTGACATGATCCACAACATCTGCACTTGCTTGTTGTGTTACATTTTCACCCTCTGCACTTGCTGGAACAAGATTCAACGACACTGAATTGTCTAGGACTGAAGTATTACTGCAGTCCTGATCTAGGACTGATGTATTGCTGTGATGGATCACCTTCATCTCCCAAATAAATTTCTTCAATAGTAAAATATAATTTGTATACATCTAGTATAGCTGATTTCCTTTCTCTTGCAGATCTTCTCAAGGTTATAGACTGTGATGATTCTGCAATTTCTGTGGTCTGCATTGCTACTGTATTTGCTGCAGCTTGCTCATTATGTTGTGCTGGCATTGTATCATCTACAATTTGCTCACTTTGTTCACCTATGATAGTGTTGACATGATCCACAACATCTGCACTTGCTTGTTGTGTTACATTTTCACCCTCTGCACTTGCTGGAACAAGATTCAACGACACTGAATTGTCTAGGACTGAAGTATTACTGCAGTCCTGATCTAGGACTGATGTATTGCTGTGATCCTGATCTAGGATTGATGTATTGCTGCAGTCCTGATCTAGGATACGAATGTTGCTGCAATCCTGATAGACAAACCATTTCTCCATATCGTCTTCTGCCTGTGATGAACTTTTATCCATTTCTAAATCATTCCTTGCACTGTTATCAAACACCTCATCATAGAATGCAGCTCTGTGAGATTCCATTATTCTTGTTCCCTTTCCTGGACAATAGAACTTGTATCCTTTGGACTTCTCATAATAGCCAATGAAAAATGCACTGACTGATTGAGAATCCAACTTTCCATCTGTATTGCTATGAATTCTAGCCTCTGCTTTACATCCCCACACATGAAAATGATTCAGACTGGGTTTATATCCACACCACAATTCGAATGGAATTTTGTGAACTGCTTTGGTTGGAACTCTGTTACAAATATAATTTGTAGTCTTTAAGGCTTCTCCCCACAGAAATTTTGGAAGTCCAGACCTGAGTATCATGCATCTAACCATGCTCATGAGAGTTCTATTTCTTCTTTCTGAAAATCCATTTTGTTGAGGATTGTATGGAGTTGTATACTAAGCAACTATCCCACATTCTTGCAAAAATAAAGCAAACGGCCTTTATGTTGCCCTTGTTCTGTATACCTTCCAAAATACTCACCACCTCTGTCAGACCTGACAACTTTGATAACCCTGCCTGTTTGTTTCTCAACCTCAGTTTTATAAATCTTGAAGGTTTCCAAAGCTTGTGATTTTTCAGAAATAAGGTAAACATAACAAAACCTAGAAAAATCATCTATGAAAGTTATAAAATAACAATTTCCACAGTTTGTGTTAATAGGAAAAGGACCACAGACATCAGTATGGACTAAATCAAGCAAATTTTCACTCCTTTTTGAACCAAAACTCCTAGAGTTAGTTAATTTACCCTTTAGACAATCTACACAAGTTCCAAAATCTTCAAAACTCAAGGCTGGTAAGATCCCTTGTTTAACAAGTTCTCTTAACCTTTCTTTAGATATGTGGCCTAGTCTTTTATGCCACAAAAGGATGAAGAATCACTGAATTTTCTTTTAGAACCAGATGCTTTATCTAAGAAGAAAATATTCTTGCTGTCATTTTTACCAGAAAAAATAGTTTCACAATTGACAAGCCAATACCCATTTAAAATATTTGCTTCACCAAAACACACAGAGTCATAATAAAGCAACATTAATTATTATCACTAGAGAAACTATAACCATTGTGAGCAACAAATTGAGAACCTGATATGAGGTTTCTCTTATACTAGGAATACAATACAATTATTAGTTCTAATACATAATTATTCCTAACAACAACTTGACAACTCCTATAGCCTTCACAGCTACTCTTTGACCATTTCCAGAACACACCCTTGTTTCATTCTTATTTGGGATTGTTATCCTTAATAATCCCTGTAAAGAATTCACAACATGAATGGGTGAGCCAGTGTCAAACCACCAAGAGTTATCATGAACAAAATCATTTGACTTAATACTAAAAACAGGTTTTGAAAGAAAAGTACCTCTTTTAGTTAGCCAAACTTTGAAACCCTCACAATCTTTCTTAAAGTGGCCAGGTTTCTTGCAGAAGAAACACTTCAGGCCACCTGCAGGTTTATTTTTAAACTTAATGTTGTCAGACCTCACAACAGATGTTGAAATACTAGTTGAAGTGCTTCCTTTGTAGTTGTTGTTGCCAAACCTCTTCTTCTTGAACTTTGAGTGGGACATGAGATTCATTGACACTTATTTTCCCTTCTTCTTAATTTCATCCTCAACTTCCACACAAAGGGAAATCATTTAATTCACACTCCACATTTCCTTTTGAGTTTTGTAAAGTTTTTCAGTTGATCATACTCATCTGGTAGTGATTCCAACAACAAATAAACAAGGAATGGATCTTTAACAACCATGTTTAGTCCTCTGAGTTTCCCAGCAATGTCAGAACCCTTCAATATATATTCTCTAACACTCCCTTTTCCATTGAACTGCAACCTCATGAGAGATTTCATAAGCTTTCCAGTTTCTACTTTGTTGGAAACCTTGTATTTTTCTGCAATGGAATTGAAGAACACTTTTGCAAACTCTGAGTCTGGAATACCTCCTATCACATTCTCAGTTATGCTCTTCTTGATCATGATCAGTGCCATCTTATTGTGCTTGTACCACTTCTCATATTTTTCTTTGCTTTCCTTGCTTGCAGTTGCGGCAATGCTTCTGGTGGATCTTCTTTCAAAACATGATCATAGTCTAGAACTCCCATATTCAATTCAATCTCACTCTTCCATTTCTTGAAATTTGAGCCATTCAGCAACTCAATTTGACTTATGCTCATTGGAAAGTCATTGCTGTATATGAAACTGATCAGTCAAAATCTTCTAGTGTATCATGATACTAGAAAAATCTGAATGTCCCAAAACAAATGAAATTCATATATGAATGTCATTTAACTGAAACTCTATGTATATGCAGACAAATGAAACTTTTCTATTTTCAAGACCTCACATCCTTTGTGGAGTACTCATCTCTAATAGTTTCTGAATGTTCATCTATCTAAAATATACAAGACTATGAAACCAAATGTTTGATGTAAATCTCTTTGGAAATTATACTCAAATTTAATTTTAAGTCTCATAATCTCATTCTGATGAAACTGAATACAATGTAATTGCTATATATTGGCCACTTTGACAGCACTTTATTATGCAACATATAACTGAATTCGTACTAAATATTTCATTAGCATATTAGATCCTTTGGAATGTTCATTCATGGGACCACTTTGGCAGCACACAACATGATGAATTTCTCAATGAATCAAATATCATAACTTGAAACAAGCATGTACATCAATGACTATTTATCAGACATGAATTATATATGTAGATAACCGTATGCGGATCATATTACAACAAAATTCCCAGAAATCGTTTCAAAATAGACTTATTGAAGTAACAATAACATGTAACTCATCTAAGCATAGATTGCTTTGATACGAATTGTTAGAACTACACTAATCTAATGCTGTAAATCTATCTCAGAAAGAGCACATGTAAACAATGTTATATACGTGAACTTTATTTAGGATTGCAATAGTAAACACATAGTATGTTAGGATTGCAGAAACATATCTATCCTAATATATGGATGAACTATTTAGGAGTGATATATTAGTCGTATCCTAATATAAGACTGAAACCTCATATCTCTCCTGATATTTGCAATGTATATAAACTATACAATATGTGAAGGAAACTTACATGATGCACTTGAACCATTCATCTTAGTTTTCTCTTGATTCCACCTCCAGTATTCTCTTAGTATGATGGGACTAATTTATGAGAACAGATCGTGTATCAGAAGGGACCAAAACGTTATATGTATAGCAATGTAATAACAGTTTCTTCATTCCATCAAGAAACTGCCATCACCCTTTAACTGCCATTTCAAATATATAACTTCTTGCAACTGTCCTAATTTGATTTCAAATCAATCCAAACAGATTAGGATAAGTATTTAAACTTATTTTAAATACAAACTCTAACAAATACGTTTACTTAAGTGTATATGCTGTACATACAAGGTTTCTATGTAATGTCTTGTTCATCAGGTTTTCTAACATAGTGACTTCTGGTAAAGATGACTGAAGAACGAAGAACACCCAAGATTGAAGGGTGGCCGGGAAGCTTCATCAGAAACTCTTCCAGTTCACCTCAATTAGGATTAGACAAAGAAGAAATCAATTAGGAAGCTTCATCAGAAACTCTTCCAGTTCACCTAAACGTAGGAGAACCAAATGATGCTTACTCTTTGATCCAACATCCTGGAGAGCATCAGATAAAAGAGCTAGCATATCATCCCATCATCACCACTATGATCATCATATGTACTGGTACATAACAATAACCCTTTGCCAACTGTACAGAGAAACTACATCTGTGAGGCATTAAAATTTCATTTAAGCAGCACCATATCAGAATTGCCATGCACTACGTACTCATAACAAAAATGGCCCGTCTTGTTGTATTAGAGGTGGGGTACGTTATAGACTTATAGTAGATTGGCAAGCATGCTGCAAATGAAATCACGGAACTTGAGCTCCATTTCCACATCAGCTACTAGAGCTGCTTCCTGCCAAGTCTCCATGCCAATTATCATGATAGCTTCTTGTCTTTTATCAACTCTTCAGCTGCAAGAAAAATTAAACGAATTTTTTAAGTACTATGTACGAACTATATATTTATATTGGCATGGCTTCTTTCTATATCATCATGTTTTCATTTACCAGCAGAAGCAGCAATTAAGGGATCTCTGTCAGAATGGTTGTTGAAGTTTTCAGCGACTATATCCCATAACAGTTTTCTGTACGTTCTCTACCCAAACGATATTTCTAATTAACTTTCTCATTTTAAGCTTCAGCTCCATCGGAGAGAGTAATGATAATGAGCTGAGGAAGCAGATGCCAAAGTCTTTGGACTTTGTTATTGGTAATGGTACGAGTTTGGTTTTATTTTTTTATTTTAAATTTTCTAGCACATTTAGATTACAGAACCTGTACTGCTTAATTAATATGTATATATATATGGCTACAGTGTGTTCTAGATATACATACATCTTAGCAGATGTAAAATACACCAATGCATCTTGCAGAAAAATTGCAATATGATTGTGCATGGATGCCCTTTCAAGATGCAATTTATCTGATGAGATTAATTGGCGCTATCTTTTTTGAGCAACTTCCTTCACACTTTTCACAAGTTACTAACCTTCTATTAGATTCCTTTTATATATATATATATATATATATGTTTTTTTTAGAGAATGTGGGTGTCAATCTATCTATTAGTAAGTAAAAGTAGATAATGTTACACAATGACTTACCCACAATTGGATTATGACAAGATTGAGCGATGACCAGAAAACCCTAAAGTTATCTAAATAACGTTACCTTGAGATTAAGGTCAAAGTAATGAGTACCCTAACACTACTAAGGAAAGATCTGAGTGAACTCAGAAACTAACCATAGTTTATCGGAAGTAAAATTCACACTTCCCATTTTACAATCTACACTCCTTGTTTTTTTTGTTTTTTTTTTTGTACTTAACATCATATTTTACAATCCACACTACAAAGAGACGAAATTTAAGATATTAAAACAAAAAACATGGAGTGTGGATTGTAAATTAGAGAGTATGAATTTCACTCCCCTAATTTATTCATGTTCCCGTAAGACTCCCTACTCAGAGAGAGTGTCCTCAGGACAACAGAAATTCACATCCATACCCTATGCCTTAAGAGGGTTATCGGTTGCAACCAATGTTTTAAAATGTTAAGGCGTAAATCGAGGTGCTTTTGGGAGAGCCTCACAAATCGTAAACCTTACGATATAAATATTTATAAGTAGAATATTAATAATATAGGGAAACATGGTCACTAATAATAATTCTTGATAATTAAACTAATGGGAAAAAACAACAATTTATATGTGTTTGTGTGTGTGTAATAATTTTGGCCATTTTAAGAGATCCCTTGTGGGACTCACTTTTTGATCACATATCGACATCTCGACCGTTCAGTTTTTAGGTCTCCATGAGTAGATTACTTCGACAAATTTTCAGTCAAATTGATAATTGTTAAGGTATTGAACTAGAAACGGACGTAACAAATCTATCAAACATGAACTGTACCTTCATGCTCATAATAGAAAATCACGATTATAAATACCACCCAAACGATCATCAATTAAGTTGAAAATTTATAGAAATGTTATACTCATGGAGACCTAAAAACTGAACGTACGGTTGAGATGCTGATACGTGACCGAAAAGTTGGTGTAATAAAGATTTAGACCAACTTTTTGGTCACACACACATATAGGGCTTTTCTAGTGAAAGATTCCTCTTTTTTTTTTTTTGTCATTTTAAGGAATCCCTTATTAGACAATTAAGACAAAATTTTCGGTCACATATTGGCATCTCGACTGTTCAATATTTAGGTATCCATGAATAAATCACCTGAATAAATTTTTAGCCAAATTGATAATCATTAAGGTACCGAACTAGATCAAATCAATAGATGAACTAAATTTGTCCAACCTAAACTGTTCATATGTGTAATGGTAAATCACAATTATGAACACCTTAACCATCATCAATTTGGCTGAAAATTTACAGAGGTGATCTACTCATGGAGATCTAAAATCTGAAAAGTGAAGACGTCAATATGTAATTGAAAAATTATCCTATTAAGCGATACCTTAAAATGGATCTCTTAGTGGAAGCGACACACACACACACACGTGCTTTCTAGTGTGGGATCATTTTTTGTTGTTGTCATTTTAAGGGATTGCTTATTGGAACAACTTTTTGATTTCATATCAACATCTCTACCGTTCAGTTTTTAAGTTCATATCAGTAGATCATTTCTGCAAATTTACAGCCAAATTGATGATAATTAAGATATCTAACTAGATCAAATCAATGGACGAATTGAATCTGTCAAACCTGAACAGTTTATGTTTGGAAATGTAAATCACGATTACGAATGCCTCAATGATCATCAATTTGACTTAAAATTTGCAGAGAATATCTAATTGTAGAGTCCTAAAAACTGATATGTAACGGAAAAGTGAATCCCACAAGAGATCCCTTAAAATAGCCAAAAAGCTCAAGGTCAAGTGGGTGTGCGCCCTATTTGAACCACCAATTAACTCGGTCCAACCGGTTTGTTCGAGTGAAGACTGAAAAGACGTCTTTTTTTGTCTAAATTTTATTTATTTATTTATTTTCTGTTGGGAACTGACGTCCTAAAAAACGTCGTTTTTGCCAATATCATTAAAAAAAAAAAAAAGAACCCCAGTACGCGACCTATAAAGACGCTGTTCTTCTCCATTCGCGAAGGTTAGATTGTCCGCTCTACTGTTTTCTTTGCCCAAGTCCACGATTTCGTAAGACTCTCTCCTCTCCTCTGTTATATGGATTCAATTTCATTACTGAAGAATTTAATTGATTGCTGGTTAGAGTTCGATTAACAGAGTGTTAAGTTTTACAAATCTACGGTTGTTTGTTTTTGATTGATTCAAGTTTCTGATCTATTCATTGGGTTTTCTTCTACATGCCTTCAATTACTTTCTGTGAATGTTTGGTGCTTAGAAACCTGCCTTGCCCTTATAGATTCTATATTTTTGGTTTTTTCGCTTCAGATTCTATTGATCTTATTATCATAATCTACTGAAAATGCTAGATTCTTAATTCAACTAAGCTTAATCGTTTCTTGAAGATCTAGTTCCAGCAATCATTGCTGGTCTTTTTTCACTACTGTATTTCTGGTTTCAGTATTCCCTACATGGTGGTAGGGTTTTTTTAAAAATTTTTTTTTTTTTATATTTTGTATGGTGGTCTTTTATTTTTTCTGCTATTTTTCTGTAGTAATGTGGACTACATTTTTTTTTTCTTCTTTTCATTTCCAATTTAGTGTGTTTTAGAGTAACTTTTTTGTTGTTTGCTTGATGCAGTCAGGTAGCTTGGAGGCTCCTTCGTACCGAGTTTTGTGTCTTCTCAGCTTCTATCGGTATCTTTGCTAATGTAAGTGTTGTAGTTTTGTTTTATTGTTAACATATTTGTCATATATGGCTTCAGTGTACAAACTTCTAAATTTTGTTTGCATTCCGTAATATGTGTGTGTGTGTGTGTGTGTAAATAGATAGATAGATAGATAGATAGAGGGAGAGAAAGGTACTCCCATACGGAAGGGGTCCATTAATTTTTTGGGAAGATCGCAAATAATGCCCACAAGCCTTCTACATTAATGTTCGTAATAGTATGTTAGGATTTCCAGCATCCTCAGTTGTTTAATGTGTGATTTGATTTAATGTCTGGTACCTCCAAACCCAAAGCCCAGCAACATTATCTCACTGCGTCATATAGGAAGCTTCCCGAGTTGCTGGTCTTCTTGAATGTCCTTAACATGTGGTTATATTACTCAACCTACTGGTGTTGAGCCTTGCTTCTCGGCACCTTTAGAGTTACAATACAGCTTCACCTCTAAATTTATTTTCCTGAATATCTCTCGTCTTCTTCACTTTCCGAAAATGCACCAAATTATTGCTTTCACCGCTTTCCTTAGATTAGTGCCTCCGTTTACAGATTGAGATAGAGCTTAAATTGATTTGATATACATGAATCTTCATTCCCGGTTTTATAATAGCTGAAAACTACGAGGTAGCACCACCACAACCCATTATTGTTTCTGCCTAAGGTAGGAAATGACTTTGATCTTGTGTACATTTGAAAGAAGTCAGAAAGAGAATGCTCTACGAAGTCGGAAATGTTAGATAAGCAAAAGACGCCAAATTAAATGACCATTCTTTTAGTAAGAAAACCGAGTTGTATCATCTGGAGAGGTGGATTTTTACAGCAAGGTAAGTTCTTTGTATGAATAGAGATTGCCGTAGAATGACGTATACCATTGAGCTTCAGTACGCAAATTTATCAAGTAACTTTGAAGTGGATATCAGCTCTTGGTCTTCTAATTTGTTAACTTTAAAGCCAAGCTTATTCTTCAAGTCACATTTGTTTTTGTTATTGGTTGATAAAAAGTGACATGTGAGTTACTAGTTGGCGTTGCTGATTGATGACATGACAATACAAATTACAAAGTGCTGGTGACTACTTAGGTTCTACTCCCTGATTCTACCTACAAACATTAACTCCTCATAATAGCAGATAGCTGCTTACGTGGCTTCGTATATTAACTGTATTTTCAGTTACACTATTAGTTAACCATTGGGTTGATGCACTAATTTTGTCTACTGTTCCTGAAAAGGCAAACATATATGCTTTACTTTTTGATTTTCAATGTTATATTTACTTTTAATATGAAATTTAGCAGAGTTGAAACTTGAAATGTCATTTATAAATTTTGATACCACATATGATGGTATTGTTCCATAATCACAGTCTGTATGGCTTTGGATTCCTTAATGCTCCATCTGGCTTTATTTGTAATGCCCTCCTGCACATTGCTGTTTGATGTATCCCTTGTCTTGTAGGCATCTGTGATTCATGGATACGCCAAAAAATTTGTCATCCATTGTCTTTGCTACATCTGATACAGATATGGCATGGATATGTATCAGATACTCCAAATAGAGTATAACTTGAGTATTCAGTAATTTTGACTTTACACTGAAGATACAGCTGGAGATGTTTTGGTTAACAGAGCTATGCTAGATACTTTTAAAACACGTGTTAAGAATAAAAACAGAAAACACACTCAGGCCTACATTTGTTCAACATCGTGAAATCAAGAAGGAAGCTAGGGTTCAGCCTCCATTCAAGACAAAGAACTAGAGAAGAAGAGGAGGCGAATCATAATTTGTGTAGAATCCATGAACCTTTGGTTCTTTAATTTTGCATGGTGTCTTGAAAGATGACAAAGAATCTTTTTGTTTTTTTTTTTTATAACGTATGGCATGTTGAATCTTTCATGTTTGATTTTGTGTAGAATCATTAAATCAGTGGAAATGATTGTTGCAATGTTATTCAACACTTCATGTCATATCACATCCTGCATCCTTGTCTGTGCCTCATAGGTTAGCATGCTTACTTGTATGGGTGTAAGCTTTTTTTCACTTATTATTTATTCTTAAAATATTTAGGGCGGATGAGGAACCTGTTGATCAGAAGAAGTACCTTGAAGACTCCTGCAAGCCGAAATGTGTCAAACCATTTCTCCAATATCAGGTATTTTGCAGCATTTTGGAAATTTGTACTTGATATTGTTGGCCAGTTAAAGATAAACTACTATTTTATAAGACAAACTATTGTTCAAGTACATCTGCATCTCTGTGGCTGGTATCTTTTAAATCATCCATATGGACACAGCAAAAGTTAGTTGTCCCATTGCCTATGTTTGAAACGAGTTTGCTAACAGACTCTGTAAACCATTTCAAAGTAAAGAGTAATGTTTTTGGGTCCTGTTTGTGTTATGTTTCCTTTCACCTGTCCCTCCAACTGCATCCCCATCTCAAAGGTCTGTTAGTTGTTTATTATGCAACCAGAGATGAGATCTCATCCATAACCTGGAAAAGTTATATATATATATAGCTGGCAACAAAGGATCATTGTTTCAATGCTATATTGCTTGATTTTGATGAGGACATCATAGCCAAACCTTTTAAGGTTTATGAGCGAAAGAAATGGAAAAGGAGAGCAGCTAGTCCTTCCCTTTCCATATGGTTTGATTAATTGCTTTCATTCTAGAAGTCTCTAGGCAGGTGTCTTTCAGTTTCAGTGTGGAATTTTAAGGTTTCTTTATTATTTCAGTTTCAGTTAGGAGTTTTAATTCCTTTATTAGGTCTTTTATGCTTCAGTTTTGTGAAGTGTAACAGCCCTAGCTATGAAAGAGTCTTTAATGCTAGTTAATATGAGCTATCTGCTCAAATATAAATAAGTGTAAGTGCCAAGTGGCCAGATATGTCGTGATGAATAAAAAAATTTCAGAGTGTTTCTGAGTTTTCCAGAGATTGGAGTGTTGGTATGAAGCCTTGTGTGTGAGTGAGAAACCTGGGAGGGAATCCTAGTTCTTAGTTTTCACTTTCTACCCTACAAACCTGCGTGTTAAAGCCCTATACCTTAGAGTTTGTTGATCCTAGGCAGTGATTATACTGCATCAGATTTGCTTCATCTTCAATTCTTCATCTCTATAAATATGACATAAAAATGATAATTCTCCTTCATTTGAGCAACTAACTCTGTTCAGTCCCATATTTCATGAACAAACCATTAGAACAGTCTTTTCTTGTTGCTTCACTGTGGTTGCAATGTAACCTACATCCCAGGTGATGACAATAAGGATAGTCAAAGTAGTAGAATTAAACTGAAGCATAAAATGATGCCACATCAGGCAGGCATGAAAGACATAGAATACTCATGATTGATCCTTTGCATAATTAGACCTGTAGGTGTGGTATTCTGTCTGGTTGAAGAACATGATTTTTCTTTTTCTTTGGTTTTTTTGTTTATTTGAATACGGATCTAGCAGTGCAATATTCAAGACTTATAACCTCAGCATAGGGAGATGATAAGTTCTATTCATAATGAAATATACAAACAAAAGAGATAGTCACTGAAGCTCTGGTAGTTGAGGTGATTGATGTACTACGTTTTCCTTTGGTCAGTCTGAGGCACGAGGTCTTTTTTTCTGAAACAATTTATTGGAGATTTTATTTTATTTTTTTCTCTAACTGTACCAAGCGTGTTTCTATGTTTACTGGAAATTGACTGGTGATTCACCCAAAATAGTAGAGAAATATAGAAGGGTTAGCAAGTTAGATGGTGTAATCATCAACTGTAATGTGTATACCTCATATATACTGTGAATTTCATCATAATTTGTTACAGGCATGTGTGAAGAGGATCGAAGGTGACGAAAGCGGCCACAAGCATTGTACTGGACAATATTTTGACTACTGGTCTTGTGTAGACAAATGTGTAAGTATTGCTTTAAAATTATATTGAGACCGACGTATTTATACCCTTGTATCTTCAGCTAAAACAGTCTCCAATGCAGGTTGCACCAAAGCTCTTTACTAAGCTGAAGTGATGTGGCATATTCTGTTGTACACTGAGAGCATTTTTCCTTTCTGATTTTGAAACGTTTAAACGTTTCAGAACGCTGTATTTTATTACTGGAAGCAGTCTGTGATGTTTGGTGAATTTTTTCAGAACATGGACACTTAAGTTTCAATCAATAAAAGAAGTCCTTTGTTAGAATTCATTGATAGAGAATTGCCTTAAATTATGAATTATGGTTCTCTTTTTTCTTTCTTTCTTTTTTCCTCACAGCCCTACGGAAACTAGAGAACACATCATTACAGTACAGAATATGGGTTATATGTGGAGTCCAGTATTTGTCAAAGCAAACAAAAATACAAAATAGCCTGATCACCTGTAGTTGTGGTGCCTTAAACTAGTCTTGTTTATCAGATAATAGTTCTAAAACTTTGCAGTTTTTTATTCATTTTTTTGCATTTGAATTGAATCCATCACCATGCAGTTTTGGAATACGGAGTTGTACATTCAGATGTGAAGTGATCTAAAAATCAAAAGAAACAATAAGCAGATGGAACTCTGCTCAATTAAAAAAAGCTAACCCCTTCCTGAAAGGTTGCGTTAGGGCTAGTTTGAGACTGATGTGACTTTTAAAATAAACTATTGCTACTGTGTTGTGAGAATAATCAATTGTAAATTAAAATATGTTTGTGTTCAGTAAATAATACTTTTAAAAGTGCTGACAATACATAAAACAACTTCAGAACTTGTTTTAATTGAAAGTAGCTTTTAAAAGCACCATTTGGGTTGCTTCTAAAAATCGTTTTCAGTGATCTATAATTTTTAATTAAAGTTATTTATTTATTTATTACTAAATACAATAAAATCTAAAATTTTAGACAAAAACTGATTTTTTTTAAAAGCGAAACAATTCCAAACGGGGCCTTAACCAAGATTGTTGCTGAATCTACACATTCATATCTTCCATCAACTAATGTTAATACTTTCGTTGAATATGATATTTCCTCCAAATCTGATTCATCTATCGGCTTGATCTCAAAGTCCTCCCAGGCCCAATCGAAAGGTATAGCATCGACTGGATTTTGAGATGCATACTCCATTACTCCCCGTTCAAAGCCTTTTTCCTGTAATTTGATACATCTTATGGTCGTGCTCCGCCATACATATCTCCAAGATTTCTTCCAGTTGAATCTATCCTCTTCACGACATGTTCATCGAAAAATCATAATCAGAATCTTCTTTGCTATATGTTCCTCTGTAACAATCCCTCCTTTCCTTTTGATACTACCGTCATCAACGACAGAAGGCTGTTGCTTTTGTGATGACTCCTCAGTCATAGCAGGCTTCCCACATGTTGATAAATCACCACATCAGTAGTCCTGTGGTACATTAGAGTGATCATTCAGATTAGTCCAGAGTAAACTCACTTCGGTGAGAGGCTGTATCGTGCATTGTAAGGCAGACCCTAGTCCAGAGTTCTGCAGATTCGTTAGAATGCTTGTCAACTAACAGGTGTATGACTTGGACAGAGCAAAGATATTCAAATAGAAATGAGATGGGGGAATGCAGTTCTTTTGTAAGGGGCATGATGATACAACTTTATTTTTTGGACGAAGTGTAAATATTCTGTGTCCACTTTTAATCTATGAAGATACATAATTGCTCTCAAGTCGGTCTTGCCATACCTCTTATCTGTGAATATTTTGGTCTTTTTACTAGGTAAAAACCCTTGTGCATGCAATGTCAGTCTTGAGACAAGTTGAGATGAAACTAGAGGGTCGAGATATATCTGACAACAGGTAACTGCTTCTTCTGGAGATCTTATTATGTTAGATTGTTGGTAATAATTGATATGACTGTGGACCTTTGTGTATTCTCAGAGAAATTAGTATCTCCGAACAAGTGGACTATCTGCTTAAGCAAGCCACTAGTACAGACAATCTCTGCAACATGTATGAAGGTTGGACACCATGGATTTGAACTTGTGATCGAAGCTGCTGCCTTCTATATGTACGAGGAGTATTAAGTTAGAATGGCGGTGGTTAATTCGTTTTTTCCTTGCAAACTCAGAGAATTGAGAATTGAGCCTCTTACACTGGGCAAGTGTATCTAGCTCCCTCTAAATTGTGGTACCTTGGGTGAGATTATGCATGTGGCATGGGAAGCAGTCTCGTGTGGAACTCGTGTTAGTTCGTATTTGGTGGTTGCTAAGCTGTCTTCCCTGCTTTAATGCCCTATAAAGGTGGAACAACTTCGCAGACACCATTGTGGTAGACTGGCAGGAGAATGCCATGTGAAGCACTTTGAAGAAGATTTCGGATTTTAGCAGCAAGCTGGCCTGGTGTAACACAGTTGTTCGTCAACGGCATTTATCGACCAACTCTTCCTTTCGGTTTGGGAATCTCTTTATTTGATACTGACTGGGAAAGTTCAACATCTTTTCCCTTTTTACTTTGGTATAATGAGTTAAGAATGTGGATCTTATTGAGCAATTGATCTGTAAATAAGGTTAAGCCAAATATTGGTATTCAGTCCTACTCTGTGATATACCTTTTACATTTAAGTTAATGGAACAAAAACGGATTTCAGCTGCTCCTATGCTACTTAATATATAAACTTTCTATACTACTGTTTTTTTTTTTCTCGGGTTTTTGTCCTACTCTGTGATATACCTTTTACATTTAGGTTAATGGAACAAAAACGGATTTCAGCTGCTCCCATGCTACTTAATATATAAACTGTCTATACTAATGTGTTTTTTTTCTCGGGTTTTTGTCCATTTACCCCATTTTTAGAGATTCTTTTCCTACTTACCCCATTAAGTTTTTTTAATTCCCTCTTACCCAAAACACTCTAAGGAGGGGTCTTCCCTAATACCCCATTAAGATTTTTTTTTTAAATACCATTTTACTCTCACCTCTTGTTACTTAGAGAGAGAGAAAAAAAATGGAAGAAAGAGAAACCATATGAGACTTCGCCGGAGCCCCGTCACGGCCGCCAGAATCCGGCCAAATTTCGCCGGAATCCAATCACAGGTCGCTGGAATCCGGTCATCGGTTGCTTGATTCGGGTCACCGACCGCCGCAGACCAGAAAGATTTACTGCCCCAATAGACATCTATTGCCCTATTGCCCCCTAATAAACGTCTATTATCCTCTAATAGAACTTTCAGTTGTTATAATATGAACTAATCTCCTAAAAAAAAAAAAGGGCACCTAGAAAATGATGTGGGCACCCACCGACTGCTCTCCATTCTCTTCTTCCTTCTTTGCCGGTTGTAGACTTGCACTATGAGAAACCCAGCTCAACGGTGCTGTTTGATTTCCAAATGGGGGGAGCTCGAGAGACACACAGGCAGGCACACCATAATCGAAGTTTAGGCTGCACCACGAACTCACCGCAGGTGATGGATAGAGCGACCTCCAAGCTTGCTGCACGAACCGGAACTCCAACCTAGCTGCATGGAGAACATCGATCATGGTGGCGCTGGGCAACTACTCAACGACAAGTGCCGTAACGATAATAGTGACAACGACGAGGCTACGGAGGCTCAGGATCGCCGATCAATCGAACAAGGACGAGAACGTCGGAGTGGCTGGAGCTTCGATCTGAGCTTCTTCGTCGTCTTCGAGCTTGGAGTACATCTCCGGCGCGGCAATTGTAGATAGAGAAACCGAAGGTGGAGATCAGAGAGAGAGAGAGGACAGAGTGGCATCATGTAGTTTTTTAATTAGGTGAAGGGCAAAGTTGTCATTTCTCTTTAAATTGAGTTAGTGGGAATAAAAATCTGTTATTGGAGTAAATGAGATAACTTTGGCTCATTTTGGGGCTTTGATCAAGGACCCTTTTTTCTCTTCTCCAATATAGATTTACTGTTGTCCTTTATTTATCTACAAAAGTCAAACTGTTCCATCAAAAAAAAAAAAAACTGCTAATGAAAATAGACGAATATAAGAATTTTCGGTCCAATTTATTACTACTGATATTTTAGTCTCAAAAATGTCCTAGGTAAATTGGTAAATCCAATCCGTTGGTCTAAAAAAACTCTTAATCTTATTATAAGGGAATTTTTTTTATTACTCTTCAACTGGAGGGCAGTGAAAAAGTAAACTAGTAAAGTATAACTTTCTTGGTAATGACTGATCTCCACTGTTTGCTATTTAAAATGTGTAGTTTTGTCTTCTTTTTGCTTCTTATCTTTCACTTTGCTTAACTTTCAAATCAATAACAGTGCTAAGGTTTGTAACAATGAAAGTACATCTGGTAAGTTTAAGACCCCATGAAACGTCTCAGTGTGATATTGTCGAATTATTGACTTGAGAAAACCAGTCTAAACAATGTAATTAAGCCACCACTACCACAGAATCTAACAAACCAATTAAGCTATTTACTGGTATTATATATACAACTTCCCTCTCACGGAAAACAAAAAACAAAAGTGTCGAGATAAATCGACAATCGACTATATGTTTAAAATGGGAATTTTTTTGTTTGAGGAGTTAAGATGGGAATTAGTATATGCTTTTAGTAGACCATTACTTGTTGGGATGTAACGTTTAATATGAGATCCGGTTATTATTTAGGGAAGATTTACATTCCTCTTTCTCAAACTGATCTTAAGCGGGACATATGTTGATCTTAGAATGATCACGTCGGAAAAGTTAAATCGATATTTTTAAGTCATGCACAAACTAATAATTGATTTAGTAATGTGAAAAGGGAAGTAAATCGATATAAAAAATCACAAAAATTTCAGATTTGTAAAAGTTAAATGGGGACATTAGTTTACTCATTTCATTAGATAGTCCCTTTATATAGGGTGAAGATCAATTACAATAATGATAATAATGAATGATTGAGCTGTAACGGCTAATTCTCTAATTTCTTCTTCGTCAATTACTTTAACGAAGACACATATCGTGTTTTTCCTTTAATGAGATTAATAAAATTGATTATACATATACGCAAATCAAAACGATTTGTTATTATTCAATTCCACATATTAACTATGTGATTTTAAGACGTGAGACAGTCAACTCGCTCGGATTTTGAAAGACTCCCTTTATACATTATTTCCCTAACCCACATAGAATGCATCAAATATATAACTACATAGAATGCATGTTATATCTTATTCAAAAAAAGAAAAATGCATGTTATATCAATGTTTCCCACATGATCGAGATGTAGAGTCGTCATGTGGAGGAGTTATTGACGTTGCATCTCATTATGAGTTGTGCCTAATTCATATTGTCACCTTGCCGGGTGTTATTGCAAATTCCCCGATTCCTTCTCTCCAAGTCGACCCTAAGTCTTGTTTTATTTGTTTTTCTTCCATTAGTTTTCCGGGCCCCGGGCCCTCCGATTTGTTTTAAAGTTCCACCGATGCAACTGCCCACAGGGCATATTATTATATGTAACCAATTAAGATAAACATGATAACGACTATTACGTTTACGTTTAGAGAAGAAAGAAGCTACTAAGCTAGGCTACTACCAAGACACATATACCCATCACAATTTGTCCTTGCTTGAAGGCAGTCCTATCAATATAACGAGATTCCAATTTCCAACGTACACCAGCAAATAACAAATTAACATGACACTTCTCTTTTTCCTTCTATGATTGACACTTTCCTTCCTCTCTGTGAAGCTTTGAGCTTTGACAGTGTTTCATTGGAGTAGAAAGAAAACTTTGTTAGCTTCATGAGGTCGCCTTTATTTTTGCCCTTTTAATCAGAGACCTAGAATACTCCATTGTTCCTCTGTGTATGATTTTGTTTATACTGTAAAGGACTAAACTAAACTGTGAAGAAAAAAGTGGTGAAGTGCCGTATTAGATTAATGGGGTACTTTAGTCTGAAGAAGTCAAGAAACTGATAAGAGGAAAAAGGGCAACAGGTTGAAGAGATGTGGGAATGTGGAATATCTACACGCGTCTGTGTTAAAATAATTGGTTACAAAAGCCACCGTCCCATTTTCCTAAAGCTTATTATTGCTTTCCAGCTAGTCACTTACAACTCGATTACTATACTTTCGGTGAAAGGAGCCAGGAAACTGCTTTGCACTTGGCCAAACCGAGAGGACTAATATATATAACAAGAGATATAGTCCTTGACAGCAACAGTACAATCCCAAATTATTTCAATTCAGCCTCCTCACTCATCCTCCTGCAATCAAACAACATGGATCTGAGCCTCGGAGCCTATTCTTCTTCTTCTTCCACCCATTCGTTCACACATGATGTCTTTCTGAGCTTCAGAGGTGCGGATACGCGCAACAATTTCACCGGCCATTTGTACAGTAATTTGGATAACAAGGGAATTAAGACCTTCATAGATAATGACCTTACAAGAGGAGAAGATATAACAGAGGGGCTTCTCGAAGTAATTGAAGGATCAAGGATTTCCATTGTTGTATTTTCTGCAAAATATGCATCTTCAAAGTGGTGCTTGGATGAACTTGTCAAGATCTTTCAATGTAAAGAATCCAAGCAACAAATCGTTTACCCAATTTTCTACAAGGTAGATCCGTCGGAGATACGATACCAGAAGGGCCAGGTTGGTGATGGAATTGCTCACCTCAGCAAATACGAGGATAACTTAACGAAGGTGGGGAGTTGGAAGGCAGCCCTTACACAAGCAGCAACTTTGTCTGGGTGGCACATCTCGGATGGAGGGTAAGTATGTTCAATCTCAAGCATCTCAACTTTATAATGCAGATTTTAACATTCCACCGTTAACGGATAGTTAACTTAGTTAACAGGTTACATAATATTTAATAGCATCAATAGTTTCACTAACTAATGGAGTACAATTAGAGTATAATCTTGAATATGATTTAGTCCTTCATTGATCCGTCCTCTAAAAAACTGAAAAAGGAGGAAAGTTTAAACTAAATATTTCATATGCTTTTAAATTTGCAGGCATGAAGCGAATGTTATTGATGAAATTGTTAAAGTGATATCAACCAAAATAATGAAATGCACCCTTTTAGATGTGGCAACACATCCTGTTGGAATAGAATCTCGTGTAGAAGACATACTTAAGCTCTTAAATGTAGAGCAAGGCGATCCTCACATGGTAGGGATATGGGGAATTGGCGGAATAGGAAAAACAACACTTGCAAAAGCTGTTTACAATTCAATTAGCCATAAGTTTGAACATAGCTGTTTCTTGAAAATTGTTAAAGAAAAATCACATGGAGGTCTTGTTGAGCTACAAAAAAATTTTCTTTCTAAGATTATAGAGAGGAATCCACCTATTGTGACCAATGTTGATGAAGGAATCACTGTGCTGAAGCAAAACCTAAGACAGAAAAGGGTTCTCTTAGTTCTTGATGATGTAGACAGCTTGGATCAATTAAAAAAACTTGCTGGAAGGTGTGATTGGTTTGGTCCAAGAAGTAGAATTATCATAACAACAAGAGATACGAATTGCCTAAGTGCCCATGAAGTCAATTCAATATATGAGGTCAAGGAATTAAATCATCAAGAAGCTTCAAAGCTCTTCAATTTGAATGCCTTCAAAAGAAATATATGTCTGGATGACTTCTTTGAACTTGCAAATGAGGTAATACGTTATGCTAAAGGGATTCCATTAGTTTTAGAAGTTTTAGGGGCAGACCTATGTAGTAAAGAGGATAAGGATGAGTGGAAAGAGGCATTAGAGTATTACAAGAGATATCCTAACCAAGAGATTCAAAAAACACTCCAAAGAAGTTATGAGGCATTGCCTGATCGGATAAAAGAAGTTTTTCTTCATATTGCATGTTTCTTTAAAGGTGACAAACAAAGCTATGTGATAAAAGCACTACAAAGCTGTGACCTGCATCCCAAAATTGCTCTCAAAGTCCTCGTAGAAAAGGCCTTAATAAAAATTGAGAAAGACAATAGCATTTGGATGCATGACCATATAGAAGACATGGGAAAAGAAATTGTTCGGCAAGAGTCTCCTGATGAGAAAGGAAAACGCAGTAGACTGTGGCTATATGAGGATGTTTGCGAGGTCCTTGAGGAAAACAAAGTAGGTGATTTATATCTTTATGATATTTAATACATGTTGGCTTATAAAATTTTGAAAAATGTTAGAATTAAATGCAAATATATACTATTATTAATAGAAGAGAGCTTGTCAACCAAAACAGAAATATTTTACCAAATTATCCCTCAAATATTAAAAAACCTTTAAACTGAAATATTCGAGAAGGACAAAAATGCCAATTCACAAAAGAAAATATAAAGAAATTTAACAAAAAAATAAAAATAAAAAATTGGAGCAGTTTTATCCACATTTTTTGAAATAACTGCCTACGTAGTTATCCACACCCATGGGGTGTGTTTGGCATCTAGTATTTATTATGATAAGAAGAAGAAGAAATTACTTAGTTTGACCAATTGTTGTTTATTAGGGAACGGATAAAATTAAAGGCATCGTGCTAAGATGTGTTTATCCACAAAAGATATGCTTAAACGGCGGAAGCTTCACAAACTTGAAAAATCTTCAAATTTTTATAGTCCGCAGAGGGATGCTTTATGGAGAGGGCGTGGATTATCTCCCCAACCACTTGAGGATCCTTCACTTGATTTCATTACGATCGTTGCAACTAGTCGAGGGATTGAATTTGAAGGTATTTGAAAGAATTCGATCACGTTTTTACACATATATATTGCTTCATTTCAACCTTTTTAATTTGATTTTGTCTGTTATCTTTCTTGGAAATTATTCTATGCACCGACGGTGTAAGTGACCCAACCCTTATAAAATAATCTCAACCCTTGATATTTATTATCAACTTTATTTTTAATAAACAAAAAGTGTATTTAATGCAATCTAACCATTCATTTATATTGGTGCAAGTGTACGGCGGTGCTCTGAATAATCTCTCTATCTTTCTCCCAAACAGGATATGCGATATTTGAAATCTATCGAATTGTCGGACTTTTATGGTATAACAAGAATTCCCGAGTTGTCTGGATTAACAAGCTTGGAGTATTTGGAGCTGTCTTATTGTAATAGTTTAGTTGAAGTTCATCCTTCGGTTGGCCGTCTTGATAAGCTCGTCATTTTGAAACTCACCCATTGTGAAAAGCTGCAGATGTTTCAAGAGAGGATCAACATGAAATCTTTGGAAACTCTGGATCTCTCTGGTTGCCGTCGTCTTACGTTCTTCCCTGAAATTGATGGAGAAATGAAGTCCTTGAAATACCTGGATCTAAGTGGGACTAACATCAAAGAGTTACCTTGCTCAGTTGGAAATCTCACTGGCCTTAAATTCTTGTCTCTATGTAGGTGTCCTAATCTTACAAATGTACCATCGAGCATCTTCTATGGATTGCAACGTCTGGAGGATCTAGATCTACCGTGTTGCTCTAACCTTGTTACATTTCAAGAGAGGATCAACTTGAAATCTTTGGAAACTCTGGATCTCTCTTGGTGCCCGCTTAAGTTCTTCCCTGAAATCGAGGGACGCATGAAGTCTTTGAATCGCCTGGTTCTAGATTTCACTACCATCAAAGAGTTACCTTGCTCAGTTGGAAATCTCACTGGCCTTAAATTCTTGTCTCTATGTAGGTGTCCTAATCTTACAAATGTACCATCGAGCATCTTCTATGGATTGCAACGTCTGGAGGATCTAGATCTAAGCGGATGCTCTAACCTTGTTACATTTCCAGCAAAGTCAGAATCACTTCCTCCACCGGTCTTTTCAACTACCCTGACGAGATTACAAGTTACTTTGAGCCATTGCGAGTGGCTTGAAGAAATTTCAGAATTTCCACGAGAAATAGCTTGTCGGTTGGAAGGTTGTTGGTCATTGGAAAGAGTTTCATACTTGTCACAATTTTTGGAGAGTAAAGATTCAAAAATGTTTGGTCGGTTGGACTTGACTACTTGTCGGAGACTCTGCGACAATCTGGCTCGTGAAGTAGTATCTCATCTGGCCAAGAAGAGAAAGATGGCATCATCACCGTTTGCGGGAACCAAGGAATTGATGGGAGAGGCAGATAAATTGGCGGCTCTGTTGACTCTTTTTTTCTCTGGTGCGAAATCTGAAGAATTCCAAGTAGAATTTCCCGGAAGTTGGATTCCGTTTCCAAACTGGTTCACCTGCCGTCTTTATAGGGAATTAATAACTAAAGAGCATGAATTTTGCATTGAAATTCCTCAAAACTCCAATTTGGACAACAAAGGGTTGGCTCTCTGTATTCAAGCGTGGTTTCTTGAGGTTCCTCATTCTGTTTACATCAATGGAGTAAAGTTTGATGAAATAAGTAGGGGGGGGCGCCAGATTGTGTGGGTGCATTATATTCCATTGGCTACAGTAATAAGGAGGTTGAGTGAGTGTGGGATGCCGCCACCTGATATGTTTCGAGTTATGTTTCGTTTTGGAAATAATTCCATTGAAAGTGGAATGCCTTTGGCGGGAACCTGGGGAGTCCACCTGATCGAAGATTTGGAAGAAGAAGGCCGATAATAGTCCAGCTGACTTCCAGTAGGTTCATTATCCTTTTCTTTTTGTGTGTTTTCAGGCTTCTTTTAGAGCCTACTATCATTCTCAAAATCAAAATGCTATTTGAATCAGAAACGCATTCTGTTGTCCAAGTACATGCTCATTCTGCTGCCACTGAGTATGACGTTGACACACCCGAGTTACTAAACACTTACCTCCGAAGAACTACTCCTTTGAAAACATGATGCTCGATCATCATCATACAATGTTAAGGTACTTATTCCCTGTCTTTGACATAATGGCACATACATTGGTGTATATCTATCATATATTGTTTCTACTTCTGAACTTGCCATGTGTAGTAGTCTAGGTTAAACACTAAAACTTTTCTGAATTCCCTCGACTTACTTCGTTCAGGAGTTCAATTTAGAGGAAATGATTGAGTGAGTCTTTGGAATCAAACCTCTAGAGCATGATCAATGGAGTTGATAATACCTACACCGAGGGTCTATATGTCTGAATTATTAAGTTGAATTGCAAAGGAACTAGATGCTCCAGATATGACTGATACAATAGGTAATTGCTTTTTATTCACCCAAAAAAATAATTTAGCTAGTTGCTAATAATGGATTTTATTAACAATGGAAAACTTTATGTGTATTCAGAGCAAGTGGATTATGTACTTCATTAGCAAGCAAGGTTGGACCTACCATGGATTTCATTCATTTTTGCCATGCCTAGTCAAACACACCTCAATAGGGTTTGGGTCTCTTGCAGCTTTGGTGGCATAGTGAATCCCGGTCCTCTTCTCCAGTCAATTGTCACTATCCCATTAGCGAGTGTAGTGGATTCTGTTTCACAAGGTTACTTCCAATGTGAGTGCACAGTTGGTCTTTGTTCTGTTTATCTTTAAAAATAATACTAGGAAAGAAAAATTTGCCAACTAAAGGCATCCTTTGTTCAACCAGGTTGTGCAGACCTTCTGGGTTCTAATGTCTACCTGAAATTAGTTCAGCACTCTTTTCGCTTGTTTTCATTTTCTTTTAGTATAGGCAGTAATGTTTGTGAGTTAGTTTACCTTTGTTACTGTGAAGTTCTTGATGAATAATCTGATTAAGATGAGAGGAGAACAGCATTTGGGCCTCTTAAGAAGAAGGCAGTACATGCTTGTTGCAAGTTTGAGTCATCCTTGAAAAAAAGGTTCAAGGGGTAGAGTAATGTCTGCCCAGATTGAGGAGGACACTGATGCAGAAGAGTTGCAGGCGGGTGGAAGCATTTCACCAAGAGCTTATATTGGAACAACATGGTGATTGATCAACATATATAAGATGCTGAGGTGAACTATATACTCCCTTTTAATTAACAATTAGAGATGGTTTATGAGTTGCTATCATGTGATTAATTATGACTATTTTCTTATCTTTATCTAAGCTGGTACAGATTTTTAAGGGCCCAGCAAGTGTAGGATGATATGCTCAACTTGGGGAAGGAATTTTTCTGTTCAACTGTGGTACAGATTTTTGCTTCCATTGGAACTTTTAGTGGAGACAGTCTCGTTTGACTACTTTTAAACTTCTTTCTTTGTTTATTTTGTAGACAGACTGATCTAATCAGTGGGATGCCAAACTGATCGAGATTTAATTAGTTTAGTACTGGATTCTACTCTACACTCAGCTTTGCAACTCTTGATATTTGACAAGGTGAAAATCAGCAATGTTGTCGTCTTAAGGCAAGCTAAAATGAATCTAGAGATCTGATCGAGACAATAATGAGTCACTGAGTTTAGGTAACTTCTTTTTCTAGGAGCTACTAGCGCAGACAATCTTTCCAATATGTATTAAAGGTTGGTCTTGTGGATTTGAACTTTTGAAGGTGCTGTCTTCTAATTACATACGCGCAATGATCTATTTAGAATGCATTGTAAAGTGCTTTCAAGAAGATTTTGGATTCTTGGTAGCAGCCTTGCATGGTGTATTACATCCCTACTTTTCCGTCAATTCTCAGCATTACCAGCAGTCTGGAAATGCCAACATGTATTCTGCTTCGTACATCTGCATACTAATGTGAGTACACTGTTTTTCTTTGTTCTGTTGCAGTTTGTCATTGCCATTCTTTCTTCCACAATTACTGTAGGTCTTTGATAGTAATATATGTTCGGTAAAGTTGTCCAGTCCTTTTGGCAATTGTTGATTTTTGCTGTCTACCTCATTGTGTAGGCAATCATTTCGATTTTGCACAGCTCGTGTCTTCGAGAGACCATGATCCTACCTCTGCAGTAGGAATACGAAACCTACACGACTACTTTAAATACTCAATGTCGCCCAAACCTCCGACACAAATTGTTCCAACTGGTGCAAGGTTAACATTGACAAAGTCTTGCAGCTCTGTCTCTGGAAGAATTGGTGCAGGAGAATATTATGAAGGAATTTAGCAACTGGATCATAGGTTTTTCTGTAAGCCTTGCTCTTGGTACAATTATGAAAGCTTAAGTGTGGGGTTTATTCACGGGTCTTCTTATTCCAGCTTAGTTAATCTACAAAGAGCCTATTCTGTGACACTAGCTGGGACATCTCAGTGACTCGTGTCTAGCTACAAGGAAGTCAATGAAACAGCAGATAACTTGCCAAGCTTGATCATCCTTAGCTACAACAAGTCTTATGGATTTGTGAAGACTGGGGCTTTGCAATATTGCAAATGCAATGGTATATAGTTTCTTTCGTGCTTAGGTGCCAGACTTCAAATGCACCCTATGTAGTTGAATTTTTGATACTTACGGCTTTGTGTGCCACATGTACGTTTTTTTTTTTTTTTTTAGTATGGGAAACTGATTCCTTTCGCTTTCTTCTGTTGAAGGAAAATCAAGTTTAGTGTGCCTTATCAAACTAGGAATAGGAATAGGAGAGAAGGTTCTAGATTTCCCAATCCTACACGGATTGGTATTCCTTGTAACATTAGAACTAGCACTTTGTAATCCCTATATATAGGGCTCCTATTCTCAATAATAAGAATACATCTCTCTCTCAATCTCTCTCAAATACATTATACTTAAACACGTATCAGCACGACTCTAACCACAAAACAGAAAACCAAAACTCATTCACAAAGCAGCCGCCCGAGCTAGCCGAGCCTTCGCTGCAGCCGAGCGCCCGTGTGCTTGCAACCTTGCACAGCAGCCCCTGCTGCCCCCTTTGCAGCCCTGCGTTCCAGCCTGCTGCCACCGAAGCATCCCTGCTGCGCAAACAAGCCAACGCACACCACGCATGCATCTTTTTCCCGTTCCTGTGCACATCCGTCTTCTTGCAAGCCTCGAAACGTCTAGTTCGGAAGCTCAGATCGAAAAACTTTCTTCATCAAAGTTGTTCGTCTCTGTCTCTTCCATCTAACCTCATAATTTCAGCCTTATCGGAGTCATATTGAGATCTGTACACCAATCGAGGTACAAGCTGTTCAGAACAGAATCTGCTCCGAATTTTCACCAAGTAAGTACCGAAAAGAGTAAGTTTTGAAGTTCCTAATTTGAAATTTAAAGATTTCTTCTTTTTTTTCTCGGGGACTTAAAAACCTCCCTTCTTCTTCATCCCACCTTTCTTATAACGTGGGTTCGATCTTGAAAAGCGGAATCGTGGGGATTCACGCAATTAACGAACTAAGAGCGTTCGTAAGACATCGGACTAAGAGCGTCCGTAAGCATCGATTTAACGAACTAAGAGCGTTCGTATGCTACGGACTAAGAGCGTTCGTGAGCATCTATTTTGACCATACAAACATCATTGTTTCGGTCTAATCCAATTATTCTTGGAAATAGATTTCTTGGTAGCATAGCTCGGAAATCTTATTTATATTAGTTTTCGTGGAAGCATTGACTCCGAAACTAACTTGTTCTTGTTTCATCTTTCAGGATGTCAAACATGAACAAACTCGATTTGTTCCATTGGATTATGCAGGCAAAATGTACTTATTTTGGGTCACTGATGTCGAGACCCACCTTATTGCCCGGGATTTATTGCATACTATCCAAGAGCTTTGTCCTATAGAAACAGCTCCAGACCCTCAAACTGAGAAAGATAATTCCAAGGCACTTGCCTTCATGAAACGTCACATCGATAGTGACCTACAGTTTGAGTTCATAAATGAGGATAGCGCCATAAAGCTTTGGCATGCGCTTCGCGAACGATATGGCAATGTTCGTGACTCCATACTTCCGAATACAGAAGCAGAATGGAAAGATCTTCGCTTCTCTGAATTTGACACTGTCATGCAATTTTATTCGGAAGCTCTCAGCATCAGAGCAATGATGCGTCTCTGTGGAAAGATGATCACAGAAGACCAGTTGATTGAGAAAACCCTCAATACCTTCCCCGCCTGTGCTATGAGGTCCTCTGACTTATTCCGGACTCATATAAATGCAAGACGGATCACAAGTTTCCAACAGCTTATTGAAGCTATGGCCACTGCTGAAAGACATGGCAATGAACTTGTGAAAAGAGAATTTGATAGGCTTCAAGAGAGCCATCAAGAGCATCGTCCTATGGATAGAGAAAGTCACCATCGACATCATGATCCATACGATCGAAATGCTCAAGAAGGTAATCGCTCAAGGCAACAATCACACGACCGTAGGATGCGTGATTTTGAGGGAAATAGGGTTGGAAACCATGGAGCCAACGTTGGCCATGGGCACCACTTTCCAACGCCACCAGTCCTAGGGACTATGCATATTGCGCCAATGCGCCTCAATCAAGGGAGAATCCTCTTTATGGTGTCTATTTCTGATATGGAACGTCTGATCAATGGACCTGAATTTGCAATGTACCTACGATGGTAGTCGCATCATGGTGATCAAGACATCGAGTTCACAAAGAATTTAAATCTGGCGATGAAGACAAAATGCCGCAGATTTTTATAGTCTTTATTATTTCCAAGAATCATGTAATGGCAATTATGCCTTAAATCAATAAAATGACTTATTGTATTCACTTTTTCCCTCTAGGCGTACTCAAGAGTACTTGTGATGTCTAGGCAAGGTCTGATCTGAGAGAACGGTTTTAAAAGTGAGCAACGCTCCACCAAAATCTCGCCTTACCTTACCTGGTCACAACTATATTGAAATTACCGAACGGATTGAGTGACTACGATTTGTCTACGGTTTGATTTTTATGTTGGATTAGATTTTGGTCAAGAAACTTTGATGTACTCATTGGCTATTATTAATAAAGTGTCGATTTCTTTTATCTCATGTCTTGGATATCTTTTTCGACTTTATTAGCTTCAAAGATATAAGAGCCAATGGTTTTCATGTGGAAACACATTGTGAGAATGGACAAGAGTTCCTTTGCATCACCTCTAATGACTACGGACATAAACGAGTCTTAGAGAAACTTATGTATCGCTCTAGTGGGTTGTATGCAACCACTATTCGAGTCATTGAATCCAACCATGTCATGAGAGATGATTTATGGGATTCTGACACATATAGGCTTTGGCACGACCGTTTGGGACACCCAGGTCGTGACATGATGATCCGTATATTAAAGACTTCACACGGACATCCCTTTTTCAGAACAAAAAGAAGTAAAACTCGGTTTTTGGACACCGAAGGAGCCCCTGCGCCTCACGGCGCCGTTCACCCCCAAATCTGGCCATCCTTGGCCTGCGCCGCCTTCCCCCTGCGGCCTCAGGGTGGCATTGACGCCACCAAGGCTCCCTTGTCTCCAACTTTTACTTCTAAAGTCACTTGTGACTTCATGGCTCAACCAAAATCCTCATTGGTTGTTTATAAAGCCCATCATTCGTTTCGCAAAGCCTGCTCTTTAGCAAAATTAGGATCGAGACCATCCTATGCAAAGGACACCAAAGAAAATATACCATTCTTGCAAAGAATCCAAGGTGATATTTGTGGACCTATTCAACCATCATGCGGACCATTTCGATATTTTATGGTATTGGTTGATGCATCGACACGCTGGTCACATGTCATGTTATTGTCCACAAGGAACGCTGCATTTGCTAAACTCCTAGCACAAATAATTAAGTTAAGGGCTCACCACCCGTATCATCCTATTAAGTCTATAAGATTAGACAATGCTGGAGAGTTTACATCAAAGACTTTTGATGATTATTGCATATCCATTGGGATTGATGTTGAACATCCTGTTCCTCATGTTCACACCCAAAATGGTCTCGCAGAAGCCGCCATTAAATGACTACAAATGGTGGCTAGGGCATTGGTAATGCGCACCAATCTCCCTATTTCTGCTTGGGGCTATGCAATATTGCATGCAGCTGTGCTTATTCGTCTGAGGCCCACTGCCACTCAACCCTTTTCTGCGTCCCAGATGGTGACTGGGTATAAGCCCAATGTCTCACACTTACGCATATTTGGGTGCGCAGTTTATGTGCCAATTGCGCCTCCACAGCGCACCAAAATGGGTCCTCAACGACGATTAGGCGTTTACGTTGGTTATGATTCTCCAACGATTATCCGCTACATAAACCCTTGACAGGCGATCTCTTTACCGCAAGATTTGCGGATTGTCATTCAATGAGACAGTCTTCCCATCGTTAGGGGGAGATAAGAACATCAATGTTCAACAGGAACGACCGGAATTGTCGTGGTCTGTCCCCACTCTGTCTCATCTTGATCCCCGAACCGCACAGTCCGAAACTGAAGTGCGGAGAATTCTCGATCTTCAGAACGTAGTAGAATCGATGCCTGATGATACGTTCTGATATCGCTAAAGTGACGAGATCACACATACCTGCTGCAAACGTGCCTGCAAGGATTGATGTCCCTAAAAGAGGACATGACGCTAACTCACAGAGGATTTGAGCATGGCGCCAACTTCCCCTCTCACAGTGATGGTGACGTTGTGGCTAGGCCCATGGCTCCTGCCAGGAAGCGCGGGAGGCCTAGAGTTCGATGGATTCTCGCCCAAGAAAGAAAGCGAGTTTGGCACAAAATAATCCATTAATCATCGATATAATAATCCTCCATGAGAGTATTCCGGATTATGGTTATGTCCAAGAGACATCATTGGGGGACGCTCCAATGTCAGAACCAACTCCAAGAATAGAGAGATCTCCATAAATTACACTAGTGTACATGAGATGATGGATAGAAATTCTATGGCAATTGATGATGCATTTGCATCATCATTGCGAAGGGATTATAGATATGATGATATCGAACCTCGCTCTGTTGAAGAATGTCAACGAAGAGCAGATTGGCCTAAATGGAAAGATGCGATCCAGGTTGAATTGGATTCACTAACAAAGAGACAGGTATTTGGGCCTGTAACGCAGACACCCCCAAGTGTAAAGCCTGTTGGCCATAAATGGGTCTTTGTTAGAAAGCGTAATGAGAAAAATGAGGTGGTAAGATAAAGCCCGCCTTGTGGCGCAAGGTTTCTCACAACGCCCTGGAATTGACTACGAGGAGACATATTCTCCCGTAATGGACGTTATAACGTTCCGCTACCTTGTCAGTTTGGTTAGTTTACGAAAACTTGACATGCAGCTTATGGATGTGTTACAGCATATCTCTATGGGGATCTAGATTCAGAGATATATATGAAGGTTCCAGATGGACTTCAATTACCCAAATCAAGTGGCTCTAAACCACGGAGCGCGTTTTCAATAAGATTAAAACGCTCACTATATGGATTAAAAACAATCTGGACGGATGTGGTATAACCGTCTAAGTGACTACTTGATTGGGAAGGGATATATTAACAATGAAATATGCCCATGCGTGTTCATTAAGAGAACAAGTTCCGGATTTGCAATCGTAGCAGTTTATGTCGATGACATGAACCTAATTGGAACTCTAGATGAGTTAAAGGAAACTGCTAATTACTTGAAATCCGAATTTGAGATGAAAGATCTTGGGAAAACACGGTTTTGTCTCGGTTTAGAACTCGAGCACCGTAGTGATGGGATTTTGATCCATCAGTCTGCATATACTCAGAAAATCCTAAGGCGCTTTAATGAAGATAAAGCAAAGCCTGTGAGTACTCCCATGATTGGTCGTAGTCTTGAGCCCGGAAAAGATCCGCTTCGTCCAAAGGATGAGGACGAAGAACCATTAGAGGCCGAAGTGCCCTATTTAAGTGCAATAGGCGCATTATTGTACTTAGCTCAATGCACAAGACGGATATCTCATTCGCAGTGAACTTGTTAGCGCGACATAGCTCTGCGCCAACACGCGCCATTGGATTGGTGTAAAGACAATCTTTCGATACCTAAGAGGTACGATTGATATGGGCCTATTTTATCCCTACAGAGAGAAGAGGAATGACGGAAGAATGGGATCGGACCCCATTAGGCATGGAGCCACCGTCCACCATGACAAAGTGGCCGGCCATATTGCCGCCGACGCCGCCACCAACACCAAGGGTGGCCGGCCTCACCCTACTCCCTCCATCAAAACGACAGTGATGTTTGATGGGTTTTGCTGATGCAGGGTACCTCTATGACCCTCACAAAGGTCGCTCCCAAACTGGTTATGTCTTTACCATGGGAAGCACTGCGATATCTTGGAGGTCTACGAAACAGACCCTTGTTGCTACTTCCTCGAATCATGCAGAGATTATTGCTCTACATGAAGCCGTTTGTGAATGTATATGGCTAAGGTCTGTGATTCGACATATTCAAGGAAGTTGTGGTTTGAAGTCTACCACAGATGAACCTACATGCATTTATGAGGATAATGCAGCTTGTATTGAACAAATGAAGTTAGGTTTCATCAAGGGCGAAACACCAAGCATATATCGCCCAAGTTCTTTTATAATCAGCAACAACAATCACTTCTAAAGATTGAAGTGAACAAATCCGATCAGAGGATAATGTAGCGGACTTATTCACTAAGTCGTTACCTAAATCCACCTTCGAGAAACATGTGAAGAGCATCGGATTGAGAAAGTTATCCGAACTCCCACGATTGTAGCAATCAGGGGGGATATCGACATCAGGGGGAGTTATGATGTCTACATGTTCGATCTCGAAGAGTGAAGGACGTGTTGTGCTCTTTTTGTCCTTCGACCAGGATTATTTTTGTCCCACAGGGTTTTTGTTACCTGGCAGGTTTTTAACGAGGCAACGGATGAAGCGTCACCACCAAGCACCAAGTTTGAGCGGCACAAGGGGGAGTGTTGAAGGAAAATCAAGTTTAGTGTGCCTTATCAAACTAGGAATAGGAATAGGAGAGAAGGTTCTAGATTTCCCAATCCTACACGGATTGGTATTCCTTGTAACATTAGAACTAGCACTTTGTAATCCCTATATATAGGGCTCCTATTCTCAATAATAAGAATACATCTCTCTCATCAATCTCTCTCAAATACATTATACTTAAACATCTTCCAAATTTTTTTGTTGTAGCTATTTTTGTTGTATATCTGGGGAAGATGTTGAAACTTGAGAATTCTAGAGATAGATTAAATAAACAAGGTATAGATTGTATCTTCTTGGAAATCCTACGAAATGATGATCTTCCCTCTCTGCCTGCATCTGTGTTTTTAATTTTTAACTGCTGCACTTAGTTGCTTTTATTTTTACTGAGAGTAGCCCTTTTTCCCTGATCATTGTTGAGCCCCTTTATTGTACGTTTGGGCTCAGTTATTCCATCTTCTTGGGCGTGCTCTTTGTCAAGTCCGGTATCCAATTTTTTATTTTTTTTTAATTAGCACCATCTCACTGAACCTCTGAAGTTGAAGATAAAACAGCCAGCCGATTCGTATTAATGACACGTTTTCTTACTTTGAATGAAAAATAATCATGAATTGGAGACAACTGGAAAGAGAGAAGAAATGAATCGGTATTGGTTCCGGAGGAATTGATTCCTAAACTCATCTCCCCATTTCGTAATCAAATTCCTAAGTATTCAGGAATCGATTCCTTATAAGGAGGTCAGACCTACGCCCATTCCGATTCCTTCGTTTGTTAGTAAACGCATGAATACTTTTACCCGGAATCATTCCGATTCCTTTATGTGTTTGTAAACGTAGGATTAGTTTTACCCCGTAATCATTCCCTCACATTCCGAGTAAGTAAATGTGCCCTAAATATATATATATTTGTAATACCATTTGTTTCCTACGATTTTAGAAGTTTCTTGTGGCTAGGTCGTGACAAAAAAGAGAATTCACTCTTGAAAACTGATCATTGTGGTGCTGCTTCCACGGGCCAAATGATGACCCCTACTCAGAGATATACATATAAAGTAATATTGTAGTCACAGACCCTACCAAGGTTCCCATCTTTCAAAATATCCCACATTCCCACCTCCAGAAGTTCAAACTATTCTTCATCGAAAGTCAAAAGAATCCCTTCCAAAATATCCCCCGGTCCAAATTCAGAAGTAGTAGCAAGTGTTGAATGCCGCAGGTTTGTTATTTTCCTGAAGTTTATACATAATAGAGTAACAATCATAATCTAAGAAGCGTTAACTGAAGTGTTTAAAAAATCATTAGAATAAAAAAATCAACTAATAGCTTAAGCATACACGGCTGGATCTATTTAAGATTACCAGCCACGGGGCCAAGAAGCAGACTTTAATATGTCACACAAACTCTTACAGTCCAATGTCTCAAAAGGAACCTAAATCAGTGAACTTGATATATATACTACTACCAATGCTATTTGACAACGTTCATAACACTACATTTAAACATTACTTGACCATATATATGCATAATAACATAAATCCACTCCATTCTTCAGCATTTAGTGGTCTTCAGTCCTAGCAACTCTCATAATATGGTCCTCAATCTCCTGGTTTCAACAAACGGAAAGCATCAAGGACTGAGGAAATCATGCATTTTATAATTGATTCAACCAAATTGAAGCTACAACAGATGATGGAAAACAAACCTCTGCCTCTTCCTCTTCTTCTAACCTCTCTCTCCATATTCTTTAGAAACATGTCAGGCTTCAAAATCTGAAAGAACACAGCTTTAGAAGGTCTCAGCCAATCACGCAGCTAGTAATAACTATTTGAGGTACTGGGACAATTATCATACTTTGTTACGATCTCCGGGATCATAACAGGAAAATGACATCGTAAAGAAGAAAACTAAAGAAAGCTGAAGGAAATAAGTAAATGAAAAGCTTCAATATTCTTCAATGATTCGTTACAAGTTCTAATGGCTATTTAAGCTGAAACAAAGCATCTAGAAATAGTGGACTCATGTAATAAAAGGCCCAACTAAGCCCACACAACAATGATAGCCCATGTACAAAGATAGAATCGTAACATTTCCACCCGCTCAAAGAATAGGCTTAACCTCAAGCCTGAAATGTCTTCCAACTTCCACAGGTGACATTGTACTGTGGAATTCGATGGCTCATACCAGTGAGCTTAGCAATACCTGTTAAAGGTTGAACATTGATGTACCTGTCAACCTCAATGCCGAGCTGAACAAATGATGCAGCAATGGTACTCATTTCATGTGTGACAGATATCAGCAGTGCACCAAGAATCAGAAAGGTGGCAAGTGAAAAGGTCATCCACGCAAATAGCCAAGCTTGAGAGGCTTGATCTATGTCAGTCAGTACCTTAGCTAGTCTCCCTGCTTCATCATCCAAGTCATTACCCAAGCTAGTGTCAATTACCATAGCTTTGAGTTGCTTCTCTTTTGTTTTTGTGACATATCCATGAATATAGCCTCGTTCATAAATCTTCATCAAACACAAAGTAAAGTAAGTAGAATTTGTTGCTGGAACCTGGAGATTCTTCACATGTATTTCTGCAATGCTATAGAAGGTAGGACTATGCTGTGAAGTTTTAACCCGTTTAGCATCCAACTGCAAGTTTAAGCTACCAAAAGATGATGTCAAGACCAGTAGAAAGTCAACCATGCAACTTAAGTAAATTTTCTCTTGTGGTAGGTTCACTTGATAATCCACATTCTTCACTTGACCCTTAATGTCAAGGACTTGAGCCAATTCCCTGAGAAACTTTATGATCCTTGACTTGTAATATGAGAACAATTGATCATGAGTTCCAACTAGCACCAATGAACTGATAAAAATTGTACACACTTCAAGTAGTTTAGTATCTCCAGTAAGAATATTGTCTTTAGGTTGATTAGACATAGACGACAAATAGTCCTCACAAATGATCATCAACACCTTCATATTGTAGACATAGAGTGCTTGTGCTGTTGAGATTTCAACTAAAAACTCACTCTCTACAACACTGAATGGCCACACAAGATGAGAACTCTCACTATGTGATTGACACAAGTTAGATGTACTGACCTGAGTTTCTGCCTGAATGAGTTACTCATTCATCCATAAGCCGCCTCAGGTGCCCATTCAGGATAATTACCAACTCCAATAGAAGGCTTGATCCAAATAGATAGGCTTTAAAGAGCATATATCGACCTAAATGCCTAAGAATGTCTAATTCATAGGCCATGTTATCCCAATCCACTGAGTAATAAGTGAGCATGATAAGGCACCCTCCTTGAAAGCCCATGAATTAGGCCCAGATAGCCCATGTATGAGTCTAGGCCTAACGGCCCAAGCCCACACTAGCAACCCTAGCAGAAGCACAGGCTATCTTTTGCCATGCTGCCGCTGTCGCCAAGTTTTCCAGCGGTCAGCCCTTCTAGAATATCATCATGCCGTCAATTCCCTGACAAAACTAACCCGGTCTACACCGGCTATCAGAGAGACTGATCGTCTACCACCAAATCAACCCGAGCAAATTTAGTAAGCAAGAGATCTAAAAAATCTGCAATCCTCGATCTACAGTACAGATCCGATGCGGATCACGCGCACTGTAAACTGGCTATCAAACCAAGGCAGAAAACATTCCAACCTCCTTCACCACCACGTAGCACAGGATCTTAGCACCCAGCGTTCCCATGACCCCTACCGAAGCCTCGCTGGTGCTAGAACAAAACAGACACCAATTAGAAAAATTTTCGCTGCTGTGCTTCGATCAAACCCTAAGGCCCGTTTGGTCAACTGAAATGTTACGGTGAGAAAAAACATTATACTCATTTTCCTTTCAAGGATGGAATGGAATTTATTTGTGGTGTTTGGAAAAATCCAAGACTTGAGATTAGGAAATTGTTTGAAAGAATTAATCTGTTAATGATTTTTCAATAATGCCCAATCGAATTAAATATGGAAGATTAGAAAAAAATACATGTAATTAAAATACACACACACACACCACACACACACACACATATACATGCCCGTTCTAGGGCGGACGTCTGCACTGCCCCAAAAGTGCGGACGTTGATGCTTCTGCAGCAATAGGCGCCGACGGCGGCGGGAATCTTACTGGACAGAGGCCAGAGGTATCCTAGATCACTTCTGGGCAGCGATCGAGGTCGAAGGTTCTGGGCAGAGACCTCACCTGAAACTTCAAGGTTCCGGGTAGCAATTGCAAACTGGTAGCCGGCGAGTCCACCGGCAAGAAGAAGGTCAAGATCAACCCCTGGCCTCCGTCCAACAAGTCCCGCCGCGCCGTCACTGCCTGAACGGAGCAGAAGCATCGACGTCCGCACTTTTGGGTCAGTGTGGACGTTAGCCTCTGATCCTTTATATATATATATAGGGACCTTATAGTGATACCCAAACTACTATCAATTTGGTTGAAAATATGTTGAAGTGATCTACTCATGGAGACTTCAAAAATTGAACTGTCTAGATGCCGAAATATGATCAAAAAGTGGGTCTCATAAAAGATCCTTTAAAATGACTAAAAAAAGAAATCCTTTCGTGGAAGGGATCTTATATACATATAGATAGAGTTTCTAATGAGGACTAGTTGATGACTTTTGTTTGAACCCAAAATGAGCATTTTGGCCTGACAAGGCGTGTCTTGGAGATATTGAGCCAATATCAGTGGCTCAAGCTATATATTGTTGACAAAGTCGAGATATATTATTTAGAGGCTAAATAAAGCCTACCTGTAGAATTATGGAAGATTATGCGAGCTGCAAGAAAAGGAAATGATGGAAGCATGGAAATGAAAAGTCAACTTTAGCACATTTTCCTACTTCGACTAGGAGAAACCGAGCTAAACAAGGAAGGAGGGGCTGCAGACTAACCAAATGAAATCCAAATGAGCTAAACCTTTCTAGATTCATTCTAGACATCCAAATGATCATTTCTTATGAATAGTGAAAGAGCTAACTTGGAGTAGAAAACCTTCATTTCCTCGGTCTAGTTTTCTAAAAGACAAAACTGGAAAACCGGACCTGCAAGGAGTCCAGGGGCATTTTCGGACCAACCACATGAAATTAAGCTCTGAAATTTTACCAGAATGATCTACACTCATGATGAATCATTTCATATGAAGAAGTCGAAGGCCCATTCTGAATTCTTGGTGGAGATATAATTGAAGTAATAAAGGAGCAGAAAGTGACTCAAAATCACTCCAAAACTCATCATTTTCAATCTCACTTAGTGCTCCATTATCTCATTTAGTGCTCCACTATCTCCATTTAGTGCTCCATTATCTCACTTAGTGCTCCACTATCTCATTTAGTGCTCCACTATCTCCAATTAGTGCTCCACTATCTCCAATTAGTGCTCCATTATCTCATTTAGTACTCCACTATCTCCAATTAGTGCTCTACTATCATTTGTTTAAGGCCAACCATTTTGGCATGGTAGCCTATAAGAGCAACTCCAACAGCTTCTCTATAATTTTTGTATTATAGAGAAGCAAAAGTCAAACCTTTAGCCTATTTTTCTCTCCTTACTTTCCCTAAAATAAAGATAGTTATAGGGAATCTGTTGGAGCAAAAGAGGCTTATTTTTCCCTAAAGTAAAGAAAAATTAAAATATAGGGAATCTGTTGGAGTTGCTCTAAATAGAGGTTACATTGAAACAACACAACACACAATTCATCAACAACAATCTCTAAGATTATCCAAGCCTCTCTAGAGCAACCCCTCTCCTTCTCTTACCGATGACCACATTCCAATTCCAGAATCCTCAGGAGCCGACTGTTAGTGCCACCAAACCTTCTGTCAACGTGCTTCGGTCCTAGTCTTCTCGGGAGTTGACTGTAGTACCGTGACCACAACGATTACGGAACCAGCCAAGCAAGGGTAACGCCCTCGCAAACCAGCCAAGCTAAAGTCACGCTTTAGCAAGTTCTCCCCAGTTCCCAGTGATTTTTCGCTCTGCTCGATCTACGACATAGAGTATCGATTGTGTGATATTGAAGAAACTAAGCAAAAGTCCTCATCACGAGGCAGAAAGACCCCTGTGACGAGGTTGGTGCTCTCCTCGTCTACAATCACTTGAAAGAAGTCAGGTCAAGGGACATCCCCGACGACTGCACCCGACGGTGCTGGCACGTCCGCGCGCAGAAAAGAGACTATTGACCAGCTACAACAAAACTGGAGCCAAACAACTTTATTGTGAGACCCACTTTTGGATCACATTTTCGCAAATTAACCGTTAGATGTTTAGATATTCATGTGTAGATCATTTATGCAGTTTTTCAACCAATTTGAAAATTGTTAATGCATTCATAATCGTGATTTATCAGTTATGAACTAAACGGTTCATGTTTGACAAATTTGGTTTGTCCATTGATTTGATCTAGTTCAGTTCCTTAACGATTGACAATTTAGAAGAAAATTTTCAGAATAAATCTACTCCTGCATATATAAGCATCTAACGGTTGATTTACCGTGATGTAATCATAATCAAAAAGTGGATCTCCCAAACCGTTGATTAGAAAGTCCTCAACTAGTCTTGATTTTAATGGTCCTTATATACACACACACACACACACACACACATATATATATATATATATAGACACATATATACATATATATATACACATGCGGGTTTTCGAGCGGACGTCCGCACTACAGCGTTTCAAGCGGCGGTGGTGGCATGGGGCTTGCCGGACGGAGGCCGGAGGCATCCCAGACCACTTTTAGGCAGCGATCGAGGTTGAAAGATTCTGGGCAGCGACCTCACCTGCAACTGCAACCTTGTCGCTGGTGACTCCACCCGACTGCAAACTGGTCCGTCCTACCCCTGGCCTAAGTAGAGCTGCAACGTCGACGTCCACACTTTAGCGACAGTGCGGACGTCATCTTCAGAACATTTGTGTGTGTGTGTGTAAATATGAATCTAAGAGACAAGTTTTAGAACAAAGGATAGAGTTCAAAGTTGATTTCCATCAAGAAATTTTTGGATTGAATTTTAAATTCCATCAAGAGTCATGAGAAAAATGAATGAGTGAATGATAAGAACTATTAATTGACAAGATTTTATGAGAATTGAAATACTACATCCTAGATGGTACTCCTATCCCACCTCTTTCATAGAATTAGACTCCTGTCAACTTATTTATTTTAATTTACAAAAGGAGAAAAGATAAGATGAACATCGAAAGAACGAAAATACCTTTCAAAAGATGACGGCCTTAACGTCGTTAGTGCCTCCTGTTACTTATGTTGTGTTAGGGTCAAAACCTCAAATATCATTGTGATATTTTTAAAATTTACTTTTTAAAGAAATTTTTTAAAAAGTCTTTCATTTAATAAAAGGGAAAAAAATGCAAACAGTACCCGACCTTTGGCCCATTAGTAACTTTAGTACCTGACAAAAAAAATATATCACTTTGGTACCTGAAGTTCGGACCCCGACCCAATATTAGTATCTAAAACACTGTTGGCCGTTACGGCGTCATCCACGTGGCAAATTTGCAAGGGTATTATGGTCCCTTCATCCATTCCCGCCAATTCAATAAAAGTGTAGGGATTTTTTGGCGCGAACTGACATATTTACCGCTAAAAAACCAAAGTATATATCATTTTAGTACCTAATATTTGAAGCCCAACACAATACAAGTACCTTGCCTATTGATTAGTATGGTCTAAAATTGGGGAAAGAATTCAGAGAAGAAAACCATCACATATTGACCAAAATTCCTGGAAAACATAACATGAAACTGAGAATGCATTCTAATTCTCACAAAAGGCAACTTGCTGAAGTCATGTTCATACCAAAAAAGCCTTCAGAAATTGCAATTTTAGAAGGCACACAAACTGTGTTAATCATGTACTAGACATGGAGCATTCCCTCTAAAAAAAAAAAAACAAGTTATCCAAAACAGTCTATTGAGGCCTGGGTTTTCTGCGAGCAAGTGACTTGAACCTTCTAGCTTTGAATTGGGGCTGAGATGAGCCTTCTGTAGCTGTAGTAACTTGTGATTGTTGGGTAGCTACATGATCATCTTCAGGGCCTTCTTCATTTTCTGCTTGGTGCTGCATTGGGTTAGGAGCTAGGGGCTGCACAGGATCAGCAATTTGGGGTTGCACTAGGTGAGGAGATTGTGGCTGGATAGGCTCAGTAGCTTGGGGCTGCACATTCTCAGCACCTTGGGGCTCCATAGGGTCAGCAGCTTGGGGCTGCACATTTTGTTGAGCTTGGGCCTGCACATAAGCATAACAACAAAGTGAACCAACAAAGTGAATCACAACACATATAATTTGCACACAAATTGGTGACAACACATCGAACAACAGAATCACAACACTTCCAACAATGACAATTACACATAAAAATCTGGTTACCTCATTTATTTTCTTGCAGGTTCTCTTGTTGTGACCTTTTTGCTTACAAATCCCACAGGTAACCTGGCTGTAATACACCTTAGGCAGCTTTGTTAATCCAGGAGGTGGGGCTACTTCACCTACAAGAAATTCAAGTGATTTGTGCAAGTTAGAAACCAAAATTGAACAAACTGCATAAACATAAACCCATTTTGAAAAGACCTTACCCGGTTCCTTAGTCCTAGCTATTTTAGGCCTTCCTGGCTGCTTCCTATACAGAGGTGGTGCAATTGGCCTATTAATCTTCTCCCACTCAGTCACTCCAGTTATTGGATGCATGACAGGCTCATATGCCTTCATGTACATGTCCTTGCTGTAGTATGGATCCACAAAATCATCAGGTGTCATGCCTTTTGAATAGATTAATTGCAGCTATTCCGTGCCTACAAGGCAGGCCAGATACATCCCATCTTTGACAAGTGCAACTTCTAAGATCCAATGCAACTGACTGTTGTGCAACTACTCCACTTTGACACCTCCAAAGACTTGAAGGAACAGGTCTATATTCATGGCTGGACTCTGCATTCTTTTTCAGCTGCTTCTCCACTCTTGGTCCAACTTTGCACTTCCAATTAGGGCCAGAATTCCTTCTGTTTGCTAATCTGACCATGGTTGCTAATCTAATTTCTTCCAAACATGCAAGTATAGGTTTCTTCCTTGCTGGCAGCACACTCTTGTTAAAGCTTTCACTGTGGTTATTTAAAAGAAAATCACACTTGAATTTATGGTCAAAGTGTGACTTTGACCAATGTTTGGCTGGCCTATCCAAGCACCATTGCCATCCAGTAAGTGAGCTTTTCTTCAAATCTTCCATTGCCTCGTTAAATGTATTCATGGTACAGCTTCTGGCCACTGCCCATAATTTCTGTTTCAACTCCAAACCTACAACCAATAGCATTCACATAAAAAACCTATGTTCGAACAAATGTTCATGCAACTAAACATAAGAAGAAGAGAATGCAAATCAACAATGTACCTGTGTGTCCATCATTCTTGAAGTTGTTATGCAGATGCCTTACACAATGCCTATGTGCAGCATCCGGAAACAACTCTTTAATGGCCTGCTCAAGGCCTTTTTGCTTGTCACTCATAAAGGTATACTGCCTTGAGTGATGGATGTCAAGATCTGCCTTCAAGAACTCCAAGAACCATGTCCAACTCTCCCTGGTTTCTGCCTCAACAATTGCCCATGCTATTGGATATATTCCATTATTTCCATCTATTCCAACTGCAGAGAGGAGCTGACCTTTGTGCACAGTCTTTAAGTGGCAGCCATCCAACCCAATGTATGGTCTACATCCCTCTCTCCAACCCTTTTTCAAAGCAGCAATACAAATGTAAATCCTCTTGAATCTGACTATCTCCCCATCAAGTTCAGTTTGTATCCAAACTGAAGTTCCAGGATTCGTCTTCTTGAGCTCACGTGCATATGATTCCAACAAATTGTACTGGTCCTCATAGCTGCCTTGAGCTAGCTTCTTGGCTCTCATCTTGGCTCGATAACACATTTGATATCCAACTGACATGCCAAAGTCTTTGTTAATTGCATTCTGCATGCCTTCCCTTGTCCAATTTGGATCACTCATAAAAAACTCTTGATATTCTTCTGCAATGAAGGGAGCATGCATATGGTAGACCTTCCCAACAAGTGAACTACAAGTGTGTTCAAGCCGCAAACTTTTGATGAATAAGGTGGGGTTGTTTAGATCAGTGTTTGATGCATAAATCCTCCATCGACAGTTAGGAGATGTCCTGCAGAGAGCACACACCTAAGCAAAACACATGATAAAGTTAGAAACACATAATCCTAACACAAGTTAACCAAAATGGATAAACAAGACAACTAATAGCAGAAGCTCACCTTGTGCCTTGTGTTTGGTTTAAATCTAAGCTCCTTCTTTGTTATAACAGAATGCTTCCTAATAGCATTCTTGAACACCTTAGAGTTGGCAAACTCCATCCCCAACTCAAATGTAGGGTTCTTCATATCATCCTTTGCATTAAACTGCCTCCACTGGCTGAACCTTTTCCTACACTTGACAGGAAACCTGGCTCTGTCTTGACCATCCTCATCTGATGAATACTGATCTCCATCTTCTGTACCAAATCCATCATCCTCTGATATGTTTCCCTCATACCCCATCTCATCCCACTCATTAACCCGGTTACCATCCACATTTTGTTCAAACTGGATGTCATCATCCTCGTCATGGAGATCATTATCAGAATCAACAATTCCCTCAAAGTTTGAGTCCTCTGAATCTGTTGAACTTTCAGAGGAACCGTGTACTTCATCTGGGTGCTCAGAACCCTCAACTTGTTCTTCTACTTGTCTTGAAGATTCCCCTCCAAATCTAGTGGCATACCTCTTCTGGACTTGCTTCCTTGGTCTTCCCTTCTTTTTCTTTGCTGCTGGGATGTCTTCTTCCACTCTCTGTTTTCCTTTGCCTTTGTCAACTGCTCTTTTCTTCCCTCTTTGCGTTTCAGTTTGGGTCACACCAGAAGCACTTGGAAGCCCACCATCATCATTACCATGTACTGGCCCATTATCATTCTCTGTAGGTAATGGCCCATTACCAACTTCTGGCCCATCATCATCATCCACCTCTACAACTGCCACAACTTCAGGAATAAACTCATCAATCAAATCTTCATCCTCATCCTCTTTCTCTGAAGTCACATTGGGCCATTCTTCAATGTCATCAATCCACCAACCCATGAAACGTGTGTGGTCAATATTGTCATCAAACTTATTCAGCTCATCCTCCCTAAACACTCTCCTCTCAACTAAGCAAACAATGTACATGTCAATGGTCCTTGTTCTTGGGGAGACAAAGGTGCACATGTCGATTGCATCTTTGTCATCACTAATTGGCAGAAATCCACTCCCTTCCTCACTACCAGGAATCCTAAACCACATCTGTAATGGAGGGTTTTGATACCCTAGATCATAAGCCCAATAGTGTAGCCCTGTCAAAGACACTTTATCAGGGTCTACTCCATCAACATACACTACCTCTCCCCCTCTATAAACCCTATTTAAACCTCTCTCACTGTGAAACCTTCCTCCATGGTGTATCTTCACAGTGAACACATCAGTACCTGCAAATGAAATTTAAAAACATCATGATCTAAACCATTGAGTGCGAATCAAATTCCACAATTTTAAACCCTAAATCCACCAACTCATTACATCACATTTTCTTGTACAAGTTTATTACTCAGATTTATTCCATAAATAGCACACATCAATTAAGGACAAACAATGAACTCAGATTTATGATCTTCACCAACCCAGCATCAACAACCCGACCCTCTTCATTTAAGTCCAAAACCTCTAAAGTTGTTGTTTAGCTGCTCTCAAATTAAATTCACAACCAACCAAACCACAAACCCTATGCCTAAAGCATTTAACCTTAGCAACCACTTCAAGCCCGACATCAAACAGACAAGAAAATAAACAATTGCAGATGGAGACAAAAATGCCCTAAACCCTAAACCAAACTGTAGACAAAACCATCGATAGGGTTAAACAAAGCCATTCTACCCAAATCGAGTAAAAGGTGGAAACTTTACACTGGGGACCATTTGATTTTACCTGCATAAACTGGTGGCTCCCCTTTGACTCTAAAATACCTCCAGTTCTCCCTCTCCATAGTACCGAATCAGGAGAATCAAATCTCCTTTTCTCTGTTGTTTCAGTGTATAGGGAATCAAATCTCTGTTGTGTTCAGTCAAATAGTGAAAGGTTGAAAGAGGGAAGACTACAGATTCGTTATGTGTGTGTGTGTGAGAGAGAGAGAGAGAGAGAGAGAGAGAGAGAGAGAGAGAGAGAGAGAGAGAGAGAGAGAGAGAGAGAGAGAGAGAGAGAGTCTGAAAGTGAAAGTGAAAGTGAAAGTGAAACTGATTCAAAATTAGGGATTACGGCTAGGGTTAGAGCGAATGGATGAAGGGACCATAATACCCTTGCAAATTTGCCACGTGGATGATGCCGTAACGGCCAACAGTGTTTTAGGTACTAATATTGGGTCGGGGTCCGAACTTCAGGTACCAAAGTGATATATTTTTTTTGTCAGGTACTAAAGTTACTAATGGGCCAAAGGTCGGGTACTGTTTGCATTTTTTTCCCTTAATAAAAATCTACACAAATCTAAATACAGTAGCGAAAGCTTCGTTACAGTATGCACTTTCGTCAAAATACCAGTCTCTTTAAGAGAGCTACAAGCAACCAGTATAAAACACGAGACCGGAGTATAAACGGGATTTAAAGAAAAAGGAAAGGCGACCTATAAACAAGGCTGAGGATCTGTTCTTTTCAATTGGGCAAGGTTAGATAGATTGTGAGCTCTAACTTGTTTTGATTTGGGGATTGATTCTTCATTTGGTGTTCTCATCTGCTCCTCTTCCTCTTTAGACTAGTTTTGTTTTTGGTAATGGATTCCAAGGCTTTAGCAAAATCCAAGAGGGCACACTCTCAACACCACTCTAAAAAGTACCACTCGAATCAGAAAGCAAAGCCCCAAGCAGGTGGAGCCAAGGGGAAGCAAATCCCCACAAACTGGGATCGTTACGAGGAAGAATTCGATTTGGGTTCTGAAGGTGGTGCCTCCGACATTGTTTTGCCCAAGAGTAAAGGTGCAGATTATAGTCATCTCATTGCTGAGGCACAGTCTCAGTCTCAATTTGACGATGTTCTGTCTGGTATGTTCTTCTTTGAGATTTTGTTTCTCCACCACTGAATAGATAAGCATGTTTGGTTGATTTGGTTGTTACAAATTCTTATGGGTAAATGTAGGGGAGTGGAATAAGGGGATTGGGTCTATGCTTTCGGCCAGGGGAGACAGCATTCTATCATGGATTGGAGATGATAATTTTGTTGTCGATGAAAGACAGCTCCAAATCACGAGGTAATGCACTCTTGGTGTCTTTATTATTGATATGAAGTTACGCCGATGTGTGAGAGGTTATTAGAAGCAGAGTATCTGCTGTGCATCTTGGTAATTTTATATCTGATGGTAGAGGCTGAGAAGCAGATTCGTATTGGAGAGTTGTATCCTGCTCATTAGTGAGAGCTAAGTCAATATATACCAACTTCTGCATCCAGATCCGAGAGTTGGTATTCAAATTTTAAAACTATATATATATATATATATATATATATATATGAAGGTAGTGTCATTGGTTGGATCTCTTGAAGTTTTGGATCTTTATGGTCAAGATTGAGAAGGAAATCATGAAGTCATATATATAAGAAGCTGGTCATAAGCTACTTCATATGTAATTATTATGACGAGAAAATAAGTTTAGGGATTCCACCCATTTACATGAAAACGTATTCAATTTGTGTAAGCAACTGAATACTGCGTTTTTGTTATATTATAATTTGCACATAACATCAAAGTACAAGGAAATACCTTGCTAGTCAGTTTTGTGTAGAAAGATGAGGAATTTTAAATTTCGTTTTGATTTTTGCTAATATTTTCCTCTATGATATGCCTTTCGCTTTCCAACTATTTACCTGACACATTTCTTTTAAGTAGTTTTTCTATTTATCTACTGCATTTTATCTGTAGCATACTGTCATATAGGACCACAATCTTTATTCGTTATGCCTGCTTGGTCTGGATGCCTATACTCAGGGTCTGTTATTTTTTATTTCAGTTTTTTTTTTTTTTTTTCCATCTTTTGTTGCATAGGTTGGAACCACCCCCCACCTTTGAATGAAATCTCATGAATAGCTGGAGCATTAGATAAGAGCCATTACACTAACAAATCTGCATTAAAAATTGCATGAAAACCCCTGAGATTCCCATCTTCATCATACATCAATCTTATTTGGAAACAAATTCCAGCACCAACAACAAATTCTGGAAAATAAAGGTTTTGGAGCTAGATGGAGGAATTGGATAGGGGGTTGTTTGAGTTTGGAGAATTTTTCTATAGTGAGAAATGGAAGACGAAGAGGAAGTTCAGTTCTTCTAGGGGATTAAGACAAGGTGATCCCTATCACTTTTCCTTATTACTCTTGTAGTGGATGTTTTAAGTAGAATTATCCCCTATCTGCAGATGATTCAAATCTCTTATCTTCTTATCAAACATGTTGGAACCAAACTTGCCCATTTCCTATTTATTCAGATATTCGATCTAGTGTAAACCCAGGTCGAAAGAATATAGGTACAAGGATGTCAACCAGTCTTGAAGTGGAAAATATGGAGAATGAATACATCTGGGAAGTAGTAACATGCTTATAAATACTTTGAAATGAAAAATTAAGTAAGAGGTAAGTACAATTGTAATAGTATATTGTTGTTTGCTACATGAAACTTTTGCTGTGAAAGAATTTTTAGCTATGCGCTTTGATTTCCCTTTCTTATCATTTCCTGGAGTTACACTGGGAGATTGAGCTTTTATTATACTTCATGCAGGTATCATTTCTGTCCTTGAATTTGCATTCCCTTGCAGAACAACTGGACAAAGTAGACTTATCACAGAGGCTTTACATTGAGGCAGACCTATTGCCTCCAGAACTGGTATGCTTTCCTTTGCTTGTTTTTTGGATGATTACTGAAATAGTATTTTGGTCTTGCCTATGAAATTCTATATTATTTAATATGTCATCTGCACTCAGCAGCTGAAGATAATAATTGAATAAGAAAGTAGGTAATTGCAGTATACTGTAGACTTTGTAATTTTTCCGGGTTTAACATGGGAATATGTATCGCAAGTAAATGCCAACAAAGGCCCTCAGAGGGACATAGAATTGATGATAAAATGGTGGTCAGAATTGGTAACGCCTGGATATGTATGCAACTAATATTTTTTGGTATAGTGACTAATGGCTAAGATATGGGAGTGATATTATTCCACGTGTATTGGAGGTAGTATTAAGAAACTATATAATGGGGACACATCCTCTTAATGTATAGAACATGTCCCAGATGCTCATTCCCTTCTCTTTTTCTTTCTTTCCGGAGGGGATCACTGTTCAGATGCTCATCAATAAATGTCCATTCGTAGGATTTTGATGTGTGCTACAGATAAGTGACACATGACCTTGTTTATGCAACAGAATGTGGAGGGTTTAGAATCAACTAGCAGTCAGTCTGCTGATCAGGTGGAAGCAACATTAGTTAACAAAGGAGCCAGAGTAATATCCGAAGAATCAACCTGTGGTGAGTTTCCCGACAAGAGCGACGTAGCAGATCAAGATATTGAGATTATGATATCGAATTCTCCTGACAGTGATTGTCTAGACCCAAATTTGTCTAACATGGGATCAATTTCACTCAACCAAGTTGATGTTGATCTGACTAAACTTGAAAAATCCACCAATCAAAGGAAACCACCAGAGTCGAGTGTGAAACCTTTGGCAGGCGTTCCAAACAAGAATGTTGCCACATTTAAGGCAGCAACTGCAGAGGAAGAACTGGATATGCTTCTCGACTCATTTAGTGAGACCAAGATAAATGATTCATCTGGTTTCAGGTTTGTACAGGAAGAAGCTTCTGTGCCTCCACTTCAACTTCCTAGAAAAGGTACAGATTCATCAAAGCTGATGGCTGCCAACCTTGATGATGCGCTTGATGACTTGATAAGTGAAATATCCATTCCAATCAACCAAAGTGGTCTGTCTCACCCCCAAGAAAAAATGGCCGTGCATGATTTTGAATCTTCCTCTCGTACTATATCAAAGTCCAAAGAACTGGATGATTTTGATTCATGGTTGGATACAGTTTGATCAGTTGTAACCTAGAGATCTATAATAGCTTGTTGTTTTCCAATAGCTTTTATATCATTATAGCTCCAAAGAGTAGAAAAACAATCATTTGATTTCTAAATTAGTTTGAAATCCAAGAATTGCCTAAATGGAGGATCCAAATTCATAGTTTTCCTTCTGGGAATGAGGATGGTCATGGTATCCTGTGATGGTAGCAGTCATTTTGCTTGCAGCTTTTGCTCTTGGTGATTTTGACATAAATACATACATGATTCTTTTTCTTTTTAGGAACAATGAAAAAAATGAGAGTTACCCCCTCGTCCCCTACTATTTTTTTTGAAGTAAAGGACTGAAATTTTATTCATAATTAAGAAGTAGGATTACATTCTTGTAATACAAGATCAACTATACGGGGAGTAGTTCCCTGCCAAGTTACTTGTTGCTTCGTTTCAAAAGCAATCGAAGCAAGTCTGTGGGCAATTCTATTGCAGGTCCGAGGTGCAAACAAGAGCTGGACCCCGGGCATAGTACTAGGCTCCCTCTGAATGTCTAGAATAAAGCTGCTCATCTCAGAAAGATCAATTGCAGCACCTGTAATTTCCTGAACGGCCACCAGACAATCAGTCTCAAGAATGACGTTCTGTAGGGGCAGATTTTTGATAAACAGTAAGCCCTCCTTGATAGCTAACAATTCCACTTGTTATGCCGAGTTAACATGGTAGACTGGCCTTGTGAAGGCAGCTTGGAAAATCCCACATGAGTTTCGTAACACTCAACCAGTTCCTCCATGTGATTCTTGAGATTGAAAAGCTCCATCAACATTGAGCTTAGAGCAGCAGCAGCATGCCATTTTGTTGCAACTTTTTGGACCGGTAGCTCGTCACTTTTCCGAGCCCGTTGAAACTCTTCAAGCCAAGTAAAGCAGCCAAGTATAATGTCATTTGAGGACTGGACTCTGCCCTCCCAAAGCATTGTGTTTCTGTTCTTCCATATACCCCATACGATCATATGAAGCTTCTCAAAGGTTTCAGCTATAAGATTAAGGGCTTGCTCTAACATCCATTCCTTAAAATTCAGGTTTGGTAAAAGAGTACGCTGTAGAGAAAAGGATGGACCTGAAAGTATGTGCAAAGCAGTTGGACACTTACAAAACAAGTGAGCGTTGTCCTCCTTCTTGTAGTTGCACAGGAGACAATTAACTTCACCTTCATAACCCTTTCGGATCAGTTGCTCCCTTGTAGGGAGTAAATTGTTACATGCTCATCAAACACATATGAGAACCTTTCCAGGAACTTTAGCCTTCCAGAGTCACTTCCATAGTTCTTTAAAAGGGTCACCGGATGAGGATGCGGCTAAGGTGTTACCCAACACTTGTTGTCGAGCTATCTAGTAAGCACTCTTCAAAGTAAAATTTCCACATTTTTCAGGCCCCCAACACAACCTATCAGACACAGGATGTTGACTCAATGGGACACACAAGATTTGTGCAGGCACATTAGGTAGAAATGCTGCTTGTACTAAAGTATGATTCCAAGTTCTTGTGTGAGGGTCAATCAACTCAGTGACGCTTTCAAAAGCAACATGATCTGGTTTCTGAATCATATATCTTGGGAAATTAGGTACCCATTGATCAGTCCAGATATTGATTTTAGTTCCATCACCGATTGTCCAAATAGATCCTGCTCTTAAGAGTGGCCTACTCTCAAGAATACTTCTCCAAGAGTATGATGGTGCATCACTTAAGCCTGCATCCCAAAATGAACAATTTCGACAGTAACGAGCTTTGTACACTTGAGCTATCAAAGAGTCTGACTTGGTGAGAATCCTCCAGCCCTGCTTGTCTAACATAGCCATATTGTAGGCATAAATGTTTTTGAGGCCCATTCCTCCTTCATGTTTTGTTAAACACAATCTCTCCCAACTTCTCCAATGGATTTTCTTTTTACCTTCCATGTCCCCCCAGAAAAAAGAAGCACAAAGCTGGTGAATATCATCACATAAACTTTTAGGAAGAAGATAACAGTTCATAGCATACGTGGGCATAACTTGTGCAACAGCCTTGATAAGAATCTCTTTACCAGCACAACTAAGAATTTTCGCTTTCAAACTTACAAGCTTCTTCGAGACTTTCTCCTTCAAGTGCTGGAACCTTTCTGTTTTAGACTTGCCAACCCTCAATGGCAGTCCAAGGTAGCAATCATGTTCATCAACACACTTGACATTCAACACCGAAGCAAGAACTGTTGTCAAGTGAGGTTGTACATTATTACTAAACACAACACTACTTTTAGTAAAGTTTACCTTCTGTCTAGAGGCCCTTTCATATATGATGAGAATATGTTTGATAGACATACACTCTTCCATAGTAGCGACTCCAAAGAGGAGGCTAGCTATCATCAGCAAATAATTGATGATGCAGCACCGGTGCCTGGGGACACATCTTTAGCCCTTTAATGCCGCCATACTGCACCGCTTGAGAGAATAATGCAGACAAACCTTCCGCACACAAGATAAATAGATAGGGTGAGAGTGGATCACCTTGTCTAATACCCCGCGTAGGAGTCACCTTGGCAGTTGCATCACCATTAACCAACATTGCATAGCTTACAGAGGTTACACATTTCATCACCATATTGATCCAACTAGATGCAAAACCCAATTTTGAGAGAATAGCTCGCAAATAAGACCATTCAAGTCGACCATAGGCCTTACTGATATCAAGCTTGAGAGAGAAAAAAATCTCTTCTTGAGTCCTGAGATTGTGCATCAAGTGTGCTACTTCAGTAGCAACTAATGTATTATCTGAAAGCAATCTGCCTGGAACATAGGCACTTTGCAAAGGAGATATGATTTCCGGCAACCATCTTTTGAGTATGTTTGCAATAACTTTGGAACAAATTCTGTAAATAATATTGCATAGAGCAATAGGTCGAAAATGGGCTGCTTCTGTTGAGTTCGGAATTTTTAGGATCGAGCAAATATGAGTAATATTTGACTCTTCCCATATTTCTCCTTTTTCCAAGAAATTTTTGATAGCTAGACAAACATCAAGACCAACAATATGCCAATATTTTTTGTAAAAGAAAGGGGACATACCATCTGGTCCTGGACTTTTTGATGGATGCATCTGAAATAAAGCTGTTTTGATCTCTTCATCAGAGTAGGGCAAGTGAAGATCATCATTCATGGTTGATGTAACTTTCATTGGTGTAGCTTTGAAATGATTGAGATAGCTTCATCATCCGCAGCAGTGAAAACTGCCGAATAGTATTCAAAGTTCAATTGTCTCAGTGCAGCCGGATCAGTTTGCCATTCACCTATTGGAAAAAGAAGGTCCTTGATTGTATTTTCGTTGCTTCTGTTTGAAGCCTTTCTATGGAAGTAGGCGGAATTACGATCCCTGTCTTTAAGCCACAGGGCTCTAGAACGCTGCCTCCAATATTTTTCTTGGAGAGAAAGCAAGTGACTTTGCTTCACATGAAGTCTACTTTGTTCTTCATACTAGTCAGATGAGACGGCTGCTTCATAATATCAAACAGCTTCTCCTACGCTTCTTTTAATTCTGCCCTTTATTTTTGCACATCAATCTTGTGCCATTGTAACAGTTGTTTGCCAGCACTATAAGTTTTAGTGCCAAGTTGCTGCAATAGGTTCCCAGTAAGGGGTCTTGCCCAGTCTTTTTGAATGATTTGAGTACATTGTTCCTACCCAAACCATCCCTTTTCAAATCGGAATTTCTTGGAGGTTCTCCTAGGTGATTGCCGCTCAATTTTGGCTTTCCCAAGCAGAGGATTATGATCAAACTCTGATGGCGCAGTGTGATTACTCGACTGAAGGGGTAGCTATCTCGCCATTGTAACGACTGGAACCCTCTGTCCTACCTTTCTTTCATAAATTTGTTAGATCCTTCAGTATTAGAGAAAACCGACTGACCCGACCTGTACCCACCTAACCCGACCCGAATTTTCCGGCAAACTCCGATCACATCTGTGACGGGACAAGCCAACACCTACTCAGACCAGCCTCATGCGTCGCCCTGCAGTGGTGGTTTGCACGGTGGTTCATCGAAATGAGGAGATCGCAGACATGAACAGTGGCGGCGGACCGACCAAGTCGGAAATCCACTTTTCTGGCGACGTCTCACCCGATCCTTCTCGGTTTTGGAATCTCCTCCTCCTCTTGATCATCCTCATACCCGCCTTCAAGGACGATTTTGCATGTGGAGTGAAAGATCACGGTTTGAAAATCAGCAGTGCATAACGAATCTGGAGCTTGATCAAACGACAGCGATTGATCGATCTTGCAAGCCTGATCTAAGACGATCTAGACTCCAAGTATGAAAGTTGCTCTACTCTTCATGATGAACATTTCTTGATGGCTTGATTGTTGTGATTTTGAGTTTGGTCGGTGGCGGCGCCTGTGGTGGCGTTCTAGCCATGTAAGGGACAGTTTCTGGTTTTATATATCATCTACTCGTCGATACAAGCGTTTCGATATATAATACGCAATTTATGGAGATCGTTTGAATATGTTATGATTTTTACGGTTTCGAACCGTTTGACTTTTGATCCGTGTGGATTCGACTTGTGGTTTTGATATATTGATCGTAGATGTATTCCGGAGACTCTGGGTGGTCTTGGATGAGGTTTCACCTCGATTGGCGTTACTTTTGGGTTATAGTTATATTTGGGGATTCGAACTTTAATCGCTTGCTTTGAAATTAGATGCTTTTGTACCACAAGTGGTATTAAGACGTGACCTTGATGTGATTAGGTACGTGGAAAGTGTGTTAAGTGGATTGCGGCGATTAGTGCTTATCTCAGTTTGTGTGTGAGTAATCTCACAATGTTCATTTACGAACGGAGTTACCTTTATTGTTATTTATTTAACTGCAAACTATAATTAGTATTAGTAGGCATTCCTGAGTGAATGACTACGTGTGTATATATATAAATATATATATATATATATGTGAAATATATATATATATATATATATGTATTGGTGGATTTTGTTGATTGATGAAAACAATATGCATGGATGGTGCTTTTTATTGTTTTGTGCTGTGACTTTTCAGAAAACAAATAATTGTGAAATGATGATTTCTATTATTTTGAAAAGCGTTGAGATTTGTGTAACATTTGAGTAATGTGTGACTTCTTTAAATGTTTTACTCCGAGGGACTGAGAGGCCCAAGGATTTAATGTCACAAGTTGACTTTTGGCAGTATATCGAGTAATCACGTCTTTGGGCGGACGAGTAGTTATGATTCAGTTAGAGCTCTAGTCTATCTGCCAGTGTAATTCATGGGGTAACGGAGTGAGGTTATATCTAACTCATGAATTTATGTTTAAGGAATCAATGAGTGAGTTGTTTTCCTTATTTACAATCTAGAAGAAATCAAGGTGTGAGTTGCTTTCTTTATTTTGTGATTTGAAAGAAATCAAGGTGTGAGTTGCTTTCTTTATTATGTGATTTGAAAGAAATCAAGGTGTGAGTTGCTTTCTTTATTCTGTGATTTGAAAGAAATAGAGGTGTGAGTTGCTTTCTTTATTTCGTGATTTGAAAGAAATCAAGGTGTGAGTTGCTTTCTTTATTCTGTGATTTGAAAGAAATCAAGGTGTGAGTTGCTTTCTTTTATTACGATTTGAAAGGAAATCAAAGCGTGAGTTGTTCTCCTTTATTTTGTGTGTTAAGGAATCAAAGTGTAAGTTGTTTTCCTTATCATTTGGGTGAGTTGCTTCCTTGAGTTGCATTACCATGGCTTGGATATCATGATTTGAAAATCCGCCTTTGAGTGTCAAATATGATTTCAAATATTACTTGAAGGGTTTTGTTTTGGACTATGATCATGGATTTGAATGCTAAATTGAGACGTGAGCATATAGATTCCTTTATGAGTTGCCTTGTTGATGCATGCTATTGAAATAAGTGGAAATGATAGTTGATGCTGTGAAATATGCCTATTGACTGTTAGGTTAAGATAATTTAAGCATGTTGTTTTTGTTGCTAGTTTTGAGTTTACTCATACAAGCTTGCAAAAGCTTACTGGGTTTGTGTTTGCAACCCGGTGCACTATTCCACAATAAACCTGCAGGTTAGGGTGAGAGTGGTTGAAGCCGTAGATTTTCCTTGCTGTTGCAGTGGTAGGTTTATTACCTAATTGTGCTATGCACTTATTAGTCTTCCGTTGTGTAATGAGCGTTGTGTGTGCAGTTACTTATTGAATTGATGTTTCAGTTTAATTTGTAAAATTTGCTTAATGTAATATGTGACTCTAAAGAACAAGTGTGTATTTACATTGTGGGTTCGGGACATCGTTGGGTGCCTTGTTTAAAGGAAAATTTTCTCAGTTAATTAGTACTGGTGTCCGAACCATCACGCCCAGTGCTCTGTATTTGATGTAATTTTATTATTATTTATGTTAGAAATTCGGGGCGTGACACAACAGACCAACATTCAACATAGTTCTTTGAAAGAGATTCATGGCAGCAGCTGCCCGTGATACCCCACCGGATTTGTCTTCCCTGCACCAGACCTCATGAAAATCTCCAGCCATGAGCCATGACACCGAACAGTTCTCACAAGCTAGGGCTTCAATTAGAGACCAGGTTTGGTTTCGAATTTCTCTAGCTGCAAATCCATATATTCCTGTAAACCGCCAAGATATAGGATCACCATTTTCAGCGATATCCACATCAATATGATGAAAAGATGATGAACGCTCATCCACTCGGAGATCAGCAGTCCATAGTCAAGCCAGACCTTGACATTCAGATTGCTTGGCCACACATATATTTCCTGCAAAGCCAAGACGTCACATGAGTGGATCAATAAGGTTCTATTGTGCTAGGGTTTCTGATAGGAAGATGAGGTGAGGATGTTTTGCTTGAACCATGTCAATCAAAGCCCTCTGAGTTTCTTTGTTGGTGATTCCTCGACAATTCCAAACAAGAATATTGCCCTGCCACATGGTAGCAAGATTGGTGGTGCACACGGAACAGCTCGGCGACAACGCACAGAGAGTCGGCAGCACTTAGAATTAACTCCTTGTCCCCTACTATGGTATCAAAAACTGTTACCTTAATAATTAACGGAGTTATAACTCTGTTAAGAGAATGAACATGCGTTAAAATTGTGTTGGTGGGACAGAATTGGTATAGGCTCATTGCCTCATTCGAGACAAGTGAGATGACAAAAGTTGTTACCTGGATAATGTAGCTTAGCTTTGCTCTTTCTAATTCGCAGATTTGGGGCAATATATGAGCGAGAGACATAAGGGTAAGGTTAAAAATAAGGAGAGTGAAATTCACACTCTTTATTTTACAATGCACACTCTATGGGGATATTTCTTTTTTTACTATCTTAAGTTTTAACTTTTTGTATTGTATTGTAAAAATGTGATGTTAATATACTATATATATAAAAATATATATATATATAAAACATAGATTGTAGATTGTAAAATGGAGAGTGTAAATTTCAATCCTTAAAATAAATTATCCAATTATCATTTTTCTGTACCAAAGAAAAATGACAAATATTAAATGATAAGGTACATTAAAATATCTGATGGGTTCAAATTAATGATAAGGTACATTAACGTTAATTTTAATTTAACTATAATTAGTCTGTTGAAGTTGAGTTTTTCTTCAAGAATAATTATATATAGCTAAAAATTGAATTTTTTTATAAAGTAGAAAGAAGATAAAGAGAGAATAGTTGGGAGGAAGTAGAAGTGTTATCATTTAGTCTCATTAGCCTCCTTTATATAGAGGTAGGGTTTACATCAAAGTACATAACTAATGAGTATTTACATGGACATCCACATAGATAATAATATTTACAACACTCCCCCTTGGATGTCCACCAATGAAGGATGGTATTGGACGCGCTTATTGTTGCCTCGTTAAAAACTTTGCCAGGTAACAAAAACCCATTTGGACAAAAAGAGCACAACGCGCATATATCCTAGGTAGCATGCTTCTGGATGTTCCCCCTAATGAGAATCTCCCCCTGATTGTTGCAAGCCTCATTCATGCATGCGATAAGCTACATGTACCATGTATAGTAGTTTGATGTGTCTATCATTGAAGTGAGACCATGTGTGCTTTGCATATAGGGGCTCATCACAAAATTTCATACTTGCAAAATTAAAGCAATACTAACAAAGCTAGACGATTTTCAATAAGCCTTACCTCATATGATAAGGTTAGAAAACAATCTCATATGCTCAGAATCATACACAAAGTAATAACTAAACAATATAAAGAAATTGACACATTTAACTTTTTATAGTTTAAAACATTGAAAAATCATCATGGCATACCTAGCCATACACATCAATATCTTTTTGTATTGATATGTCTCATATAAGCTCTTCAAGAGCTCTAATTAATTCATAACTTTGTAAAACCCTTTGATCCTCTTTTTCACACATAAAAGAAGAAGGAAAAAAAAAAAAACTTTGCGAAAGTTAGAATATGTTAGGAAACATGGTAGTATATTCAAATCAAAACAATTTGTTTGCATAATTACATAACCTGCGAATATAGGTTAAACAAAATCAACCGCTATAATTATGAAAATTAAACTCATAGATCATGAATCATGGTCAAAAGCAACAAACGTTGTGCCAAGATGATACATCGAGTTTTTAAAAAAAGCAAAACGTGCTGATAACGTGTTATAAAGTAGAAAGAAGATAAATAAAGAATAGTTGGAAGGAAGTAGAAGTGTTATCGTTCAGTCTCATTAGCCTCTTTTATATAGAGGTAGAGTTTACATCAAAATACATAATTAATGAATATTTATATAAACATCCACATAAATAATAATATTTACAACAAATTTAATATTATGTTCGAAATGCCCAAGTGCCCAACACCCCAATTGTGAACGTGTGCCTCATTGCACCCGAAAAAAAAAAAAACAAAGAAGAAGGAAGACCTGTTTTATAGAACAGAAATTGGAAAAGTAGCGACCTGATAAAAGCAACGGACTGAGAAGCTGTTGCATAGTTCTCCCTTGGGTCAAGGTTAGCTTTCCTTCTCTTGTGCTACTAGTGTGGTTCATGCTGTTTAGTGCTGATTACTTAAACTAACTTAGGGTTTACAATCTAATTCTTTCACTGTCCAATTGTTTCATGAATCTACGATTTTTTGTTTTTGTGTTTTTGGTTTGTTCAAGTCTCTGATTTTTAAAACTGGGTTGGAGATGGCCTTATAGATTTATGTTGGGATGTGAAACTTTTGGTTTTCAGTTTCAGATTGTATTGGTTTTTCTATTCATTTTCTTATGAAAAATGCTCGATTCTTAACTCGAACATTGGTGGTGTTTTTCACTATTGTCCTTCTGCATTCAGTATTTCCTACATGGGTTTGAATTTCTGTTATGTTATTGAAGTGATGTATATTACATTGTGCATTTTCTTTTCTTTCCCAACTGAGGATATTTAGAAAAACTTTTCTTGTTGTTCACATAATCAGGTGGTTTGGAGGCTCCTTCGTGCTGAGTTTTGTGACTTCTCTACTTCTCCTTTGGTTGTTTGCTAATGTAAGTGTCATGTTTTTTGTTTTATTGCTAATATATTTGTCATATATGGCTTGTGTTTACAAAAATGCAAATTTTGTTTTCATTGCGTTTTGTGAATTTGTACCTCTGTTTTGATATTTTCATTCTTGCAAGATTGCATATGCGAATCCATTCATTATCGCTGTGTCAACCTACAGGTGTTGATGCTTGCACCTTGCTAGTTACAATACACCTTTCCTCTGGAAACATTTTCATGAATCTTTCTCTTATTCTTCCATGTCTAAAAATGCACCAAATTATTGTTTTCACTGACCCCTTTCTACACTACAGATTGGGATAGAGTCTTAGTTTTATTGGAACATTACATTACTCTTTTTTACTGGTTTTACAATAGGTCATACTAAGAGGTAGCACCTCCGCAAGTCATAATTGTTTCTGTCTAAAGCTAGGTGATGATTTTGATCTTGTGTACGTTTGAAAAAATCAGAAAGAGAATTCTTTAAGAAGTTGGAAATGTGAGATAGGCAAAAGACACCAAACCGGACTGTCATTCTTTTAGTTGAAGAAACCAAGTTTTTTCATATAGAGAAATGTATTTTTATAGCAATCTAAGTTTGTCATAATGGTCATATGGATGGAGATTATGCAAATCCATCTAGTAACTTTGAAATGGATGTTCAGCTCTTCGTCTTCAAATTAGTTTACCTTCAAGCCTACCCTAGTTATCAGGTGAAATTTGTTTTTGTTATCAGGTGATAATAAGTGACATGAAAGTTATTACTTGACATTGTTGATTGGTAAACTGACAATTCAAATTACAAACCATTGGTGGCTACTATGTTCTACTCCCTGGTTCTGCTTACAAACATTAACCCCTCATTAAAGCGAATAGCTGGTTTCATATATTAAGTACCTTTTCAGTTACGCTCTTAGTTAACCATTGGTATTTGGGTTGCTATGCTAATTTTATCTGGTGTTTCTGGAAAATAGCAAATATATGCTTTTGGGTGTTCTAGAATATTAGAATTTTCATGTTTTATTTTTTGTGAAGTCAATGGAAATGATTGTTGCAATGTTATTCCACATATAATGTCAGATCACATCTTGCAGCCTGTATCCTTGTCCGTGCATTGTAACGTGTGATTCTTTTGTATATTCCACTAATTATTTTTCTTAATACATTAGGGCGGACGACGAACCTGTTGATCAGAAGAAGTACCTTGAAGAGTCTTGCAAGCCAAAATGTGTGAAACCATTTCTCCAGTATCAGGTATTTTGCAGCATTTTGAAAATTTGAATTTGATGTTGCTGACTTAGAAGATGAACTATTCTTAATGTACATTGGCATCAGTGCATCACTGTGGATGGCATCATTTATATCATCTATATGGAAATAGCTAAAGTTTGTAATCCATCCTGTTGGCGTATGTTTGAAACGGATTGTTGCTTACATATACTGTATAAACCACTTTTAATTATAGAGTAATGTTTTTGGGTCCTGTTTGTGTTATGTTTCCTTTCACCTGTCCCTCCAAGGCTCCAACTGTGTCCTGGTCTCAAAGGTCTATTTGTTCTTTAGCATGCAACCGGAGATCATATGTCATCCAGAACCCCAGAAAACGTTGTGTTTGTGTGTGTGTGTGTACAAATATGTATACGGGCATCCGCATGATGTGGCTGGCAACAAAGGTTAGCCATCGTTTAATGCTGGATGTCCTCATCTTCATTTACCCTCAATAGAAAAATACCTAAAACAAATATCCTTAGAATAAAATTGATAAATCTCTCTCTTTTGAGCAACTTCCTCAATTTCAATCCCATTTTCCATGTCAAAAACATACTATTATGGCAGATGCAGTACAGAAGTTCTTTTCCTACGGCTTCGCTTGGGTTATAGGCTTACAACATAACATACATCTCCTAGGTCATGATAACAAGGCAAAGCAGTAGAGCAAGTAACAAAGAGAGAGTCATCAATGAAAAGAGTATACAGTAGAGTATCAAAATACATAACATTCTTATGAATAATCTTTCATGCAATATGCATCACTTTGTCTTGTTGAAGAGTGATATTTTTTGTTTTTTGTCTCTTTTCATTTTAAATTTTGAATGCTGGTCTACTGGTATGCAACATTCAAGAGGGAGAAAAAAGAGGAAAGTTCCTATTAATAATTTAAGTTACAGACAAAAGAGATAGTCACTGAAGCTGTTGTTGTTGATATGATTATTAATGTACTTTTTCTTGGTGGGCAATCAGGAGGCATGAGACCTTATATTGTGAAACAAAATTATTGGAATTTAGTGGATCTTTTACTTTATTATCATTATTGTTATTATTATTATTTTAGCTGTTAGGTTATGTTGTGGTTTAGGGACACTGACGGGTGGTTAACTTTAAGAAATGGCAACCATGGAGGCTGTGAAATTTCATTTCATCCAAAATATATGGATTGTGAAGTACATCTCATGAGTTACGCACCAACTGTAATAAGTTCACATCCTTTGTACAGTGTTTCACCCATAATTTATTACAGGCATGTATTCAGAGGATCCAAGGTGATGAAAGCGGCCACAAGCATTGTACTGGACAATATTTTGATCACTGGTCTTGTGTGGACAAATGTGTAAGTACTGCTTCGAAATTATATTGAGACTGATTCAGTTAGTGTATCTTGAGCTAAAACTGTCTTTTCGCAATGCAGGTTGCACCAAAGCTCTTTGAAAAACTGAAGTGATGCAAAGATCTTTAGTTGTAAACTGAAAATTCATTCTTTTCCCATTCAATTTTGAATCGCCTATATGTTTCAGAACGTTTTGTTTTATTACCGTTAGTAGGCTGATGTATGCTGCATTTTTGCAAAACATGGAGACGTAAGTTGCAATCAATTATAAAAAATAAAAATAAAAACACTGCTGGAGTTGACTGATAGAAATTGCTGTGGTAGCTTGAATTGGAACTCTCAGTGGAGGTGTTATGACCTCAAGTTATAAATAACAGAAGAAGGTTGTAGGCAACCTAGGTCTAGTGACACACCCAACTTCACCCCAACAGAAACCAAGGTCTCTAGTGATCGGGCACTATGTGCTAAGAGATCCTCATCTATCTCAATCGCATCCTGCATGATAACACACACAATAAGCCAGGGGAACCTAGTTATAATTACAGCAGTTAAAAGCTGAAAATGGTATGTTGCTGATCTTGAAACTTTTTAAGATGTAACAAGCCAAAAAAAATCTCAACATGGTGATATCTCATGTGCATTCAAAAACTATTCATTCCAATACCAACCTTGTCGAAAACACAAACTACATGCAACGTGAAACATTATTTAACTAATGAGGTTTTCTAACAGAAGCTGCAAGTGTGCAATTTCATTACCAAAGATGCTCAGTTTTGTGACCAAAAAAAGAAAAAGAATAAGTTAGCAGAAGTAAAAGAGAATTAAGATAGCCTCAGATTATAGATAACTAGACTCCAAACACACCCTATGGGTGTGAATAATTACGTGGGAAATTATTTCACAGATTGTAGAGAAAATTGTTGCATATATTTTGTTTTTTATTTTTGATTTTTTTTTAAAATTTCTTTTGTTTTTATTTTATTTGCAAATTAACCATTTTGTTTTTCTCAAATATTTCAGTTCAAATGTTTTTTAATATTTGAGGGATTTCTATTTTGGCTCACAAACTCTCTTTTCTTGATAATAGTATAGATAAGTTGGCAGCTCCAGTTCATAATCAAGTGGCTATAAACGACGTCGTCTCTGCCATTCCAACGCTCTCTTTTAGTACGACTCGGAGATAGCTAGAGGTCGACAACCAATGAAAAATTAAAACTTTATTTAATACGACGTGGCGCGTTTTAATTGGTGGTATGACTACCATTTAGTAAGGAATCTGCCGCAGTGGAGTAAAATTCTCTACTTATATATATATCCCAGACTCAACCCTCAAAATTTGCAGAGCTCTTTTTGGAAACCCCCCAAAAAAAAAAAAAAAATAGAAATTTGCAGAGCTCTTTGAAAATCGTAGACCTGAGTCTGTGAGGAAGAGGAGGTAGATTTGACGGCGATGGCTCTCAATCTCCGGCAAAGGCAAACAGGTACTTGCTCTCTTTCTTCCTCATTCTAGTTTCTTTAGATCTAATTTTTCCACCGAACCGGGAAAGTAAAATTGAATTACTGGAATAACTCCAAAATCTCAAATTAGCTATCTGAGAAAACCCTAGGAAATTTTGTAGTGGAATTACTGTTCGAGCTTGTCAAATTCTATCCGCTTTGTTTTGGATCGTGTTGTTGAATTTGATCTTGTAATTTCACTTTCTGAACTAAAGCTTCTGTACTTCAATGGAGGATTTTTGATTTGTTCTTGGCACTATTTAAATTGTTTGTTTATATTCGCTTAATTTTGTGATTTTCGTGTGTGATATTGAGTTTTGATCTGTATTTTTTTATTTCAATTCAGAATGTATTGCGCGTATGTTGAATCTGAACCAACCTGTTAATGCGACGGGTATGGCGAACGAAGAGGTTTATAAGATGTTGATCTATGATAAGTATTGCCAGAACATTCTCTCCCCACTCATCCATGTTAAGGATCTTCGAAAGCACGGTGTCACACTTTTCTTCCTCATTGATAAGGACCGGAAGCCCGTCCCTGATGTGCCTGCGGTCTACTTTGTCCAGCCCACCCATGCCAACATTCAGCGCATCATTGCCGACACCTCCAGCCTGCTCTATGATAGCTTCCATCTTAATTTCTCGTCCTGTATCCCCCGCCCGCTTCTTGAGGATCTCGCATCTGGGGCTGTGAATTCGGATTCGATTCATCGGATTTCAAAGGTGCATGATCAGTATTTGGAGTTTGTGACACTGGAGGATAATTTGTTTTCCTTGGCACAGAAGTCTAGTTATGTTCAGTTGAATGATCCCTCGGCAGGGGACCGTGAGATTGAGGAGATTATTGAGAAGATAGTTGGTGGCTTGTTCTGTGTTTTGGCCACCCTTGCTGTTGTGCCAATTATCAGGTGCCCACGTGGCGGACCGGCTGAGATGGTAGCATCGGCATTGGATCAGAGACTGCGTGACCACTTGTTGTCGAAGAACAATTTGTTTACAGAAGGTGGGAATTTTGTGAGCTCTTTTCAGCGTCCTATATTGTGTCTATTTGACCGTAACTTCGAGTTGGCTGTGGGCATACAGCATGATTTTAGGTACCAACCATTGGTGCATGATGTTCTTGGGTTGAGGCTTAATAGGTTGAATGTGCCAGGTGAAAAGGGCGGGATGAAGTCATATGAGTTAGATAGCTCAGACCCGTTTTGGGCAGCAAATTGGTCTTTAGCATTTCCTGAAGTAGCAGGGGAGATTGAGAGCCAATTGAGTAAGTATAAGAAGGATGTTGATGAGGTAAATAGAAGGACTGGCGGGAATGATGGAACTGAGTTTGATGGGACAGATGTGATTGGAAACACAAAACATTTGATGAGTGCAGTGAACTCCTTACCTGAGTTGACTGCAAGGAAGCAGGTGATTGACAAGCACACAAATATTGCAACTGTGTTATTGGGTGAGATCAAGGAGAGGTCGCTTGATGCTTTTGCCAACAAGGAGTATGACATGATGGCTAGAGGGGGCATTGATCAAAAAGAACTTCTGGGTGCACTTAGAGGAAAAGGAACTAAGATGGATAAACTGCGATTTGCTATCATGTATCTCATTTCATCAGAAAGCATTAACCAGGGAGAAGTCGAATTAGTGGAAGCAGCCCTCAGGGAGTTAGAGGTTGATACCCGTGCATTTCAGTATGTGAAGAAGATCAAGTCGCTGAATGTCTCATTGGCTTCAGCAAATTCTGCCAGCAGAAGCAATATAGTTGATTGGGCAGAGAAGCTCTATGGGCAGTCAATTAGTGCCGTGACAGCAGGTGTCAAAAATCTGTTATCTAGTGATAGGCAGCTGGCACTAACTAGGACAGTGGAGGCTTTGATGGAGGGAAAGCCGAATCCAGAAGTTGATTCTTACCTTATGTTTGATCCTCGTGCTCCAAAGTCAAGCTCGGGAAGCAGCCATTTAAAAGGACCTTTTAAGGAGGCTATAGTGTTCATGGTTGGAGGTGGAAATTATGTGGAGTACGGGAGCCTGCAAGAGCTTGTTCAACGTCAGCAGCCTACGAGGCATGTTATCTATGGAACAACGGAAATACTCACAGGAGAGGAGTTTGTGGAGCAGCTTGCTCTTTTGGGCCAGAAAATGGGATTGGGTGGTGCTCCAGTTGCTGCTCCAACTCAGTGACATTGGTCCTGCAATTTAGTGCTTATTTACACATGAAAGAAAATGATTATGAGAAGCTAAGAAACCGTGCGAGTGAAAATGTATAATTTTCTGCATAGTTTGAAAAAGTTAGCAGAGACTGTGATGCTCTGTGGTGCTTTTTATTAATTTTTGTTATTATTATTCTAATTTGCCTACACCGAGGCTTCATATGAGACTTTGATCCACATTATCTTGGATCACCACAAAGAGTCGATTGGAGTTCATATTTTGTTATAGCTAGCATGTAAAAGTTTTTGTCAATCAGATAACTTTTGTGGTTGGAGAGATATTACCATTTTTTACTGTGTTGATTTACTCAACAACTAAACATCCAAGACTTTTGTGTTATAGCTAGCACGAATATAATATTTTGTTCTTGATGTTGTTGTTGAGGATGTGGCACATGTTTGACGAATTGCCATAGAATCTATAGCAAGCTTCTTTATCTCGCCCCTATTAACTTTACAAGATACAGTTTTGGATTCTCCACTGCTCAATTTAAATTGATGGCTTTTACTCTTCAGCAACTTGCTGCAGCATTACGTTAACATCGAACAGAATACAATCTGTTGCACATGGAATGAATTTCAAACTGGTTCCTTTAAAAGATTAAAACTATTTTTCCATCCGTAATAACCCAAGATACAATCTGTTGGATAGGTTTGCGAAGAAAGTACAATATTTTGCTCAACTCCTAGCTTAAATTTCCAAGCACCAAATCAAATTCCAACATTTTAGCCAGCTGATGGTATTTCATTAACTCATATCTGAACTTTATTTATTTGTCATATCATTAGTTGACAAAAGTATGAGAAAACTCTAGGGTGTAAGTCTGGCAACCTCTCAATCTTGCAACACACAGTTATGTAAGTCTGGCAACCCAATGTTGGCTTGTTTTTTTGACACACCCAACTTCATCCCAACAGAAACCAAAGTCTCTAGTGATCGGGAACTATTTGCTAAGAGATCCTCATCTATCTCAATCGCATCCTGCATGACAACACACACAATAAGCCAGAGGACCTAGTTATATTTACAGCAGTTAAAATCTGAAAATGGTATGCTGCTTCTTTTCAAGATATAACAAGAAGCCAAAAGAACCCCAACATGGTGATATCTTATCTTACGTGCATTCAAGAACTATTTATTCCAATACTAACCTTTTCGAAAACACAAATCACAGTGCTTCCACCAAACGAGAAATATCCAAACTGATGAACATAATGCCAGTTAAAAACAGATGAGAGTATATTCTACATAATATAGAAAACCAAAATACATCAAATAGAGAATCTTAACCTCATCTCCTTTCTCAACATGGTCTCCCTCCTTCTTTAAAAAGGTGATGCTGCCAACCATAGTTGCGCCGATTGCAACAAAAGCCACCTGTAGAGAGAAAGTTGATGAAACGGATCACGCTAGTGCCACTCCAATTATGAGTTCAGATTTCAGAACATGAATATTTTATTCATTTTGGAATGCAAGCTAAACGGGACATGATAATAGAAAAGAGTTTTAACATTTTGAAAAGACAGATGATTGCAGTCATTAACCTTTCCAAACTCTGTCGTTGATATAATTGATACTACTCGCTTGTTCTCAGTGAAGACATTACAATACTTGCTATTAACAGCAATAGGGTTAACCTGAACAAGGGAAATGGAAAAACATTAAGGGAATACCAAAAACATTTCAAGAGAAGCCAGAAAATATCACATCTAGAATCACATACCGTATATAGGCATCCAGGTATATTTACAAACTGCTCAACAGTTCCAGAAACAGGACTATGAAAACGATGATAATCCTAAATCAATGTTAGATTTTAGTATCAAAATACAGAATCAGAGAATAGAAAGTTCAACTTCATGCTACAAGGTAATAAAGTGCATCCAAGGACAGATACCTGTGGTGCCAAACGAAAGATAACCAATGTTCCATCAATAAAAGCACTGGAACAAATATCTTGCCCCAGAAGTCCTTGAACTGAAAACTTCCGACCCTAAAGTAACAACAAATGATCAAAAGACATTCAAAAATCTAGACGAAGTTCAAATAATAAATAATATGGCTTAATGGAGACATAAGAAATATAAAAGAATGTGCCAACCAGACCTAACTTATAATAGTTTGCCTTTATCTCTCTAACTTTATTCTATGAAATATAAACACACACACACACACACATATATATATATATATATCATATAAATACACACACACACACAGATATATATATATATATATAGAAGCCTTCCAATGAGGGATCCCTTTTTTTGGTATTTTATAGGGATAGGCATTTTACCAATGTTTGGATCATATTTTCACATCTCAACCGTTCAGTTTTTAGGTCCTAATGTGTAGATCACTTCTACAAATTTTCAGCCAAATCGGTGATCGTTAAGGCATCCAAAACTGCAATTTACACGAACGGACCGAATCTGTCGAACCGGAACCGTTCGTGTTTATAATGGTAAATTGCAGTTTTGGATGCCTTAACAATCATCAAATTGGCTGAAATTTTGCAGAAGTGATCTACACATTAGGACCTAAAAACTGAACGGTTGAGATGTGAAAATATGATCCCATAGTTGGTAAAATGCCTATCCCTATAAAATACCAAAAAAAGGGATCCCTTAGAGGAAGGGCCCTGTATATATATATAATATCTGTCTCTAGTTTTTCTGGGACTGCACATACTGCCAGCTCTGGAGTGCTACATTTGTACGACAGATTAGTTTGCTAAACAGTTCAGCAGTCACAACAACACTTTAGATCACATCTAATATCAATTCAGCAAAGTCCATGCAGACAGGTTTATAATCAATATAGTATGGAATAGACAAGCACCTCATATTTTTCCTATGAGTACCTAGTCAAGAAGGTTTGGATTAATCAGTGTTAATTGAATTTAAATTTGTAATTAACGGCATAAAATGATTTATTCTCTGCAATCCCACATTCATCAATTAATTTTGATGTATTTTTAGCAACATAAGCTGCAATTCTTTTCCCTGAACTATGAGGGCGAGCACAGAAAAATGCTTTAATAAATTTGTACGTCTGCCATAGAATTGTTGCATTAGTAAATTTATAGACAAGCAACTCGTATATTTTTCCTATGTACTACTAGTGAAGAAGGTTTGGGTTGATTAAGTTTTAATTGAATTTAAATTAGTAATTAATGGCAAAGCATGATTTATTCTTATAAAGTTTCAAGTTTCAACCCATGTTCATCATTTAACTTCATCTATTTTCAGCATCAAACAAAAGCTGCAATTCTTTTCCCTGAACTATGAGGGCAAGCACAAAAAAAAAAAAAAAAATGCTTTAAAATAATTTGTATGTCTGCCACAGAATTATTCCAAGTGCGTTAGTCAGAAATTACCTTAATCCAAAATCTTAGACTGTCATCAACAGAACTGAATGCTGTAAGACGGCTATCTGCACCACAGACCGCAACATCATCACGTTCTGGGCAGGCAACTGGTCTTGCACCAGGCTTTAACTCTCTCACAAAAAATTGATTGAATGTCTACAAACAATTACAAAAAAAAAAAGTTATGTTCTTGAGAATGTGAGGGCACTGTTACATGTCAAATGTTCCAGAAAAGTGAGTATGTCATCAGCCAACCAAGAGCGTATCTAAACTAGATCCAACAGCCAAAGACAGCTCTTTTCAATCATAGCTAAAAATACATCAAAACAAAAGAAAACTCTGCTATTGAGTTGAAATCATGCTTTATAAAATTAATGGAGGATACCAAAGATCGAGGACTTAACTGCGTCGCCAAAACCAGTGGGGGGGTCAAGAATATTATTCCATGGGAAGTAGGAACAATAAAGTAGTTTTGGAAAAGGGTACTTAAACATCTAGACATTCTATAGAGCTAAAATTTCAGAGCATACTTAAACATGCCGTATTAACACAATAGCTGATTTGAAAAAACTTTTCAGTTAATGAGTATATCAATGGGAGAGCTTCTAATCAGGACCCTATAATAAGGACCAAGTGATGACTTTCGGATGAATGGTTGGATGAGTGTTTTGAACTTTAGTTGGTATTTTAAAATTTCAACATGCATGTCAAAACTCATTCATAAATTTTGTCCAGTTCAAGCAAAATTACTTTGAACTCCTTTTAATTTTTTAATTTTTATTTTTTTAAAGAAACAGCATTTATTGAAAACTCGAGAAAAGCATAATACAACAAGATGGACAAGGAGTCCACAGAGGAATTCCCAAATATTCAAACAAAGGATATGGCAAGGCAGAAGTATTCTCACAAGCTTTGTAAGATATTGTGAAGTAAGCTTGTCAAATTTGAAAGATAAATGATTTTAGTTCAGAACATGAGCTGGAATGTAAAAGGTATAGAATAGCATGTGCAGAACTTTCTTCTTTTCCTTTTTTGGATGAGAAACATAGACCTTTTATGAATGAGTTTTGACCTATAACTACAAGTCTTTCTTAAGCCAAAAAGAAAAAAGATACATGGCAAATGAATGAGAAGGCCATCTAAATCCTTTCAAATGATACCCTCAATCCTAAACTCAAATTGTATTCAAATCAAAGCTCATTCAATCAAGAAAAATCATACCGACAGGAATGTACCTAAACTACTTTGGCCTACATATGCAGAATTTAACACTTTATTTTTAATTTTACAATTATAATTTAAAAATATGAATATAATGAACCTCATTAACACATTGGGTCATGTTAACATAAACAATCAGTGGCAGAAGTACTGATAAGCCACAGAAGATGAAACTTTATCTAAATTTAAATAAACAACATGAATTGCATAAAGTATGAGTTTACCTTAAAATGTTCCAAAGGGTACTTCGTTTCAGCCAAATTGAGTTGATCCTACAATACCATAGTTATAGATAATCAAAGTCACCTATGGAGAACAGTCAAATCACATACTTAGACACAGCAACCAGTATTTACATATACACAGATAAGTAATTATATTTCAAAATTTACACATACATAGATATGTAATTATATTTCAAAGGGTATTTGGCTTTGGCCAAATTGAGTTGATCCTACAATACCATAGTTATATATGATCAAAGTCACCTTTGAAAAACAGTCAATTCACATGCTTAGATACAACAACCAACATTTACATATACATAGATATGTAATTATGTTTCAAAGAAGATGCTTAGTTTTAAAATGAAAACGATACGCATGATTTATTCAGAAAATAATAAAATGAACGTGTTTTAGACACACTCTTCAAAAGCATACAATTCAGAACTCACATACAACTAAAGAACCTGTCTTTGTAACTGACACCACTAATCATTAAACTAACTAATAGAACTGTGTCACAGACAAAATAAGTCAACGCAACATTTCTACTTAGCACTGTCATTTCCCCGGGCAAGGCATAAATCATAAAGAGATTTTTTTTTTTTTTTTAAATGTAAATATATGATTCGAAAAATGAAATGAAAAAAGAGAAAAGAAGTCAGCTGCAGAATTTTTATGCACTAGAAGTCCATGAAAAGAAGAAATTGAAAGCACAAGTGCAAAAAACAGCATCTACTTGTACTATCACTATTCACAGAGGGCTGCCGGTCAAACTTTTATTAAGATAGTAATGGACTGAACTTTCCTTTATACTGAATTAGCGAAACAAAAAGAATTAAGACTGGAAAAACAAAAAAGCACTGAAAAGTTGAAACAATCTGCAAGATCTTTGATCTAAGCAAGAAATAAATGCATTAAGTTTGGTGAACAGAAAGTCCTCTCATTTAATTACCCTGAAGGAAATGCAATTAGTATGATAGAAAAAAATCGTGCAAAGAACTATCATACAAAAAAATTATTAGTCATTTTTGTTAGTTTCTTCCGTTTGTGCTCTCAGTTAAACTAATTTTTAACTGATATGAGTGTCTTCAAGGAATGGTAAGAGGATGAAGGTGAGAACAAGGAATTTTACAATACCGTGGTACTATTGAAAGCACTTCTAAACCAAATTGCACAAAAGAAGGCATGGAAAGCCAAATTCTAGGGCACCATACTCCATGGGGTGAAAGCATTAGGAGGGCATGTGTGTGTGTGCGCACAATGGACATGCTGATGCATTAATAGAACAAGACCAAGGTAGTTAGATTATGAAGGCCAGTAGAACACAACCATTCTCATAAAGTAGAAGGCTGTAACCACTGCATCACACACACACGCGCACATACAGAAACATCCCTGCCTTTTCAATGTTTATTGTAGGTTAAATGCCCAAGTTTGTCCATTTTTTGCAAAATATGCATCCACACGCCTTTTCCATGTTTTTTAAGTACGATAAATGTACCAGCATATTCCCAGACACATTCCAGACTTTTCCATGTACTTTTTGGTAGGAAATCATTTTTAAAAAGTCATAAAGAATTAGTCACAATATGATGCTAAGTAGAAGAGATAAGCATACCTTAAAAAATTCGACGAATTTTGGTATATCTTTAGCAGATTCCAGAGAGTTCATTTTCCTCCCTTGCTTTTCAGAGATGTTCTGCAAGAGCTCCTTAGCCCCTATATTAATAACAGCAAACAAAACAAGATTAAGCAATTTATAACAACTTCTCTGCACTTTTCTTTCTGTATAACATGTGTTGTCACAAACACCATTCAATAATCAATATATACCTGTATCCAGAAGGCCAAGGCCCTAGCTTTGACTGGTAAATGGCTCTCATTGACAAGACAATCTTTCCATCTATCAATTCTTCCACAAGTCTCTTTGTCCTCCGATCAAATACCTAAGCAATAAATAGTTAAGAAAAAATTACATGAGTATTTTAGTTCAGAGAAAAAGATGATTGCACCACATCTTCAATGCACAAAATGAGATGCCAGTGGAGAAAAAGGAGCCAATTAAAAACTGAAGAAAGTTGGGCATCCAAGAGAAAACAATTTGGCAGTAGGTGGACTTTATAAGCTCTAATTCAAAGATATACTTATTCATTATGAGATTTGAGCCGATGCCCCTCATGTGTTGACATTCGAGCCAAAACACACATACAACTCGAACCAATTGGTTATGTGGACTGATACAAGATCTTATGCAATGTGGGATTCACTCCACACCCAAGTACTATGATGCACACCAGTTAAACCATTCAATTATATGATCAATTTCATAATCTAGCTGGAAAAGCAATATGGAAGAAACAGGATATATCTTCAAGGGTGATATCAAAGGCATCATCAATGAGTACTTCTAAGTCATAACAATCAAATAGTACATCAGTACTTATAAGTCATACCAATCAAATAGTACATCAGTATGGATACAACTAACTTATGCTCTTGTTTCAAATGACTGAAAACAAAGCCAACAAACTGCAGAAGAAAATTGTGTCCTTGTAACACCTAAAACTGAAGAGTCAATTCTTGCGACCAGAGATATTATGTCATTAAAACATTTCTTAATACAGGAAAAAATGCGACGAAAATAGCTTGACCAGTGTTGCAACTATAGAATTCATATGTAAAATACAATCATAAAAACCAGACTCTAACTGACAAAAACATCACCCAAAAGTTTTATTCTTAAGAACAGATCAACAGAAATTAAAGAAAATGAAAATCTAACAAAGTATACCAGAATATGGGAACTACTTGATCCAGAGTTTAAACCAATGTCATAGGATGAAAAATGGGCCCATTCACTAAGCTTAAACATCCACCTACAGATATAAGTTGATCTTAGTATCACAGAATCATATGCATAACCACAAAACTGAAAGTAAACTCTCACCATCTCTCACAAACATGATATGGCAAAATTCTTACCCATAATTAGCCTGTTTATCTGTCAAAAATCCTCCAGTCATAACCTGTTTTCCAGTTCCTTCATCAAAACATAGGGTCAAATGAATCATGTGGTTCAGCGTATCAGAATCTTCAAGAGTCTCGCCACAAACAGGACAGCAATTGATTAGTGGTTCCCTGTAAATCGCACAGGTTGTTCACATGAGACATAAGGGAAATACATTCTACATTCAAACATGCTGCAATTATACAGAATTCAAAAACATGGTGCACCAAAAATACAGGTTTGCCATAAAAAAAGTGGTTGTGAAATTGTTTAGAGTCTGCAACTATAAACAGCTACAGAAGTACATATTGGTTGAGCTAACTTGGGGTCAATGGTTTAACAAGAATGTGAAGAATGCAAACATCACTGATAGATAAAAAAAAAAAAAAACATCTGGGATGGAAAATAAAGCTTTCTAATACATATTGCTCAACCTTTTTAAAGACAAGGAAGAACTTTGTTTAGTCTTTTTCAGAAACTTATAAAAGAAAAATGTAAGAAAATATTTTTGAAATGAAGCCACTATCAAACAACAATCTAAACCCGAACGAAGGATAAACCAAAGAAAACCTTTCTATCAAACCATTTACAAGACAACTTTTCCATATTGCAAAACTTAATAAAGCATGAAACAGACGAAACTTTCACAATTTGGGCTGAGAAAGAAAATACTGTATCTATAAGTACAATGGCATATTAAAGGAACAAAGTGAATATTAAATTCTCAAAAATATCTATATGAAATACAAATGGAGATAAACAATAGATATCTTTAGTGATATAATTAATGATTTAAACTCTTTGCTGTAATATCTATATGTAACATTACTTTTCTTGTTGAATGGCAAGAAGGTCAGCCAACTCATCCATGCTAACAGCACCATCCCCGTTCTTGTCAGCTGCTTTAAACATCTCCTCTTTCTAGCAAGCAAGGAATATACTTTTCAGATATGGAACCAAAAAGAAAAAGATAACAAAGACCAACGAACAAATATCACACAGTAACACTCATCTGATATTTGAGCAACCTACTTAATAGTATTCAATCCCAAAACCTAAACAAAATGCAAGCACTTGAACTAAGGATCTGGACATGTGGACAATAATACATACTCAAGTTACCATAATTTTTTTTAATGTTCCTCACGGAGATTTTTTTTTTTTCCTCTCTCTTTTGTCTAGGAATCATCTTTGTTTTATTTATTTACCCTGAGTGGGTGGGGAGGGAGAATTTCATGCCCTTCCTCATGAATATGAGGAAATGCAAAGAGGTCACAACAAGGGTCTGAATTACAAAGGTTCCTCCTGTTAAAAAGCTTCAAGATTTGATAAAACTTCTAACAAATGAGATGCTACACTGCACATTCGTAGATGTAAGGTGAATACCGACTTACAGGCTGACACAGAGGGGACTGGGAACATAACAGTGAGTGGCAAAGTTTTTCAAATGCTGAAAAATTCTGGGTTTATTTCAGTAAGCACCAATCAAAAACAGGAAATCTAACTGGATAGCAGACAACAAAAATCAGAACCCAAAGGACTGGGTACCAATTTTCCTACATATTAATACATGGTTCAAACCTTGTTCGCTGCCACTTGATTCCCAAAAGCAGTAATTAAGTCAGAAAATTCAGACAATGAAAGGTGTCCATCTTCATTGTAGTCCTGCGTATTGTACAAACATCCACAATTTTCATTAGTAAGCATCAATGTAAACAAAAAGAGGCACAGATGCATTGCAATTCCTTAGGAAACTAGACATAGAACAGCAACATGGATTTGTCCCTGTGAAAATCAAACAATGTCTTGTATATACAAATCTGAACATACCACTATGGATAAAATGCGTCTTGCAAAACTCTTTTCTGTTTCAATTGGGTCCTGTCAAAATTTCAAAAGACATGTTACAAATACTAGTTTATTTAACTTAATTATGCAAAACTAGAAGTTATGCATGGCACACCTCAACAGATATTGAAACAGATATTTCTCCCACGACTTTGTCTGGTGATGATGGATCTAACAGGTTCAATGTCTCACACTCGGAACTGGAATCGGATTCTAATTCCTACAACAGCTTACCATCCATGGTAAGAGTTAGAGAGACAAAAATCTTGAACAGTAATGAATAAAATAAACATAAACATATTAAGCATAACAACTAATCAGTTTAATCCCCTCTTTCCATCCCCAAAGACCTTTAAGCTTCTTACAAAGTATTGCAGAACTTAGTGGAAAAACAGCTAAACTCAAATTAGCTTCACTCAACGATCTCAACTGTAACTCTAACGCATGTTTGTTTATGTCAATTTATCAACCATGATTGCAAGCATCCACTTTGCCCAAAAATAAAAAAGGCCCATTCCAATAAGCCATACAAAGTCTCAAATTTCTAGGTATTCTGTGAATATCAAAGCCAAATTATATAGATGTAATCCGCCTAGAATTTTTGTTATAGTTCAGGTAAACAGCATATTGTTTCCATATAGCTAATGGTACACAAATACAGAAATTTCCAAAATCAATGGATAGATTTTAAAATTCCTAACAGTATATACGGATATTGTACATAACTGTGTCATTATTGCAGCAAAGTAGATACAAAGTCCTACTTGAAACAATTGTAACATGTTAAAAAATGACAAGTAATATATGAAGAAGGTGACTTACCCTGGTTAGAAATTCAAGTAGATCAATCTCACAAAATCCTATCAGAGTGTTCTTATACATTTTATTCGTCTGCATCATGTAATATATTTAATCAGGTGGAAAAACATACAAAAGTTACAGCAATGATTAAACATTTCTACATTTTCCAATTAAAGTAGAAATATAGCAGGCAAAAACTGACATACAGACTCTTTCTCATAGAATTATAAAAGACCATCATATATATGAAGGTGAAAAAAATCTATACCAATAACCCCCTCCTCATCCTCTCTTTCTCTTAATAAAAAAATAAATAAATAATAATAATAATAATAATAATAATAAAATAAAAAACTGTTTACCATTCTTTTTTTTCTATAGAACTTTCAAAATCTTCTTTATTTGGTGACTTTGGAATGCAGATAATAGAATCAGGAGTGGTGGATTTCAGCCCCACGTATAAAAACTGTTTAAACAACTAAGAAAAATAATTGAAGCTGAAAATCAAGATGGATGCAAAAGGCTACAATTAAGAAACTCTGTGTAGTTGCACCACAACTCTACAAGAATTCTAACTTTTCATTTACAAGGTGTTATCATGTGTTGTTCCTGATAACGATGCATCCCAAGTTCTTTAGAATCTATGCCAAACGCCGCAGTCATGCCTAAATAAGGAGACCACAAGCCATGTCCTTTCCACGTGGCAAGACTTTGACTAGTTTATTCTCACAGAAGAAAACCTCTTTCACAAAACTACCATACAGGGAGACTTAATAAATTAAATTCATTACACACCTCATACACTGAGATCCTTGCAAAACGAGGCCCATTTTTGTCCAGACAAAGCTTCTTTGCCTGCAAAATAAAGGGAAAAATACAGAGAGAGATGAGTTTTCCCACAATCTCAAATACTGTATTGAGAGTTCCAGGACTCTACGACATTTAAAAGTGATCCGAAAATGCATACATAAGGCCTTCTCTTTTGGATCTGATCACATGAATTAACCCTCCCACAAGCCAATAACCAAGCTAGCATCTTAACTTACAACGGCTCCCACTATAACTTTAAAACTTCATGTACCCTAAAAGAGCCATATTTATTTTAACACTATTGCCCACCCCGAAAAGCTACTTTATCTCAAATTTCATAACACCCAGATCATCAAGCGATCCTTTTCGCCTTCCCCCCAGCACCCACACACGAGAATCTCTCATTAACTTTTCTGATGGCTGCCTTACTCGGAATTCTCCCATGCACTACTGTCGCAAAGTAACAATGACACCAGAAGTAAGCCCACACTGGTATAAAAAGTATCACCTAGGTTATGAGTATGCCATAATCCATAGATGACACTAGGTTAATACGTGAAGCAAAGAAGCAGTGAAACATTGATGTAATTGCCATAATGCATATATACACACACAGAATCAAATATATGTGGTTTAGGGTACTTACAGAATTCCAAACAGGTTTGTCTGTTCTGCAATAAAGAAAAGAAAAAAAAAATCAATACACAGCACAAGCATAATGTTTTAAACAAGTTTGGTGCAGTATACTTAAGGTTAATAGAAAACTACTTTGATACAATGGACTCTTTTTTTAAAAAAGGAAATCCTACTTTTCACCTAAACTCTTCGACTATAGTTATTTGCTCTATGACAAATATCTTTGAAAACTTTTAGTAGCTGAAGCATTTCTTTTCTACTGTTTTGTAGTTTCTTCTTGGCATTTCATAATTCATCTCTGTGTTTAACTGCTTATGATACAAAGATAGAACTAAAAATAAAATAAAGTAATAAAGGACTTGAAAAAAAAAAAAGAGAAGAAGACAAAAGAAGAAGAAATAGTTACTGATCAGAGATCTGTGTACGAAAGGTTTGCTCTCCAAAGGAAAGACAAGCCAGCCACTTGTCCTTGAACTTCATTTCAGCCTAAACAACACAACACATGCAGTACCAATTACAATTCAAATCTCAATTCACAAACAAGCAAGCAAGCAAGAGAAGAAGAAGGAACATACTCGAACGAGAGTGAGGAGAGCGATTCCGACGAAATCCTCGGCGGCGAGGCATTTGTGATGAGACGAGGAATTGGAGCGACTCCGGTGACGCCGACGGTGCAGTCGCTGCTTCAGGCGAGACCGACGGGATCCTCCTCCTCCTCCTGCTTTGGAGGACGACTCTGAAGCTGAAGAAACACCAGTGTCTTCTTTGGAGCTTTCCTGCCCCATTTTGCTCTTGCTCTTCCGCAGAGAGAGAGAGAGAGAGTCAAACAGATTTGTTTTCCAAGTGGGAGGAATTTTTCGTGTGTGTGTATATTTATATTCCCAGAGAGACCGTGACTCCAGTCTTATAAAAATGACATTAATGGTGATGGATTCCCAGAATTTTTCTTAGAAAGAAGAAGTACGACTTTTTCTGCCCATAACTTTTTTGTTACTTTCAAGAGTGATTTGATGGTGTTGAGGACGCACTACTAGCGTGGACCATGGAACCATTTCATACAGAGCCGCTTTGTCCCCAAAAGCTTTTTATGAGCCATATTGGGAAAGTGGTGGTCCTTTGGAGAAGAGTGCTCTGATTTCTACCGTCAAAATTGGCCTAGAGGGGTACATTTGGTTCTATCTATGTATTCGGTTTTTTATGCATTGTGCGATTCTTCGTTCCATATGCTGGCTGGTGGGTCGATTCTTGGTTGTCTTTGGTATGTTATGAAGATTTTAAAGACACGTTATAAAACTAAAATTAGAGATAATGGTTCTATATATTTGATGTTTTTAAGTATTAATCGAAACTGCAATGTAAATTTGGTTAATAGATACTAGTCTTTCTCCACACATGTTGTGTATGTGAAAGTGTTTTTTTTTTTTTTTTTCAGAAAGAAAAAAATATAATGGATTAAAACAGCTATTGTAGAAAGAAGTTAGTGGGAGACAAAAGTGGGTTGTGGGATTTTTTTTGTTTATTTTTTTAATAAAAATATAATTTGTAATTGTCATATTTGCCCTTGTGATTTAATTAATTCTCAAAGTTTTTTAATATTTCAGGGTAATTTCTGTCATATTTTTTAGTTTCGTCTAACAAAATCTCTTCTCTTAATAATAGTATAGATATCGATACAATTTGTTTTTAGTTAATTTTAAGCGTGTTTTGACATTATTGATTTGGTTCTTATTTTTAATTAAAAATTTTATATTTTTAACTTTGATTACTTATGAAAATGTCACTATGTCAAAAGAGCTACCGTCATTAATTGAAAAGTTACCACCAACGAACAAAAAAAGCTGCTTCCACGAACAAAAAAAAACTACTTCCAACGAACAGTAGTTTCTGTCGAATAGCCAAAAAACTATTATTGACGAATGAAAAAGTTACTGTCAATTTTCAGAAAAGTTATTATCATTCGTCAAAAAAGTCACTACCATCCTTTGAAAAACTTTTGTTAATTAACTGACAACAATTTTTTTGAAGAATGAATTCTTGGTTGTCTTTGGTATGTTACGAAGATTTTAAAGACACGTTATAAAATTAAAATTAGAGATAATGGTTCTATATATTTGATGTTTTTAAGTATTAATCGAAACTGCAGTGTAAATTTGGTTAATAGATACTAGTTTTTCTCCACACATGCTCTGTTTGCGTATATATGCAGTGTAAATCTGCTTAGGAGTGAAGATGTTCGTTTACATCATGTGCCCACCATTGGGGAGATGGAATTGTGTGAAGAAGATGAAAGAGATAATTGTTTCATTTTTCTTATTTAATATTTGACTAGCAACAGTGCCTGCGCATGGTGAATCATAACGATAATGTCTTCTCTTACTCCTTAAAGAATGATTTTATCATAGTAGTGTTCAAAAAATAGACTAAGTTTGAAGTTTACTTATCCCTTGGCCCTTGCTTCAACGTTTTGCTATGTACATAATAGCATTCATCTTCAGCAGCTGCAAACTTCTTTTTCCATCATAAAAGAAAGTTGTTTATCAATGAAAGTAACTTGTTAACTGTTGTGATTCATAGATATTTTAGGATTACTATTAGGAATAGAATTATACTAATTGTATAGAATCAGGATTGTAATTGTGATTTGATTACTTTACTTGTTAGTCCAAAATTAGGGTTTATAAGGTTGTATAAATTTGCCTCTGTACATGTAATGAAACGTGAGAGTATTCATCATCAAAAGCTTTTTATTCTCTAAAACTTCTTGTTCTGTAGAGATTCTTAGTTTCAACTTGGTATCAGAGCCAAGAATTCGATCTCGGATTTTTGGTCTTGGTTTCTTGTTCGTTGCTTCCGTGGTGTAAAGGGAGAAGATTGTTGTAGTTGTTGTAGTTCTTGTATCATGGGTGGAGAAGAAAGTTCCAAGCAGATTGTGACCTCTGATGTGCATAAGGTGGAGATATCTATGAATCAAGAATCCTCAGGAGGGGAATTTGGGGGTGCCAAGCTGAATGGCACGAATTATCGTACGGACATTACTTCGCTAACCAGCCATGGTTAGCAAGTGCTGACCACAGCGATTAACAGATCAACACGTGTCCATTCAATTTTTTTTAATGCGCTCTATTGAAATACCCGATGGAGAAGAAGAGTTCCGGTAATGTCAAAAATCTTCTCCAAATATTCGAACGCGTAAAAATCTTCTCCAAATATCCCTTTTCCTTCCAAACTGGAAACCCTTCTACAATATTATTCAACTGCAAACCCGATTCATATGATATTCTTATTACTTTTCATAGAAATGTGTATTTTGAAACTTATGCCTAGAGTAGTTGCTCAAGAATATAAAGTTGTAAAATTTAACAGATTGTATAAGCACTACCAGTGCTAGTCAAAGGCTCTGCAAATTGTTGTTGTACTTGGTTAATCTCAATGTCCTGCTTTGTTTATTTTGACAGATTTTCATTGTTATTCCTAATCTTGCTACCCATATATATGCCTATATGGTCGTTGGTGTATGGCCGACCTTCATGTTTCTGAAAGAAGGGAAGATTGTGGACATAGTGGTGGGAGCAAAGAAAGAAGGAAGAAAAGTAACTGACATCTAGCACCTTCATCTTGCTACCCATATGGCCGCTGCTTCTTGCTCCATCTTCATCGGGTTCAGAGTTAAATCGTACCGTAAACCGAACAAAAGTAATTGAAGTCTAGTACCCATCGTCAAATTCCTATGGGTACTGAAGAAATCCAGTACTCATATTCGAAATCAATACCCATCGCTTCAAATCCCTATGAATTTTACTGAAGAATGCAGAAGGTAACCCAATTTGGAAGAGAAAGGGATTTCTGGATTTGAATGTGTTGGACGTTGGAGCTCTTCTTGTCTGGTATTTCAATAGCATTAAATATTTTTTTTTCTTGAATGGACATGTGTCGATGTGTTAGTAGTTGTGGTCAGCACTTGCTAACCAGGGCTGGTTAGCGAAGTAATGTCCTTATCGTACATGGAGGAAGATGATGACTGCTCATCTTTGTGGTTTGGACAAGATGGGATATGTCAATGGGTTGATTGAGACACCGGATGAAAGATGTGGGATATGCAAAGTGGGAAACTCATAATGGTGCCATGATGTCTATGCTCTACAAGGTCATGACGGATGAGGTAGTACAATTAATCATTGGGTGTGAAACTGCAGCAGAAATTTGGAACACTCTGAAGCAATTGTATCTAAATGACTTAGATTTTGCTCAAATACATGAGCTCCATATCAAGGCGTTCATGATGACTCAGGATTGGCGGTCTGTGGTAGTATACTATGCTGCCATCAAAGGCTTATGGCTGGAAATTTATCAAAGGCGTCCCAACAAGATGAAGAATACTGATGACATCAAGTTACACAATGAAGAGAAGGATCTTATGAGGCTGCATATCTTCCTTCACGGTCTTGACGACAAGCATGCTAATGCAAAGGGTGAGTTGCTCAGACGTGGAACTCCACCTACCCTTGAGGATGCCTTTGCATATATACGCAAAGATGAGGCTCAACTTGATAGCATCAAAGCAATCCATTCGGAGTTATCAAGTCTCACTGTCCAAACCAAGCCTTCACCGTCAAAGTATGTACCACCACCCCAACAACTTTGACCACAACCAAGTTCTCAAGGAGGAACATGGTCGTATTGTACTTTTTGCAAGAATTATGGTCATTGGAGGACTAAGTGTCATCGATTGAATGGGTATCTGAATCAACAAAATACCTGGAATAAATCGGGACCTAACCAACAGGGGCGTACTGCTCCAAATTTAATTCATAACCCAGACTACCAGGGTATGGAGGAAAAGGATCAGAAGCCAAGTAATGCTTCAGTCTCTCTTGTTGGAAAGGTAAGTTTGGTAAGGCTTTATTTGTCTCTGACTTTGTTGGGGAAGATACTTGGATTATTGATTCTGGTGCATCTGATCATATGACTTACAATAAATCATTCTTTACCTCTCTCTCAATCCAACCAGTGTCCAAAGTTACTAATGCTAATGGTGAAGCCTTTCCCGTATTAGGAATAGGAACTATTAGAGTCACACCAAACTTAGAGCTTAGGAATGTGTTATATGTTCCTGATTTGTCACATCACTTAATCTCTGTTCCTCAATTAAATATTGAATCTCAGTGGTCTATGACCTTTTTTTTCCATGTATGTCATTTTTCAGGATCTTCAGACAAGGGAGATAATTGGCCTAGGAGATTTGAGGAGGAGGTTGTTTCATCTGGATCGGATGTATGCGGGGATAACACCAGGGAAGAAGGCCCCAGTAGCTTTGATTTCGAGTTCTGAGCAGCGATTGAATGAAGTCTGGTTGTGGCATCGTCGTCTTGGTCACCATTCCTTTAGTAATATGAGAAAGTCTATGCCCCTCTTTGTTTTTGGGTATTTCAGAGTCATCTTTTAAGCTCGAAACTTGTGTTCTGGCCAAAAGCCATCGAGTTAGCTACCCTTTGAGTATTTCAAATAAAAGTCTTGTACCATTTGAATTGATTCATTCTTATTTATGGGGACCGGATCCTACTCCTTCTAGTATACGTTATTTTGTGTCTTTTATTGACGTTTGTACTCGTGTTTCTTGGATTGTTTTACTGAAGTCCAAGGATACTGTGTTCCCAGCTTTTAAAAATTTTCAAAATATGATTCATATACAGTACACTGGTCAGATCAAACTCTTTCGGTCTAACAATTGGGGGGGGGGGGATATATAAGCAATGAGTTCCAGGAGTATCTTTGTACACAGGGTATCATACATCAAACCACATGTCCTCAAACCCTTTAACAGAATGGAGTTTCTGAGTGTAAGAATCATCACCTTCTTGAAGTTACTCGTTCGATTATCTTTAGTGCAAATATGCCCAAGTATTTATGGGGAAAAGCAGTTCTCACTACCTCTCATCTTATCAATAGGATGTCGTCTAGTGTTCTCTACAATCAGATTCCACTTAAGGTTCTCTCGTCCCATGTATCTCTTCCTTCTTTCCATAATCTTCCTTCTTTCCATAATCTTCCTACTCGAGTCTTTGGGTGCATTTCCTTTGTTCATATTCCTAAGAACCAACGCTCGAAGTTAGAACCTCGTGCCTTGAAGTGTGTTTTTGTTGGGTTTGAAAGGGGTATAAGTGTTTTCATCCTCCTACCAGAAAATTCTATGTAACGATGGATGTCACTTTTTCGAGGACGCTTGATATTTTTCTCCCACTCACCCTTCTCTTCAGGGGGAGAAATATGGTTATTTTGAAGAGATGGTCAGTGGCAGTGTTAGTAATACAAAGGACAAAGATGGAAAAGAGATAGAAGAGAAAGAAAGAGAAGAAAAAGAAAAAGAATGGAACGCAGCTGAAGAAAAAGAAAGAGAAACTGGTGGAGGCACCGAAGTAGATGGAGATCAACCAGCCAAGCTTGTTGACTACGGCGGTACCGATCTGGGCAATGTTGACAGATCCGGTTAGCCCATTGAAGGAGAAACAAGGAACCCGACTGTCTCAGGTTGGAGTAGGCGGCCGGGAATGGAGGAAAGATCGTTGGTTTTGGGTTGAAGGCACGACCAATGTGAACTGGATAGTTGTAGGGATCTGGAGACGGGGAAGAAGAACAACAATGGCTGCGGTGATCTGGAGACGGGGAAGGGGAACGACAATGATGTTGTTCCTTCTCATGGTGTCAAATTACTTATCCCTCAGTTTATTAGTGAACTATTCTCCAAGGGATTGTGAAAGCAGAACGACACCGTTTTGGATAATGGACAGAATGACATTGTTTTTTACAACAATGAATATGATTTGGAAAACAGAACCTCTCCCTCTTCTTCATCTCTCCCCTCGAGCCAAACTCTCCAAGGTTTGAAGGTCAACATAAGGTAAGGCCCGAACCAAATTTGTCTGTTTTACCTTTTTGTTCTACTCATGGTAAACCACCAAATAAATATGAACCTAGTCTTAAAGCTAAGTCTAGGTATCCGGTTGCCAATTATGTATCTACACATTAGTTGTCCAAGTCATATGATTCGTTTGTGCATCAGATTTCCTCTATATCTATTCCTAACAAAGTGCAGGATGCTCTAAGAGACCCAAAGTAGTCAAAAGCGATGGAAGAAGAGATGGAAGCTCTACAAAAGAATAACACTTGGGAATTGATGGTGTTACCTAAAGGGAAAAGACCAGTTGGATGTAAATGTGTCTACACAATTAAACATGATTCAGATGGCTCAGTTAGTAGATATAAAGCGAGATTGGTAGCAAAAGACATATGGTGTAGACTATGATGAGACGTTTGCATCCGTAGCCAAGATCAATACTATCAGAGTGCTTCTCTCTTTGGCAGCTAATATGGATTGGCTTCTCAAACAACGTGATGTGAAAAATGCTTTTCTACATGGAGATTTGGCTGAAGAAGTGTATATGAGTCTACCTCCCGGATATGAGATTGCTGATAAAACGGATGTTGTGTGTAGGTTGAAGAAATCACTGGATGGTTTGAAACAATCCCCCCATGCATGGTTTGGGTGCTTTACTCAGGCAATGAAGTGATTTGGTTACAAACAAAGCAACTCGGATCATATCCTCTTCCTTAAGCATAAGAAGGGTAAAGTAACTGCACGAATCATCTATGTTGATGATATAGTGATCACAGGTGATGATCGAGAGGAAATTAGGAGGTTACAGCAGCAGTTAGCTTCAGAATTTGAAATGAAAGACCTTGGTGACTTGAGATACTTCCTTGGGATAGAGGTAGCCAGGGGAGTAGCAGTATCTTCTTGCGCCAAAGCAAATATGTTCTAGACTTACTGTCAGAAATGGGCATGTTAGATTGCAGGCCTGCTGATACACCGATTGAACAGAATCACCGATTAGCGGAGTACCCTGATCAAGTCCCGACTGATAGGCCAAGGGATCAAAGGTTAGTTGGCAGATTAATCTATTTGGGTCACACTATACCTAATTTGGCATATGCAATGAGTGTGGTGAGCCAGTTCATGCATAACCCGAGTGAAGACCATATGGATGAAATCGTGCGAATCCTGTCGTATCTAAAGAGAGCTCCTGGGAAGGGCCTTATGTTCTCAAAACATCATTGCCTGGAGGTTAGTGGTTATACTAATGATGATTGGGCTGGTTGTATTACTGATAGGAGATCCACCTCAGGTTACTTTACATTTGTTGGAGGGAATCTTATCACTTGGAAGAGTAAAAAGAAAAAGGTGGTGGCGAGGTCAAGTGCAGAAGCTGAGTATAGAGGTATGGCACATGGAGTATGTGAGTTGTTATGGTTACATAATTTATTGCGTGATTTGGGGTTCAAGCCAAAAAGAGCTATAGAGTTGTTTTGTGATAACAAAGAAGCTATTGAAATTTCACATAATCCAGTGCAACATGATTGTACGAAGCATGTGGAAGTTGATCGATACTTTATCAAGGAGAAGTTGGATGCAAACCTGATTGCCTTCCCATTCGTACCAACTAAGGAGCAATTAGCAGATGTTCTGACTAAGGGTGTATCAATCAAAGCATTTCATGACTCACTCGACAAGTTGGGCATTCGAGATGTGTATACTCCAACTTGAGGGGGAGCGTTGTGAGTCATAGATATTTTAGGATTACTATTAGGAATAGAATTATACTAATTATATAGAATCAAGATTGTAATTGTGATTTGATTAGTTTCCTTGTTAATCCAGAATTAGGGTTTGTATAAGGTTGTATAAATTTGCCTCTGTACATGTAATGAAACGTGAGAGTATTCATCATCAAAAGCTTCTTATTCTCTAAAGCTTCTTGTTCTCTAGAGATTCTTAGTTCCAACTTCAACAACTTGATGATTTGATGAGCATTAGCATGGAGCAAATGGCAACAAATCTCTGTCTCTATTAAGGAAAACTGTTGAACTTCTACTGGCAATTTGAGGTCGGTTCCTTTTAAAGAGTTTTAGTAGACATCTTAAAGAGTCATGTAGAACTAGAATCACCCAAAATGGAATTTTCTGGAATTAGTTATGAATTTTCAAATGGTATAGGATGCTGTGTAAAAATGGATATGGGGTTTACTTGAATTTGAGCAGAAAAGCATAAAACATTGATCTTGGCATCCAATGCTACACACAGACGGTCATTAGAATTTGCTGACATGGTTCTTTAAGTTATTGAATTTGAGCAGATAAGCATTACTAATTAAAGAGGATGGTGATCATGAGAGTGTAGTTACTGTTTTGGAACATAATATGTAAAATTGGATAGGGTTTAGTTAAGGCAGTGTTTTCCATTTTGAATGCTTGATATTGTCAATTGTGTGCTTTGCAAGAAGTTCATTATAGGAAGTTGCGATACAAAGCTCCTAGAACTACTGGATTGTAGAAATTGCTAAACATCAATGCTCTTTCAAACAAAGTTCACGTATGCCTTTATTGATTTAAAAAAAATTTGTATTAGTACAAGCATATTGTGCTTCATCACACATATATATGGAACAACTGAAAGTTCATTCAGCCATTTTTTTAAAATCAGAAAAAAGAGGTGCGAGCACCGTACTTCCACACTCGCATACAGGAAGGCTAGTTGAAATAAAGGAAATAAACAGATACATGTCAATAAACAATTGCATATATGCGTTAGCCGGTTGAAACCTAACACACTGATGAAAATAACCAACAGTTGCATAGACTGTTGCTTCTGAGCTCTCCTCTAAAGTGGAATCCCTGCTGTTAATCAAGTTTCCTGGACATTTGACATCATTACTGCACAAACTTCTTTGGTTGTTTGATGGATTAAATCTGGTTTCGATCGAAAGTCTCTTGATCTAGCTTAATTGCATTGAGAATTTCTTTTGTTGAAGCTGATGTAGCACCATCTTTTGCTTAACTAATACCATGGTTTTGCACTAATCTAGGCTTATATTCAATACATAAACCATTTTGACCAGTAGACTTTCTTCTACGCTAGTGGATTGGTCAACAACCTGTTATTGACAATTTTGATATCAGTAATTTGAAAACACAGGACAATTATTACTAATAGATTCAAAACAGAAGAAAGAAAGAGTGAGCTATAAGGAAAAGTAAGACTACCACACTGTTTACAAGAGGTGTTATATTTTGCTCAAAACTTGGTCAACCAAAAAGGGGCAAACTCTTCGTGGGAGGTCCAGAAATGAAAGAACCTTCTCAACATCAACCTCTTCACTATTACTAAATCCATCCAAACCCTCTCTTCCCCTTTGTTTTCAACCTATGAAATCCTGAGTCAAAATATTTACACGCAATTCAGATCCTGAAGTATTCTGACAATCAATCCACTCACACACAACAATCAAACTCAAAACAGACCAATTGAATCAAAACCCAAGAAACTGTTTCCACAACCAAATGAAAATATGAGAGAGAAAGAATCAAACTTTGGGGAGTTTTTGCTCACCTGGGTTTTGGTCAAACCCCAGAAATCTACAGCCTCATGGGGATTTCCACTTTCCCAACTCCTTCCCACTTGAGGAGGCAAAGAATACTACAACAAAACAAAGAAAAATTGAAGCTTTAAGCAATTAATCGAAGGTGAGAGAGCTAGCTGTAAACAGGTTAAACTCTCGTGTAACAGCCTTGATAAAGTCATCAATACGAGTAGAAAAGAATACTTCAATTCAGGGTTAATTCAATGATAATATTCATCCCACAATGGGGGTATATATACAAGTACAAAGGAGTAGTCTAACTTTAATAGGAAACAATCTTTCCATAATTACATGATTTTCTATAATTACAAGATATCCTAATTAAATAAGAATCTTAATTACATACGGATTTACAGCGATTCTACACTCCCCCTCAAGTTGGTGCATAGATGTCTATCATGCCCAACTTGTCAATCGAGCTGTCGAATATCTTCCTGAACACTCCTTTAGAGAGAACATCAGCTAATTGCTCCTTTGAGTTTACAAATGGAAAGCGAATAACCTTTCTGTCAAGAGTTTTCTTTAATAAAAGAGCTAAATACTAGTTAGTATCCTGTGATTTAGGTCCAAAATCAATTCAGTCCCTGGACTTCTAATTTCATCAAAAACCCTGCACTTTCAATTTTGATCTAATAGGTCCAATTCGTTAATATTCTGTTATTCAAGTTATAGTTTGATTATTTGTTGAAAAACTATTTATTTTTATTAGTAGGACTCACTCCTAAATTGACTATGCAGACCACCTCGACACCACATCATAAAACATAGGCTATATATGAGCTATATTAACAAGTTAAATAACTCAATTGTCGGAAAACTAACAAATTGGACCTATTAGATCAAAATTGAAAATGCAGGGGTGTTTTTGATGAAATTAGAAGTTCAAGGACTGAATTGATTTTGGACCTAAACCACAGGGTAGTAATTTGTATTTAGCCCTTAATAAAATGACTGTCAACCTCTACATGCTTTGTTCTATCATGCTGAACTGGATTATGTGCAATCTCAATGGCAGCTGTATTATCACAACGCAAATCTATATGCCTTTTAAGCTTGTAACCCAGGTCTTTCAGGACATTACGGATCCATAATATTTCACAGACTCCATGTGTCATACCTCGAAATTCAGCTTTTGCACTTGATCTAGCAACGACTTTCTGCTTTTTGCTACTCCAAGTGACAAGGTTCCCTCTAACAAAAGTAAAGTACCCAGATGTAGAACGTCTGTCAGTTTTATCACCAGCCCAATCTGCATCTGTATATCCAACAACTTCTAATTCATCTTTTTTCTCAAACAGTAACCATTTACCTGGCGCCATCTTTAAGTACCTCAAAATACGAAAGACTGCATCCATATGCTCTTCACTAGGACAATACATAAACTGGCTAACAACACTCACATCATAAGCAATATCTGGTCTAGTATGTGAAAGATAAATCAACCTTCCTACAAGACGTTGATACATCCCTTTATCAGTTGGAACTTGATCAGGATAAATAGCAAGTCTGTGATTCATCTCAATGGGTGTCTCCATTGGTCTACAGTCCAGCATCCCCGTTTCAGCAAGTAAATCAAGGACATACTGCCTTTGTGAAAGCAAAATCCCCTTCTTAGACCTTGCATCTTCAATACCCAGAAAATACTTCAATTGTCCCAGATCCTTCATTTCAAACTCCTTTGACAGATACTTTTGCAATTCATTCATCTCTTTCGGATCATCCCCCGTAACAATCATGTCATCAACATACACAATAAGAGCTGTAATCTTACCATTCTTGCGTTTGATAAACAAGGTATGGTCAGAATTGCTCTGTCTGTACGCAAAGGCTTTCATGGACTTTGAAAATCTTCCAAACCAAGCTCTTGGAGATTGCTTCAGGCCATACAAATATTTCTTCAATTTACACACCTTGCTAACATCGCTTGGTGATTCTTAACACCTGGGGGCACATCCATGTATACTTCTTCCTCCAAATTCCAATTAAGAAATGCATTCTTCACATCAAACTGGTGCAAGGGCCGATCTTTGTTTGCTGCAAGTGAGAATAGAATTCGGACAGTATTGATCTTTGCTACAGGTGCAAAAGTCTCCTCATAATCAATCCTATAGCGTTGTGTTTATCCCATGGCAACCAACCTTGCCTTGTAGCTATCAATAGTTCCATTGACATTAAGCTTCACAGTAAACACCCAACGACATCCTACAGTCTTCTTCCCTGCCGGCAGAGGTACTAACTCCCATGTTGCATTCATTTGAAGAGCTTCTAATTCTTCATTCATCGCCTTTGTCCATTTTGAATCCGTTTGCACGTTATTAGGAATAGATATAATAGATAATTGATCAATAACAAGTGCATATGACCCAGACAACCTATGGTTAAACATGTAATTAGCTACATGATATTTAGCTTTGGCTTTGATGTCTGGCTCATATTATTTCTTAGGAATACCCTTGGTAACCCTTTGTGATTTCCTAGAATCAATATTATCTACCCCAGATAATTCATTTGAAATTAAAGGTACCTGAGGAGGAACATTCACAGCAGATTCTTCAGTTGATGATGTAGAGAGGGGGAAAAACTCTGAATTACATTCTCTTCATTGGGTGTATCACAGTTGGGCTGGTCAATGGGTAATTGGTCAGCTTGTGATGTTTCATATATCCCAGGACGCATTGAAGCATCGTTGTCACTTTGGGGATGCATGCTGACAACGTTGTCACCTTGGGGATGCAAGTTGACGTCGTTGTCACTTTGGGGATGCAAGCTGACGTCTTGGCGTGATGCGTCTATCTTGTTGACAGATTATGACGTCGGCTTGGTTCAAGGGATGGTCCTACACCGCATTTGTCCTGGTAAGTTGGGGATCCCACTAGTCCACCAGCAATAGATTTAATGGCCCCATATTCTTTTTCTTTTCTGTTTCCTACTGTCCCAATTTTAGTTTCATTGTCAACTGGTGCTGGAGAATTTCCAACTCCAAATCTCGATTCCAATGCTTCTAATTCTTCAAATTTAAATAAATCTCGAGGATTTCCTTCACAACCTCTCTCCCCCTGAAGGGAAGACTCCGAAACTCCCCCTGAATAATAAGGCTTGGATTCACGAAAAGCAACATCAAGAGAGACATGTATAGTGCCAATAAGAGGATCATAACATCGATAACCCTTCTGGAATTCAGCATAACCAATAAATATACACTTACAGGCACGGGGATCAAGTTTGCTTCATTGAGGCTTGGAAATATGAACATAAGTTGTGCACCCAAACACCCGGGGCTCCAAATTAGGCATAGAAGGGATGGTCAAAAGTGTATGAATCTTCTGATGAGGATTCTGAAACTCAATCACATGTGAAGGAGTAAGGTTGATAAGATATACTGCTGATTTCACTGCTTCTCCCCAATAGGACCGAAGTACATTCATGCCAAACAAGGAAGCACGAACAACTTCCATCAACTGCCTGTTCTTCCGTTCTGCTAAACCATTCTGTTGAGGAGTATAAGAATTGGAGGTTTGATGATGAATTCCATGTGACGGGCAAAACTCAATCATAGGGCCATTCACAAACTCTCCACCATTATCAGACTGAAACACTCTGATGGATTGTTGATACTGAGTTGCCACCATTTGTGAAATTCGGTAAACATCCCAAATACATCACTCTTATTCTTCAGTAATGACACATATGTCATGCGAGTGCAATCATCAATAAACGTTACAAAATACCGAGCTTCAGAAAGAGAAGGAATTTTCGCAGGACCCCAGACATCAGAGTGAATCTTCATAAAAGGAACATGACTTTTATTAAGACTTGGTGAATATGAAATACGGTGACTTTTGGCCAGTTCACAAATGTCACAATGGAAATCCAAATCACTAACAACTTAAAACAAATGAGGGTGCAGCTTCTTAAGAAAACTAAAAGATAGATTACCTAAACGGCGATGCCATAACCATACAGCTTCCTTCGTTGATCTGATTAGCTTGTCCCAAAAGATGCTTCTATTTCTCTCCAATCTCTGTCAGATCCAGGTAGTATAATTTCCCCCTTCAAACACCATAACCAAGAATCCGCCGAGTCAGAATGTCCTGAAACACACAGAAAGACGGATAGAAGGTCACAATACATGCAAGAGCTAAAATAGTTTGACCAACAGACAGGAGATTATACGTTAGTGATGGAACAACTAAGACAGATTCAAGGGTTAAGGTGTCAGATAAAGCAATAAAACCTTCTCCGGTGACCAGAGTTGGAGTACCATCAGCAGTAGGGACAATATTTTGAGGGGAACATCTAAGGTTTTTCACAAGACTAGGGTCATTGGTCATATGGTCAGATGCACCTGTATCAATTATCCATGTACTATTAAAAATAACCTTGTCATTCATACCTGACTGCGCTACATTAGCGGAGGCATTGTCTAGGTAAAGTTCCTCTGTAGTAGCAACAACGGCCTTGCCCAGATTTTTCGCGGTTTCTTGGTGAAGTCCCACCAATCTGGATAACCAATCACTTCATAAGACCGCTTGTCACGCCCCTGATTTTTAACACAAATAAAAATCGATATATAATCTCATAATTATACATGCGTGAACGTTCAGCCATCAATACAAAATACCTAGAAACTTTTTCCCTTTTTACCCAAGTACATATTGATGCTCTGAACCCACTATGTCAATATTGACCTGCTCCACATAGTCATAGATTACATAAGCTTACGAATTAAATTGTCAACAACAAAATAAAACGTAAATGCTTCTCAGAGTTTACTACAACGAAAGTCTTTATCCACGGTAAAGTTACAAAAATTGCTTCCTACAGCTGCAAAGGTGCTACCTCAGCTTCAGCCCCGATTATCCTAACCTGCAGGATTAACGCCTACACCTTTTGAATAGTGTACCGGGTTGTCACACTACAAACCTGGTAAGCTTTTGCAAGCCCGTATGAGTAACTCAAAACAGTTAACACAACTCACACCAAAATAAGGAAAACAACTCACGCTTTGATTCCTTAAAATACAAAATAAAGGAGAATAACTCACACTTTAATTTCCTTTCAAATCGAAATAAAAGAAAGCAACTCACCCATTGTTTCCTTTTAAAACGAAACATAGAAAACAACTCACTCCTTGATTTCTATCAAATGTACCAAAATCGTACCATAGAAAACAACTCACACCTTGATTTCTATCAAATATAACATAGAAAACAACTCACACATTGAATTCTATCAATTGTACCATAATCGTACCATAGAAAGCAACTCACACCTTGATTTCTATCAAATATAACATAGAAAACAACTCACACCTTGAATTCTATCAATTGTACCACAATCGTACCATAGAAAGCAACTCACACCTTGATTTCTATCAAATCGTTAATAAGGAAAACAACTTGCACCTTGTCCCCTTAAAAACTGTTAATAAGGAAGCAACTCACACTTTGTTCCCTAAAAACACGTAATGTTATGAGTTATCAATAACCAGTTTCCGTTACCCCATGAATTACCTATATGGCAGACAGATTAGAGCTCTAACTGAAACGTAACCACTCGTCCGGCCAAAGACGTGATTACCTGATATTCTGCCCAAGATCATAGACCTTCGTTCCTCGGGCCGCACAGTCCCTTGGAGCAAAACATTAAAGGAGTCACACTGGACCCAAAATGTTACACAAATCGCAACGCCTTTCAAAACAAATCGAAATCAACATTTCCATAATAATTTGTTTTCCTAAACCCAAGGTCTTAGACCTTCATTCCTCGGGCCGCACAGTCCCTTGGAGCAAAACATTAAAGGAGTCACACTGGACCCAAAATGTTACACAAATCGCAACGCTTTTCAAAACAATCGAAATCAAATTTCCTTAATCATTGTTTTCCGAAAAGCCACAACACAAAACAATAAAAGAGCATCAATCCATGCATATTGTTTTCGTACACAAATCTCAACGCTTTTCAAAACAAATCGAAATCAATCATTTCCACAATCATTTGTTTTCCAAAAGCCACAACCCAAAACAATAAAAAGCATCATTTCATGCATATTGTTTTCATAAATCCACAAAACCCACAAATACATATATATTTGATGTAAATATATATATATATATATATACATAGTCATCCACTCAGGAATGCCTATTAATACCAACTATAGTTTGCAGTTAAATCAATAACTCTCAAAACGATAAAGGTAATTCCGTTCATTAATGAACCTTGTGATATTACTCACCTCGAAACTCCCGATGCGTCTTCAATACAGAACAAAACAGCCTAACCACCAACTAACTGTCCGAGAATACTTCATCAAGTACCTAAGGAAAGTACAGCCTCGATTCAGTCAATGAAACACAAGGAATAACGTTCGAAACCCTAAATCGAACCAAAATTCCCAAAGTGACTCTAATTGAGGCAAAACCACATTCGAGACCACCCAATGTCTCCGGAATACTTCTACGATCAATATGTCCAAACCACAAGTCGATTAAACGCTCGGATCCTCATCGATCGAATAAATTCACCGATATAAAACTGTAAAAATCATAACAAATCCATACGAACTCCAAAATTTGCATATTATATATCGAAACGCTCGTATCAACGAGTAGAAGATATATAATGCCAGAAACAATTCCTAATATGGCCGGAAAGCCACCAGAACACAGCCACAGGCTGTGGCGCACCACCGCCGGCCAAAACTCTCAACACCAAAAAGTTCATCTAAGCATGCTTGTGAATTTTCATAACTAGCTCGAAGTCAGAAAACAAGCATAAAGGGTCGAAAACTACCTCACAAGCTTTGAATTTTTGCTCAATCCGAGTTGAACCGATTTCTACATAAATCGATCCAAACAAACACCATAGATCGATCCCGAAGGCTCCCACGAACCTAAAGAAGGAAGCTTGAAGTCGTGCCGTCACCGGAGCTAGGATTTCCGGTCGGGTCCGAAATCACCTAACTTTGTCAACTTGCAGCATCGCCGTGGAGGAGGATCGCTGCTAGAGGACACCAAAGGGAGGAGCAGACGGCCGAGACGAGCTGATCTGGAAGATTTCACGGCCGGAGATCGCCGGAAAATCCGGGTCGGATCACCGGGTTCGGGTCGGGTTAGACGCGGGTAAGGAGAGAGAACGGAGAGTTTCAGATTTCCGGAAATGGAAAGTGGGAAAAATGAAAATAGTAACTTTCCCGAAAGGGAAACCCTTATATATAGTAACTTTCCAAATTTTCAAATGCTCATAACTTTCTCATACGAACTCTGATTTCCGCGTTCCACATATCCACGAACTCGTATCGATGCGCTCTACAACTTTCATGAAGGAAGTTTTTGGAGAATATCAACGTATCAAAAGTCAACCTTTGCGCCCTCCTAAAGTCATATTTTCCGAATAAAAATTCGTCTGAAACACTTTCGCTCCATCCATGAGCCACGAAACAGTCCAATAACCACAATTTAAATTCCGGAAAATCCTCGGAAAATAAATATGAATTTCCGGGGCATCACACCGCTCCTTGCTATGACCTAATTCCCCACAGATAATGCACTTTTTGTTTGCATATGGATTTGGTTTACCTAGAGGACGCCGTGGAGAATGTCTTGAGAAGCCTGAAGGAGGACCCTGTTTGCGTTAAGCCATAACAGAAAATTCAGTAGTTACCGAATGCCCCATAGCCTGTTTCTCTGATTGCACCATTGAGGAATTCAGGATTTTCTAGGGTTTCAAGATGGATATGAATGTTTTGAAAAAAAAAGTTTTTTTTCCTCTTCTTTTTCTGAAAAAAGGTAGGTGATGGTGGTTTGAAATTCAAGGATGGTTTGATTTCAACGATGGTGGTACGCAGCAGTTTGTGGTGTTCTTCGGGATTCAGGATTCAAAGGATACAGTGCAAGTTCAAATGATTGAACCTGCTCTGATACGTACTAAGTAGAAAAGAATACTTCAATTCAAGGTTAATTCAATGATAATATTCATCCCACAATGGGGTATATATACAAGTACAAAGGAGTAGTCTAACTCTAATAGAAAACAATCTTTCCATAATTACTGGATTTTCTATAATTACAAGATATCCTAATTAAATAAGAATCCTAATTACATACGAATTTACAACGATTCTACAAGTCTACGACTTAGAGCTCCAGCTGGCAACAGAATTGTCAATCACTTGTGTGGTGCGAATGGCAGGTAAGACACGGTGGGGGCGAGCATCACTGCACCACAGCTTGCACTATCAATAGGACCAGTCTTGATAAGCTTAGGTACAGTCTCCTTCTCGTTAGCATCATTAACCATCATTGGCTTAACCATCAATCAACATGAAGAACAGAAACAGCAGCAGCAAATCCTGACTTCTGCTCCAGCAAATCTCAATTAATGCAGCCGTACTTGGCGCGCTATAGGCAATTTGTATCTATACATATCCTCCAGTTTGGACAAGAATCAACAGGCAAATTATACCATACATCTCTATAATTGATAAATAGTGGTAGTGTTGAGAAAAATGGGAAGCTTTCTAGTAGCCGAAAATGTCTCATCACGTTCCATCAACATTCCGGTGCCAGTTTGCCACTGGTCTCATCATCAACTGGGAAAACAAGCAACATTCATGTTTTAGGTTTCGGAACTGCTACATACCCTTTTGTTGGCTCAGAAATCGTAAAAGAAGCCATTCTAGATGCGATCAGACTTGGCTACAGACATTTTGACACAGCCGCTCTTTACCAGACGGAGCGGAATCTCGGTGAAGCCATTTCGGAAGCTCTTTCTCTTGGCCTCATCGAATCCCGGCAAGACCTCTTCATCACTTCTAAGCTGTGGTGCAGTGATGCTCACCCCCACCGTGTCTTACCTGCCATTCGCACTACGCTCAAGTAAAATAACTAGTACCATGGTTGAGTTAATCAGCATTAATTTGTGGAATTGATTGATAAATTAACATGCACATATCCATATGCATATATACGTTCATGCAGGAACCTAGGACTGGAGTACCTTGATCTATATCTCATTCACTGGCCGGCGAGTGTGAAGCCCGGAAACTATGACTTTCCGTTTGACAAAGAATACCTTCTTCCAATGGACTTCAAGGGTGTGTGGGAAGTCATGGAGGAATGCCAGAAGCTAGGCCTCACTAAATCTATAGGAGTTAGCAACTTCTCATGCAAAAAGATCCAGAACCTGCTAGCCACTGCTAAAATCCCTCCTGCAGTCAACCAAGTAACTATTGATCCGTTACATCTCCACATAATATGTGAAAATAGTTTAGATTCACATTATAGAACTGTTAAAATATAGTAACAATTCACACTATTGATCCCTCCTGCAGTCACTCTATATATCTATACATATATCCATATATGCTAGATCTGGTGGAGGTGTGCAAATTTAATTTTTCTAAAATACGTAGCTATTTATTTTTGAAAATAATTATTGTATGTAGAGGGTCTTAGAAACAAGTTCATTTCATTTCCTTCAGTCCAAAAATAAATTAAAAAAACCATTCTATTTCCTATATATTTCTATGTAGCGGTGAATGCTCTAATTGGTTATACAATCAATTTGCAACATTAGGTGGAGATGAACCCGCTTTGGCAGCAGAGAAAGCTAAGAGAGTTTTGCCACAAAAATGGTATACTAATCACGGCCTACTCTCCTTTGGGAGCAAAAGGAACGCCTTGGGGATCAAATGGAGTCATGGAATGTGAGACGCTCAAGCAGATTGCAGATGCGAAAGGGAAAACCCTTGCCCAGGTACGTTAGCTAATCTAGAGTAATGAAATTGTTTTTGTTGAACATTCGATGTGAACTTTGAGCGCATATAATTTCTGATATGAAAGTTTGATGACTATATTTAGTTGAATTGATCGATTTGCAATTTTGCATATATGTAGGTTTGTCTGAGGTGGGCATACGAGCAAGAGGTGAGTTTCGTGGTGAAAAGCTTCAGTAAGGAGAGGATTAGTGAAAATGCTGATATATTTGAGTGGGAGCTTTTTCCAGAGGAGGTGGAGAAGATCAATCAAATTCCACAGAAAAGAGGATTTCCTGGATTCGAGTTCGTTGCGGATCATGGCCCTTACAACACTCTTGAGGAGCTGTGGGATGGAGAGATTTAACAATCACAGTTCACACTACATGAATGCATGAGTATAATTATATACGATACGACTCTTAATGCAATTTCATAGGCAAGCAATAATCCCATGGCTCTAGCTGGGAATTTATTTATCTGCATCCTTGAGATCTCCTTCTGAAATAAATTACCATGTATTTTTTTTTTTTAAGATAATGTACACGCAAAGTATCATATCGATCGATCACTATATATATGACATGTCATCAACCCCAACACGATAGTCATGAGAACACATATATGGCACGTTTACTTACTTGGAATGGAAAATAATCATGAATCGGAGACAAGTGGAATGGGAGAAGAAAGGAATCGGTATTGATTCCGGAGGAATGATTCCTAAACTCATCTCCCCCCTTCGTAATCGAATTCCTGAGTATTCAGGAATCGATTCCTGATAAATAGGTGGGACCTACACCAATTCCGATACCTTCATATGTTAGTAAACATAGGAATTCTTTTACTTGAAATCATTCTGATTCCTTTTATGTGTTAGTAAACACAGGGTATTCTACCACAAGATTACTAAAAATGTGGCTTGGCTAGGCTTCTTTGTTAACAATATGGTAAGTGACTGAGTTGAATATAGTGGATGTGATCTTGTGAAACAACCAATAGGGTGGAAGCGAATTGTCAGATAGCCAAAACATAGGGTTGACGACCACTCTATACTGTCTTTCCAAGTCATTTTATACAATAAAGTTTTTGTTACATTCAATTCTTACAATCTAAAGCTTAGTTCCCTCATTTCAAAATTGAGTACGGGCTGGAGTGTACCACTAATTCCCTTGGTTGGAAGCTTAATTCTCTTTTAACACCCGTGAATTCGTTTTGTTCTCTCTGGTAAATTTAGTGAAGATAAAAATACGTTTTTGTTTTTTTTTTTTATTATGGGTGTTAAAGAGAATTAAGTTTTTGTACCAAACAAATCTCTAAACAGGGTATTCTACCAAAGCGCGGGAAAAAGAATATTACCACAAAGCAGATTAGTAAATTAAAATAGCCAAAGATTGAAGCTTTTCTTACCTGTGTATCATATCCCCGCATTTCTAGCCCAAATCAACAATTACAAATTCTGGGTAACCTAGAAATCGCCATGAACTTGAAATCAAACCTTAAAAATCAATACTTTCTATCGATTCTATAAATTTCAAACAAGACTCCCAAATTTTCTAATCCAACCCATTGACCTGGTATTGCATTTATGCCCAAATTTCAACATTTTCCCTTCCAATCCCAAATCCACAGCCCCAATGTTCAAATCCGATCCTCAAAATCGCAAAAAAATCCAAACTCCAATTTCACAAAGCTGATTTTCCTGAATCAAATTACTTACTAGAAACTCGTCTCGCCCGGAATCGCGAAGCCTCATAATAACAAATGCGGATCCCTAACCCTAATTTTTCATCACTGTTGATTTTGATGGCAACATTCGAAACAGTAGAATAGTTGAAGTCGGTGAAAATGGAGGCTTCCCGAAAACCCTCGATCGTTTTGGTTATATAATATATAATATATATGCATGGCAGAACCATATATAAAATGAGGGCAAGACCGTCTTTTTAACCCTCACGCACTGTTCCCTACTATAGCCCTTATGAACAGTGGCACATTGGAACTCAACTTTAGTATATAGTTAATTTGATTAATGAAGTTTCAATTTAACATATGATTATATGTTTTTCTTTTCTAATATTTTTCTTTTTATTTATTTTCTTATGCCTATGCAGAATTGCTTAAGATGCAATGTTCAGCTGCAGTGGGGAGTAGTCGAAGTGCTATGTTGCCTCCAAAGTCGAAGACCTTATCTTTCCGAGCTTGAGATGAAACTCATGAAAGTGTTGTGTTCATTTATTTTTCTAATCTTATGGTGATGTTTATGAACTTAAACATTTTTAGTTTGTGAGGTTTTTTTTTTTTTTTTTTTTGAAGTAACGCAACTTTGTTGAAAACATAAATGTGCTAGAATGGCCTAAAATTGAGACTTTTAATGTAAACATATATATAGACTCTCCACAGTTAAGTTGAATTCATAAGACTTTGAAGAATGCAAAATAATTTCAAGGTTCATGAAATAATTAAGCTTAGATTAGTCTTCCTGATCAAAAACTCCCAAGCACGCGAACCTAAACTTTAGCAGGTCTGCTTCATATTCCTATATATCCATTTCCCAAGGACTAGCGCATCACCAGTTTCTGGAAGAGAAAAGAATCCATAGAGCAAACCACTGAAAAGGATGATGAGACAAGCAATGGGGACATATGTTCTTCGTGTTGCGTACAATTTAACTGTAGAGACTTGATGTTTGACAAGAGAGACAATGTAGGAGTCTCTTCTAGTTCTCTTTTTCTCTGACCGTTTAACCTTTCTCTTAAGGCTTCTCGCCTTTTTCCTGTCAATCACACTCTCTTTGGGTTCAAAATCCCGTGAGTTTGAGTCAACCTTGCCGGGGCTGTTTATTATCTCATTTGTCTTCCCCTTTATCTTAGTCGCACTCTCTCCTCCGAGTTCAAAATCTAGCTTCAAGCACTCGACCTTGCAACAGCTGCATTTTACCGTGCTCGTCTCGTTTTGGATGTCAACCTTCTCATTTGTCAAACTCTCTTCTTTTGGTTCAAAAAGTAGAATGTCAGAGTCAACCTCATGAGAGCTGTCCTTTATCCTGTGTCTCTCTTTTTGGATGTCCTTTGTCGTAGTTAACATGGCTTCTTTGGGTTCATAATCTGGACAGTAGCCAAATGTAATCCAGAATTGACCATAACCTTTAGTGCTCACAAACTGGAGAGTAGAATGTATGGTCTCAATACGGCTATTTGTCCCTTCTTTATGGATGATTTTGAACGTGGTGATAAAAAGAGGTTGATAACTATTAGGCCAGTAGCTCATAGTCTGGACTAAACAAAACTCCAAGTCACCCAAAGGAGCCCAACACTCTGTTATGCTAGAACAATACCTATATTTTGCACTTTGAATAATCTTCAAGCCTTTCAACTCGTAAGGTGTTGTTAGAGAGTAAATAAGAGTACCATCCTCCTCTGAACCAGACTTCTTAATAGAGAATGATATAAACTTTCCCTTTTTATCACCGAAGGCATATATAGTGTCCCGTACAACAGCAGCCTTCCCAAATTGACTTGATGCCATGTTTCTGATTCTGCATTGAAAACTACGTACTGGTACGAAATGTGCTGGTTTGAACTTCATGGAAGGGTACCATAATGAAAGCAAAATACAGCTGCCCCAAACAGCATAACCAGTCAACTCCCTGCGAGCTAGTGAAGATTGTGGGATGAATGCAAAATGAGGTACAGGAGTTAAAGGATCCCAAGAGTTGGTGGTGGGATCATATAGCTCAAAGGGCATGGGCATCCATGGTTTTTCGGCTAAAAAAGTTGCCAGATGATAAAGCCTGCCATGCGCTGCCATAATCTTTGGAAATGCCGCGTATATATAAGGCGGATCGAATTTAACTAAGTCTCCAGATGCCTTTGGATCAAATATATATGCTACTTTTGCCCCAGCTTCTGCTGCTCTGAGTCGTTCGATCACCTGCATATATGTATAACTTGGAGGCAATTCTGTCACAGTGAATGAAAGGAACCCATGGGATTTCTGTTTCATCAAACAACTTCCTTGCAGGGGGTTCAGGCTTATCTTCTGTGGATTTAGTGATAACTTTTCCATCTTTGCTGATTTGTATTTCATGTAATAACCCGCCTACGCCGTTAGTGTAATGATAATGCAGCGTCAAATATACAGATCTAATCTGGTCATCCATGGATATTGTAAAACAGTACCTTGATTTGGAGTGGAGGCCCTGTAGCTGCCGATGAAAATTTGCTCTGAGAGATACGGAGACGCGGAGATGAGATTAGGTTTTTTTTTTTTAGTTTGTGAGGTTGAAGACTAGAAGTATTTGATATATATGTTAATGGACTTTATGAACTTTGGACTCTATATTTTTTTTATTCTTATATAAGCTTTGAATTATGGAGTATCAAACTTATAAAATAAGAGCCTCTTTATATAGAGAATTACAATGCATAAAGTCTGAATCATACAAGGAAAGATAATCATACATTGAATAGGAATCTCTAGATTCTTCTAATTAAACCATATTACCACTAGGTCAAGTAACCTAGAGTTTGGGCCAGACACAAAATAGAGATTTACTCGAACATGTTGTAAATTATTATTGTAGGTTTGAAAAACTAAAAACTCCTCAGAGTTAGAAAACCGAAGACCCGAAGTAGTAAGACAATTTTTACTTAGCTAAAAATATATTTATCAAAAAAAAAAAAGAAAAAAAAAAGAAGAAGAAGAACTTGAACCAAACCGGATAGGTTGATTCAGTTTCAGTTTCAATCTCTTAGAAACGCAAAACCAAACCGAAGTTCGGTTTAGTTTTCAATTTTTCCCAAAACTGAACTGAATTATATCGAATCCAACCCTGACTGATAATGCAACAAATTTCGAGTCTGCTGGGGACATGCTTATGCAGTGCTTCTAGTTTCATTTAAACCAAAAAAAGAAGAAGATAGAGATACTTAAAAACTTAAAAAGGAAAACCACAAGTGAAAATTTATGTTGAATACAGTACGCAATAGTGCTAGGGGTGGGCGCGGTTCGGTTCGGTTTAAGGCTCAAACCGCAACCAAACCGCTTTTTTCGGTTGGCCTTTATATCAAATGGCAACCGCATTACAAAATGGCTGAACCTATTATTTCGGTTACACCATTTTTCGGTGCGGTGCGGGTCGGTTTAGGTTTGGAGTGATTTATTAATTTCAACTAGAAAGAGAGGGTCAAAATCAAGCTTATTTTTACCTAACAATTTCAATAAGGCATAAATAAATTTTGAATGCATTTAGAGTCCACACAAATCGGCAAATGTCATCCAAATATCAAGCAACTTGCAAAAAGACCATAGCAACTTATTACACACACACACACACACACACACACACACATATATATATATATCAATGATCAAGCAAACATAGCAACTTATTACAAACTGAAAACCTAATCAAAATGGATTTCTTATATATTAAAAACCAACATTTCCATCAATATAGAAATAATAAAAAAATAAAATGTAATTAAAATAAATTCGGTGTGGGTCGGTTTAAATCGGGAGGTTTATGACCTGAAACCGCAACCGAACCGCTTTAATACGATTCGGTGCGGTTACCGAATCATTTTTTCGGTGCGGTTACTGAATCGTTTTTTAGGTGCGGTTCGGGTCGGTAACCGCATTTTCAGTACAAAATGCCCACCCCTACGCAATACAGTGCGATGTAACTTAAAATATAGTGTCATTAAAGGTCGGACTAGGGGTCCTCATTTGGCCCACGGGCCCAAAAGCTTATGGGCGTCCTCCAGGCCCACAGCAAAGCCCATCTTGGCCCTACCCATTGGGCACGAGGCAGGGCTAGGGCAGAGGGTTCAAAGCCCAGGCTCGGCCCGCGGCCTAGCTGTACAAGTCCAGCCTGAAAGCCCATTCAATTCTAGTATTAATATTATTTTTATGTAGTCATTAGTTCAATAAATGAACTAATTATTGCATTATGTCATATTTTCTTTTAGGGTTAAATATTGTTTACTCCCTGAACTTTCAGGGAAAAAACAGTTCAGTCCCTCCCTTTTTAATTTCACACGTTTACTCCCTCATCTCTCAATTTCTGACCAATAGGTCCATTCCGTCCAATTTCTCGGTTAAGTCACTGTTGTGGTTATCCTTTTCGCTGTAAAATGTCTATCCTACCCTCACTTTTTTTTAATTTTAAATTTTTTTCCTTGTCCTTTTTTTTTTCTATTTATCTCTTCTTCTTCTTTTTTCCCTTCTGCTTTTCTCTCTCTTCTTTATCTTCCACCACCAATGGAATTGGGTGGATCCTAAGCCAAAATGAAATCCTCACCAGATGTATCCTCTCTCTCTCTCTCTATCAGAACTCAGAATATGTCAAAAACCACAGCATAACAAGAAATCCATGTCTACTTGTTTCGAATTCAACCAAACAACACCATTTCAAGCTTAGTAACTCAAAATTTCAATCACATCAGCAAAAGTTAAACAATTAATAATTGAGGCTCCATAGATCATCTCAAGAAATTTTCAAAATCAATAGCCATATGAATTCAGAAAACCCAATTTCAAAATCGGGTATAGGTCGAGCGCGACAACTTTGATCCACTCACAAAAACCAACCCACCTTCAGCAGCACTTTCCTCATTGGAATGCAAGTCTTCTGTGACCCACAGGGGAGGAGGCTAAGAGCGAAGAGGACGACACCATCATCGAAGTCTGGTTGAAGAGCTCGACGGGGCTGGCAGCCCAGGAGAATTAACCGCAGACCCAGTAGATGAGGATGATTAAGAAAATGATCATGAAGATCGGGTGCCATAAGAGGCTGTCAATTTCTCTCTTGACCTCGATTTCGGGTTCGAATCAGAGCTCCAAATAGCTGCTCCACGGTAGAACTGAGGCTGTTGGCAAGACGAGGCCGGTTGGGGTTTGGCGGTGTTAGGCTGAGTCTGCTGGCAAGACGAGGCCGGTTGGGTTCACAGCTTGGTGAGAATTTGTGAGAGACTAATTGGAGAAGAAGAAGAGATAAATAGAAAAAAGGACAAGGAAAAAACTAAAAATTAAATTTTTTTTTTTAAAGTGAGGGTAGGATAGACATTTTACAGCGAAAGGGATAACCACAACAGTGACTTAACCGAGAAATTGGACGGAATGGACCTATCGGTCCGAAATTGAGAGATGAGGGAGTAAACGTGTGAAATTAAAAAGGGAGGGACTGAACTGTTTTTTCCCTGAAAGTTCAGGGAGTAAATAGTATTTAACCCTTTCTTTTAATTTTGTATTTTATCCTGTTCAATCATTAACATATTCATAATTTTTCATAGTTTTTTGTATTTTTTTTAATAAAAGAACATTATAGATAAATATAATGGGTTCGGCCCTGCCCACCCAAAAAGTCCGGCTGGCTTAGCTCGAAAAAACCCATAAGGCCCTGGGCCTTGATTTTAAGAAAAGTCTGGCCTTGCCTGGCCTGAAACATATAAAAAATACGTTGAGCCCCTGCTTGGCCCAATCCGAGCCCATTGATTTTGCGCCTTGCTCTGCCCATTGATGACCCCTAGGTCGGACCATAGAAAACATCATGTTAGGAATAAGTTTTTCTATACTAATTCTCAGAAGAAATGCTAAATTCCTAACATAAGGATGAAACCTTTGTAGTAAGACTTGTGGGCATAAGTGAATCCATTCTGCCATACACAACTCTGCATGGCCATGTACCAAAACACAGATGCAGTTAATATTCTCTTAAAATAAAAGATTATATTCACTCAAACATTCTTCTTCTTTCTCAAACATTAATCTTTAGTTTGATGGATACCCTACTGCACAGGGTTAACTGCTAAATATCAATTTTCTAGAAGAAGTTATGGCCGATTTAGTGCACGAAAGTCAATCTGGCCTGAAATCGGTTTTGCGTGAATAAGGAGAGTTTGGACTTGAATATCTTTTGGGACGAGTTTGGGAAGGTCTCTACTCCATATTTGATCTGATTTTGAGGATATATTGCAGCCATGATGATGTGGACCAATGAGAACATTCAAAAGGAAGTTTACATCAACACGAAGAAGGAAGGAGAATCAGAATTGAAGACGAAGAGCTAGGGTTTGACGTCTAGAGCTTATCTATATATACATACTATGTTGGACGTTTTTCACAATATTCCTTCACTCCATTCAGCCATCTTTCTCTCTCCATACACGTCCATCCACTCCACAACTCAAAAATATCATCAGACCCAGAATCAAAACTCAAATCCTCTCCCTTTACTCTCTAAATTTCTGATCCTCTCCATTGTTCAAGCATGGAAGCCATGAAGCATCTCCACCTCCTTGCCGTAGTCATCATCAACGTCCTCCATCCTTTTGAAGATCATCTTGCGTCCTTGAAGTTCTTCAAAAGTGTAACCATGTCATTCTATCTTTTGTTTTTGGTTTCTTATGTTTGTAACGTTAAAAACAATTTCACTTGCGTTCTTGGATTTTGTTTTAAATGGATGTTTCGATTATTTATGAGATTAAAGATTATGTATTGATGTTTAGTGTTCTATAACCATGAAGCATGATAAACGTTTTACGATTTTCATATGGTAATTTGCGATATCTCTATGTGATGATGATTGTTTGTTGATTTTGTGCTTTAATCCCAGCTTTTATGTATTTATCTTAGTTGGTTCGAAACAATTAGGGTTTGCATGTAATTGAATCCAAAAGATATGCTAGCGTTCTAGGTCTTAATTGCTTAAGTGGAAAACCTATAATTCTTTAGGTAAATCAACAATGAGCTTTGCATGATAAGATTAGCGTTATAACTTGTTGTCTTTGCTTAAATCAATCAAACTTTCAAAGTGCTTTTTGCGTTAATTTTGTTTTGTTAATGAATTGATCGCTCACTGATAGGAGCATTTTAATGCGACGTTTTAACTGCATTTCCCTACATTTCTTGCGTTATTTCCTTCATAAAACTCTGTTTAGGAAAGTTTCCATTCTTCGATTGGGAAAGTTCCTATTTGTAGAAAGTTTCTATTTTGTAGTTTCTATTTTTCATTTTTGGAAAGTTTCCATTTTCAGTTTAGGAAAGTTACCATTTTTCATTTTAGGAAAGTTTCTATTTTTCTTAACAGTTTCTATTTTCAGGTCCTTGTCACAAATGAGCTGAAATGAGCTCACAAATGGAGAAAGAAGCTCTGAAATGAGCTCACAAATGGAGAAAGAAGCTAGCCAACGTTGGAGGGAGACAAGATGAGATACAAAGGGCTGCATAAATAAGCTGAAAAGAAGAAATGAAGTTTTCCTGGTTCAACCAGGAAATCCTGTTTCAACCAGGAAACCTTGTCCAGAAGAGGAAACCCTGCCAAAACAAGACTCTTGAGTCAACCAAGAAAGGAAAGCAGAAAAATGAAGTGTCATGGCATTGAAAGAAGCTTCTTGAAGACATTAGAAGATGACATGGCTTGAAGGTGACGCACAAAGGCCCAAGAACTCTCAAGCGGTTATGGATTTCGGCAAATGGATAAAGGCCCATGGAAATTAGGGTTTGTGACACATGAGAGATATTTTTGGAGAATATATATGTGTTTGCCGTAAAATACAAAGAGGAAAAAGGAGGAGGCAACATGAAAATCTGAAAAATATAATTGAAGATTTTGATTGGAGTAATTCAAGGGAGCTTTTTAAGGGCAAAGAGATATTCTTGGAAGATTTAAATGTGATTTTGGCCGAAATGGTGAAGCAAATCAGCATTTATTTATGGAATTTCGGCAATTACTTTCCCAAGGATATTTGTGGCCGAAATTGGTGAAGCAAATCAGAATTTATTTATGGAATTTCTGCAATTACTCTCTCCTAAGATATTCTTGGCCGAAATTAATGAAGAAATCAGAAAATCCTTATATATTTCGGCAAGGATATATATTAAAGGAATTTAGGGAATTAATCTGGGAGTTTTGATTGGTTAGATGACACACCAAGGCTTACTTGGCATTTCTACGATTGGTTGGACCACATCACAAGGCTTACTTGCATCATACCATTGGTTGAAGTGATGTGGAAATTTCTGATTGCTTGGAGAACCCTAGCCGTGCCCCTATATATTCTCCCCTTTCTCAACGTCAAGGGGCCCCTTCCTTTACAATTTACACTTTAGAAAAAAATCAGAAAATCTTCTTAGCATAGCCGTGAGTTTCTCCATCCTCTAGTCATCTCCACGAGTTCAAGCAAGGCCAAGGGAGAAGAAGCATAGCCATGAGCATCCATCATCCATACCTTGAAGCTTGCTTTCGAGATTCAAGAGACCACCACATCAATCGTTCATCACCATCTCCATCTCACGGTGTAATCCGATTCTCCTTTGTAATTTGCTTTGAATTTCGTTGGTTATGAACTAGTTGACATATGTGTTTGAACAAATATTAATTTCTGGAATTTTTATGTTAATGAATTTTCAGATTCATATTATTGTTCTTCGAGAGTTGCTATGTGGGTTTGTTTAATTAAATTTGCGTTATAGATAACTTTTGTATTTTAATCTTATGTGGTTGCAAACACTTAGGGTTTCGATATAATTGGTGCTAGGTTTAAGAACATGAAATCGACTTTTCGTTTTGTGTAAACTTGAATCAAAGTAGTAAAGGTTTTGTACAAAGATCGAATTTAATTAACGAGGATTGCAATTAGGTGGACTTTTCCATACTAAGTTGTACACTTGAGTTGATAGCCTTTCTCTATGTGTAATGCGTTAAACATGTTATGATTAACTAGCTTTCTAGGGTTTGATTGCATGTTTGATAGGATTAATCTAGGTGCTTTCGCTTAGGTTAATTAGCATTGAAAAGTAAAATATGGGAAATTGTTTTCTTTCAAACGTTTCACATGATCAACTCCTTTCTCATGACTTAGATGAACAATATTAGGGTTTGAATCAATTTTAATCATAAGTTTCGGTTTTTGATCTTTGTTCTCTCATTCCATTTGTGTTTTTATGTTTTTGCATTTTAATTGTTTTGTTAACTTAGTTTTATTTTCGAAAAAGAAAACCAAAAATAAAATTCCCCCTTTTTCGTAAATAGTTTGTTTGTCCTACATGACAGGTGTACCCTCAATCCCCGGAATAGAACGATCCCTATTTATTATATACTACTAATGACATTTCAGGGTTAAATTATGCGCTTGCTTTTAGGCGCATCAATTTTTGTCACTAGCTTTGCATGATTAATAGGGTTAATTATGATGCGTTCATTTAGTTAATCTAATTAAGGGAAGTAATAAGAACTTATGCATGTGTTCATGGTTTGTTCTTGGTTTCGTGTTAATGGTTGATAACTACATCTTGCATCTTATCCATCCATCTTTTCCTTGATTCATGGTTGATCGATCACTTGTATTATATAATTAGATTAGAATATAAACACTTTCGAAATCCCCCTTCTCTTGTAATTTTTGTATATACTTATACTTTGTTTTATATTTTGTGAATAATACTAATCTGTTTAACATTTTTGACAGGAAGTATACCCCAATCCTCGGCTTAGAACGATACCCTACTTACTCATACTACAATTCAATGTAGGGTTTAAATTGACACTCATTTTGAGCGCATCACCTAACCATCAAAGGCTTTAATGCTTTGTGCATATGAAGAACCTGCATTATTGTCATGAGTAGCATCACATAAAATATTATCATCAGATACAAATGAGCACATGCTTTGCATCTGTGAAGAGCCTGCATCATTATTTTGATTAGCATCACATAATAGATCATCGAAATTAACAGGTGATGCCAATAAAGAAGAATAAGACCTGACTATCCACAAGGAATCTGCATTTGCATTGTTAGTAAAATCAAATAGAGTAGGATCAATAGTAGAAGGTAAAGTAGAATAGATATCATGTTGATCCACACAAGAATCGCCCAAACCATATGCAGTTCCTCCAAGACTCTCACCCAATGTGGCATTGAGGGTGACATCATCCATAGAGTTGATGCTGATTTCCTCAGCCAAAACCACCTGTAGCCACCGTGTGAACTCTACATTGTCATCATAATCAGAATTAGAACAATTCACAACCATAATTTCACTATTGGTGGTTGCAGCAGGTTGTTCAATTCTCAACCTTTTGGTTTTGTTCTGGTCATCATCGAGAGTACTACTAGTGTGCTTTTTCTTCAGGACTGCCACATTCATCTTCCTCTCAGTACTAGTAGTGGTTCTTTTGGGGTTTTTTCTCAAGGTGCAAAGCACGGTGACATCTTTGTCAGCAATCTCAAATTGCTGCATTAGCCAACAATTGTTTTGGTTAGAATCGGATCCACCTTCATAGTGAAACTCGCGTTTAAGCCCAATAACGACTCAATCCTGGACAACCTCTCTGGAGTACTGAGCGTTCCATATGCCGGAGCCGACCTTTTTATCGAAGCGTTTAGCATTGCTATTGCTGTGAAGTTTATGCCTTTTGGAAAACAAGTGAAGGGCTTCTCCATCCTCCCCACCGTAGCGCTCCCAGATGACCTAAGGCTCTATCTTTCCATAGAAATAAGGACATTTGGCGATCAAACTCGGCTAGAATTCGGAACCCATGGAAGCTATGTTGCGCAGAAAGTAACCTACCAGCTCGTTGTCGGTGGGGTGGAACTGGTAACCCACCGGCAATCCTTCCATTTCAGAAATCAAGGGTGAGAATTTGGGAGGTTTCAGAAATCTAAGGTTTTGAGAATTGAAATTGAAGATTGAATTCAGAAGAAGATAGTAAGAATCAGGTAATTAATAGCGATCTGGGGCAGCTTGTATATATAGATTTGAGGTTTAAGAAACTAGCTGTTGTAGGCAATGCGCTTTCTCCTTTGAACACTCTTTTAATTAAATGCTGTTTTGACTTTCAGATTTTTTTTTCAGTTTTTTTTTTCATCAAAGGGTATAATTCATAAAACTTATAAATAAGGAGTTTGATATGGCCTCATTATACCCAAACGAAACAATTCTTAGAAAAGTTACGCATTCCTAAACTTAGAGTAATTTATCGCTTGAGTTTGTTGACGTAACCTAATCTGACATCATGCGCCACCAATATGTTGCAAACGGTTACTTTAACACTGCATTTGCCACATAATGGGTGGGCTTACTATAACCTTCAAGATTAACTTATTTCTTGAATGCCAATGAACTAAGATAAAAGTAAAATCTGAACAATATTATTAGTATTAATATCTCAGCGATATTTTCATTTTTTTCATATGTGGCGATATATCCTTTACTTACCAAGATAATTTTGTCCAAGTTTCTCGAAAATTCCCAAAATATCCGAGAAATCACGATTTGATTGTTACTTTCTGGAAAATTCCAACTTCACCTCCCATCCTCTCATGGGTCAACATCATGCAACGTCACCACCATGTGATTCTCAGCATTGATTCTCAGTTTTCCAATTGAAATTCCAAGCAAAAAAACAATTTGGGGGCACCAAAAAACCACTTTGAATGGCTTGCCATCTCTGCTACATCTGCAGATACGTTTTATATGCAACATTGTGATATATATTCTCTTCCATACAGATCTGAAAACTTAGGTAAATGTCCCATCAATAACTAATTTATAGCAATAAATTACTATATTGAATTTCATTTACCAAATGTTCACAATTTTTACAACAACATTTCAAATTTTAAGTTCTATAAATAGTTCAAAATTCCATTCATTCCTTGCACCAAAGGAAACTACAAGTTTCTTTCTTATTTACTTTTTTCTCCTACTACTTCCTCTTTACTATGGTTGCCTCCATACACTTTGAATGCCTTGCCACCTCTGCTACACCAGCAGATGTGTTTTATATGCAACATTGTGATATATATTCTCTTCCATACGAATCTGAAAACTTAGATAAATGTCCCATCAATAACTAATTTATAACAATGCTAAGAGCCTTGAGAGAGCCAATGCTATGCACAGCATTCTAAACCTCATCAAAATTCACTTCATCTATGACCCACACCTTCGAAGGAGAAGTAGTGAAAGGGATTGTATAAGAGCCACGACTAATCATAACTTGGGAAGGAGGAGCAACAGGCAGGATAGGAGCATCAAAGTACGTTCTAGTACTAGATGTAGGGATCCCTTATCACCAAAAGGGACAGCTAAAGGTGCATCAGGTAGTCAAATTGAAAGTGGGATTGCTAGAATCAAATTTTGGTTTGAATCCATGAGAAAACAAGGTAAAGGAGGAGGGAAAAAAGTGAACGATGATAACAGTTCAAAAGAAACATATGACAAAACTCAGTAAGTTAGAGGGTACAGACTAACCATCTCATGCCATATGGAGGGTAATACCGACCAGATGACGCATCAGAAGGTACTGTCAGTCGAAATACTAGGAGACAATGGTTAGAGGGTACTGCCGACCAGGTGACGTATCGGAGGGTACTGCCAACCCGAATACTATGTGGCGATGGCTAGGAGGTACTGCTGACTAACCATCTCATGTCATCTGGAGGGTATTGCTGACCAGAATATTACCTGGAGAGAATTGTCGACCAGGTTAGGCATGCATGCATTTGATAGTATAATTAACCTCCTTAATAACATTCACCCATAAACCTGAATCTTTAACTCCCCGGAAATAAATCTCTTAATCTCAATGGGAGAAATTCATAAATATGATCAATACTCACATCACATATTTAATATTCTCTGTTTTACTCAAAATTCAAATCCAAAGTATTCATCGAAAATCCCTAACTCATAAAATACTCAAATTCAACACTCCCATCGAAAATAAAATAACCCTGAATTAAATCGTAAATCATAATATTCATCTCCTATCGGAAATAAACTATAATCCATAATTTAAATTCAAGACAAAATCTCTTTAGTTATTTTGAGTTAATTTGATTAAAGTCCAAAATCTAGACCCTATATTGATTGTAGTCCGGATTAATTTTTTTTGTTAATCGTGGTCTTATTACTTAGCCGCCATATTGGATTTATTTTCTTTTCTATTTTGCTGACTCAATACCTAAATTTTTCATTTCTAATATACCCTTATTTAATATTTTTTGGACAAAAAATAGTAAAAATTAATATATTAATTGTAATCCTAAATTATTGAAAACTGATTTAATGTAATATCAACAAAGTTGATATGTTAACATTAATTTATATTATTACTTTTTTGATTGAATTCAAAAGAAAAATTTATATATGATAAGACATTATTCTTCCTTTCTTTTTAATAGAAATAGGTCATCCAATATATTAAAGTTCAGCAAGCAGTACCAGAAATGACACACCCTTGAGGGGCTGATAGAAAGAGTCGTCTTTTAGGACATGCAGAGGACCTATTCTAGCAAAACAAAACATTGCACTCCTGGGCACACCCACCTTTTAAGGAAGTTCACGCACCTTTATTCTAACAAAACCTAGAAAACTCATAAGCAGTTTAAATAAATATAACAACCGAGCAACTAGGTTCTGTGACCCAAATAAAATTTAAACAATAAAGAAAGAAGGCTTAAGGGCCTTTTGCACCCAAAACAGCCTAGTCCAGCCCAAGCCCAATAGCCAAGATGGAGCCCAACAATCCAAGGTTGCAGAAACCCTAGCACTCGACTGCTCCACACCGCAGGCACCACTGACAACTATAATGAACATACCAGGCTTGTCAGTTTTGTCGTCCTTATGACCCATCATCGTCACTTGCACTCTAGTCAGCTAACAAGCCGAATGGCTCCTCCAATGAGAAGTACATGTTCGTCACCACTAACAGAGGATCTGAATCCGAAGAAGCCAAAGCCACCCTCAGCTCCGGCAACCATGAAGCAAAGCCACCGTCACCGCAAGCCCGACAAATAAGCCATAGAACGCCTCCATCATCACAGATTGGATGACCTAGCGTCAACGATCCTCCTAACCCAGCCACTACTCCACCTTCAGTCCTCACACCTTGAGGATGTGGTGATGACAGCAAGAAGAAAGAGGTCGCAACCTATGGATACAGATAGCTACCGAGCAAGCCCACAACCACCATAGATTAGACGAGAGAGGAGTGAGAAAGCACCCTTCACTATCATAGGTACAAGAGCAGCACTAGTTAGGACCAGCCACCGTCGAGAGAACTCTCTCGTGAGAGTCAGAAGAAAAGCATTTGACATTATTCTACCTTGATCTTGCCTAATACATATTTCCTCATTCTCTAACTCATTGATCTTCTTCTTCTTCTTCTTTCTCTCATCTCCTATCAATATTGTCTAGTCTTTCTTATCACCATCACTTTTCTTATCACCACCATTGAGGTAAATATTAGGGCTAAATACAAATTACTACCCTATGGTTTAGGTCCAAATCAATTCAGTCCATGAACTTCTAATTTCATCAAAAACACCCCTGCACTTTCAATTTTGATCTAATAGGTCCAATTTGTTAGTTTTCCGACAATTGAGTTATTTAACTTGTTAATGTGGCTCATATATGGCCTATGTTTTATGATGTGGTGTCGAGGTGGTCTGCATAGTCAATTTAGGAGTGAGTCCTACTAATAAAAATAAATAGTTTTTCAACAAATAATCCAACTATAACTTGAACCCATAACAGAATATTAACGAATTGGACCTATTAGATCAAAATTGAAAGTGCAGGGGTGTTTTTGATGAAATTAGAAGTCCAGGGACTGAATTGATTTTGGACCTAAACCACAGGGTACTAACTAGTATTTAGCCCTAAATATTATTATTCCATGTGTGTGTACTGAAATTGTTGACTAATTTGTCTTCATTGCTCTCTTACATGAACCATTTCTCTCTTATCAATGGATTGATGATTTGTTATCGTGTCAATGTAATTTTTGTTTATGTATCCACATATGAGGTATAGTACGTGGTTAAACTTTACCCTTTGTTTTAGATATATAAGGTGAAAAACATACCTCTTTATGAAAATAATTATACCTCTATATGAGGTTAAATATATTCTAGTTAGCATATTATTTTTTATGTTGATTTCGTGTTCTATAATTATATACATGTACCTTGTAGTTAGGTTGATTTAATGTTCTTCACTTTCTACATTTTGGTTAGGTTTATACTAGAATACCATATTTTCTCTTTGCAAAGTGAAAATATATGCCTCTGTATGAGGTAAAACACTCATGCTTGCATACTTTTTGGTTAAATTGATTTCAAGTTCTTAACTTGTTCTTAAATTATACCTTGTGGTTAGGTTGACTTTGATGTTTTAAGTTTTATATTGTTTAGTTATGTTCATTTTATATTTATTCATAATTTTTGGAATAGTTATGTATAATTAATAATTTCAATTTCAATATTTAAAAAATTAAAAATAATAATAATGAAAATTTCGCAAAATCAAGTAATTTAAATTGGTTTCCTTTCTTGACCTGAATGGACAAAATGGACAGAACACATAGTCAATGGACCGCAATTAACAAATAAAAAGTGACCAGACTGCATGCATTATTGAACTACGAAATTGGACCTTGATTTATATTCCTCTTAATTTTTCGTAAACCTTGAAAATCTAAAGTTGCCTCAGAATTGACTCGAACTTCAATAGTTTCATTAACTCAATAATTCGAATAACCGAAGGAAAATCACGACAATCCAACGGTCAGATCACTCACCAAACGTTCTCCAAACGTTCTCCAATGACCACGAGAATCATATCAACATGTTTCTAATACTAAGCTTTACCTAACAACCTAACAAAGATGGCCAAAGGAGGAGGCACACGCCCTCACGCTCTGCCAAAAGTGGCGGCATGTGGGCATCCCAACTCCAAGCCACGGATCAAAATTTATATCAAAATCTTCGCAACAAACATGCGAATATCTTCAACTACGACAAGGCAAATTATGAACAAGGGAAGCAAAATTCACCTCGAAAGACCTCGATAGTCTGAAGCTTGAACTCCATGATTCTCCAAGCTCCCATTGAATCGGTCCAAGCTACTTTAGGGGCTTTGATCAATGGAAGAAGGGCTACAAAATCCATGCACGTAGTAGTGCCGCCTGAAACGATCGGAGCACTGCGGAAGAACCACGTTGAGTAGATGGACCCGCGATAGAGAAATTGTTCGATTCTCTTTTCCTAATGTGAATTGAGTTAAGCAGAGGGCATAGGTCGAGACGGCGTGGGCTAGCAGTTGCAATGCCACTGGTGCGGTGTCCTGGGGTAGTTGGAGGGGGGAGATAGCCTCGGTTCTGGTCAGAATCGGAATCAGGTTTGAGAGTATATCCGAGTCGAGGCTCATTTATGTGAATATGGCCTGAATGCCGAACCCTAAACCCAAAAAAAAAAAAAAAAAAAAAAAAAAGGTGCCCTAGTCTAGTAGGGTCACCTCCTATAAATACGTATAATGTTAAATGTCCAATTTGCCCTCTTTAAAAATTTGAAAAACTCCAACATAAAAATAAACTTTCTATAGACCGTAACTTTTTCATACAAACTCTAATTTTAGCGTACCGCGTGTCTATGAACTTGTTTTAATGTCATCTACAACTTCCGTGAAGAAAGTTTCATCGAAAATTGAATCAAATAAAATTTCAACCACTCTAGCTACCCAAAATAAATTTATGAAGGTGAAAAGAGAATAATTTTATCATTTACCGTCTAATTGACTAGTAAATGGATAATTCTGGATACAAAGTGTCACATTCATCGCCGGAACCAACCTCGCCGGCAACTTCCGCAACCCTAACAACTTGAGTTACACTGTCGTGTTCACCTAGCTCTCACGGCTGCATATCGCCACCGATCTAGCTCATGGTCTGGACTACATCCACCATTGCTCGGGCCTCGGCTCTGGCTAAGTCTACAACCACATCAAGAGCTCAAGATTAAATCAAATTCCAAATTTCCACTAAAGGAAAGAATATAACTTTTGGATTTATTCTACACAATCACCCACGTTTTCAACCATAATTGAGATGAACTAGTTTGCAGACTCTGCTTGCTTCACTTTCCTTCTTGGAAAGCTATAGTCTCATCTGGGAAGAGACACTTGAGGAATGTGAGGTCTCCAGTGCCTACTGACTATTAATTGTTCTCCTAAAACGAGAGACCCTCTGTCTCACAAGATTACATGCGCCACACTCTCCTCGAGCAAATAGATTTAGATGAGAACGAAATGAAGCCACACAACCATTTAACTATAATGATCCTGCTAGCGAGAATGATTCTGCACATAAGACTTCCTGCTATGGATAGTTGGGTAAACAAGCTAGTCGAATGGTCCTGAACAAGATATAGAGAAGTGTTTCAAAAGCCTGCAAAATGTTCATGAGAAACTGATCTTGATCCCGAAAGGCCTAAAGCAGAGCATGAAGATCTTGTTAATTCTTTGAGTTCAGAAGGATCCAAAGCAAGTTGGATATCCAGTTCAGATTAAAGAAGCAAAGCAACTGATCATTACATAACATGTCAGATATGGGGAAATTCTAGTGTAGTGGTGGGTATCTCATACTCACATTTACAAAAGTGAGAACAAATTTTGTTGTCAAAGTTGTAATTTGATTCATACTTTGTGTAATCTTAGTTCTAATAATGGTAATTACACCTGTTACGACATTTTACAAGTTTTTGAATAAATTCGTTGTCAATGTTGTAATCTTAGTTCTAATAATGGTAATTACACCTCTTTTGACATTTTTACAAGGTTTTGAACAAATTCGTTATCAATGTTATAGTTTTTGTTTAACTATATGTAAATAGTGTAAATGAATATAGTAACTTTTGTTCTCAATGTTGTAATTTTGGTCCAAATACTTGTAAATTTTTGTTCAAATAGTTATAAAAAGAAGCAAAGCAACTGATCATTACATAACATGTCAGATATGTAGTCAAACAACATACCCTTTCGACGGTATAGGGACCGACGACCTCTCTTTATTCCTATGGCTTTATGGAATTGAATGAGAAACAATAGGGAGTTGTACAATTGAAGGGTATGAAATTCATGCCAAGACAATGGTGAAAATGATCAAAAGATCTAAGAAACAAAATTTTTTTCAGACATGTAGATCATCCATCACCTCAGTTCTATGCATATTAGTCCTCATGTATTATTCTTCTATGAGAAACTAGAGCAAATTCGCCTAACCCCACCTTCCAAACTGGTCTTGATACCAATCTGGCCCATCTTTATAATTGATTCGACAAAATCTGCCTCGAAAGAAGGTCCAAAAGGTGGCTGGAAAAAACCAAAGTAGGAGTCTATTACACTACTGGTAGTTTCATCATCATTGAGCTTGGCATCGGATTCTAACACAGCAAAACCACTTCTAATATTTTGCATAATGTGAATGTCAAATGTTTCCTCGCTTCCTCGGTCAATCGGCAACCGTACATTAACATCACCGTTTTCAGGACACTTTCTTTTGAGTTCTTGGAGTAGAATGGGGTTGATTGTTGGATCAGATCCCCCTCCTGGAAAAAAGTTGTAGAGCCTTTTGGTCATGAAGAAGCAAGCTGTTGTCCCAATTGTATGAGCAGCTGCATAATAGTAATAACAGTGATCACCAAAGGTAACAGAATCAACATCAATTTTGAACTAAAAGAAGCTTTATGCTTATCACAAAATGACTAAGAATTAAATGGAATCCAAATCTGTTTATACTGTCTAAAATTTAGAGAGAATTTTCAGACTTGTTCATAAATGACACAGTTTCACGTCAGTTGGCATGAGTTTTACCAATTTGGTAAGCAGAGTAGCCATATTCAATCTATGTTTCCAAATAATTCATGCAATTAAAGACTTAAGTCTTGGCTAGTCTTTTCTGTCATGTAATAACTAGCTAATGGGATAATGTGAATCTCCCCATGTTGTTGAATTGCATGTACAACCAACCTTTACCATCACTCAACTTGCATGAGAGAATTACAGAGAGAACAAAACACTATACATACCACTGAGAATGACAAGGTCCTTTTCTGAGAGTCCCTTCCTCATGAACTTGGCCTTGAGTTGCTGAATCGAATCACTAACATCCGGCATATCACCGGCCAGGGAAAGATTTGAAACGACTCCGTCTATCCGCCCCGTAGGCACCTCGTAACTCGGCCCACCCGCCTCCAAATATTACACAAAAAAGTTAGCATCATACATAAATCAACCATAACTCGAAGGAGGTTGATGGAAGTACCAAGGATATGGCATCTCTAGCCGCCAAGGCCACAATGTCTGCACAGGAAACGACGCCATGGCATGTAGCCTCCAACTGTGCTTTTGCCTTGTCTATCACTTCAAATCCCTTAACCCCTTGGTGACCAAACGCATTTTTCTCTGCGCTTTCACCGTTGTCTATAAGGATTGAACCATCACAGCCCTACATATACATAATACAATGGACCCAGCAGTTGTGTGATTATGATCCATCAAAGAGGAGAATTAAGGTGATAGAAGTCAGTACCTCAACGAAGCAGTCGTGAAAATGAAGCCTGAGCAAGACGGCCGGAATGGTGGAATCCGAGAGAGCAGCTTCCCGAACAACGGATCGAACAATGGACTCGGCATTGGGGCATGTTTCGTCGTAGAAACCGAGTGTAAGCCTGTTAAACTGGCCCTCCGACAAACAAATGCTACCAGCTAAAAAGACCAAGATCAAACCAGAAACCAAAGCCATAAGTAAATGAGTGCAATAAGCTGAGCAAGTTGGAGAAGATGAAGATCCTGGCAAGGTATATATATGATGGTAGAGGCCAACGCAACGGCCCCCGGCACCAGTTATTAACAAGCAGCTTTTCAACTGACAGCTTTGAAGAAATAGGACTGCAATGTGTCAAATGGAATGCATGAGAATTTGTCACCTTGCTAATTATTATACTAACTAATTGTCATTTAGAAAGTCAAAAGGAGTCGTCATGCAAGAATTCTAAATTTTTATATTACTTACTTTGGTTCAACAAAAACTGTAGTGCTAGAAGGAAGTAAAATTTACTTCTCAAGTTCTCATCGAAAAATAAATACACTTCACTTTACGTTTTTTGTTTTTTTTGTTTTTAATCACATCAACAAGTCATAACTATTGGGGTGAACTTTCGGCCACCGAAACACCAAAAACTGATCAACTCCGCACTAAACCGGCGAGAAAACCAAAATCAGACCGAAACGGAACATTGGTGCTCAAAACCGCACTGAACCTGTAACTTCGGTGCCGGTTTTCAGCTCTATTAATCACATCGTAGAAGACTTAAATCACTAAACCAAATGGTACTAGGCTACTTCTGATGTTTAATGAAGTACAACAAAATATATAAAAAGGATAAAAGGAAGCTTAAGGTAATAGCCTTGAAACATATAAGCTAGCTACTTTTCCAAGATGAGATCCACTTTACTTCATATCCATTTTAACTAAAGCCTTTGCCAATCATTCATCTAATTGGTATAGAAAAACATTTCAAAATGAAGTAAAACTTCATATTTGAGCCTAGGTCTAGAGTTCAGATCAAACAGAGTTTCTAACAAATAGAAAGAGGCTTTTTCTTCCTCATTCCCTTTTTTTTTTTTTTTTTCTTAAACCCCTACGATGTACTAGGAAGCTGCAGTTTTTCGCCAAGTAACTACTAAATGGGTGACCGATAGAGGTTTGGGCCCCTATCCACAAATTCACCGAAAATTATATGCTTCCGAGTTGTCATTGCCACACTCAACTGCTCAAAGAAGGCCCAAAGTACATACAGATAGGTGGATTCACCTTAAAAATAGACAGGATTGCTGATGGAATCGTCCAAATCCCATCACCACACATTAGACCTGAAGCAACTGCCCCTGCATAATCCTCCGCATCCTTCCTATTCACTTGCTCCCATATATACAATATCATTGTCCCAACAAATAAGTCTATGGCAAAATATGCTCCGATGTAGAATGGAATTGCCATGGCCATTGGAATAGGAATGAATCGTGATATTCTCTTGGGAATCACATCCCTCAGGAGGTTTATAACCAGAGCTGCCATGAAAAACCCACCACACAAAGCCAAGCAGTGCTTCGGGAACTTAGAGAAGCCTTCAGTACCTAATATCGCCATTTCCCTGAATATCACAGCCTGCGGTGCTTTATATGGGCCATCAGGTGCCCCAATGTCAAAGGCAGTCCAAAACAACCAAAACGTTAATGGAGCAATTACACAACCCATGGCTGTTCCCACTAGCTGACTGACAAACATTGACTTGGGTGAGGACAGAGTCAGGTAGCCTGTCTTGAAGTCTTGCATGAGTTCGCCTGCCGTACCAATAATGGACATCATCACCCCACAAGATGCTAAACCGCCTATAACTCCACCATCACTTCCGATTAATGAAGCAATTACAAAAAGACCAATTTTCCCATATGTAAAAAGTAAACTGCAGTCTGTGAGGCCAGTGCCATAGGAATTGCAGAAGGCAAGGATAGGAGCAAGGATGTATGAGAAGAGAACCAAATACCATTTGAAAGGGGGAAAGATGATGGGCAATGTTGCTACCGATAATACCCCTAGGACGAGATATCCAGAACCAGCAAGCCAAGTTGGTATTCTATCCTTGAGAAATACCTCATCTCTTTTTCTTTGCTCCATCAATTCTTCAGAACTCTCACCATCTGATTAGCACATATCAACAACTATTATTCAGCTGAAAAACAGGTAACCTTATAACTAAGAAACATGCGCAACTTCCCATTTCCACTCAGACTATGCCAAATGTATACCTGGTTGACAACAGATAAAATCTAGTTCTATACTATTAATAATCTATCACACTAGCCAATAATTTTTTTTGGTTTGAAAAACCTAAACAAAAAAAAAAAAAAAAGTAGACTTCTCCAAGACCACATTCAAATAAAAAATCAGAAGTCAATTGAAGTTCTCTATATCCATAGCAGATATACCACTCAGTAATATGCATGTACCACAAATAAATAGTTTTGCTAATCTAAGCCAAAAGTTTACTCTCAAGTTCCTAGTCAAAATACCCACAGCCAAAAAGCTAACCACCTTTTAGGTCTAATGTGTGGTGATGGGATCGTCCAAATCCTTTTAGGTCCAAATCCCATCACCACACATTAGACCTGAAGCAGCTGATGTGGCATAGAAAACCACCCTTATCAGAAACTTTTATTATAGGATGTGCCATAGAAAGGCTATGCCACATCATCGACCACATAATGTGGTTTGTAGCTCATACCTAAAAAGGTGGTTCACCTAGCATTACATATATGTTTGGAAATAACATCTCAGCTAGTTACAACAAGTAACAGTAGATTACTAATATGTGTGTGTGTAAGCATAACCACTAGAAGAAGAAAAAAAATTTATATAATGTGTGTGTAGTGAATTCCTGCCTTCCACGCATGATTTCAATATGAAGTGACAAAATTAAATTCAAAGAATATCCGAGACCATATTATATACTCACTTAGTACCTCTTTAACAACAGGAAGGTTGCTCCGTTTGCTAATATTATTGTAAATTTCTTTAAGAGTCATGCCTATAATCTTGATTAAATTGTAGAGACCATCCCCAAGAATGAGGGCAATAGCAATAAAGACCTGCAACAAGTAAAAGGAAAGGTTGCTTTTGAGAAAACACACATGCATGAGAGAAACTGGACATCATAAGGGGCCTCAAGTGGAAAGGGTTATACGATACCTTGTATCCATAAAGACCTTTAAAATCATTACTACCGAGGTCTGCTGGATACCAGTCCCCTGCCTGTTGGGATATGAAGGGCCAGAGTAAACCCCATGATATGATACCCCCAAGAAGAACTGAACAAACGACTATGCGAGGACAGATAAGACCACATCCAACATAGGTTAAACCGAAGTCAAAATAAAACCTGCATAAAGCAGTCATGAATATATAAGCAACTTCACTCAAAATAATATACTGTTGATAATACTTAATAAAAATAAAATAAAATAAAAGATCCCTTTGATACCAATTCCATATATTATAACAACTATAAATCCAGGTTATGGCACAAAATACACTGCCTAGTGTTGCTATTATTAGGCTTCTTCTTATGTCCATGTTAGATGAGGTGGGACTTGGGACTGAAGAAAATAATCACAAAAGAAAAACCAAAATTACAAAAACCTTACGTGTTCTTAAATAGCGTTAGTCCAAAGCTAGGAAAGTTGTCAAACCCACATGAATCTCCAATACCACTAAAGAACCACTTAAAACAGCTCCAAACAAAACTTATACTTAGATACTTCGCAAGAGAACGTACTTGCTTCCTGCAAAAATAAGATATATAAAAGATATTGAGTTGAAAAATAGAACTAGAACAGGGTGCATCTTATTTAATAAAAACCCATAAAAGGGCTCATGGTGTTTCTAGATCTACTACAAACACCATTTCAGTGGTGATGAAGTGCACTACACTTAAATATTTCATGAAGATGAGACAGACTTTACCGGGCAAGCTCTGCGCCAGTTTTAGTTTGAAGACTATTTATCAACATTGCTGTGGCTGTCCCACTGGGATATGTAAGTTTGTAATCCATGATCATAACCTGATATCATATGCACAGATGTGGCAACAAGGAAACCTTTTCAGTGAAAAAGGACAGAGAAGCAGATTTCATAATTACAATAGTGATTTTGTTGTGACTTGTGAGAAATACTTGGTGCTCGTATATGAAAATTCATGTTAGTTACCTACTGATTCTAGTGAGCAACTTGTAATGGTTCAAGGAAATTAGGCAGATGTCTATATTTATTTTAAAAATAGTCAAGACTAATGGTATATATCAATGTCCCCAACAGCCCAACCCCCCCCCCCCAAACGCAAAAAATACCCCAAACATGAACTAGCCAGTAAAGGCTGGAAGAACAACCCAGCTTCTTCCCTACCGCCACTCCAAATAATAGTAGTATTTTTTATTTTCTTTCTCCTCTAGGCATTTGAATTCTGCCTCTGATTTTCATAGAGTCTAACAAGCAATTATTTCTCTAACTGTGGAATAAGCCAGTACTCCCTAAGGTCTTTAGTCTCAGCAGCATTGATAGATGGACAAAATCTGCAGTTGCAGCTAATCTAATTAAAGAACTACTAACAACGTCAAAATTTTCCTTAGTCACACTGTAAACACCTATGATTGATCACCTAAGAAAGATGAGAACTAGCCTTGAAAAAGTGGTTGTATCATCCCAGATTCTTGTACGAAAGTGGAGATGCTAATCTGACTCACGAGAGGTATAATTATGCAACAACTCCCTACTGTTGTAATTTCAATCCACCTCAACACTCTGAGAATTAGAGTGTGGAAAATCTTTATTTCATATATTGCCGGTGATGTAATATATTGGAGGGGCTACACATTAGCCCTTTTTGCATGTTTGTGTCTGCACAAAGATGCCAATCATGGCAGCCAGCAGGCATGCTAAGCTCATCCCTATATAAAAGGGTGTTTTATTTCTGTTACATTGAGACACAAATTTAGAGATAAATCATTAGAACAGTTCGAAAGCAACTAACAAGCAACTGGAATGGAAACCCACAACCTCCATCAAAGCATCAATAGAAGGACAAAAAACACAGAACCAACTTAACCTACGAGCAATAGTTGACTTAGATTGGAATTCAATTAGAAAAGAAAACAGCAGCATAAGCTCAAACCAAACCCATAAAGCATCAACAGTGGAGGTATTACCTTACGAAGTGGAACAAGAGTAAAGATGCCAACAAAGCTGACAACAAACAAGAAAACAGTCATCCACCCCAAGCTTGGATTTTTAACATCTTGTGCCCGATTCCCAGGGTGATTGGCTCCAGTGAGTTCATATGTTTTCTCATCCATTGCTATCAGATATGAACCGAATCCCCCTTCATTTATTCCATTACAAGATTACAGAAACAAAAAAAAGTGTTATACACAGATAAGTAGATAACTAAAACAAAATCTCTAGCATATTGATCAGTAATAATTTCCTGATGAAACAAGCAACTATCACATTAAGGAGATGTTATAATACCGGTATGAGCGAGGGTATAGCAAGCAACGACACAAGTCTGGATAACGGTGTTCTCTTGCCTTGTAAAGGGGGTAACCCTAAATCCCAACTTCGACAAGAAGCCAGTCCAGGACTGGATGAAAAAGAAGCCTAGCAGCCCCGCAGCAACATTCAAGGATGGGATGATCCCGGCTGTTAGATTGAGCTTGTGAATGACGATGCAGAAAAGACTCCCCAACATCGTGCTCACCACCAGCCCTCTCATTGTGATCTGGTCCTTCCATTCAGGGTTTGAATTGCTCTCCACAGGTTGAATGGCTCTAAACTTATCTGAATCATGCAGCAATTGTTCTGATACTTCCATGAAGGTCGTTTCACTCTCCATGACACCAGCCTAATAAATACGGAACAATGGTACATTCTCATTTTTGTAAGGATTTAGGCAAGAGCGTATTTCCAAAATTTATTTAAAAAAAATGATTTGGGTAAGAGTCAAAGTAAAAACTTTCCATATTTAAAATACAAAGACTTTAATAACAAAAATACTGCTAAGCTTTATCTATCTATCTATCTATATTAAATTCTCAAGGATGAGAACTTACCTGGCACATACGTTTGGTATCTGATTGGAATTAAGGTTAAGAGATTCCTGCTGTTATCAAATTACCATTGCAGGTTCATACAATCATTTGGACCAAGTTTTGCATAGTCCTCATCTGAAATGGACCATTAAGAATATCAGTTGCAATCCAATATTGACTCCCAGTATTAATGAAAGCAGACCAACAATGAAAAACGTTACATACTTTGGCAGTTTGACAGACTATCAAATAATTTCTGCATAGGACGTACTCTTCATTCTTTTCTTCTTCCTTGGTCTTACTTATTAGGAAGCCCACAATATAAGCATGAATTTTGTCTCTAAGCCTGCAACAGCTTTCTCCTTTCTACCAATTCAACTTTCTCCTTTTTATGTGAATTCAAGCCTCTATGGTATCATACCTACAAGAAAGGATTCATGGATTAGAGAGGCTCTAATTCAAGCAGAAGTGGAATTTTCTCAGCAAGTCACTTGTGTTATGTTTTTTCTTAATTTTTTTTTTTTTTATAAGAAATAGAATCTTTTTTACTAAAATGTTACAAAGAAGTGGACAATAGACAAAATCTCCTAGGAACACAAGACCACCAAAAACACCAAGCAGAGAAAAACAAAGTAGCAAGCTAATTAACTAACTGTAGCAGTCCAATCTAAATGGATAGCCAAAAAAACAAGCTATTCCAAAAGCTGAAGACGCTGAAGCCGAAAAAGATGAAAGAAAATCCAAAAACTCTCAAAGTTGAATCAAAACTCGTCAAATAAATTCACAAAGTAAGCTTGAGTACCTTCACCTCAGAGTTCCTAAGATCACCCGGACAGTTTCATAAAAAGCATAATGAGATATCTATTTATTGGGTCTAACTTACCATTACTCTTTCCGCCTCCTCCGGATGCAACTTTTCACTGCTTTTCTCAGAAGTCAGAACCCTCTTTACGCCTTCTTCGTCTTTCTTTTTCTCAGAGAGAAAATCAATATTTTTTTAATCCAGACAGACACCTTTGATTTTTCGTTGAAAATTTGCTGAAATGACATATATGAGTATATCACTGACAAAAAATGAATGAGTGATGCTAGAAAATCTCTGCCACTAAATGACCCACTTTTATATTTTTCCACGTATCTTCAACATATATATATATATTTTTTTTAGAAATATATTTATTTAATTAAAACCCAAAACTCAAAAACAATATATATATAATTGTTTAAGTATATCTGAATTATGTATATGGCTCAAACTCTAGTTATTTGTCCAAGTTGTAATAAGGTTAGTCTTACAAATATTCTCAGAGATATCTTAATCATTGTACGATTCAGTTTCCTTGTAAAACTCAGATTCCACGCTTGTAATCCTCCATATAAATAGTCATCTATTATCAATGAAAGACACAGCTTATTCTCTCCCAATTTCAGTTTTCCTAAAACACGTTATCAGCACGAAATCCTAATCCTAAAACTCCAAATTTGTAATAGGGATGGCAAAAATCCCCAACGGGGGGAATTTCACTGGATACTCGCCCCTAATGGGAGGAGAATTCGGATACAAATGGGGAATGGGGATGGGGATCCCCAATCCCCGCTATCTAAGATTGGGGATGGAGTGGGAATGGTATTGTGATCTTCATCCCCAAACCCACCCCAATAATATATACATATATTTAACTTATATATATTTTAATTTATTGTTTATAATATAAATCGTAAATATATATATATATATTTATTACTTTACTTTAATATCTACACTTTTATTTTAATGATGTTTTGACTTTTGCACTCACTGAATTATGATTTATGAATTTAATAATATTTTAAATTTATTCGTTGTAGATTTTGATTTTAAAAAAGGCAATATGAGAAAAAATTATTTTATTTATTAAATTCTTATTAGGGATTTGGGACAGGTTTGAAGGCTTAGTCCACAGTGGGGATGGGGATGGGGATGGGGAATCCCCAATGTATTTTTATTGGGGATGGGGTAGAGAATGACCCCGGGGATGAGGATGGTATTGTGATCCCCATCCCCAACCCACCCCATTGCCATCCCTATTTCGTAACCTTCAAACCCTAGCTTCCACTGCCTCACACCTTAAGTTCAAAACCAGCTGCAGAACCACCAGAACCGGCCGAAAAAGTCCCTAACCGGCCACTGAAACTTTCAAACTGGTCATGTTAGCCTCGCTTGCCTTCAGTTAGCCTCCCCAATGTGACCAGCTAGCCTCGCCTGCTTGCTGCCCAGTGCCCCCGCAGCCCTGCACGCCTACAGCCCCGCATTAGCCTCGCCTCAACAGCCCCGTGTAGCACCCCTGCACCCACGTGCAGTAGCCCCTGCACATGGTTAGCCTAGCTACCAGCCACCGGAGAATTCTGGCCATTTTCCGACAACTTTTCAGACCATTTTTCCATGACTTTTCGAAGTAAATTTTTATATAAGTTGCCACTTTCAAGTAATTTAATTTCTTTGCTTTTCTTTTCTCGGGGACTTGCAACCTCCCTTCTCCTACCCCCACCTTTCTTCTTTCATAGGGAGGCCTAAGCCGAACTGTGGGGGTTCGTGCTATCTCCAAGTTTAGAGCTTGTCGAGATCTCCAAACTTAGAGTTTGTAGAGTGTAGATACCTCTCACTATACATGGATAGTTTGCTACCTCACCAAGCATAAACAACACCCTCATGGGATCCAACCGCTACTTGTATCTTGTAGCCCTATGTTCAAGCTACGCTACGGTATCCAGAAGCGGCAAATACGTCGCCGGGAAGCCACCTTCCCGGCCTTGCCAAGTTGCCCTCACAACATAGCTTTTCTATACTAGAATAGTGGTATTTGAGTCCCACATTGGAAACCATGTCAAGGAGATGGCTTCCTTCACCTATAAAAGGAATGCCTCTTCCCACAACTCAAATCATCCCATTACACACTTTGTAATCCCCTTGGGCTGCAAGGCCCAAACACACATAGTACAATATTCAAGTGGACGTAGTCTCCCCATAAGGCGGAGACGAACCACTATACTTCTCGTGTGTGTATCTCTCTCTCTCTCTCTTTATTTATTGTTAATTAGACCCTTCGGTCAACAACACTAACATAGAGAATATATGATCAACCACACATATCATTGTTTTGATCTAATCCAATACCTCTTGGAATTGAATTTTTTAGGAGCAATTACGCTCAGAAATACCTAATTTCTTGAGAGCTATTACGCTCAGAAATTTCTATTGTTTTTGTGGTAGCTTTTTTCGCTCCAAAACTAACCATTTTTCTTGTTCTCTTTCAGCATGAGTAACCTAAAAAAATTGGACTTTGCTTCATTGGGAACAACTGGCTTTGGATATCACAAGTGGGTTCGTGATGTCTGCCAGCATCTCAAGGCCCAAGGAATCCTGGATACGATTCTTGAGTCTAGCCAGGATGTGCTAACTGTTGAGCAAGCTCAAGCTTTGGAAGCAAATAGAGCAGCCTTAGAGGCAAATAAGAAGAAAGCCATCATCCTAATGACTCGTCATATGGATGATTCGCTCCAGTACAAGTATATGAACGAAGAAGACCCCAGAAGGTTGTGGGTCTCACTCGAAGAATGCTTTGGCAAGGTCCATGACTCCCTGCTCCTGACCTAGAAGTGAGATGGCATAATCTCCGCCTCTGTGATTTCAAGTCAGTTCTTGACTGCAACTCAAAAGTACTTCTCATTAAATCCTTAATGGAATTTTGTGGAAAAGATACCACAATGCGATATTGATTGTCTTTCTACCTTCCCCGTCTTTGCTTTGATGGTTGCTAAGAACTATCAAATCGATGTTACTGCATGACAGATTACAAGGTTTCATTAGCTAATTAGAGCCATGAATGTCGCTGAAAAGCATGACAACATCCTAGTGAAGAACTATAATTCGAGACTCATGGGAACTATGTCTATTCCGGAGTCCAATTATAGTCGTGCCCCTAAGGGAGGGCGCCAAGAGCGAAAACCTAAATCTAGGGACAATTTTGGATGTTCTGGTCCATAGTCTCGCTCTAATGAGGAAGATAACCGCCAAAATAGGCGGACTTGGAACCGAAGAGGTCAATGTGGAAAGAGAGGGAGGCAACGCCTCTGGCCATGTTAGTAGCGCCACCAACATTAAGAGTCATCCTTATGATGCTTTCAAAGCTCCTCAATCAACGGAGCCTGAGCACAGAAATGTATGTTCTCGATGTGGAGCATCCGGTCATTGGGCACACATTTGTAGAGCTCGTGAAGATATTGTCACCACCTACAAAGCATACTGTGAAGTAAGAGAAGCTTACTGTGTGGAACAAGAAGATCAAGAAAGTGATCTACAGTGAAGGGTTGAAGACTTCAAATCTGGCTAGGGTCAATAGATCGCCAATTCTGTTTAAGTCTTTATTTTTCCAAGAGATGTGATAGGCAATTGTCATATATTTTGTACTAAATGTCGTTGGTTTAGTTTTTCCTCAACTAGGCTCATCCAAAGTGAGTATGACATCTAGGAAGGTTTTGAGATAAGTGGTACTTAAGCAAGTTTTGTTTCACTAACATCTTTCTACTCACCTGGTCATATTTATTTTGGAGTTACCGAAAGAAGTCAAACGACTACCATTGTTTTGCATTGGCTAGTATTTGGAATATTAGATTTTCTTAATAGATAAGAAACAAATGATGTACTCCATTGGCTCATGAATAAAATTTCGAGTTCTTTCTATTATGACTCAATTTTAATTATGAGCATATTGTAAAAGTAAATTGAGAATGAAATTGGTCTACTAATTTCATTTCATAGTCCCTTTATATAGGGATAGAATTACAACGAAAATATCGATTACATTAATGATACTAAATGTTGATTGAGCTATGATTGTAATTCATTGATTCCCTTATCGTCAGTTGCTTTGACTAAGGCACATAATGTGTTTTTCCTTTAACACTCCTCCTTATGCCAAGTCAAAGACGAAATGGTGCATGAGTTGTTGCCTCACTAAAAACCTTGCCAAGTAACAACAAAAATCCTGTGGGACAAAAAAATACACCTTGGTCAAAGGAAAAGAGCACAACGCACATTCTACATTTGAGGATGACATGTGTGTGTTAGACTTACCCTGACGTCTACACCTCCCCCTGATCTTTACATTAATCAAGAGAGTCTGGAAAGTCTTCGCATTCCTATGTTTTTCACATGTTTCTCAAATGTAGTCTTAGGAAATGATTTGGTGAACAAATCTACCACATTCTCCTCAAACCTTACTTGATTCACTTGAATTTTGAGGAGGGCTTGTTGTTGCTAATTGTAGAAAAACTTTGGTGATATGTGTTTTGTATTATCACCCTTGATATATTCTAGCTTCATCTGTTCGATGCAAGCTGCATTATCTTTATAAATTCAAGTAGGCTCTTCAGTGGTAGAACTCAAACCACTAGTCCCTCGAATATGTGTAATGATAGCTCTTAACCATATACACTCATGAACCACCTCATGTAGAGCAATGATCTCTGAGTGGTTCGAGGAGGTAGCCACAAGGGTTTTCTTGGTTGATCTCCAAGATATCGCCATGTTCCTAATGGTAAATACATAACCAGTTTGGGAACGACCTTTATGTGGGTCAAAGAGGTACCTAGCATCAGCAAAACCAACCAAAACGTCATTTGGCGTTTCGGTGTATTGAATGGCTCTTTCTCCATCAACATTTCCTTTAGGGATTGCAGTTCCATTTGCGGTCCCTCTTGTCTCTCTGTAGGGAAAGAACAGTCCCAAGTCAATGGTTCCTTTTCGGTATCAAAAAATGTTTTAGATACCATTCCAGTGACGATGTGTTGGCCTGAGCTAAATCTAGCTAACAAGTTCACTGAGAATGCAATGTTTGGTTGAGTACATTAGGCTAAGTACAATAATGTGCCTATTGCACGTAGATAGGGAATTTCAGCTCCCAACACCTCTTCGTCATCTTCCTTTGGATGATATGGATCTTTCTTTGCATCCAAACTTCGACCGATCATGGAAGTGGTAGCAGGATGCGCTTTGTCCATGTTAAATCGCCTGAGCATCTTTTGGACATACACAGACTGGTGGATTAGTATTCCACAAACTCGGTGTTCTAGTTCAAGGCCTAGACAGAATCGAGTTTTCCCAAGATCCTTCATCTCAAATTCGGATTTCAAGTAGCTCGTGGTTTCTCTTATTTCATCAAGAGTACCTATTATGTTCATATCATCGACATATACAGCTATAATTGCAAATACGGAACTTGTTTTCCTTATGAATACGCAAGGGCACAATTCATCGTTCTTATATCCCTTCCCAATCAAGTAGACATTTAGACAGGTATACCACATCCGCCCAGATTGTTTCAATCGGTAAAGTGAGCATTTCAACCTAATTGCAAACGGACTCTGTGGTTTAGAGTCACTTGACTTGGGTAATGTAAGGCCATCAGGCACTTTCATATATATCTCCGAATCTAGATCCCCATAGAGATATGCAATAACTACATCCATGAGCTGCATTTCCAGTCCTTCGAAAACTACCAAGCTAACTAAGTAGCGGAACGTTATAACGTCCATTATGGGAGAGTATGTATCCTCGTAGTCAATTCCAGGGCGTTGTGAGAAACTTTGCGCCACAAGGCGAGCCTTGTACCTCAGGACTTCATTCTTCTCATTACGCTTTCTGACAAGACCCATTTATGTCCTATAGGCTTTACACTTGGTAGGGTTAGCACTACCGGACCAAATACCTGTCTCTTTGCCAGAAAATCTAGTTCAACCTGGATTGCTTCTTTCCATTTAGGCTAATCTACTCTTTGTTGATATTCTGCAACAGAGCGTGGTTCGATATCATCGTGCTCTATGATTTCTTGAGCAATAGTGTATGCAAATACATCATCAATTTGTATGGAAGATCTTTCCATCAACTCATACGCACTCTCATAATCCATTAAGATTTCTTTGTTCTCTGGAATCATTTTAAACATCGGAGAGTCCTCCAGTATTAATTCATGGACATAACTATAATCAGAGACAATCTCATGAGAGGGATTCTCTACATTGATGATTAATGGATTGGTTTGTGCCTTACTCGCCCTCTTCTTCCTTGGGTAAGTGTCAATTGAACCAAGTGGTCTCCCCCTCTTCCTTTGGGGAGCCACGGCCTCAACCACACCGCCACTAAGTGTGGTTGCAATGCCTCTGTCTGCGGCTTCGTGCCCTTTGTTGGGACTTCTAACCTTGCAGGCACATTTGCAGCTGGTATATGTGATCTCGTCACTTTTGCAATATCAGTAAATGCATTAGGCATCGAATCTGCTACGTTCTGAAGATCAATTTTTCTTTTCACTTCACTTTCACATTGTGAAGTGCGGGGATCAAAATGAGATAGAGTGGGGACAAACCACGACAATTCCTGTTGTTCCCTTGGAAAATCATTTTTCCTATATCTCCCCCTAATGACGGGAGAACTGTCTTATTAAAGTGACAATCCGCAAATCTAGCGGTAAAGAGATCGCCTGTCAAGGGTTCCAAATAGCTGATAATTGTTGGGGATTCGTATCCAGCATAAATACTTAATCGTCTCTGGGGACCCATTTTGGTGCACTGTGGGGGCGCAATAGGCACATATACTGCGCAACCAAATATGCATAAGTTTGAAAGGTCATGCTCATATCCAGTTACCAACTTGTACGCAGAAAATGATTGGCTAGCAGTAGGTCTGAAACGAATAAGTAAAGCTGCGTGCAACATTGCATAACCCCAAACAGATATAGGCAGGTTGGTGTGCATAACCAATGCCCAACCACCATCTATAGCCTTTTGATGGTGGCTTCTACGAGACCATTTTGTGTATGCACATGGGGTACATGATGCTCTACGTCGATCCCAATAGACATGCAATTTCATCAAATGCTTTTTATGTAAAATCTCCAACATTATCAAGCCTTATAGACTTAATAGGGTGATCAGGGTGGTGAGCCCTTAAATGTATAATTTGTGCTACGAGTTTTGCAAATACAGAATTTCTTGTGGACAATAAAGTTAAATGTGACCAGCGTGTCGAGGCATCCACCAGAACCATGAAGTACTGGAATGGTCCGCATTATGGATGGATAGGTCCACATATATCTCCTTGTATCCTTTGTAAGAATGGATTGTTTTGTTTTGTATCTTTAGCATAGGAAGGTCTCAATCATGTTTTTGCTAAAGAGCAGCTTTGCAAAACGAGTGATGTGCCTTTGAAATAGTCAATGAGGCATAATGGGAGGGAGGTAGTGCTTCTGGTACTTCAGAAGGCAATGGCTGCATTTGAGCAGTACTAGGACCAACACCTTGCAGTGTAACGGATTTTTCTCCCATTTTATTTTTCACTCGAAAGAAGGGATGTCCATATGAGTTCTTTAAAATATGGATTATCATGTCACGACCGGGGTGCCCTAGGCGGTCATGCCAAAGCCTGTATGAGTCAGTGTCCCAAATTTCGATGTTGGTGACAGCATAGGATTCAATGATCCGAATCGTAGTGAGGTACAGTCCACTAGATTGACTCATAAGTTTCTCTAAAATTCGTTTCCTTCCACATTTATTAGAGGTAATGTAAAGGTATTCCGTTCCATTCTCACATTGTGTTTTTACATGATAACCATTGGCACAAATATTTTGGAAACTTAACAAGGTTCGATTAGTTCTTGGTGCCTACAGAGCATTTTTGACTTTAAATATATCTCATATTCTTTATAGTATTTCTATTTTAGTAGAATGATAATCTTTTCATTCTAATAATTTTTTTTCTCTAGATGTATTGCTTTACATTGTTATAGTGCTATTTTGAACCATGTAAATATATGTAGTAAATAAATTTGAATAAATTCAGTGCTTCAGAATAAATTTTGAAATTTATTAATAAGCCACTTATAATCAAATCAAGGTCTTGTTCTAATTCATCAAACCATTATTGAAATAAACTTTAAGACCAAGCAATAGTCTAATTAAAAATGAGGAATTATGCCTTCACATTTGTCTTTGGAAAATAAATAAAGCAGATCAATCAAAGTCTGAAGCATCCATTGACAGAGAAAGTTCCTTGTTGCCATTGAAGTCTGCAATAGTGAGGTTGACATCTGGGTCATGACCTTCTTCATCCATATAGTGAGCCTCTTGTTCTTTAGACTCCCTATACCTCTTGTAAGTGGCTGCAACTATGTTGCTTGCTTGGCAGTTTTTGTACCAATGCCCAATGACTCCACACCTATAGCATGGTTCATTGCCAACTCTATCATGTTTGACTGAAGGGTTCTTAGGTGCCCTTTGCACCTTGTTTCCATGACCACTAGGGCCAGCACTACCATCTCTGCTCCATACATTGGGAGGGCCTCCACAACCCATACCGTGACCCCCATGTCCCTTGTCACATGGTGCGTTGTTACCACATGGGTAGGGATCAGCACGTCTAACCCCTTTGCATTGGAGTTCTTTCCACCTTTCATTTTTCCATAATTAGCCTCGGGAATTTTCTTTGTCCCAGTGGGCCTAGCATTGTTGTTCAAGAGAACCTCATTATGCCTCTCAGCCACTTGCAGTAGGCTGAACGGCCAGTTCTTGGAGCAAAGTGTCATGAATGTTCCCAAAACGTCCCTTAAGGGCATCCCACAATTCTTTGGCCGTCTTCAACTGAAGGTACTCCCAGCATAGGCTAGGATCAATATGTTGCCTCAGAAACATTAAGGCATTTGCTTTCACCTTATTAGATAGTTCATCATCTTTGGGGTCAGTAATGGTGGCAGTATAGTCTTTTGCCACAAAGGCAGTTTCTACATCAGAAACCTAACGATAGTACTCAAGTCTTTCTGAGTCCAAGATGTCAAATTCAAGTCGAGTTGGATCAGCCATCTACATAAATAAGAATGAAGAAATAAATTACGCAGTCATAAAGACATCCACGTGAATTATTTTCCAAAAATATGAATTAGATTACAAGACCAAGATTCGTAATGGTCACACATTTTTTTTCGATGCTATGTGAAAATACTTTATCACAGTAAGTAAGTATTTGTAATGCACATGAATTTTCATTATCATGGCAAAAACACAATTTATATGTAGCAAAACAATTATAATTGAAAGGCATGCATAATTATAAAAAAGTAAAAAAATCACAAAACATGCTAAAAAAAATTCATAAATAATATAGAACAAAATATATCTAACATGCTCAAAATAAAATATAAACAATAACATAATATAATGGCATGCGTAGACATAATTATATAAACGTAGATAAAATAAAAACATACCCAAAATTTCATTAATAATAAAAACATAAACAATAAGATATAGAGCATGCTTAAAAAATAGTAAACATAAATAAAATTCACATGCTTTAGATTCCACAAATATATATAACACATATATAATAAGATATATGAAAAATGGAATATAAACAAGGCAGCCAAAAAAAAAAAAAATATATATATATATATATATATAAAGGGGGTGGATCAATGACATACAAAATTATAGTTAATATTATACTTCAATTTTAGTTCATTGGATTAGTACGAAATTAAGGGCTGAGATTAAATCTTATATTTTTCTCTTGCATCTTTAATTAAAGTTAATTAATTAATGTGAAGACCCGAAATTTCAGTTAAATATTTTGGAATCCGATATTTGTTCAATTATATGAATTATGAATTGTGGGCATGATTCGTATGTCGTTGTGTGAGGAATTTGGTTTCGAATGATTTTATTTTCGAAACGAACGTTATTCATAGGGGGTCACAAAAATCGACTTTTTATACGTAAGGAATTTGAGGAAACTTCCTTCACGAAAGTTGTAGATATCATCGATACGAGTGCATGCTTATACGGAACGCAAGAATCGGAGTTCGTATGAAGAAGTTATCGCAGTTGGAAATGTTTCCATTTTGGGTATATATATAAATGGAAAGTTTCCAAATTTAGGGTTTCCATTTCTGTCAGCCGTTTTCTTCCTCTTCTCCTTCGTTCTCTCTCTCTCTCGGCCGAAACGAGCTCAAAACAGAGCAATTCTTCACCAGCGATCTCTTCCTCCTCAGGCCACCTCAAGACGTCGGACCACCTCCATTAGCTTCGCCTCGACCTTGCACAGCTGCCAGTGGCAGCCTTGCGCCGCAAAACAGCCGGAAACTGTGGTGGTGGACTCGGCTCCTTTTTTAGCCGATTTCGAGTCAATCTCGATATCTCGAGCTACAGGCCACCAATTCTCTTGATTTTTGGCTCATTGGACTCGCCTCAACTTCCTGAACAAGCACCAAGAAGGATCAGACCTGGGTAGATCTATTTCACGTTCGTCGGAGCTCAACCCTTCTAGATCGAAAAACAATTTTTCGATCCGAATATCTCGAGTTACAGACCACTATTCCTTATGATTCTTGGCTTGGTGAACTCGCCTTGAGTTTCTGAACAAGTATCCAGAAGGGATCGAGGCGAGTGGTGGAATTTTTTTACGTCGAACTGGAGCTCGCAGGTTTCTGGAAAATTTCCTGCCAAACCAGACTATTCTAGGTAATTTTCGACCACTTCCTTTCGTTTTCAGACATCATGCTAGTTAGGAAAGTTGTTCAAATCGATGAAATGAGGAGGAGCAGCCTGGCCCCGACGCCTTTTCGCGGTGGTCGGCGGCGGCTCTGCCTCTAACTCCGGCGGCAATTTCCGGCCACTTCTGGTCACCCCAAGGGCAGCATCTGTACATTTTTATGTTCTACATGTCGATACTATCATTTCATTATATAGCATGTAAATTTTGGAGATCGTATGTTTAAGTTATGAATTTTACAATTTCGATCGATTTCAATCGTTTAATTTGTGATCTGTGAAGATCTGATAGTCCAATCGACTTGTAGTTTTGATATAATGATCGTAGGATTGTCCCGATGACTTTGTGTGATCACGGGTGAAGATCCGACCGTTGGATCTTCATATAAGTGCGTTTTTGAATTGTACGCTAAGTTAATTATCATATTTGGTTAGGTGATTGACAGTTTGAGTTGGCGGACGATTGTGAACCGTATTTTAAGCTGTTGAGAAGACGCAGCGGGATTGGAGGTGAGTAAATCTCACATGGTTCAATTTCGAACCGAATTTCCTTATTGCACAATTAATTGCTATGCATGAAAAATGGTTTTAAGGAATGAGTTTTAAAGTATATAAAAAATAAATTTCTTGGTTTTTACTCCTTGTGAACTATAGTTAGTATTAGTGGTCATTCCTGAGTGGATGATTACGTATATATATATATATATATATTTGCGTGAATACGTGATTATATATGGAATGGTGTGACATTGTGGTGTGTGTGGAATTGTGATAGCTTGTTATGATATGATTTGCCATGATTAATTGTTATAATGATGATTGATGAATGTTTGTGATAAGCATGTTGACCTTGTGAGTTGAATAGAAAGTAGAGAATATAGGGTTCCGAGGACCAAATGGTCTAAGGTTCTTCGGTTTAATGATAACCGGAGTGTATGTGTTCTGAGGACAGGGGAAAGGTCCAAAGTTCGACGGTTAAATGTTAACCGAAGTATATTGTTCTGAGGACAGGGAAGTCCAAAGTTCGAGGGTTATTAAGTTAACTTGGGAATATGTTGTTACTTGATCCTAGGCCAAGGTGACAGGTACGACGTAATTAGAGCTCTAAAGTGTTGTGGGATAGGACCAAAGTGGTGATATTTGTGGTTAGGAGATTATGGGAATGTATTCCTTGTTGTTTTCCCGTGAGTTGGTTTGACGTTTTCTTTGTGGATATTGAGATTGTTGGTTGTTTACTTGAGTTAAAAAAATTGTGATTTAATAAATCAACCGTTCATTTCTTATTTACTCACGAGCTTTGCAAAAAGCTTACCGGGTTTTGTGTTGTTGCAATCCCGGTACACTATTCAAACAGTATAGCGGATAACCCTGCAGGTCAAGAGTATCAGGGTGGAGATCGAGCAGAGTAGGACATCGGTGTTAAGTGCTGCACTTAACCTATTTTGGTGTGTTGTAGACTCTTTCGGATTTAACATTTTATCTTTGTTGGTATTGTAATAATTGGCTCGAGAGATAGTTTGCTACGAGGTTTGTATTATGGTTTGTGAGACGTTGGTTAAGAAAAAAAATTCATGACGTTATTTGCTTTGGTTATTATTCATGTTTCGGATTTGAATTTGTTATTCAAAATTCGGGGCGTGACAATTAATTTTAAATTCTAGAAACTTAAATGAAAAATGAGAAAAACCGTTTGCCGGTTTCCAGAGAGAGTAGTCACCAATCCTTCACCCAACAATCCCACCCACCAAGCTATTCTCTTCACCACCTCTGCCATAATTGGCGTCCTCACCACCTTAACGACTACGTCTCCGTCTTCACTTCGACTTTAAGCAGCGGACCCTTGGTTTGCCTTCCTACTTATGATGCAAAAGTTTATGTTATATTTTGGGATTGAATTTTTCGAACATCTAGCATGTGGTAGGTTTTGTTGATGGTTGCATATAAGCAAAGCATCAAATATGCTCTAGTTTTGGGGTTTTAATTAGATGGATTGGTGATAATTATTTAGTTTAGATATGTATGATAATGGCCTCGGCTTTCTTCAATCCCTTTTGATTTTCCATCAACGGATGAAGAAGACGTAATAGGAGGCATCTTCATCTACCTTAATCCTTTTTGAATCCTCAGGGCAGCTATGGCTTTGTTTTCAATTTACTTTTTTTATTTAATTAAAAATCAGTCAATTAATTTAATTAAATTAAACATGAAAACAAAGAAATAAAATGTTTAATCTCAGCCCTTAATTACATAAGAATCTAATGGACCGAAATTGAAGTATAATCTTAACTATAATTTAAGGAGTGTTTCTATGGGACCTCTAAATCTGCTCAGTTGACCTCACTCTATTATGAATTATTAAATGACATATATAACCTCTTATAAAAATGACTATTAAGGACAATAATTATACCAAAAAATATTATATTTAATTTCTCTAGACTTTCCAATTCAATAATATTATATTTCATTGTTTATTATTTTCCTTATCTATTTTCATTTTCTAATTTCACTACATACTCATTAAAGCATTTATATATATTTAATAAGAATTAAAACTATAATCAAGATCATGTGACATAAAAATTCCTATCATCATATATGTTGAACTCATATTGGTGAGGGATAACAAAAGAAATCATATTATGACCTAAATCCCAGTCTATCCATTATATTTACAAAAGAAAAAAAAAAAGAGCTAGCAGTAAAAAAAAAATCTAAAAAACTATTAAATAATTAATCATAAGGGACAGAAAATAGAGAAAATAATTAAACATTAAGAAAAATTACTCTTCATTTTTTTTTGCACATCTACAAGAGAAAAGAAAAGTAAAAAAAAAAAAAATCTTTTTTATTAGAAATTAATTTTTAAAGCCCAATACATTGTGTTTGAGTTTCTTTTTTAGTAGATAAGAGATTTATGTAATTTGGTTAAGAAATGAATATGTAATTAATAGTTTGTTTGCAAATTATATGAGTGAGGTTTAGTGAGTAAATTTAGTATTTGAAAATTTGATAGGAGGTGTAAAAAGCAAGGAGGTCAAGTGAGTAAATTTGGAGGTTCCAATAGAAAAACTCTAATTTAAGATGCTATTGATCCAAATTTTCTGCTAATTGGAGATGCAATTAGAGTTTTTTTTATGTTTTCGAGAAAAAAAATAAATAAACATACTTGATTTCTAGAAAACAAAACAATTCTAGCACGCACGCATGTTGATGCAGCTGTGTAGCAATGTTTTTGGGCTTGAGAAAAATTAGGCCGCTTCCTCTCTCCGTTCAGCAATGTGCACATGCCTTGTTTTTATTTTTTTTGGGCCAGGTCACCCATTTTCCTCTTCTTCTTTTTTCTTTCCTTTCTTTTCTGAGTCTTCTTCTTCTGGTCTGCAGTGACTGTTGATCTGGGAGACGAGCCGCGTGGGGCTGGGCTGCTGGCTGTCACTGGGTTGCAGGCTGGGCAGTAGTGTGTGCAGGTGGGAGGGCGCAGGGGGGGAAGGCCGATCTGGACGGGAAGCAGGTGCGGGGACTGGAGGCCTGGAACTGATCGCTGCAGTTGGGGCGAGAGGGGAGGCTGGGCGTCGATCTGGCTGTGTCGAGTCGTAAGCACACCAGCGGCGAGAATGAGGGAGAGGATGAAGGTGACGAAGCTGGGGAAAAGGTGGAAGATTACTGCTAAGGCTTGGCAGCCGGAAAAAAAAAATTTCAGAGGCTGGAGGCGAGATTTTTTTTTTTCTTTTTCCGACTAGAGGAAGAAAGAAACTAGAAAACTAAGTTTTTTTTTCTTTGGCTATTGGCTCTAAGCGTGCTGATAACGTGTAAAAGTAAATTGAGAATGGAATTGGTCTACTCATTTCATTTCATAGTCCCTTTATATAGGGATAGAATTATAACTGAAATATTGATTACATTAATGATACTAAATGTTGATTGAGCTGTGATTGTAATTCCTTGATTCCCTCCTCGTCAGTTGCTTTGACGAAGGCACATAATGTGTTTTTCCTTTAACACGTATTCCTCTATGAGTATGATGGTTGGGCCATCAGGATTAGTTCAAGGACATGAAATGGCTCAAATTCCTCTTGCCAAATGGCACCTTGATTACTGTTACAGAAACTCTCTACGCTCCTAGGGAAAATTGAACCTTTTGAGCTATTTGAGCCAACAAATTCCATGCGAAAATGCATGTAGGGAACAAAAAAGAGTTCATTTGCACTACTTCTAATGATTGTGAATAAAGGTGCATCTTAGAGAAACTTATGTGTCTCTCTAGTGGATTTTATGTCACCATTGTTCGAACTATTGAATCCAATCAAGTTATGAGAGAATATCTCTTGGATTTAGACACATATTGGCTTTGTCACGATATGGTAGGTCATCCTAGTCATGATATGATGATCCGTCTACTAAAGACTTCACACGGACATCTATTTTATCAAGCAAAACGAAGCACGAATCAAATGTTGATTTATGGACTAAGTGTGACCGTCGCTGCTGCCTCTGATGCTGTCACCGTCCACCGCCAATCTAGGGCTAGCGTAGTCCATATCCATGATGCCATGGATGGTGTACATCATGGTGATGGCGCCCCAGGTGATACTGCAATCACCAACTTTGCTTCTAATAGCCTTTCAGACGCTCATGCCAACTAAAATCCTCATTGGTTGCTTCTAAGGCCTTTTGCTCGTTCTACAAAGCTTGTTCCTTAGGGAAATTAGGACTGAGACCATCCTATGCGGATACGAAAATACTCATTTGATTCTTACATAGAATCCGAGGGGATTCTGTTGACCAATTCAACCAACTTGCGAACGTTTAAATATTTCATGATGTTGGTTGATACTCAAACATGTTGGTCACGTGTTGTGCCGTTGTCCACTTGTAATTCTGCTTATATTACACTCCTAGCATAGATTATATAGTGACGAGCTCAGTTCTCGGATCATCCTATTTTGTCAATTGGACTTGACAATGCTAGAGAGTTTATATCGAAGACTTTCGATGATTATTGCATATCACACGGGACTGATGTTGGACATTATATTCCCATGTACACACCCAAATGGTCTCGCGGAAATAACTACAATGGCAGCCTAGACATTGGTAATACACACCAATCTCCCTATATCCGTTTGGGGTGATGCAATATCACATGCAGCTATGCTAATTCGTCTATGACCCACCGCCACTCAATCTATCTCTGCATTACAGCTAGTGATTGGGTACAAGTATCTTGTCCTTACGCATATTTGAGTGCTCCATTTATGTGCCTATTGCGCTACCACAGCGCACTACGATGAGTCCTCACAGACGAATGGGCAAGTACATTAGATATGAGACTCCAACAATCGTCCGCCACTTAATACAGTGCACAAAAATGGGTCATTAGAGACTATTAGGTATTTATGTTGGATACGAATCTCTAACCATTATTCGTTATTTGAAACCCTTGACAAGCGATCTCTTTATCGCATATCTTGTGAATTATCACTTTGATGAGACAGTTTTCTCGTCGTTATGAGGAGATAAGAACACGGATGTTCAATAGGAACGATAGGAATTGTCATGGTCTATCCCCCTTATGTCTCATCTCGATCCCCACTAAAGTGACGAGATCACACAAATCTGCTGCAAACATGCTTGCAAGGATGGACGTCCCTACAAGAGGACGTAGCATCGTTTAGAAACTGGAAAAGTTTATGCTTATAAATATGATCACATGTATTGCTGCCCTGTTCTATTTGAAATTTTTAATGATATATAATTATATATCATTGAGAGTTGAAATAAAAGAAGAAGAAAGATATGAGGCTGCTTTGTCATTCCGCCATGGTAGATTTTCACAAAGGGTTCTTGACCCAAAGTACCAAAATTGGCCAAAACTATCCCACTTACCCCAGTAACACATTTTTATTCCCACTAACTCAACTTAAAGAGAAATGACAAATTTATCTTCATCCTAATTAAATAATTACACACGTGCCACTCAACTCCTCTCTCCAGTCTCACGATGCATTCTCTCTCTCTTCATTCCGGAAGCGCTCTCTCTCTCTCTCTTCACTCTGGCAGCGCTCTCTCTCTCTCTCTCTCTTCACTCCGGCACCGCTCTCTCTCTTCCCTCTCTCTGTCAACACCTTCTTCTTTTCTCTCTCTGCCAGCGCCAACGCTAAATTCTTCTTCTCTCTCTTCCCTCTCTCTCTCCTCCCTCTCTCTGCCTGCTTGCTTGAAGACAACGAAGAAGCTCCAGTCGGAGCTACCTCGCTGGTGGAGAACTCAGATCTCGATGCAAGGCCGGAAGTCATGGGCCCTACTTTCCACCGTCTGATCCCAGTCGTCGCTGATCCATGCTCCACGGCCTCGAAGAAATCCCGGTCTTCAACGCCTTGCTGGTCTGAGTTCAACTCCGACTACCGGGTTCGAGTTCGATTGCAACCGGAAAGGAGAAAAGGACATGGGTGCCCAAATAAGATTTTTTTTTTTAAATAATGGGACAAAAGGAAAGAAAAAAAAAAGTTTTGAATGTCTATTGGGGGGCAATAGACGTTTTTGAATTGATATAATCTCTTCGTTTTTTTTCTTTAATCAAAATTTTATTTGTCTAGTTTTAGGAAGATTAGTTCTCATTCCGGTTACTGAAAGTTCTATTGGGGGGCAATAAACCTTTCTGGCAACTTATGAAATCTCCGATGGGCGGCGGCAGGTGACCGGAATCCGGTGAAAGTTGGCCTGAATTAGGCGACCGGTGACCGGCCTCCGGCGAAGTCTCCTATTAAGGAAGACTTCTTTAGAGTGTTTTTGGTAAGGGAGAATTAAAAAAACTCAATGGGGTTTGTGGGAAAAAAATCCCTACAAATGGAGTAAATGGAAAAAAAACCCCTTCACAAGAAGAAGGGAGAGTGGGAAACTATGGTGGAGAAAATCTTTGTGATATTTTCTTTTCAACGATAATTTTAATTAAACATGTAAACTACCTAATTTTAATAATGAGAATGGACTGAAAACTTTTTATGTGATGATTTTTAAGTCGCAAATTGTCTCTCAAAGTGTAATATTCTCTAAAAAAAACTTCATAGCCGGACAAATCTCAATTGTTACAGGTGTCCCTGCTATAATTAAAGGACACATGAACATTTGTGACCCTCCACTAGGATCATATCAATAGCCACAATAGTCAAGAACCAGCAAAAACAAGTCTTCATTATGAGCATGCCAAATTCTGTAGAGTCGCTGTAAATCTGTATGTAATTGGGATTTTATTTTATTAGGATATCCTGTAATTATGGAAATATTGTTTCCTATTAGAGTTAGGCTACTCCTTTGTACTTGTATATATACCCCCATTGTGGGATGAATAGAATCATCTAATTAACCCTGAATTAAAATATTCTTTTCTACTTGGTATCGGAGCAGGTTCAATCACTTCTACAATAAGCTAATCAGACGACAGATATTTGGAGTTGTGTGATGACTAGCCTCACTGTGGTCTAAACGAGTGTTGTGTGATAATACTTTGCTCAACAGAATACCTGTTTCCGTTGTGGACGAAAGAATCTGGGCAAGGCCGCCATTGCTACTACAAAGGAAGAGCATCCAGACAATACCTTCACTAATGTAGCGCAATCAGGTATGAATGGTAAGGTTACTTTGAATAATTGATACAGGTGCATCTGATCATATGACCAATGACCCTAATCTAGTGAAAAACCTTGAACATTCTCCTCAAAATGTTGTCTCTACTACTGATGGTACTCCAACTCCGGTCACCGGAGAAAGTTCTATTGCTTTATCTGATACCTTAACCCTTGAATCTGTCTTAGCTGTTCCATCACTAGCTTATAATCTCCCGTCTGTTGGTCAAATTATTTTAGCTCTTGCATGTATTGTGACCTTATATCTGTCTTTTTGTGTGTTTTAGGACATTCTGACTCGGCTGATTCTTGGTTATGGTGTTAGAAGGGGGTAATTGTACTACCTAGATCTGATAAAGACTGGAGAGAACCAGAAGCATCTTTTGGGGCAAGCTAATCAGATCAATGTGGTAGAGAATACGAAGGAAGCTGTATGGTTATGGCATCACCGTTTATGTCATCTATCTTTTAGTTATCTTAAGAAGCTGCAACCTCATTTGTTTTTTGTTGTCAGTGATTTGGATTTCCATTGTGATATTTGTGAACTGGCCAAGAGCCACCATGTTTCATATTCACCAAGTCTTAATAAAAGTCATGTTCCTTTTATGAAAATTCACTATGATATCTAGGATGCTACGAAAATTCCTTCTCTTTCTGGAGCACGATATTATGTAACATTTATTGATGATTGTACTCGCATGACATGGGTATCATTACTAAAGAATAAGAGTGATGTATTTGGAATGTTTACCGAATTTCATAAAATGGTGGCAACTCAGTATCAAAAATCCATAAGTGTTTCAATCTGACAATGGTGGAGAGTTTGTGAATGGCTCTATAATTGAGTTTTGCCGGTCACATGGAATTCGTCATCAAACCTCCAATTCTTATACTCCTCAACAGAATGATTTAGCAGAACAGAAGAACAGGCAGTTGATGGAAGTTGTTCGTGCTTCCTTATTTAGCATGAATGTACCTCAGTCCTATTGGGGAGAAGCAGTGAAATCATCAACATATCTCATCAACTATACTCCTTCACGGGTAATTGAGTTTCAGAATCCTTATCAAAAGCTTCATACATCCTAATTTGGAGCCCCGAGTGTTTGGGTGTACAGCTTATGTCCACATACCAAAGCACAACGGAGAAAACTTGATCCGCGTGCAAAGAAGTGTATTTTTGTGGGTTATGCAGAGTTTCAGAAGGGCTACAGATGTTATGATCTGCTCACCAATACAATCCATATATATCTTGATATATCATTCCATGAATCTGAGCCATATTACTCAGGTGGAGATTCTCAGTCTTCCCTTCAGGGGGAGAGAGGTTGTGAAGGGAATCCTCATTCTATTATTGATTTTGATGTCTTTGAAGACTTTGAAAATTTGGAGGAACAATTTGAAGCAAGAAATTCTGAAATAGCCAAAAACGATCGATCGTTTGAACCTGACGATCAATCGTTTCGAGAGACAGAAGCTTCCAGTGGACAAAATGATCGATCGCTTGAACCTAGCGATCGATCGTTTCAACAGGCAGAAATTTCCAGTAGCCAAACGATTGATCCTTTAGTCCCTAACGATCAATCATTTCCTGATACGACTTTTCTGGATAGTTTGAATCAAAATCAAGACATATTTGAAGCTCACACACAAGATATTCCCCCTTCTGCATCACCAACTGAAGATCCCGGTCAGAATGATCCACCTCAGGTACCCCTAAAGTTTAATGAGTCTTCTGGGTTAGAAAGTGTCAAACCTAGAAAATCACAAAGGGTTACCAAGGGAATTCCTAAGAAACAATATGAACCAGATATCAAAGCCAAAGCTAAATACCCTATAGCTAATTTTAGGTCTAACCATAGGATTTTTGGGTCACATGCACTTATTGTTAATCAATTATCTACTATATCTATTCCTAGTAACGTGCAGGATGCATTGACGGATCCAAAATGGACAAAGGCGATGAATGAAGAATTTGAAGCTCTTCAAAAGAATGCAACATGTGAGCTAGTACCTATGCCGGTTGGAAAGAAGACTGTAGGATGTCGTTGGGTATTTACTGTGAAGCTCAATGCAGATGGAACTATTAATCGATACAAGGCGAGGTTGGTTGCCAAGAGATATACACAACACTATGGGATTGATTTTGATAAGACTTTTGCACCTGTGGCAAAGATTAATACTGTCCGGATTCTAATCTCACTTGCAGCAAACAAAGATTGGCCCTTGTACCTAGGCCTCATCAAAAAGTCAGCGGATCAAGTGGGCCGATGGAGGCCCGCCCATCAACGGATGAAGAAGACGTAATAGGAGGCATCTTCATCTACCTTAATCCTTTTTGAATCCTCAGGGCAGCTATGGCTTTGTTTTCAATTTACTTTTTTTATTTAATTAAAAATCAGTCAATTAATTTAATTAAATTAAACATGAAAACAAAGAAATAAAATGTTTAATCTCAGCCCTTAATTACATAAGAATCTAATGGACCGAAATTGAAGTATAATCTTAACTATAATTTAAGAGATGTACCCTATATGCGCGGAAACTAGACACATGGGTACCCTGTAAGAGATGTACCCATGTGTCTAGTTTCTGAAGAATTTTATGGTTTGTGATTCCAACTTTTCTATAAGGAGTTATGGCAATTTAAGTGAAGACAGTTCAGCTTGAATGAGAATTTGCAACACAGAAACTGTTGTGCAGAACACCTAACTTCGCTGAATTACTGTGAACTGGTCGTATGTAACTAAGAGCACCTATATGCACGGAAAGCCCCATGTGTCTAGTTTCTAAGGAATTTTACGGTTTGCGATTCTGACTTTTCTAGAAGAAGTTATGGCAATTTAAGTGAAGACAGTTCTGCTTGGACGAGAATCTGCAACATCTTTTACAAGTTCATGTCTAGAACCAAACTTCACTGAATTATTGGGAACTACTTGGATAGAATTATGAGCTGTACCCTATATGCACGGAAAGCCCCATGTGTCTAGTTTCTGAAGAATTTTACGGTTTGCTATTCTGGCTTTTCTAGAAGGAGTTATGACAATTTAAGTGAAGGCAATTCAGTTTGGACGAGAATCTGCAACATCTTTTACAAGTTTATGTCTAGAAGACCCAACACATATACTTGAAAATCTTCAGTGTGCCAGATCATTATATATGTTTGTGTGTCTCTTTGTATGAGTGTGAATTTGTTGTAATTTGGCTTTGGCTTATGGTGAAATTGGACGTTCTCATACTTTTATATAGAATATGTGCATATATATTCTACATGTCATGACTTAAGTTGACCGATTCGATCGGATTTTAAAATATGGTGAAATTAGCTAAATTTTTTACCACACTTATAATTTATTATAATAATCTCATCCAACGGTCGGTTTTTCCATTTTATTTGAATTGATAGAGGTTGCTCTTTGGAGCGTATGATATATAAATATAGGTTTATAAGAGTAACTAAGTTTGACCTAGCTGATCAAATTCAAAACGAGAACCAAATTGGTTGGATTTTCTATAGCCATCATAAAACATTACAATCTCTCCATCGAGCAGTTGGTTTCTCCAAATTTATTTTCCATTTCATGGTTGTTTTAGAATGAACCTCAACAATTTAAATGCAATGTATAAGTCAATACAACTTTAGGAGGCAAATTGGTATAGGTCAACGTATTTGTAATTATAATTGAAGTTTTTATCTTAGTTACTCTTATAAACCTAAGTTTGAATTTGATCAGCTAGGTCAAACTTAGTTACTCTTATAAACCTATATTTATATATCATACGCTCCAAAGAGCAACCTCTATCAATTCAAATAAAATGGAAAAACCGACCGTTGGATGAGATTATTATAATAAATTATAAGTGTGGTAAAAAATTTAGCTAATTTCACCATATTTTAAAATCCGATCGAATCGGTCAACTTAAGTCATGACATGTAGAATATATATGCACATATTCTATATAAAAGTATGAGAACGTCCAATTTCACCATAAGCCAAAGCCAAATTACAACAAATTCACACTCATACAAAGAGACACACAAACACATATAATGATCTGGCACACTGAAGATTTTCAAGTATATGTGCTGGGTCTTCTAGACATAAACTTGTAAAAGATGTTGCAGATTCTCGTCCAAGCTGAATTACCTTCACTTAAATTGTCATAACTCCTTCTAGAAAAGCCAGAATAGCAAACCGTAAAATTCTTCAGAAACTAGACACATGGGGCTTTCCGTGCATATAGGGTACAGCTCATAATTCTATCCAAGTAGTTCCCAATAATTCAGTGAAGTTTGGTTCTAGACATGAACTTGTAAAAGATGTTGCAGATTCTCGTCCAAGCAGAACTGCCTTCACTTAAATTGCCATAACTTCTTCTAGAAAAGTCGGAATCGCAAACCGTAAAATTCCTTAGAAACTAGACACATGGGGCTTTCCGTGCATATAGGTGCTCTTAGTTACATACGACCAGTTCACAGTAATTCAGCGAAGTTAGGTGTTCTGCACAACAGTTTCTGTGTTGCAAATTCTCATTCAAGCTGAACTGCCTTCACTTAAATTGCCATAACTCCTTATAGAAAAGTTGGAATCACAAACCATAAAATTCTTCAGAAACTAGACACATGGGTACATCTCTTATAGGGTACCCATGTGTCCAGTTTGATGTGAAGAATGCGTTTCTTAATGGGAATTTGGAGGAAGAAGTGTACATGGATGTGCCCCCAGGTGTATCAAATTGCTTTCCCAATAAAAGTTGTTCAAGTTGCAAGTATTTCAAAGGTTTCTTTATTTACAATCATGCTATCATGTCTTCATTACACTATCATTCAAAACACAAAATTGCTTTATATCAATTTTATCTTCAAACATTAGATTTACAACAAAAATTTTGTTGAAGGAAAATATCATATTGTCCTTCATCCATGCATGCCCTCCAAATACCTAGGAATATTATTGTTATAATTTATATTTCATTACTCCTAAAATGTTTGAATGGAGAAAAGCAATGATCAAAGCCATCATAAAATCTTATACGAACAAACTTGAACTTCTTGCTTGTTTCCAAAAAAATCTAAAACTTCCAATGGCCATAACTTCCACATACAAACTCTAATTTCGCATTCCACATACCCATGAACTAGTATCGACGTGCTCTACGACTTTCATGAAGAAATTTTTTGGAGATACCCAATGTATAAAAAGTCAAACTTTGTAACCCCCTAAAACTTTGCATTTCAAAAAATTATTCGTCCGAAATACTTCCACCTCAACCTCGAACTACGCACACATACCAACAACCATTTAATCAATTCCGGAAAATCCTCTGAAAATAATAACGAATTTCCGGGGTATTACATGGTCAATGTTTTCTGAAAAGATCAGGACATCATCTATGTAAATAATCGAAAAATTTGTATAAGGATTAAAAATGTCATTCATCATATTTTGAAATTCTGATGGGGCATTTTTGATTCGAAAAGCATAACATTCCATTCATAATGTCCAAAGGGAACATTGAATCTTTTTTTTTTTATCAAGAAGAAACTTCATTAATAATGAACTGGTTACAGCGAGTTTTGGCAACATCTCTTACACAGAAATAACCAATGGACTTCACACTAGAACTCCATAATGACTGACTGAAGGAGTAAAAAAAACAAAAAAACCTCGACTCAACTACAGACTCAAGACTTGCACATCAACTAAAAGGCAAAGAACATGCGCAGGAGCAGTGAATGCCTAACTCACAACTTTGTCAACACTAACTCGTCACCCAGAGTCCTCCTGACCTGCCTTTGATCGACCAAGTCTACACTCATTGTGACTTCGAACCTGACCAAAGCGAAATGCTGGACCATCAGACCTGAGACTAAACTAAACCCAACTCCAGTGCCACCTTAATGTCAACACCAACAATCCACAAATGCTCCAAATCGCCATCACCTCCGACCCGCAGTCAGAAAAGAAGGACCCACTAGAAGGCCAAGGATGATTGTCTATGCTAGTATGCCACAACCAGACATTTTCGCCACCGCTGCTGACCCAACTCCAGAATAGGTTCGACCCTCTAGACCGCCGAACAGAAGATTGTCTATGCCAATAGTTGCTGTGCACCAACCTAACAACTAAAAGTTATTACCGAAAAACAAAACCAAAAGACCAAACCCTAAAACTTAGTAAGAACTGCCCACCCACAAGGGCCCAACACACATAAACCGGCCCAAATCCCTTTCCACGCTGCTGGCCGCCACACCAACTCATCCCCCTAGCCTGGATTGCAACAAACCGCCTAAACCAGATCGGAACAATCAGATCCGATCCAAGATCCTCTGCCCTAGAGCTCGCCGCCCCCTTCTTGTTCCTCCAAGGCAACCACCGTCTGCGTTCCAATCGAGGCTGGAGCGACATCAGCGATGCAGCACAGCATCCAACCCAAATCTCAGTGAGAAAGTCCACCACCCAAGCCCACTGTAGCATCAACACCATCGCCCCCTGCACAGCGACACCGCCGCCGCCTCTGCTGCACCACCTACACCGGCACACTACCATCGAGTCAAGGCCTTGATTGCCATCCCACCATCCTAGCAACCAAACCATATCAAATCTGGGTTGAAAATCCCAGACTGCAACTCGCCGAGATCGGGGCCAAAGCAAAAGGATCGATCGATCCCATCACCGCCACCCAGGTTGCCAGTCCGCAGGCAGTCCTGCGACCCAATCTTGACCATCCCCTGATGCATAGAAGCCCTGAGGTGCAACGGCGCCCCGAGTTACCCACCATCGATGCAGCACCGTCCAGGTATGGTATCTCACTGAATCTGCCATCTTCAACCAATAGCCGGATCCAATCCATCGACACACCATCATCACAGCAACAGATAACCCGTCCGGCTGCACTCACCATCCTCCGACGAGGCCAGAAGCCTGCCTCGGCGCGGTGAGCCGCCGGACGAGCACAAAGGAAAATATGAGAACCCTAGTTTTCTGAGAGACGCGGTCTTATGAAAGAGTATTGTTGAGTGCTTTTTCTTATTCCCCTCAATTACTTGATTTGGTAGTTCTAATTAATATACGTCAGAACATTGAATCTTGTATTTGTCTTTTTCGGCAATCTGGATTTGCCAAAAGCTAGATTTCATGTCAAATTTGGAGAAAACATTTGCTTGTACTAATATTTTTAATAAATCTCTTTTGTTTGGAATTGGATATCTAATCCACTTAATGACTTTATTTAAGTTTGTAGTTAATTACAAGTATTGGAGCTCCTCTTTCAAGTTCAAGATCCTTCTAAACATAAAAGGTTAAGCAACTCCATGAGGACTTGCTAGGTCTTATTAATTTCTTGTCCAAGAGATTTTGGATTTCCTTTTTGCAATACTCTAAGAATTCGTTATTCATCTGGATTGGTCTTACCTTAGTAGGTATTTTTTGTTCGTCAAAATTCTTTTCATATGGCAATTCAACCATGCATATGGGTTTTCCTATTCCAAAAGGCATTTGGGATGTTTGAGCTTACTTCTTTTTCTACTTGCTCTTTAAATCTATAATTCGATTTTGTAGGTAAAGTTGTTGACGTTGATGTTCAATTCTATTAATTTGTAAATCTTGTTTGAGATCATTTATGTGATTTTGTTTATTTTGAATTAAATTGACTTTTCTAGTGATTGCAGAATTTCAGACTAGATTTAAGTTTCCAGTTCTTCTTTTTCAATAAAAGGAAAATGAACTTTGTGTCCTATATGATTGTTGTTTCTAAGCCTTCATCAGTTGTTAGAATTGGATGAACTAAACTGACGGATAAATTAAGTTGTTAAAGGGGGTTCCTAGAATTAAGTATCTAGGTTATTGACGATTATGAGAAATGCTTGTATGTAGACAATGTCTACATGCACATACATAAACTTTTGGTAATTTATATCTTATTTTTAACTTTGACCCTTCCACGCTTGCGAGATTTTCTTTTGATTTTTTACAATATTTGGTAGGGATTATTCCTTGTTGAATACAGTTCACATCTCCTGTATCAATCTAAGCGACAATTTGACCCCCCCCCCCCCCCCCCAAATTTATATTTTTTATTAGGGGGCAATAAAACAGGACGCTGGACTCGAGTCACCGGTCTGGAGGTTGCTGAAAGTTTGCAAAGAGGTCGTCAGAGACTTTTGTTACCCCCCCCCCCCCAAAATAAATTTTTATTGGGGTTAATAAAAAAAAAATTGGGTATTATTGGGGGGGGGGGGGGCAATAAAACAGGACGTTGGACTCCGGTCACGGGTCGCAGACTTCTGATGGTTGGTCACCTGATTCCAGCGACCAAAGTCAGGCGAAGTCTCTCTCTCTCTCTAAGTGATAAAGGGAGAGAGGGAAAAATTGTCCCAAAAATAATAATAATAAAAAAATAACTTAATTGGGTATTAGGGCAAAAAATATGTAATTTGTTGGGTAAGATGTTTCGGTAAATGGGGTTAGTGTAGATCAAATTTGGATAAATAGACATTTTTCCTAAATGAAAAGCAATATTAAATTAAAAACAAACCCCTAATGGACCTAGGCTAAAACCCTAGGCCAAACACCGCCAGCGAAAACAGTGCATTTGGAGCAAAGCTAGGAGGGTCAAGCAACGAACCCAGCCCACGACAACGTTTTCACAGATAGCCCAGCCACCACCATCGCACATTTTAGACCTAGACAGCTATCGAACAGACACCGCCGGCAGAACACCAGCATGTCAGATCGCCCACCGCCACAACCACCGCCACAACCCCAATCATAGAGAGCCCGAGCAGAAGAACGATCCCTGCACTGTGACTCCCTCTGCCTCCTCTTGCTATGGGATTCTAGACCACCTCACACCCAAACTCTAAGTGATCTATGACAAGATCCAATCGGATCCAACCACAAACCTGGATTCTAGATCGAGTGCGCCACTTTGCCACGCACCCAACTTCTGTGCAACCACCACCGTTAATTGAAAACAATGCAAAAGAAGGCCTCCCAACCACCATCCCTGATCATCTACACAAATATCTCGTCCGATTGTAAAGAATGAAATCCCGATACCGAATTGTGTAGTTCCAAGAATCGTTTCGAGAGCCTTGTCTCGGAATATAGGCTTTGTTATCCCTGACTTTCACATGTACAGCCATATTGTTAGCCAATTGACAATATGGCTGTACATACATATGCCCTGAAAGTCAGGGATAACAAAGCCTATATTCCGAGACAAGGCTCTCGAAACGATTCTTGGAACTACACAATTCGGTATCGGGATTTCTTTCTTTCTGTTTATGGCCCTGTGGCAGATAATAGGCTTCTTGATGATTTTTGTAGAAGGCTGAGTGACCCAACCCTCACACTGTAAGTTTCTTGTGCCCTTTTCTATTGTGTATTCCCCCCTATTTAAGACCCTCTCCTTTTCTCTCTCTATTTTTGAGTCCTTTTATTGAAATTGGGTCTAAGTTCATGTAAATCATCTGATTCTCTGCTGCAAAAGTGGAAGCTTGACATTTTGATTGGTACAAAGTCTGAAAACACATGTAGTAACTCACTAGAAACTACACCTTACTATACTATTATTACATTTCCAGATTAAAGATTGATTATTTGATGAGAAAATTTGAGAATTTGCGAGGATTGGCAGTGGTCTTTGTATAATTGATCCTATAAGAGTACTGTTTGATCAGAATAATGAGTTGAGTTAGAGCTTTCTGTTCCCAAATACTGAAAGCTCTATATTATACACATAAGTAGGCCAACTACCCCATAACTCCTTCCCATGTTTACCTTTCAACAATCTTGTTTCTTCTTGTTAACTTTCTCTGTAATAATAATTTCTTTTTTGATCGAGTCTGCCATGGCAGCAATATCAAACTCTGCAGATTCAACATTTTTCAATCTGAGCACCACACGGGAAAGCAATAGCAATCCCTCTTTTATATCCCATGTTTGCCTATGATTATCCTTATTTATACTATTTTGACACAGGCTCGGATTTCAGAATTTGTATTTCCATAAACTTTTACAAAGCCGGGAGGAAATCACTGACTTCCCAGTAATGGCGGTTGAAAACCTCCGGCTTAGGAAGTATCTTTACAACGAGACAGAGTGCAATTGGGATGTGGCATATCGATTGTGGGCAGAGGAGAAATACCACAAGGAGATTAATCTTTCTGAAACTTGCCTGAAAAACATTTATGCTTGGAGAGCCTACAATTACAGAATTTACACTGATAATCCCACAGATGAAGCCGAGCTAGTGCGTAATCTCATCATCCACTTCAACCAGTGCAGGATGAAGAATGTCCCCCCACCTGCAGATTTCTATGATAAACATCAAATTGGAGAAGTGGTATTCGACCTCTTTCCTGATATTGGTTCCAGCCTCTTTGATTTCATGTGCGAATGTGGAGTTTATATGGACTTCACGCAGTTCGTACATTTTACAGGTGCCACTTTGCATTTTTGATTAGTTTCCTTGAGGCAATATTTCATGATCTTCTTGCTCAGGCTGGCTGACATATTTTTTATTTTCTTGCAGAGAATAATAAGCCTGAACCTAATTTATTGTGATATCACAACAGCTATTTATATTCCAACATGGTCGAAAATTTGAAGACATGAATTGTTGGTGATGTGCTTAAACTATGCTCTTTTGCAACCGAGAAGATATATTCTTGCTAATGGTATTTTCTTATCTTATATATGAATAATGAAGTTCCTATGCTCCTATGATATGTTTGTCCAACTTTACTGGGAGTCCTGATGATCTGATTCATTGCATGATATAAGGTTTTGAATCACATATGTTGCATTCGTTATAGTTTCAATTCAGCCTGTGACAGATAGGAAGCTCTCTCATTTTTCATGTAATAGCATATAATTCTGCTTCTCCTTAGGATCAATGCACCCTCTGTTCTGCTATTGTAGGTCATCTAGCTTCATTTTTTTCTTCTTCTATTTATTCAAAATATTACAAAGAGGATAGTAGATGAGCCAATTACATTCTATCGATCTTGTTATTCTGTTTTGGGTATACTTCTGTGATATTAAATACTTTTTAATCCAAATGCAGCAATTTAAGATTTTGAGAATCAACAAAATTAGTTTTGAAACTTCTAAAATCTTATGGTCTGTCTTTATGTAGATCTGACAACCCTAAAAAGCCTACCTGTTGAATGTCTTGCTTTCTTGCTTTGGAGTTCCTGAGGAAGGAGAGGTTCAGGTTGGACTTTTCAGATAGACGCATAGAACTCTACTGCTGTGAAGTGGGACCAGATAAATGTTCATAGACTGCATTTATTTCAATATTTAGATTTTCTTTTACTTAAATTATTGTAGATGGAAGTGCTGCTGATAGGTTGTTGAGTAAACCAATTAGGAATGTGGCAATCCATGATACGTAGGAGTGTTTAGATTGTGTTGGAATTAGAAAAAGAATTAAGCATGCACCAATTTAAACCGTTGGAATTTTAGTTTATATGCACTTAAATATTTTAGGCATTAAAGGGTAGAAAGAAGGATAAAAGCCTCACCATTAAACTGCATTGCCCCTCTCATCTCTCTTGTTATAAAAATACGGAGAGTTCTTACAAGTTTACAAGCATTGTTATTTCTTTCCCTTTCTAATTACTGGGTTGTTATTTCTCCTTTCCCCAGCTGACATATTGGTTTTGTCCGCCTATGGAAGTAGGTGTGAAGACTGAATTGTGCTTTAGTGCGGCATCATGTAAATCACTTCCAGTTTCGAGTGAAATTTGTTTTGTCTTTTGTGATTTAATAATTTTTTTTTCTGCAAGTTACACTGCATATTTTTGTTGTCTATGTAAACTGATGTCTTTGTCAATTTATAGTTACTTCATAAAAAAAAAAAAACCCATTTATTTCCCCACTGTAAGTAGGTACCTTTGCAAAGAATATAGTTACTATCATACATTACCCAAACTAACAAGCAACGATAGCATGTTAATCTGTGTTTTGCTAGTAAGTTTCTAGACTTGGCTGGTGACTAATGTAATTTTATCAATAGTGGCAGCGTTTGGAAGAAGCACTAATAGCAAAAGATGTTCGACGTGTTGGTGTACTTTGGGATAGGATATGCTGAAGTTACAGGCTTCTCTGGATGGGACTTCATGGTTCAAAGAACTATGAAACTGTGAAGGAAGCCAAGACTAATCTTGAGATAGAAGTGGAATCAGTGAATGGAGATTCTGGAATGAAAGTCAGCAGACTATGTATTGCTGGTGATGTGCTGAAATCTTGCTATTGTAATTGAGATAGCTGATGAATGGTTGGCCAATGCAGATCCAAGCAGAGGTAGGAAACTGTGCCATTTTATCTCTTATCCTTCCACTTGCCCTTTAATCATCTTGCATGGGAAACCTGAATGATTGCTTGTGCTTCTGTCTATTCCTTCCTTTTCAGAGGGTTCACTTCGAGCTGCCTGCATGTTTCTTTCTGCAGAATTAAACACCATCTGCTGTGATTATATTGCTCAAATGTCTGGCGTCATCTGAGGACATCAAGGGCTACAAACTCTGGTATTACAAGAGTAGAGAATGACATACTAAGAGCCTAGTTGTACCTTATGCTGAGAATGGCGACTTGGGTCACCAAAAGTGATTAGTGTCAAGATAATTCACAAAAGCGTGATTCACCAGAGTGCAGGTTTTAAGAAAGGGAATCCCATTCATTGAAGTAAATTCTAGTGCCATGAGGGAGTCTGAAACTACAATGTCAGTTGGGCCTCTTCTGAATTTGAAGTTAGGGATATGGGACAAGATTCGTCCAGCTAAAAGATTCCAGTTACTAGTTGAGAAAACTTAGTCACCTTATCTTGGTTATTCGAGCTGTAGAATGTAATCATTAGATATTTTCATATTCACTGTTGTTGTTTCTTTCATATATTTGAAGCAGGGTACCTTATATCTGTTGCCATTTGGATTATAATAAATCCACATTTTCTTTCTCAGTAGTTCTCATTTGCTTTTAAGGGTACCTTTTAAATTCAAAGAAGGGGGTACCTTATATCTTCTTGTGAAAATTTTCATACCGACTGTTGTCATCTGGCTTCTTATAAATCTGCAAACTGTTTCCCTTAAAAAAAATTAAAAAATTAAAAAAAAAATGCAGATTTTTCCCAGTGGTTATGTCTTGTTTGCTTTGGATCTATCTTTAGTAACAACCTTTGATTCCGTGATGAGTATTCGGAAGTTCATAAACATTGTTCATAAAAGGGAGATGTCGTTTGGTTGACCTAAAAAAATATGCTTCCTCGTCTTCTTTCTTTACTGTCTGTATGAGAAACCTTTTCCATCATCATCTATTTTCTGTTCTCTTCAGCGAGAAAGAGTTGAAAGGTCTAAATGGGTATTATATGGGTATTGAGCTCCCTCAGAACTAAAGCTGCTACTTCGAAGGTAAACTCCCTCTACCCAGCAGCTTATAGCTTCGGCTGCTTTAAAGTACAAACCCAATAGTAGACTGTAAAGCCTTCTGATACTGGTACGTAGAAACATAATCTGCCTCGAATCTTCAAGTAGGCACTGTTTCTATTATGTTACTTAAAATGGCGTAAACCAAAACCAAGTACCACAACAATAAAAAAGAGTTAAAAAAAACTGATACACATCACAGTTATTCCTCTTCTCCATGTTTTCTGTACTTGCTCAGACCATTTGTACCTATAGTTTTGGCCGAACCACTAACCAGTTGTCGTTATTGGCTTTTGCAAGAAAAGAACCACCTTGCTTGCAAGCTTGACTCCTAACAAGATTACTCGCAAGCTTGGGTTTAATCAGGATATCTTACCTAGTTAATTGCACCCATACTCAGTATAGACAGCGACATACAGATCCTATAATGTTACAGGGCCACACAAACTTCACACAAGACTTTGAACTACACTGGAAAGAGACATCATTGTTCCTCTAGGTTTAGAAGCCCTGGAACTCGAATCTAATTATAGCTTCAACCCTTGAACCCTAGGATTACTCATATCACCTCCTTTATAACAGAAAATGGGGTAAAAGAAACTCAAGAAGCACAACAAGTGAATAGAAACATAATCTTCTTCGTGTCTGTATTATTTGTCCCCAACAATTACACTTAAACTTGGGTTTATGCCACCTACTTGTTTTTTCTATGAAAAGAAATCACTTAGCCAGCAAGCCAAACAAAATTAAAGTGCCAAACACATCATTTGATGTAAGAAGGGCACCTGCACTGCACACCAGATGGCATCAGGAAACCTGGTGAACCTCACTATGGACTGCTTCTGCTAGTCCCTCTTCTTTAAGTCAGTCTGCTCCAGTTAGTTGATTAGGAATATGAATACAATCAACATTGTATACGAAAGCCTTCAGACTTCTGATCCACCTCAAACAAGTCCACTGTTATATATCTGTAAGCAGAAATCACTGCTGCTGCTGTTGTAAATAGGGGATTCTCCTGCTTGTATCCGATTCCTCTTGTACTGCAAAATATACTCCTAAAATTAACACCACTACCCTGTCCTTCATAAAAAAAATACCTTCCTCGCTTCAGTTCGTAGATTAACATGGAGATCACAGCTTTTGTAACAAAAAGTTCCAAATGTTTCATCAAAACTTAAACAATGCCTGCAAACTGAATTATTCTGCTGGCACAGATTGAAGCCTTTTGAATCTTGGACATGCAAATGGCTGCTTATAACACATAGCAGTATTAATCAAGCACCATCCTGCAAGACCAGATGTGCAAAACATATCTGTATACTGCCTTTATAGTTGAATGATCATTATTTCTACAAATCACTACACAACATGGATTATTAAGAATTAGACAACCATATTGTGCACCAGAGATATAGAAACTACCAGTACAGAAAACCAATGCAGATTATATTCTTGACAGCGCATAGGATACTTGTAAAATAATACAAAACAATCAGCAGAGGGAAATAATGTTATCATTGACTGAAACATATATCTGTTTAAGAAGCACAGATATAATACAAATACAGAACATGAAATACTGAAAAGAAAAGAAAAAAAAAAAAACAGATTCTAAGATGCTGAAAGGTCCTCCTCCTACTCAATCAATATATTACGAAAATTATCATCAGCAATGCAACAAACTAACTAATTACAGCACAAAGCAACCATATGCTTCAGGATCAGGAAAAGTGGATGGGTTGGTATAGAATTTGAAGATACGAGTAGGCATGAATTGGATGGTCAAACAATTCTTCTCGTCCTTGTCGACCTTGGTGATATCAACTTCAAATTGAAATGGCATGGCAACACCCCGTGTCCTATGAGTCCCAGCCTCGTTAATATCAGGTCCTTGTTTATAAGGCATAGCCAATTCGGGGGCAATAATGCAGGCTTTCTGACCTCCTATATGAACAAAATAACATCTTTTTGCAAATTCATATTCCTGAGGCAACCTTGGCAGCTTAAAATCACCAATCGGTGTGATAGATTCTTGATTTTCTTCCAAGGACATAAGATAAACTCGTAGATACCAACGACCCATAGTATAGGCAAACATTATCTTCTTCTTATCATCAGCACCCGCAGGCAGGTCCAGGACCAAAGCTTTGTTTCCAAAAGGAAAAGGGCCGCGTTGGCACATAGAAGAGACTAATCTCCATTCTCTGTCTGGGTGAGCTACATCGAAACAGAACACAGGACATCTCTCCTGAGACACAAACATCTTGGTGCCAGTAACTGCATAAGAGAGGTTGCCACCGCGGTTATACTGACCATGACGTTTGAAGAATGGAGGCTGTGGCAGGGGCGCCCAACTCCCCACTTTCGGGTCGAATACCTCAAATGCGGGAGGATCAGCCACCAGCCTATATGAAAGTGCATACAGTTTGCCCCCCAGCTCCTCCATCCGTGGACGAAACTTGGCTTCAACTAATGTGCCATCCATCTTGGTAATTCTACTATTATCACGAGGCTGCTTGTTGGGGTCAGTTTCAAAGGCATAAACATGTCTATGCCAAACTATGTCGGGACGATCGAATGAAGGCATACGGGCGCTGGGTTTCATGCCGGCGGCGAAAACAATCCGGGAGCCCCACACACCGCAACCCACAGAACCGGGGAGTTCATCCCCGGCTTTATAACCCACTTGCCGTAATTTCAAATCATCATCATCGGAGGAGGAGGAGGATAACAAATCGGACAACTTGATGGCGCGGACAACATAAGCGACCCACTCGTTCAATGTGACATATGTACAGAGACTTCTTAGCCTCCTCCTCGTTCAACTTCAACTTCTCACTTCTCTTCTTCTTCTTAGACCTCCTGTACTTATCGGCCGGTGGTTCACGGCCGCGTCGAAGCCGATGACGCCCTTCTTCTTCGCCATCGCTAGGTTGAGAGCGGTTTTGGGCGACATGGAAATGCTTGGTTTTTTAGTTTGCTTTGAGTAGACGAATTTCCCCGTTTTACTTTTACAGGGTATGTCTAAATGTATCAAGCAAAAATCTAAGTATACCCAGCAAACTTTTTATACCCAATAAATTTTAGATTTTTATTAAAATTTCTAAATACACCCAGTCATTTTCCCCATAATAACCTCAATCTCTCATCTTCAAAAAAACCTAGCAAACTCTTCTAAATACTCCCGGTCACTCTTCTTTCGTTATTGATTTGTGTATTACCCAAAAAGAAAGATGGATAAAGAACAAACGTATGTACTATATGGTGGGAATTAACACAAAAAGAAAGATGGAAAAAGAACAAACGTATGACCTATGTGGTGGGAATCGAAATGGATAACTAGTCTGACTCCCCTTAAATCCTTAATGAAGCCAAGTATAGGTTTAAGCTTATTATGTATAATTTGACTTAATAGGTTTTAGTTGGATTAACCTGATTTTTGATCATTGGAATTGTCAACTTCGTCAGAGATCAATGGAGAATCAAATAAGTCCTCCATTTCTGTACACTTCATTAAATCCATTACTTTATAAGAGAGGAAGATAAGTATGAGCGAGCAGGTTTGGGGAAACCGGGGACACTTGAATTATAACAATTTCTCTTTGTTTTTTCAAGTTTCTCTCACCAAAAATCCAAGTCCAAAGCTATGTTTTGTATGCATACTTAACAGCATGCTAAAATAAGAATATAAAAGCTCTTTCCATCCGGGAGTAATTAAGGAAAAGAAAGCTTTTTCAATTCTCAAGTAATCAATGGGCAAAGAAGAGTTTTGTTGTTTGTGAAGAAGAGGAGATTGTGGGAAAAATGGCTGGGTGAATTTAGAAGTTTTAATAAAAACTAAAAATTTATTGGATATAAAAAATTTGCTGGGTATACTTAGATTTTCGCTGGATACATTTAGAAAGACTTTTTTTTTTTAAAAGTTATTTAGGTCGCAAAGTAGGTTGCTCTGTTGTTCTTTTAATCTGCTTTGAGGCTTTATGTTTTATTCGTTCGAGGGTGAAATTTTAAAATGTGGATATATAATTGGGGTATGTGGGGTAGCTTGTTTAATTTTAGAATATGTTCATTTGGGGTACGATGTAAACAACTCTTTATAACGACTATCAGTCATGTGTCGTTTTTGTACTGCTTGCTGAAATTCATTAATAGGATGATTTTTTTGATTTAAAAAAAGAAACTTAACTTTAGACGTTAAGAGCATTTGCAAATTATTTTTTTCTTCAATATATGTTGTTTGGTTTGGTCAACACCAGTTTGAGCTAACTTGTCAATAAAATTGACTGGTTCCAAATCGGTTTGGTTACGAAATTCGATTTTTTGACTTAAAATTTGCATTCGGGTTCTGTTAGTTTGAAACAATTCTTTGCAGACTCCTAACACCCGATTATACAAAAAAAAAAAAAAAAATTCGAGTTTGTTGACTTTGCTTTATTTATCTACTAAAACTTGTGATGTTTCGATAATATAAATTTTCGTAGCTAATTAAGCACTTTTATTAGGGATAGTAAAACACAGTATCATGAGTCGGGGGGTTTGAGTCGAAACTGTAAGTTTTATGCTTTACAGTCACTTTCTCTCCCTACATCGAATCATACTGATCCTCCTCCACAATTTTCATATTAGGGTTTCTCAGAGAGAGACACACAGAGGCCTCAGCTTTTGCGATCGCCGCCGTTGAGCTCGAACGGAGGAGGACTCAGGTATGCATCAACGATTCACCACCATACAGCACAGATTAGGGATTTGAATTCGGCATTTGAATTGCCTTTTTAAGTTTTCCAAATTACATTCTCACAATCTTGATTTTTGTGGTGTTAGTTTTGCTGAAGAGGGGCTTTGATTTGATTCGATCCGAATCGGATTGAATCTCGAGATGTCGAGGTTCAATGTGGGAGGGAAGGTGGTGGACAAGGTTGATTTGTTGAGGAAGAAGAAGTTGGCGTGGCGCTTCGATGTGTGGCCTTTCGGTATCCTCTATGCTCTGTGGCTCACTACAGTTGTGCCTAGTTTAGACTTTGGCGACGCCATTATTGTTCTCGGTGGTGTAGTGGCGCTTCACATTCTCGTTTGGCTTTTCACTGCTTGGTCCGTCGACTTCAATTGCTTTGTACACTATTCCAAGGTATGCAAAGTGCTTGATATAATCGATATATACGTATTTGCGTTTTGGGAATGCAAAGACGTGAATTACAGCTACTTTTTTTTTTTGTCTGTGGTGAGAATGCGTTTTTTATTGTAGTAATTGGTGTTTGTTTTGGTCTTCAGGTGAACGATATACACCAGGCTGATGCATGCAAAGTAACCCCAGCTAAATTTTCCGGTTCTAAAGAAGTTGTACCACTCCATTTCCGTAAGCTTGTATGTTTGTATATAGTTGTTTTTTGTTTGTTTTCTCTGATAGGAAGCATAAGTTTTACAGTTGAGAAATAGAGGTTTTAATTGAAAATGACCCAGAAGTCCAAACTACTATAAACAGAATGCAAAGAACAGACATTCAATGTTAGCCGGTAGAACAACATGAAGTAAAATTTCTTTTATTTCATAGTACGTGGTTCAGTGCATATGGATTATGCACCAATTTCCTACGGATCAGTTTAAGAGTCTTCACTACTGTTCTTGCTGCCAGGAAATTCAGCTCTTCATGGTGATCCATAGTTATCTTCAATATATAAAATGTCGACAACTCTATTTTAATCAGAGTACAACCATTTGTTCTTATATATTTCTTATAAATATCATCAAAGGGATTTGTTTATAGAGGGGCTTACACTTGCTATACTGTAATTCTTTCTACAGTTCATTACATCTGCAAAAGTCTATACCCGTAGAAAAATTAAATTCTGGTTGAGTTACTACCTCTAGGAATCCATCCTACTTGACTTTCCGTCCTTAAAACAGCAAATCCCCTATTCACTTTTTGTTTTTGTTTTGCAACCTACCCCTTAGTTTGTTTGTTGAAATGTGCCTAATTTTTTCAGCTTGGAGGTTCTTCATCCTCAGTGAATATGGAGGAGATCTACTTTGACTTCAGAAAGCAACGGTACATTTTTTCAAATGAGAAGGAGAACTTTTGCAAGCTTCCATACCCTACCAAGGAAACCATGAGTTACTATTTAAAAAGTACTGGCCATGGCTCTGAAGCTAAAGTTGTTGCTGCCACGGAAAAATGGGGACGGAATCTGTGAGTTACTGTTCTTGTTTCCTTTTTCCTTCATAAAATTCCATTTGTTGAACTCTTGACCTTTGCCTTTGCATGTACAGATGGTTTCATTTGTTTCTCCTGAGTTTAGATATAGTTGTTTGTATGGTTTTTTGTTGGATTGAAAGGCTGTCGTCTCTTGTTATCTCTGTAGATGCTTTCTTTAGCTGTTGTTAATGAGTTTAGCTAATCATTGGACAGCTTGTCCCTCCCTTGTAGTTTTCTCCTTTGTGTTAATAAAAGTTTGTCTGTTATTTAATGCCATATGGTACTTGATGTATTTTCCCTTGGAATGAGGAGCGCCTCTTATGTGATTTTCTTATGTCAAACTTTTACGTTATCAAATTGACTGATTCATTAACAGCTTTTACCGTTTCTGAACTCTGAAGAAAAGGTCTGTGTTCATATTTACAAACTTAAGAGAAGGTCTTTTGTCCCAGTAAAATGAACTGAAGTATTAATGAAGTACTTATTGTATTACCGTTCAATCACTTCTGAAATGTGGTTGACGAATTTGATTTGAAGATTGAATGACAAGACTTACTAGGTTGAAGATTGAATGACAAGACTTACTAGGTTAAAGATTGAATGACAACTTTCAAGTTCTATTAGGGGGTAGGAGTGGAGGAACTATGGATAGATTGTGTTATTGGTCTCCACTATAGGCTTCAGTTGCTGCCATTTTTGGAGATTTTCCATCTCTTTATGTTGGATCTATTAGCTGTTATGAACTGATGCTGGCTAGTGGTTTCTGTTTGCTAGTCTCTCTGTTTTTTTTTTTTGGTATCAGCTCTAGTCTGTCGAGTCCTTATCCATTGCACTTGTTTTAAATTTTTTGTCTTTTCTCCAAAAGCCAAAAAATGATTAGGCTTACCCGGTTAATGGTTGTTTCTGCCCTTGAACATGCAGAAACAGTGGTAACAGCAACTTTTATAACCTTGAATGTGATGATTTGAATTTTGGTTCCTCAATACTTCAAATTCGCACTGTAAATACCTTGAATGTAACAGCAACTTTTATAACCTTTAATGTGTTGAAATAACTTAAAAATTACATGGTAGTTCGTTGCATTTTGTTTGTGGTAGTTTAGCTCTTCATGGATATGGCATATGTTATTACTGTAAATGCCCCCTCTGGATTTGTGGAGCCTGGTTTTATTATTTGATCTATTTCTTGAACTCTTATTATATATATGCTGCATGCCCTGTTGCTTTCCTGGGACAACTATTAATTTTGCTTGATTCAGAGCTACCTATTATATTCCTGTTTGTATGGTTGGCTAATTGCAATTTGTGCATGGTACTCATAATTTGGTTCTATTCATTCATTCTTTCAAGTTGTAAGCTTTGGCTGTAAAAGCCTTTAGTTAATATCTGTGCTGAATAACTTCAACTGGCAACAAATTGCTTAAGCCTGATGGAGTTTGGTTGATAATATTTTATATCTCTTTAATGTTGCTGTTTCTTGGTTGTGCAGATTTGAATATCCACAACCTACATTCCAGAAATTAATGAAAGAAAATTGTATGCAGCCTTTCTTTGTATTTCAGGTTTTAGCTCTCTCTCTCTCTCTCTCTTCTTGCACTCATCAAATATTTTTTTGGATGCACATTCACTCATTTATTCTCTTTTATGCGTTTTAAATGTAGGTGTTCTGCGTGGGTCTTTGGTGTCTGGATGAATATTGGTATTATAGTTTGTTTACACTTTTCATGCTGTTCATGTTTGAGTCAACAATGGCAAAAAGTCAATTAAAGACTCTGACTGAGCTAAGACGTGTCAGAGTGGATAGCCAGACCTTAATGGTGCATCGATGTGGGAAGTAAGTTATCTACTTGCAATTTTTAATGTTTGTTTTACATCATTTATACCTTATAGATTTGGTAATTTTCAGGTGGATAAAGCTAGCTGGAACTGATCTTTTGCCTGGGGATGTTGTTTCAATTGGACGATCTTCTGGTCCAACTGGAGAAGATAGACTGTACCAGCCGACATGCTTATATTAGCAGGAAGTGCTATTGTCAATGAAGCCATTCTCACTGGCGAGTCTACTCCACAGTGGAAGGTGATAGCCTACTTTCAGACTTACTAGATAGTTAGAATATCTATCACTGCAGGAGTTTGTTTTCGTAATGTATAATATAATGTATATTATGTATTTATATCATATGGATGCTCTTTTCGTTTATTTTCTCTCATTTGACATCGTTGCATCCTCGTCTTCACTTCTTTTTCCTTTTCCTAGAGGCTTAGTTTTCGTATCCTAACTGGATGACTCATTTTCGTTGCTAAATTTTATATTGTCCTTTATGCCACCTATTATCCAGTGGTTATTGAGTTCTATTATGGATGGTCTGTTTTTCCCCTTGTACAAGGGATTTAAATTACTGTTCCCATGGGAAACTTCTGAAATTTGAATGGCATGGTGGTTTTGCTGGTTAGAGTGACTTTATTTGATTTAATATTCATGACTATCTTCGTAGAGAATAAACAATATTTTATTCTGAACTTTTCTTTGCAAAGATTGAATTTGAATATTTAGCCTTTCTTCCTCTTATCAAAGTATATGTGGAAAAGAAAAGTTTGTGAAGCTTTTAATAGGACTCTTATTTCCTCAACTTGCATTCTGCTTATCCTTTTTTTTTTTCCAATTTATTTGAAGTTCAGTAATCTAATTATAGTTTTCTAGTGATGGAATATCTACTTGAGTTTTGCCTATAGATTCCTTTGAACTATGGTATTATTACCACCTTTGAACTATGGTATTATTACCCTTCGTATAGACTGTATATGTTGAAGGATGGGAGAATGACTTGATTCTCATATGTTATATGTTTATATTTTCAGGTATCAATCATGAGCAGAGGAGCTGAGGAGAAGTTATCAGCTAAGCGGGACAAAAGCCATGTTTTATTTGGTGGGACTAAGATATTGCAGCATACTCCGGATAAGGTTCTTTTGTTTTCTTGTTTGTTTCGTAGATTACAGTCGCAACTTGTTAGTAATTGTTAAATCAACAAACTTCCGATAATCTCATGGTAACACTTTCAATTATCTCAATGGAATCAGGGTTTTCCTTTAAAAACCCCTGATGCGGGCTGTGTGGCAGTTGTTCTGAGGACTGGGTTTGAAACAAGTCAGGGAAAACTTATGCGCACAATTTTGTTTTCCACAGAAAGGGTAATTATCTTTTCTTTAGCAATTATTTCTGAACTCTATTTACTTCATCTTCTCTTTTTATAATATATATTTTATAATATATATACATTTTATTCTAGGTGACTGCTAACAGCTGGGAAAGTGGGCTGTTCATTTTATTCTTGGTCGTATTTGCAGTGATAGCTGCTGGTTATGTTCTAAAAAAGGTAAACTATGGTTCTTTACACGTGTTTAGGGGATTGTGCCATTATTGTTTTTCTGCTTGTCTAGTGGCCATTCTGTGACACTTGCGACTTCTTTCTTGTAGGGGCTTGAGGATCCCACTAGAAGCAAATACAAGCTTTTTCTTAGTTGTTCACTTATTATTACCTCTGTGATTCCTCCTGAGCTGCCAATGGAATTATCTATAGCTGTCAATACATCTCTGATTGCTCTGGCACGACGTGGAATATTTTGTACAGAACCTTTTCGTATACCCTTTGCTGGAAAGGTATGTTGGAATGACTCCAAATGCATTCTATATATATATATATATATATATATATATATATAATACACACACATGCGCGTATACACAAAGTCCTCTTGTTAAGAGAAGTAAAGAAGAATTTTGTTTGGCCCTACCCTGTACTGTGGTCATACAATGCTAATCCCTGGAAAACTTATTTATAATTGGAAATCATTTGGATATTTCATTGTCATGATCATTTTGTTATTTATTAGAAGCGTTATTTATTGCCTATATTTAACTAGTTAGAAGATTATTTGGAAGGATAATACGTGGGACATAAGAATGTTGGATTATGCTGCTTTAGTCTAATTCCTATGCTAGATTTGGTTGCTTGGGTATGCAGTATGCTGAAATGTGGATTTCCTTCTTTTCAAGCAGATAATAGTATTCTTGGGAGTAATATCTTTAGACCTAGTAATGATCTAGTAGTCATTACCTCACCATATGTGATGCACGTACTCACTATATATTTCACCGCCTCAATTCACTTCTCCGTCAGTTAAATTTTTTTGCTGATACTCAGGCAACGACACAGTACTATTGCGCTGTGGCAGTATACTTATGAGACATTTGTTTATGTTCCTTCCATGCAGGTCGATATATGTTGTTTTGACAAAACAGGGACACTTACATCAGATGACATGGTATGCCATATTATTACGTATAGCATGCTCATTAGGTTGATGTGATTTTATGGAAGATCTATTAGTAATGTCTTCCTTGCTCTTCCCCAGGAATTCTGCGGAGTCGTTGGGTTGGCTGGTAGTACGGATTTGGAGACGGATATGACTAAAGTAGATGGGCACACATTAGAAATTTTGGCCTCCTGTCATGCCTTGGTGTTTGTGGACAATAAGCTGGTATGCTTCTGTTGTCATTTAAACATGCTGTCTTTGCTATCTCTGTGTTTTGCTGAGTTCTTATTTATTTTGCTCAATGCAATATGGTTACTTCCAAAACTGATTCTTTTCGTTGAATACAATGTTCTATTTGTCAATGCTTTGTAGATACTAAGAGTTAAATGCAAAAATTTCTTAGAAACTACTCATCTCATGTCCTTTTGCAATTCCATTTGACGTAAAAGTTTGCAACCAATAAAGAAAGAGCTTCATCAAGTAATTTTAAGAACCATTTGAATGTGGTACTTATTTGTTATTAACCACTTTGTAGCATCACACTTTCAGGAAGCACATTTTATGGGCTTGATTGCTTCTGGGTGGGCTATAAGCTCTTTTAAATTAACAAAGAAAATTAGATATAAATATAAGAAATCACAAAAAATATAAAATGTGTCGTGGGTAGTGTAGTGTTAGAAGCACTTGAAATTTGTTTTGAGAAAACTGGCCAAGTCGCTTTTAAGCTTTTCAGAAGCAGTCTCAAACAGGCCCGTACATTAAAGAAGGCTAATGGGTTGCTGGAGCTTTTGAGGGCCTTGGACACAGAATGGCCAACTCTCTGTTTTTAGTTCTCATTTTTGTTTTCTATTTTTTAAAATGTTGGTGGATGACTTGATTTTATCTTATCGGCAATTCTCGGGTATGTTAATGAATGGTTTTGTTCATATGTATCTATATGTATATATGTAGTACACTAAGAAGCACTGATACTGATACGGGTATCCAGATACGGTATGGTGCGATACGAGGAAACGAGAAATTTTAATTGTTTTAGGATACGGGTATGAGAAGGATATGTCGATTAATTTTTTTTTTAATTTTATATATATATAAAATTATAAAAGAACCGTCAGTTTGCTGCCTCCCATCCATAGCCCCATTGTTTTCATCTATCGGTGCTTCTCCTCTAGGACCAATTCTTTACTCATGGATACGCCCACTGTTTTCATCCATAACCCCACTGTTTTCATCTATCAGAGCTTCTCCTCTATCACTTATGTTCCTGGACAACACATTTCTTTACTCAACCAATTCAATTTTCGATTATATTGAAAATTGAATGAACAATACATTTTCCCCAACCCAGAAATCATATACCCAATCAAAAATACCGTACCCAACCTCTAAAGATTGAGTTCAGAAGAGAAGGAGAAGGAGAAGGAGAAGGAGAAGGATAATAGTCAGAATACCTCTGTGTTTGGGCGAAGTAGAAGAGAAGAAGAAAAACATGTCGACGAAGCCTGGAGAATCACGATGGGTTTGGATTCTCCTTATTTTTTCTATTTTTTCTTCTATTCTTTTGGGTTAGAAAGTCTATTATGCCCCCGCGTACCCAATTTATTTACAAAAACACATATCCAAAACAGATACCAGCATATTCAGTGTGTATCTAAACCTAGGTATGTTAGATCACGTCTCCAGCCATATCCAACCCGTATCCCGTATTAGTACGGGATTTGCGACCATTTTCGCGTATCCATGCATCCTAGGTAGTACATAACTTTTTGCATAGAGCCTCGACAAATGTACGATTACTGATTGGCTGTGTGTGGTATTTGCTGCACTTTGGGCTACTTTGTCAAAGTATTTTAGGATTAATCTTTCATGGTATAGTTTAATCTAGGGTCTTTAATTTAGTTTGTATTTTTGTTTGGTGATTCTTGACCTTTTTTTTATGGATCTGGTCCATCCTTGTAATTTTGATGTCTACTTTGTTGGATATGAAAGCATTAGTATATGTTGTATATGAATGCACTGGTTATAGTATCTAGCCTCTCGCTTCTTGATATAATCTCTCATATAAAAAGTTTTCTGAAACTAGTTGTCTATGAATGTTATTGTCTCTTTAAGCTGTTTTTCCACCTCTAGTATGAAGTTTCTCCAATACCGTGTTTCGCTGTTTTTACTTAACAAGCAATTCAGATGTGTATTTAGGTAAAGCTGTCTAACTGTACATTATATATAGCTACGTTGACTGAATGGTGAAACTAATAATTCTTTGGTGGAAAGAAGAGGGAATATAAAGATCTTAGATGGAGCCAGGGATAAAGAGGTGGATCATTTAATGATTCTTGGGCATTAGTATTGAGTCCCGGGATGTTCTTTTTAAGAATTTTTGTGTGATTGAATTATTTAATTCTTCTTTGAATTTTCTTAATCATTTCTGATAATCCTTAGTCTTGTTTGCAACTGTAGGGTTTGATAGTCCATGGAACAAGTTTTCCTCTGCTTTGTAGTGTAGTTTTTCCTATCAATGATATTATATTCCTACGAACAAAAACAAAATTGTAGCTGTAGTCTGCTGTAAATCAAGCTTTGGGTTACAACTGATATTTCTTTTTCTGATAATTGTTTGGCAACATTTTTCTTCTTGAATTTCTTATTTTTGTGAGTAATCTTTCACAACTGCATGTAGGTTGGTGATCCTCTCGAAAAGGCTGCACTTAAAGGAATAGATTGGAGCTTTAAATCTGATGAGAAGGCCATGCCAAAAAAGTAAGCTGACCTCCCTTTGACATTTAATATATCTAATCTATACATGAAGTTCTGAACTGATTCATGCATCCTTTGGCTTATGTACAACGTAACTGTTTGTTTGTACAACGTAACTGTTTGTTTGCCAACCAGTTATTTCCCTATTGCCTACTATTATATTTTTTTTAGATGTTAAAATATAGATTTTTCTGTTATTTTGTTTTTTAGAATAGGGGAATGTGTGAGGTTTGAAGTTTTCTTCTAGGGAGGAGAAGGGACTCGATTTGGGGCAGCTAATAAGCTTAATACAAAAAAATCAATTGTAATAAAATTGGAGTTTGTGCTTAGGATATATTAGAATTAGATACCCATTGGATGTGTAATATGAAATTGGCCATCTATCTAGTATCCATATGGAGAAAGAGGTTAAAATGTTACTTTTACTATTATAAGTGTTTGTACCACAAGAGGTCAATCTGGTATCCAATTGGCCATCAATCTGTGCTTTCTGTGTTGGGCTTATTTAAGGTCTCAATGAATGCAGGGGCACTGGTCAAGCTGTGCAGATTGTTCAGAGACACCACTTTGCTTCCCACTTGAAACGAATGGCAGTTGTTGTTCGCATTGAAGAGACTTTTTTTGCTTTTGTGAAGGTTTGATTATACAGATATGAGCTAACATGTATACTTCGCACACCTACATTTTCACTTGAAGAAACTTCAGATTAGTATTCTGGCAACGCTAAAAGATGTTTATTCAACAAGTAACAATTGTAGGTGCACTCCAGTTATTATTTTAGAAGTATCCTTCAGTCAAATAGTTTCTCTTATGTTTCAGGGTGCCCCTGAAACTATTCAGGGTAGACTCACTGAGGTGCCATCATATTATGTTGAAACTTACAAGAAATTTACCCGACAAGGATCTCGTGTTCTGGCTCTTGCCTACAAGTCCTTTGGCGACATGACAGTAAGATCTCTTTCTGATTCATCTTTTGTCAATGCATTTTGACGCTCATTAGTATTAAGTAATGGCTGTGCCTTTTTCTTTTTAATGTATAAAAGCAGTGTCCTTAAAGTTATGGGTAGAGGTTTAGTGTCTAGATCATAATGCTTTATTGCATGGAGGCACATGGTTTCTGAAATGCTTCCTTTGATGTGAAATCATATGTTTACAACTGTTATAAAAAATCAGAAATTTTATGTCCGTATTCCATTCAGCGTTATCTGTGTCATGATTGGTTTGGAAGTTCTCTTATTCGAAACGCAGATGCCATTATATGATATCTATAGGGAAAAGGAATAACTTTTAGATAACCTTTGCATTGAAATCAGGGGGTTGATTTTCACACTCCATTTTTCATGATTTTCAATCTTGCACTCTTTCATATAGTGAACAATTGAATTATAATTTTTTTTTTTAATGTCATTGAAGTAATGAAATATAATAGCACTTCAGTAACTCTAAAGTTTTTGAGCTTATCTGAATTTTGTTATCACATTTTATAATCTTAGGTTATCTTGTGTGTAAAGTTTAGTTGAATTGTTTCTTTAATCCATTTATTGCATGAAGGTGAGTGAAGCCAGAAGCTTGGATAGGGATGTGGTGGAGAGTGGCCTCAAATTTGCCGGTTTTGCGGTAATCAAAATTTCCTTATCCGTAGCTTCATATCAATTTACTGTTCTGTGACATGGTTCCTAGCTTTTATTTTACTTTGTAACTGCCAGGAATTCTCAGATGAGCGTCTGGAGTAGGCTTTTGTGACTTTCTGCTTTTTGTCACTAATTCTTGTCATTTGAGTTTCAGGTTTTTAACTGTCCTATTAGAGCAGATTCAGCCACTGTTTTATCTGAGCTTAAAGGGTCCTCGCATGATTTGGTATGTTTGATGCGGTTGTTCAAGCTAGTTTTCCCTGTATGATTGTATTTCATATTATGGAACGCTTTGTATTTTGGATTTACCTACCATAGCTAGAGAAGTTAGAGACAATATATGATACGTTTGAAATCATTCATGCAATTGCTGAATTCATTCCATGTATTTTATAATTGTTTTTGCTCACACACAGTAGAGCATATAATCTGCAGTGTGATTGTTCTAGTTTCTGGCAAGTAAATGAAGAAATATTGCAGTGTAAGAGCCTTAGGTAGATTTTTACGTGCTGAGCAGAACTGATAATTTTGTAGACTATGATTAAATAGGAGTCACAGTGTATCCATTATTAACGTTGTGCTTTTGATAAATTGAGACGAGGCTTGTGATGGATATGTTTTAGTATGCTCAAGTTGTGTGTTTCGTTATGCCTAACCATTTGATTCGCTATTAAGGATACTCCAGCTACTGCTTGGTGATGTGGTGTCCTGTTACTTTACATTTTGTTATTTTTTTTCATGTTTCTATTTTCTATGCATTTTCCCAGGGCAATTTTCAATAATTTTGTTTCTCTTTTATCTCAGGTGGCTTTTAGGTGTTGGTCCATTTATACTTACATAAAGTTTTTCTGTTGTTAGGTGATGATTACTGGTGATCAAGCTTTGACGGCCTGCCATGTTGCCACTCAAGTTCATATTATATCAAAGCCAGCATTAATTCTAGGCCCAAAAAGGAACAGTGAAGAATATGAGTGGATATCACCCGACGAGACTGAGATGATTCCTTACAAGTATAGTTTTTATTGTCTTTGGATGACTATTTTCAAATTTGTCTGGATCTTAAGATCTTTATCTTGCCTTGGTCTGAACTTGGATGTTGCTTCTCTATTATTTTTGTTTGCGCTTCTTGTGAATTTCTTTTTTCTTCTGCTCTCTCTTTCAGATTTACTTTTGAGTTTTCTTCCCTTGTCTTTCTGATTAGAGATTATGAATTTGATTTTTAGTGAAAATGAAGTGGAAACTTTGTCAGAGACTCATGATCTTTGTATTGGAGGGGACTGCATTGAAATGTTGCAACGAACTTCTGCCGTCATACGAGTGATTCCATATGTCAAGGTGCTGATTTATAACTCTTAATTGTGAAACTAATTTTTGATAGTGGGTTAATCTAGACATTTCTCACTCAATTCGTTTTGTTAGGTTTATGCAAGAGTTGCTCCCGAGCAGAAGGAACTCATATTGACTACTTTCAAAACGGTGGGAAGGATAACATTAATGTGTGGAGATGGAACGAATGATGTTGGAGCTTTGAAACAGGTAAGTTGGCAAAGATGTATTTAGAAATATGTGCAAAAGTAGTGACACTTGGCCTACAATTCAATACACTTTATAATAATCCTAGGGATCTTCACTTTACTCTTTTTTTTGGGGGGGATGGGATGGGGAGCTGTCATCATGTTTGAAATTAGCAATCAATGAATTCAAGCCAAAGAAGAATAATTAAATTCTATGTGGTATACTTGCACTCAATCTCACACTAACAAACAGGTTTTGCAGTTTCAGACGTGAAATTTCTCAAATATTAGTTTTTTTTTTTATTAACTTGGGGGACATATTCTCAGACCCTGAAATTCCTCAGATATTAGTTTTTTTTTTTTTTTTTTCTGTAGTTTAAATTTTGTGGATGTGTTCTCAGATTATCTCATTTTGAATTTATTAATCGTATTTTTGTTCTTTTTGTTAGAAAGTCATGTTATAGTTAGTTTTGTGTGGACTCAAAATCTGTGAAAGAATAAGCCCTTGGTGTTGGCCGAAGTGGTGAGGGGGGATTTGGTGTTTGATTGCCCTCCAATGTAACAAGATATATATATATATATATATATATATATATATTTATCAGATCCTATCCAGAGCGGAGGTCTGCTTTGAAATTATGTAGTGAACTTCGAGTTTTGGTTCACTTTTAGGTTGCATATCCACATCTCGACCATTCAATTTTTCGGTACTAGTGTATAGATCATCTCTGCAAATTTTCAACTAAATTGATGATCGTTAAGGTATCTAACTCGCTTAAACCAATCGACGAACTGAATCTGTCCAACCTGAACCGTACTAGCTTTAAGCCAGTTATCAGTGCCTTACAGTCATCAATTTGGCTGAAAATTTGCAGAGACGATCTATACACTAGTACCTAAAAACTGAACGGTCGAGATGTGGATATGCGACTTAAAAGTGACCAAAAACTCGAAGTTCACTCCGTAATTTCAAAGCGGAACTCCTCTCTGGATATATATATACAACTGTGATAGGATAGTATGAAGCTGTGTCATACTTCTTTATAAAAAGTTAAAAGAGTAAGTAGCTTCTAGCTTGTAATGTGTTTTTTTTTCCTTCAGGCCCATGTGGGAGTTGCTTTACTGAATGCGGTGCCTCCAGCTAAGAGTGCAAAGTCTGCCAATGAAACATCTAAAGATGAGAGTAAGAAGTCTATCCGCCCAAAGAAGTCCAAGTCTGCATCGGATGCTGCAGATAAATCTGCCAGTGTAAATGGAGAAGTCTCAGCTGGTAACCCGCGTAATCAGCGTCTGACAGCTGCTGAGTTGCAACGACAAAAGATTACTTCATTACAAAAGAAACTAATGGATGAGCTGAATGAGGAGGGGGATGGTCATGCGGCTCCAATTGTAAAGCTTGGAGATGCCTCCATGGCATCACCGTTCACGGCAAAGCATGCATCTGTTGCTCCCACCACCGACATAATTCGTCAAGGTCGCAGTACTCTGGTGACTACCCTACAAATGTTCAAGATTCTAGGCCTTAACTGCCTGGCAACAGCATATGTGTTGAGTGTTATGTATTTGGATGGTGTCAAGCTAGGTGACATGCAGGCTACAATCAGTGGTGTATTTACAGCTGCCTTTTTCCTCTTCATCTCGCACGCACGTCCTCTGCAAACCCTTTCATCTGAACGGCCTCATCCTAATATCTTTTGCGCCTATGTCTTTCTTTCTCTGCTAGGACAGTTTGCAATCCACTTGCTCTTCTTGATTAGTTCTGTCAACGAGGCTGAGAAACACATGCCTGATGAGTGCATTGAACCAGACTCCGAGTTTCATCCCAACCTTGTAAATACAGTATCATACATGGTGAGCATGATGCTCCAGGTGGCTACATTTGCTGTGAACTACATGGGGCATCCCTTCAATCAGAGCATTTCAGAGAACAAACCATTCCTATATGCCCTTGTATCTGCCGTTGGTTTTTTCACGGTTATCACATCTGATGTTTTTAGGAATTTGAACGACTCCCTTAAGCTGGTCCCCTTGCCTTTGGGATTGAGGGATAAGCTATTGACATGGGCTCTTCTCATGTACTTGAGCTGTTACTCGTGGGAGAGATTTTTAAGGTGGGCTTTCCCAGGTAAGGTCCCATCCTGGAAGAAGCGACAACGTCTCGCTGCAAAAAGTCTGGAAAAGAAGAAGAATGTTTAAGTGAATGTAAGCTTTTTGTCAAGCGAATATTAACTGCATCTGGCGTTTTGGTACATGGCCATGCAGAGTGTATATGGCAGAATGGATTCAATTATGCCCACAGGTCTTATTACAAAAGGTTTCATCCTTTTGTTGAGAATTAAGGATTGATTACTTCTGAGAATTAGTTCTTTATAGATATACTGATTCGTAACATGGTGTTTTACATGGTTCGACCTTTAATTGCACTGCATTTTAAGTTACATTGCCCTAGAGATCTCATGTACCACAAATTCCAATATTCCATACAACTGTTTTGCTCATTAGTTACCAGTATAAATTTTTAGTTGCACTTGTACTTTTTATTTTTATTTTTAAAATATTTTTATCATTTTTTTTTTCTGATATAAATGAAGGGGAGTGCTATATACACACTCACTTGAGTGTGTGTGAGCCAAACTCAGACAAGTGTTAGTTTCTCATTACTTTCTACTATTTAATTACACAATAACAATTAATGCTACTTTGAAAATGGGTACCACTTAATAGCCTATTATGAGCATTATAAAGCTCGATATAATCAAACAAACTAGCCTCTCTATTCTTGATTTATTCGGCTACAATAGTGTTGTATTTATTAGTCATAGCAGTTAGGTAGTTTTTATTTATTTATTTTTTATTTTTATGACAATTAGGTAGTTTATCAAGAACTAACATTTAGCAAACTTGGTTGGTAAGGTTTTATAAGATCCTTCTTTTTTTCTTCAACCATTAAGATCAACAAAAAATAAGAATAGCAAAATAAGATCATTATTTCCATTAACGTTTTGCAAAATTACATCAGAAAAAAAAAAAAAAAAACTACTATTCAACCAATTTTCACTATGTAAGAAATGAAACAAGGCTAATTGGACAATATAAATGATAGCAGGTCAATTAACTGATTTCCTACAATCACGTCAATTAAAAGAGGAAATCAGGTATATAAGAGTAAGAACTATCTCACAATAGAGTACCGATTTAATTAGGGACCATCATGAGTATATATCAATACCAACTATCAACACAAAAATCACATAAATTGATTAAGAATCTTATCTCAATGTAAAAGGCAACCCACGAAAGTAACTAATATAGCTGGAAATTGCATCTCAGAAGCTTGTTTTTTTTTTCTTTCTAAATCAGGGATCTCAAAAGTTTACTTTGAGGTAATTAAGCCCTCAGGCGGGAAAATTGAAGCTTTAAGGCTTGTACCGGGGAAGGAAAGTAGAAGGAAAAATGTCTCTAATCTCTATGTTTTCCTAAACAGGGGTAGAGATGGAAAAAAAATAAATTCAAAGTTGCATTAATTATTATTGTGTAATTAAATAGTGGAAAGTTATGAGAAGTTGACACTTGACTGAGTGTGGCTCACACACATTCAAGTGAGTGTGTATATAGCACTCCCCATAAATGAAACTTGAAGCACTACATGGACCAGATGCTGCCATGAAGTCAGTGAGATTGAATTTTAAAGTTCTCCTCGTTGGTTCTAATTACTAATCGAAGTTCTAAATAGTTACTCAATACTAAATTACGAATTACTGCAGAAATCAAAGATCCCCATTGCCCCACCAAGCTTTCTATTGACGCTGAGGCTCGGAAGTCTTTGATTTTTTGGGGGGTCTATAGACTCTTAGAGCAACTTTAGCAGACTTTCTATTTTGACTATTTAGTTATTTTAAAGAGCATGTTTAACTTTTTATCTATTTTAGCACTATACCAGACTCCTAAATGGCTCTCTATTGTAACTTTGGGAAAATGATCATTTACCCAATTTAGCTTAAAAATTGCCCACTTACCCAAACACTCTAAAAGATTGCTCACTTACCCAAACACTCTAAGAGATTATTTCCCTAATACCAAATTAAGTATTTTTTTTATTGATTTTTGGGACAATTTTTCCCTCTCATTCTTTGTTACTTAGTGAGAGAAGTCATTGGAGACCTTGCCGGACTCCGGTGACCAGTGGTCAGCCGGGGACTCCAGTGACGGACTCCGGCGACCGGTCACCGGAATCCCGAATCCGGCTACCGGACTAGTGACAGGATTCCGGCGTCTGAATTTATTGCCCCCTAATAATACACAGTAACCATATTATTGCCTCCCAATAATCATATTATTTCCCCCAAAAATCATATTATTACCCTCCAATAATCATATTATTTGCCCTCAAGTGAATTGCATAAACTTCGAAAACTAAAATGAATACACTACAGACACAATTGATCAATTTATACCAGAGAAAGTGTTTACATGTGGGAGAAAATAGGGAATTGGAGGGAGTTGGTGTTAGATGGTGCGTTTTTGCACATGAGATGTTGCTGCCACATCCTTAATTTAATTGTTAAGGATGGCATGGAGGAGTTGGATTCAAGTATTGATGGGATTAGGAACTGTGTTAAGTATATAAGGTCTTCACCTGCTAGGTTAGAAAGGTTTCAGAAGTGTGCTGGTCAAGAAAAGATCGAGAGCAAGGGTGGGATAGTGCCATTGGATGTCTGCACTAGGTGGAATTCTACCTATTTCATGCTAGACATTGCTGTGAAGTTTAAGAAAGCGTTTATGAGAATGGAAGATGAAGATTCTCAATTTGAGAGTTACTTCCAAGAAAAGGTTGGTGGGAAAAAAAGGGAGGGGCCTCCGAATAGTGCTGATTGGGAGAAAGCGGCTAGATTAGTGAAGTTTTTGAAAATCTTCTATGATGCTACTCTTCAATTCAGTGGTACCAAGTGTGTGACTACAAATCAGCCTCTGTTATGGATGTGTACAATTGTTGTTGACTTAGACAAGTGTGTGAAAAGTGACGATCCTCTAATGGTGTGCATAGGAGTATCAATGAAGCGAAAATTCGACAAATACTGGAAAAAGTTAGAAGACATGAACAAGATCTTATTGATTGTAGTTGTGTTGGATCCTAGATAGATGTTGTATCTGGAGTACTTTTTTCCAAAGCTGCAGCAAGACAAAACTTTGGTGGTTGAGATGGTTGATGAAGTGAAATCCATGTTTATGCAACTCTTTAATGAGTATGCGAATTCTGATCCCGAGGCTGCATAAGCAAGTATGGATACCACGCTGCCTAAGGTTGATTCCAGCAGTTCTGCTCAAGGTGAGGACGATAGCCACGTAGCCAATATCTATGAATTTATGATGTTGAGGCAAGAGAAAGATGTGGTGGAGATTAGAAATGGGGTTGACAAGTATCTTTTGGAGGCTGCTGAAGACCCTTATATTCCTAAGTTCCAGATCTTAGAGTGGCAGAAAGAAAATGCTCATCGATATCCAATCTTGTCTCAAATTGCACGAGATGTGTTTGCTGTCCCTGTATCCACAGTGACTTGAGAGAGTGCTTTTAGCCTTGGCAGCCGAGTGGCGGATCCTTTTAGGGCCAGCTTGACTCCTAGAATGGTTGAGTGCCTCGTGTGTTGCTTCGATTGGTTTAAGGCTGCCGGAAAGTCTCTATTCAAAGAGCAAACCAAAACTGAATTTGAGGTGTACGGTGAATTAGAGAAACTTGAACAAGGTAAACTTTTGTTCTAATTTTTCAATTAAATGAAATTTTCTTCTTTTAAGTGTTAACTTTTGTTCAAATCTGTAAACTTTTCACTTTTGCTCAAATCTGTTAGTTTTTTTATCTAACATTGTTTTCATGATTTTTCTACTAGATGTTGGAATTACCAATCTTTCGGATATTGAGGAGTGATTGTGCAAATGTGCTTGAGTGCTTGGTACAAAATACAAAGTTAATTAGATTAGTTTATTGTTGGATTATTACTGTAGCTCTGCCTATCTCTTATAGTTGATAATATACTTTGTTTACAGATTATGGTTGATGGAACTCATGGAAGGGAACTAGGGAAGAAGCCAATATGAAGAATGAACAAGAGAAATCCAAGCTGAAGTGTTGCTTATGTTCTTAACCTTTTATTTTATTTTATTTCTTTTCAACTCTGAAATTCTCTTCTTCTTGTTTGCAATTCTTGAATTTTAATCGTTTTATGATGGTTTGTAAACTTAAGCTTATGGTCTTCAACTTTGGATTAGTTGATCTGTAAACTTAAGTGATTCGGAACTGTTTTGGATTTGTATTGCTTGGTTGCTTCACTTGCTTGCTTATGGTTCTGGATTAGTATTATGCTTGCTTTTTGGTTTTTGTGAGTCAGTAAACAATTAGGTTGATAGATCATATAATGTTCATTTGATCAGTGACTTGTTTGTGTATAGAACTTTGAAGCTCATTTTTTTTCTCTGGAAATTGGGCCATTGAAAGTTGCAGTCATTGAAACATGTTGAAAAATTTGGAAATCTTCAATATTGGACCTTAGAAAATTTGTAACCTCTGAAAAATGGACTAGTATTTAAAAAGCCCATAACCGAACCTGCCCGACCCGAAAATTCGAGTCAACTAAAAAACCAGCTCATAAAAAAAAAAGTCAGTTGTGGTTTGGGTTTTGGCCCAATCGAAGGATCCGGGTCGAAAACAATTTGGGCCCTAACCCGACCCAGCCCGACATATGCCCACCCCTAGTTGAACCAGAATGAAAGATAACCAGAGCAAACTAACGTTTCTGTGCCTTTGATATTAGCTATCTTCAATAACATTTCCATATTTTCTGTCCAAATGATAATGAAAATGATGGTTCTAGTTGGACCTCTAAATTTGTTATCTGGACCTCTCATACTTAGTGCACCTCTAATTTACTTTTTATAATACTTGAAAAGCTAAGTAGAACTCCTTATTTTTACCAAAACACCCTTAAACACGAGATACAACAATCTATAACTCTATTTTTTATCTGTATCTTTGATAGGAGCATATTTATGCTACGTTATTATTATTTAACCCTATGCTTTTCTTTGTTAGTTTATATTATTTTTAGCTGATTTATTTGTTTTTGTGTTTATTAGGTTTTCTGAAGCAAATGAGGAAAAGAAGGCTTAAAGAAGGAAAGTGCGTGGAATTTTGATTCAATAAGGATTTTCGATAGATTATGACTTTTCTTTGAAGTAAAGAGTTAGAGATCCACAAGAAAACAAAGTGGAAGAGTTTTAAGACTGAATAAAAGGCTTTTAGAAGTCACAATCAAGGTCTACAACGCACAAGGGAAGCAAGAAACCATTGAAGCAACTTAAGCAGAAGAAGTAAAATTCGGAGCCCAGAAACGATCGATTGTTTCGTTCTGGAGATCGATCATTTGCCATGTTTTCCATCTTTTTGATTCTTTCTTCTTTCCAAAACTAATGTATTTCTTTTGTGTGTTTTTCAAGATGATGAGTAGCTAATTTTCTTTTAGTTAGGGGCTGCTTTCAGCCCTAGACATGGTGTAACTCTATATGATGTTGGTGTTTATTTACTACGTTCTTTGGATTTCAGATATTCATTGGTTTATTGTTTGTTCATTGATCAACTTTGTATGTCTATTGATGGTGCGCAACATTAGTATGCATGCTAGGTTGTAAAGCTTTGAGTGTCTTGTATGATCATCATGTCTACATGCATTCTAGAGTAGCAAGTGAATGACTTGAACCCCATTCATATAGACCAACGTCTAGGTAGACTAGGATAACATCAATACCGAAATTACCTAGACTTATTTATAATATTTTAGACCTTAATGACTTCTATGTGAGAGTTGTACGAGAATATCACTCTAGGTTCCATTCTAGAAGCTAAGTTAAGTTGAAAACATCATTCTCTTAACATACCAAGTCAGAAAGATTTATAGGTTAAGTACAACACACCATTGGCTTAGCTTGAGTAAGCTTATCCAAATGAATTGATCATGTTAGTAAATACATCATAGGTGTAATCATTGTCTAGTGGTAAGAAGTAGTTCCTAGCTAGTTTTTTCATATCTGTTCAAAACCACAATCCCCAAATTGTTTTCTGTTCTCGTTAGTCTTCTGTCCTTCGTTTTCTTCATTTTATTTAATATAGAAATTCAACTCCGATTACCCCCAAATTTTGTTTGTGGCTTCTTCTGTGTGTTTAGTTAGTGTGTATTTAATTTTATAATTTTTGGTTGAGTCTAGGTATAGTTTTTATTTTCGTATTTTTCTAGTGTCTGTTTCAAGTTTTTAGAGTCTGTTTTGCAATTGTTAAGCCACAATCCTCTGTGGGAGACACCTTCTTTCCTATACTACTATCGATAACCATTGAGATTGCATGGATTTATTTATATGCCTATTTTAGGTGTATCAATCTTCAACCACGAGAAGAAAAATGAATCAAATCGCATGATATTGCTCTCTTATAAGTAAGTCTCTCCTCCACCAAAATTAATCAGAGGGTTAGTTCTCAATCTTGATGTTGCTGAATTCCCTTTGAATTTGCTAAAATAAGGATTTCAAGGGTTTTGGGTTGGAAGATCGAGTAATAACTATATCATAATATTCAATGAATTTAATTTAAAGAAATTCCAAATCAGATTGTTTTGAATTTAATTTTTTTAATTAAATGATAATTATTATTTTTACTTAATTATTTTAGGTAAAATTATAAAACTATATAGTAATATAAGGAAATTCCGGAAAAAAACAATTTAATTGAATGTTATATTTGGGTAGGTAAGAAGAGTACTTTTTTTTTTGAGGTATTTAAATCAAGGTCCAATTTGCTACATCAATTTTCATTGTAGTCCAGCCACTTTTTTATTTTTAATTACATTCCAACCACTTTTTTCGTTGTCCATTTTGTCCTTCAAGGTAAATAAAGGAAACTATCAAAATCTCATAATTTGGGGACTGTTGTAGAGAAACTTAAATTGAGAGAAATTTGCTGTGTATTCTCATTGATAATAGGGTCCTCTTTATATAGAGGATTACAATGCATAGAATCTCAATCATACAAGGAAAGTAATCGTACATTGAATAGGAATCTAAATCCTTCTAATTTAACCCTATTACCACTAGAGCAAGTAACCTAGAGTTTGGGCCAAACACAAATTAGGGTTTACTTGAACACTCCTCCATGTGTTGCCCAAACGCGGTGCTTCTCTCGTTGCCTCGTTAAAAAGCTTGCCGAGTAACAAAAACCCATTGGGATAAAAATAACCTCGGTCGAAGGGGAAAAAGAGCACAACACACCCTTCACGTTTCGAGGTGAACATGTAGACATATCCCCCTGATGTCTGCGTCTCCCCCTGATGTCTGCGATCATGGGAGTTTAGATAATTTCAGCAAGCCAATTCTTGCCACATGTTTCTCAAACGTGGATTTGGGCAATGACTTAGTAAACAAGTCTGCCGCATTATCCTCAGATCGAACCTAGTTCACTTTGGTATTTGAGGAGAGTCTGTTGTTGTTGATTATGCTTGGTATTGTCGTTTTTGATGTAGCCTTGCTTCATTTGTTCAAAATGAACAACATTATCCTAAATACTCGTAGGCTCTTCTTGTGGTTGACTTCAAACCACAATTGTTCGAACATGCTTGATGATGGATCAAATCCATAAACATTCACGAACCACTTCGTGAAGAGCAATAATTTCTACATGGTTCGAAGATATAGCGACTACGGTCTGTTCTGTAGACCTCCAAGATATCAAGGTCTTTTCCCATGGTGCACACTTAACCAGTTTGGGAGCGACCTTTGTGTGGGTCAGAGAGGTACCCAGCATCAGCAAAACCTTCCAAAACACTTATATCATTTTGGGATGGAGATAGAGAACGCAGGCCAGCGTTTCTGGTGTGTAATGGGTCTGAATCCATCATCTCTATGTAGGGATAGAACAACCCCATATCAATCGTACATCTCAAGTACTGAAAGATGTCTTTTACACCAATCAAAATGGTGTTGCGTTGGCGCAGAGCTATACCTTAGCTAACAAGTTCACTGCAAATGAGATGTTCGGTCCTGTGCATTGAGCTAAGTACAATAATGCGCCTATTGTACTCACGTATGGCACTTCTGCCTCTAGCACATCTTCGTCATTATCCTTCAGACGAAGAGGATCCTTTTCAGGATCAAGACTACGGACGATCATGAGGGTGCTTGAAGGTTTGACCTTGTCAAAATTCCTAAGCATCTATTTACACGATGCTCAAGTTCCAAAATGAGACATAATCGTGTTCTCCCATAATCCTTCATCTCAAAATCGGATTTCAAGTATTCAGCGGTTTCCCTTAACTCTTTAAGGGTTTCTAATGAAGATCAAGTCCAACATGAACCGCGATAGAATCTGAAACTTGTTATGGAAACGCGTGGGCATATCCCTTCCCAATCAAGTAGTTATTTTAGCGAGCGTTTCAATCTCTTTGTAAACGCGCTCCGTGGTCTAGAGCCACTTGACTTTGGAAATTGAAGTTCACCATGAACCTTCATGTATATTCCATATCTAGATCCCTATAGAGATACGTAGTGACCACATTTGTAAGTTACATGTTCAGTTATTCAGAAACTACCAAACTGACAGGGTAGTGGAGTGCAATGATATCCATTACGAGAGAATATGTCTCATCGTAGTCGATTTCAGGGCGTTTTATGAGAAGCCTTGCGCCATAAGGCGAGATTACCATATGTTTTTCTCACTACGATTTCTAATGAAGACCCATTAGTCAACAGGTTTTATGTTAGGAGGTGTTGGCATCACTAGCTCGAAAACCTTCCTGTTCGTTACAGAATCCATCTTAACCTGGATCGCATATTTCCATTTAGGCAAATTTCTCTACGTTGGCATTCATTCATCAACGGAGTGTGGTTCGATATCATCTGACTCAACAAACTCATGCGCAACGAAATGCGCATCTACATCATCAATTATGATGAATTTCCTATCCCACGTCTCATGTACACTAGTGTAATTTTCATAGAGCTCTATATTCCCAGGAATAGGTTTTGACGTTGAGGCGTCCCCTAACGATAACCATAACCCGGAAGATTCTCATAAGACGGATTTTGAGTGTCAAAGATCAAAGGATTGGAGTGTGCAAAAGCATCCTTCGAACCTACTAGCCTCCCACGCATCCTAGCTGGGGCCATGGCGTGTAACGCCAGAGTGCCACTCTCTTTGGCGTTGGCGCCATGCCTACCTCTATGTAGGGTGGCGCTACGTTCTCTCGTAGGGACATCCTTCCTTGCAGGCTTGTTTGCAGCATATTTGTGTGATCTCGTCACTTTAACAGGGATCGAGATGAGACATAGTGGGGACAGGCCATGACAATTCCTGTCGTTCCTGCTGAACATCCGTGTTCTTATCTCCCCCTAACGACGGGAAGACTGTCTCATCAAAGTGACAACCCGCAAATCTAGTGGTAATGAGATCGCCTTGCAAGGGCATTAATTGGCAAACGATTGTTGGAGTCTCAAATCCAACGTAGTTGCCCATTCGTCTGTGAGACCCTATGTGTTTAGGTGCTTGTCAGACTCATGTTGAATGGATCGCGGTGATTGTGCTTGTTTTGGTTAGTGGGTGAAGACACAGCAGGATTCAGAGGTGAGTAAATCTCACGATATTTGTTATGAGCATGATCGATATTCGTTATGAGCAAGATTACCCTATTGTTTTGGAGTTATTAGGTTAACTATGACCATAGTTGGCATTAGTGGCATTCCTGAGTGAATGACTACGTGTATATATATATATATATATATATACGTGAAATATATATGTATTGGTGCAATTGTTGTGATATGGGTAGCATAGGACGTACTGAGTTCAGTATCGTTGGAAATCTTGAAATCAGTGTGATGAATCTTTGTGATGATTGCCATGCAAAGCTTGTGTAGGAATATTTGTGTAATGAATCGTGGAAATCAGTGTGATGAATCTTTGTAATGATTGATATCTGTGTGATGATCGGCGAAATCTGTGTGATGACTCGCTGGACAATGGCTATTTGTGTGATGGCCGACGAAATCTGTGCGATAACATGCTGGACATTTGCTATATGTGTGATGACCAGCGAAATTTGTGTGATGACCCACTGGACATTCGCTATCTGTGTGATGACCGGCGAAATCTGTGTGATGATCAGCTGGACATTTGCTATCTGTGTGATGACCCTCGGAATCTGTGTAATGATCAGTAGGATGATGATGGCTATATGTGTGATGACCGGAGGAATCTGTGCGATGATCAGTGTGATGGCTACTCGGTAGCGGAGTTGAGTTGTTAATTAGTTAACAATGATTGAGAAGACTGCTGTGATGGTCGGGGTTACCTACGAACGTCAGAGTGTGGGGTTACGATGACTACTATGACATGAATTATTTTGTTTGTTTAGAATTGTGATTGCCTTGCTTTCTTCTTGATTTTATTAATTGATGGGTTGATTTATCTTAAGAACCATATTGGTGACAAATTGTACTCAGTGGTGAGGATAGGAAGGTGATTCATTGATTTTCACCTTTAATGTCATGTTGATGACAAAGGCTTCTAGTGGAGAGGGAATGAGTGTGATTTTGGAATTCGCCGTAGTGCGTTAGAATGGCGTCAAACATTGCTTCAGGATTCTTGTTTGACTGCATTTGTGTAATTGGACGCTAGGTTGAGAATCTGAGCATGAAGGTTTAGTCACCAGTTGACTTATGTAGGCACGATATGGAAGGATATGGAATTGATGGTTGTAGGTGTGAGATATGTGCATATAGTGTTTAGGTTGAGGTGATAAGAATGTACTTCTGCTTTGTGATTTTGAGTTTACTCATACGAGCTTTCATAAGCTTATCGGGTTTGTTGTGTGGCAACCCGGTGCACCATTCAAACAGTGTAGGGGTTAATCATGCCAGTCAGGATAATCGTGGCTGAAGCTGAGGTAGCGTGCTTGCAGCTTTACGGTAGGAAGCCAATTTTGTGACTTTACCGTTATTAAGACTTCCGATTGTAGTAAGCTCTGAGGAGCATTTACGTTTTATTTTGTTGTTGACAATTTAATTTGTAAGTTTGTGTAATATATAACTCTGTGGAGTGAGTGTATATTAATTTTGAGGGTTCAGGGCATCAATATGTACTTGGTTTAAAGAGAAAAAGTTTCCAGGTATTTTGTATTGATGGCTGAACGATCACGCATAATTATGAGATTATATATCGATTCTTATTTGTGTATTATGGGATTATATATCGATTCTTATTTGTGTTAAAAATCAGAGGTATGACAACCGAGTTGCCCCTCCGCTGTAGCTTCCAACGCCGGGTTGGCTAGAGAGCCCTTCTTTGTCAGTCCTGACGCCTGGAAACCAGCAGTCAGATGAGAAAAAAAAAGCCACCTGGTTCTTGTGTTTAAGCTCCAGTGCAGCTACATCCTGAGTCAGAAACCCTAGATCGCCCGAAGGCTTGGATTGACTAGGGGTCTTAACCACTCCAGAAACCGTAACACCAGGGATAGGGTTAGAGGCTTCCACCGCCGACATAATCGACAAACCAGCCATTTCCCCAACCGAAACCCCGCCCAGCAAAGCCATCTGTTCTTTGACCGCCGTGGAGATATTTATTCCGATCTGATTCTCGATCAAATTGGAATACGAATCTCTCTCCCACAGCCTGCACTGATAAACCTTGCCGCATCCTCCATATGGTGGTGATGGATCTAACCAAACCAGCACTATTAGAGTTTCGAGTAAGTAATTTCCCCACCATATAATGGTGGCTGTCCTGCAGAGCCGCTGCACCAGCCGCTCCCAGATCGTTGTGTGGCTTGTCAGAGAGAGCGAAGGCCGCAACCAAGTAAGAAGAAGGATCCGCAATGGAAGAAAAAGAATTGTCGTAGACCGCCGTCTACGAAAAACCCTAGCAGAGAGAGTCTACTAGGTCAGTTCCTTGTTAAAATTGGAGAGAACTTAACCCCTAGCTGCCACAGCTGAAGAGATACCAATCATTTTTTTTATTTTTTTTTGGACTTAATGTCACTTTTAGTTTAAATTAAGCACACTATATTAATAAGTATACCGAGTGCCAAAAGTCTCCGAGTTTATTTTATTTTCAGAAATGGTAGCAGTATAATTAGAAAACATCAAGTTCTCTCTTCCGGATGAATGTCTATTTCCTCCTGATAATGATCACCACCATCCTTATTAAATTGTGCACGTCTCATTTCATCATTCAATTCCCCAGAGGCTAGTGCAGGAGTTGGACCTGTTCAAAAATAATACCCAAATAGTTTGAGTTGCAAATCGAACAAGAGGAAATATTTCTTACTCATGTGATTCGTAGTTATGAAATTGGTATGTAGTCATGGATTTTTTGTGTTTCGTTGAATACAAATTTATTTTCCTTAAGAGAAATTAGTGATATATATCACTAATATCAGGGGGCAACTGAAATTGTTCTTTATTTATTTATTTTGGACATGGGCAACTGAACTTGTTAAAATGATTTGACAAAATGAGACATATATGTATATGTGTATATATACTGATTTGTCAAAATGAGTTGAATACAATTTGACAAAAACGGGAAGCTGAAATTGAGAGGATCCACCTCCTTTACAAACATGATTGAACAGGTCAAAGAGGCTATGAAAAATGGAGAACAACAAAGCATATATGCTGTTTTGCATGAAAGTGTAACAACATGATGAAATAGCAAATCATGATTGGATACGTGGCTCTACTCCTATCGTTGAACCTCCATGTTTTGATGCTCAAATTTCGGTTATTCAGGCTTGTTTGAAAGGATCCATCACACTCTGTTCGGGAAATTAAAAAACAAAGAACAAAAATTGGGATCCAGAGAAAGAGAGGAACAAAGAAGAAGAAGAAGAAGAAGAAAACCCAGAAATAAAATAAAATAAAATAAAGAAGAAGAGAGGGCAAAAAGGCGAGGCTGTCTTTCTTGTCTTCTTTTCTTAACATCTCTCTCTTTGTGTTCCTCTCAATAATTCCTCATTCTGATGGCTTCAAGCAAATTCAGAAGAGCCTTGGGTGCCGTGAAGGACCAAACTAGCATTGGCCTTGCCAAAGTTGGCAGCAGCAATTCTCTAGCGGATCTAGACGTCGCCATTGTAAAGGCTACGAGGCACGAAGAATGGCCAACCGAAGAGAAATACATCAGAGAGATTCTTAGCTTGACATGCTACTCACGCGCATACATCAGTGCCTGTGTCAACACCATCTCCAGGCGCCTCAACAAGACCAAGAACTGGATTGTCGCCCTCAAAACCCTCATGTTGATCCAACGGCTGCTATCCGAGGGTGATCCGGCGTATGAACAAGAGATATTCTTCTCCACGAGGCGCGGGACTCGGTTTCTCAACATGTCCGATTTTAGGGATACTTCGGGCTCCTATACATGGGACTACTCTGCGTTTGTGCGCACATATGCATTGTACCTCGACGAACGGCTGGAGTTTCGAATGCAAAGCCGGCGTGGGAAACGCAGTGTGTTCGGAATAGATGAGGAGGAGGATTCGGATCCAAACCAGCAAGCGGGTACTAGGACCACACCAGTGCATGAGATGAGGCACGATAAGTTGTTCTCAAGGATGCAACATTTGCAGCAGCTCCTTGAGCGATTTCTAGCGACACGTCCAACAGGTTCGGTTTGACGATAGAACTCTACAATGCTCCTATATCGCAACCCTCATTTTTAATTTCATTTTTCAAGGAGTCTCCTTTCATCATTCTGCCAAAAGATTTTATTTCTGTCCAAACTCACCATGAAATCAAGTTTTAATGATCTTAACTGTTAATGTTTAGGCTATCGCTTAAACGATTTCTACGAAAGAAATACATAATTGAATTTAAACCTATACAGCCATTGATAATGAAAGTATTCAACCAATAAACTTTTGTAGATTTATATGATCACATTTAGAAACCTGAAAATATTTCGATTCAAATGGTCCCTTTTTGAATTTTTAAAGAATATTTTGAATCTTTGAAACTGGATGGCGTAGTTCGGTCACCCCACATGCAAGCTCTCAATGAATTGCACGGCTTAAATGAAGGAATCCTTAGTTGTCAGCCCAGATTGATATACATATTATTTGCATATTCATTTTCAATGATCCGAATAGTATTGTTTAATGTTTGCAAGTATTATTGCCAAAAATAAAAATCATTGGGACATTGCGAAACTATTCATATCTTGTCTCTAACATTTGTCTACGTGCATGGCAATGTATAGGTGAAGCAAAGAACAACAGGGTTATAATAGTGGCTCTTTACCCGCTAGTGAAAGAGAGTTTCCAGATATATTACGACATAACAGAGATAATGGGACTCTTTATCGACCGCTTCATGGACCTGGAGGTCCCCGACGGTGTCAAAGTATACGAAGTATTCGTTCGCATCGGAAAGCAATTCGAAGAGCTGGACGTGTTCTACAGCTGGTGTAAGAACGTCGGCATTGCACGCGCCTCCGAGTACCCGGAAGTCGAGAGAATCACACCGAAGAAGCTCGAAGTGATGGACGATTACATTCGAGACAAGTCGGCTTTGGCGCAAGGCCGGAAAGTAATTATGGCACTAGAGCCAAGAGGTGAATCCCCTGTGTCGGAGGAGTCCAAAGAAGAACCGGATATGAACTCCATTAAAGCTCTTCCACCGCCAAAAGACTTCGTGGAGGCTCCGGTGGAGGAAGAGAAGGAAGAAGAACTGATTGTCGAGAAAGAGGAACCCAAAAAACAAGACGTGGGTGATTTGTTGAACTTGGGAGAAGACGCCGGCTCTAGTGAAGAGAAAGGTGACAAATTAGCGTTGGCATTATTCGATGGACCGGAGGGTTCCGCAACCTCCACCGCGGGTCCGCAACCGTGGGAGGCTTTTTCAGAGGAAGCGGATTGGGAAACGGCTCTTGTCCAATCTGCAACCCACTTGCCAAACCAGAAGGCCTCTCTCGGGGGAGGATTCGACTTGTTGGTGCTGGATGGAATGTACCAACAAGGACAAGTTTCGGCGGCGATGGCTGGCCCCGGTTATGGAACTAGCGGTAGTGCAAGTAGTGTCGCATTGGGCTCTGCAGGAACCCCGGCCATGCTAGCATTGCCTGCGCCACCAAAACAGACGGATGATAATGGTGATAGGTCTATGGTTGTTGGAACAACGCAGGTGGACCCATTTGCAGCCTCGATGGTGGTGCCGCCGCCTTCGTACGTGCAAATGTCGGATCTGGAGAAGAAGCAGAAGCTGTTGGTTGAAGAACAGTTGATGTGGCACCAGTACGCAAGGGATGGGATGCAAGGGCATATTGGATTGACAAAGCTACAACATAACCCTCATTATCAACCAAACATAGGAGGTTACACTCACACCTACTGATTAATTCGATCATGATCATCAAAACATGGGCTTGTTAAGTATGAGCTAGGGTCAATTAACCTCCATGTGTTTGACTTGGACATATTTCCTTTTTCCTTTTTCTTTCCTCTTTTTTGGGTGAGATTCAGTTTAGCAGTATATTTCACTCGGTACAGAAGAACATCACTTTCGCTTAAACATATGGGTAGGAAAAGTGGAACAGATATATTAATCCTTTATCCTTGTAACCTCCAAGTAAAAAAGAGTTGTAAATGGTATACATGTACAAAAACAATTACGATCTTGAAATGGAAAAATACGTATAGTTCCTTCAGTGCAAACTAGCCCCACAATAGTAACAAAAAGCGAAGCTACAGTAAATAGAAGAAGGCAAGAGCAGTACAATAGGTATCATATGTTATGATACAAAACTCTGGTATAGAGACTTGCCACTTCTTTCATGTCGAGCACACAAATGATACAAGTGAACGAGGATATATTCCACCCCAAATTATAAAATGGTCTTGAATCATAGTATACGTAGTGGTCCGATGTGATATTATTGGCTCATATAATCTGTAGTTATTTTGTCTCTTAATTTAAATTTTTTTCAATCCCCCCTGCATAGTCCCCACCAAATTTGAGTGATATTATTGGTTGTGACTACCACATGGCAGTGTCACGTGGTACTTTGGGACCACATAATAATTCATAAAAAAAAAAAGAGGTTTGGTTATGGAAATTATGTTAGCGACGGTTAAGAACTTCTGGAGCGTTTGATATTTGGGTCCTTTTTTTTTTTTTTTTTGAGAATTGAACTAAACATATATTAAATCAAGGGATAATACAAATGAATATAAGTAGGGGCCGTGACCACTTACCCAATTTTAGTCTAAAAATTGCCAACTTACTCCACTAAGAGTTTTTTAACTCCATTTACCCAATCCAATAGTCTTTGACAGTATTGCCCTCATACTCTCTCTCTCTCTCTCTCTCTCTCTCTCTCTCTCTCTCTCTCTCTCTCTCTCTCTCTCTCTCTCCTTCCCTCTCTCTATATCTCCTCTGCTTCCCATGCCCGTCGCTGGAGCCCTGCATACTTGCCACCGGCGCTGGTCTTCCTCCCCGTCCTAGCCAGCAACGACTCTCCTCCTCTGTCGCAGTCCACGGCTCGCCCTGGATCTCAACCTCGACCACCTCCTCTCTCCCAGCGCTCCGACCTTGACAAGCACATCTCCAATCTCCAGAAATCCTCCCAGGTCCTCGACATCGTCAAGTCCGACGCCTACCACGTCCTCTCCAACGTCTCCTCCACCTGCGACCTCGCCGACCACGTCAACTCCAAGATCCGCGACCTCTTCAATCTCCAGAAATCCTCCCAAGTCCTCGACATCGTCAAGTCCAATGCCGACCACGTCCTCTCCAACGTCTCCTCCACCTGCGACCTCGCCGACCACGTCAACTCCAAGATCCGCGACCTCTCCAATCTCCAGAAATCCTCCCAAGTCCTCGACATCGTCAAGTCCAATGCCGACCACGTCCTCTCCAACGTCTCCTCCACCTGCGACCTCGCCGACCAAGTCAGCGCCAAGATCCATGACCTCGCGGACCACGTCAGCGCGAAGGCCTGCGAGCTCGACCTGGTCCAGTAGCGCGTCAACTCCACGCTCCTTTGTTTGGATGCGATTGTGGAGCTTGACCTCGCCCAATCTCGTGGTTCTGATTATTTATTTATTTATTTATTTTTTAATTTTTGGTAAATTTGGCAAAAGGCTTATAAGGAAAGAAGAAAGAAGAATGAAAAAAAAAGTTTTATTGAGTAGTTATACATGTCTATTGTGGGGCAATAATATGATTATTGAGAGGCAATAATATGAGTATTGGGGGCAATAATATGCATATAAATTGATCATTTGTGCTTGTAGTGTATTCATTTTGGGTTCGGGAGTTTATACAATTCACTAGAGGGCAATAATATGATTATTGGAGGCAATAATATGATTATTGGAGGCAATAATATGATTATTGGAGGCAATAATATGAATATTGGGAGGCAATAATATGATTACTGGGGGGCAATAATATGGTTACTGGGAAGCAATAATATGATTACTGGGGGCAATAATATGGTTACTGGGTATTATGAGGGGGCAATAAATTCAGACGCAGGAATCCGGTCACCAGTCAGGTAGCCGGATTCTGGTCATCGGTTGCCGGATTCTGGTCACCGGAGCACAGCAAGGTGGAGGATGACTTCTCTCTCTAAGTGAGAAAGAAGGAGAGGGCAAAATAGTCCCAAAAATAAATAAAAAGAATAAAAAAAGAATTAATTGGGTATTAGAGAAATAATCTCTTAGAGTGTTTTGGGTAAATGAGGTTAAAAAACTATTAGTGGAGCAAGTGGGTAATTTTTAAGCTGAAATTGGGTAAATGATCATTTCCCCATATAAGTACACGCAACTGAGGGCCAAAGGCAGGACAAAAGTGGTTACCTACTAACTACGCCGGCTGCCTGTAACAATCGCAAAAGCAAACTTATAAACCAACTGGAATAAGTGAAAAACTATCTTCACTTATTCTCAAACCTATTCTAAGGGTGGTCTCATTAAAACCTTGTTCGAATAAAAGTCATAAATCCCATTAGTACAAAACTCCGAACCGAGGAAAGATTACCACCACATAAAAGAGAGCAAATTGTAGGTGACCATTGTCATCTCATGTTACGATATCTCTCGCTTCGTAGAGATGACTAGAGTAGCAAACAGTCAGCAACATGAGTATCAATAATCATTCTTGAGTGTCAAAACTAAGTATTAGCAAAGCATGTGATGTGGGCCCTTTTTTTTTTTTAGTGATGAGGGCCCTTTAAAGTATGGACTGATGTCAATGCAAGATGGACCCGACCCCAATATGACCTAAAATTAAAGGTATTAATGCTCAACTGTTCTTATTTGAATGGTTAGAACAACTGCTATGTAACTACTAAAAAATTGCTTTAAACTCTAGTAACCGCTTGTTGAGCTTGCATACCACCGACGTTGGAACTATCCAGTACGATGTTATAAAAGAATTTTCGTCTGTTTAAGACGTTGAGTCCCCTTCAATTCCTCTTATGAAAATCTAGTATGATCCACATCAAAATTACTTTCTGAAATCTTGATTAGAAGCCACCTTCACAGCCAAGCAAAAATGATATTGATATTGTTTGCCTTGTCCGGAGCTGATCGAGATCCTGTATGCTGGTACACTCAACTGGGTTGAGAAACTGTTCCTTCAAGAGGACGTACCGAAACGACAGCTCTTAGAAAACAGAACTAAACTTTTAGCAAACTTCGCATAAAACAACACTGTTTAGGATAATCTAGACATCTCTCATTGGAAAAGTGATAGAGAAACTTCTGGAGAGGGGGGAGAACTTAGGAAAGGTAGTATTTAACTACTTTGTCAATAACAAGCGTAAAAAGGAACCGACTTTGATTTCATCTCGCCCACTCGCTAAGACAGTGAAGCACTGGTCCACCATTTCCTGCATATTGAGAAATGATTAAAAGAAGCAATAATAGCCTGCATAAGGACAGAATAAGAAGAAGCAAAGAATAAATTTACAAGCCGCTAGCCGAATCATTAAGAATGTCTTGGTGTGTGCTGCAAGCGTCGTCGTCGATGACGTTCCAATCTTTATTCATCATTAATTATGTCCTCCTTTCAAATAGCCTTCTGTCCAAATTGAAAGATGTCCTTCCTTTTGTGGTTAGTCCCGTCCGTAGACTGAATCTTGGACAGTATATTGTAGTGCAAGAATTTCATCATTTTCCGTCTTCTTTCAGTCGCAACTTATACCGCAAGCCAAGCACCACACCCTCACCTAATATTTGGGTCTAATAGTCCTTCGATCAAAAATATGCATGACAATAAAACCTTCGTATATGATATTGAAGCAACTCATTACTATTACTCAAATAAAGTATGAAACATTCATTTCAAGTCACTCAAAGATCTATTATATATACCAACAATGTGAAAACAAAAAACCTCTGGCTTTTATTCAAAAAAGAAAAAAAAGTGAAAACCTCTCACTCTAGGTTCTTTCTCTTCCTTTTAAGAGTCGGTGGCAATCATCCTCCCTCCAAGGGAATTTTTCCTAGATTCGTACCAGAATATGAGGCTCTTTGCCTCTTCGATCGTTTTATTTATTTATTCCTACTTTTTGGCCAGTTTAACTTCTCCTTGTTGGGTCTATTTGGCTTGTATCTCTGTGCATTCCCCTTGGCTCCATCCATATTTTCCTAGATATTCTTCCTTTTCTCTCTCAAATTCCTTTCCTTCCTTGTGCGCCACTGTCTAGCAACTTTTATCTTATTGATCCTGCCATCATTTTTATATTTGCTACTTGAAACTCTATTTTAAACAGGTTTTACTCATTAGTGAACACAAATTCAAACCTAGTTGTGCAACTAGGGATTGATTACCCTTGGTGCATTTATGGATCTTGCTCTTTGATCCATTTGTGGATCTTACTACTTTTTTCTTCTTCTGTCTTTCTGCTTAGTGGTGGTAGAATGTGATCTTTGAGATGATTTGAGTGTCATTGTTATTTTTTGTGTATCTGAAATGAAGATGTTTGGATGTTTAATGATTAGAATCATCATCAGTGCCTCCCAAGATATTTTGATCTCCCTAGATCGTGCAATTTCCTGCACATCGGGGATGAGGGTCTTGCAATTTCCCCCTCTTTATTGGGTTGCTACTTGAGTATATATGGCCATTTGTTTAGGCTCACTTGGTTTGCGCTAGTTGTATTTTTCTTTGGGTCCTTTGTTTGAGCTTTCCTGTTTTTCCTTTTTAAGTTTGTAATATTTAGCCCGTTCTTTTGGTTTGTTTCTCTTTTTCATTCAATAAAATTATAGTTTGTTTGCGAAAACAAACACAAAAATATCATAAAATCAAAAACTTGATTTATGGAATTAAAGATGCCAAAACAAGTTTTGATAGCATAATAATATCATAGTTTTTTTTTTTTGAGTAATAATAATATCATAGGTTAGTGGTGGGTTAATTGGTTAGTGACCTAATTCATATTGTGGAGATTATGAGTTCAAATTTTACTGGCATCAGGGAGGGGTAGGGATGAAGAAAAGAAAAAAGAAGAACAAAAACATGATGCATATAGATTCATTAAAAAAATTCATGAGATTGAGTGTTGAGATGTTTAATAAAATTCATAAAAACAAATTCTACAACTAATATTAAACCAAACAACACTTCAACAAAACTTTGCTCATAGAAAATATAAAACAATATAAATATAATTGCATGTTAAGAAAATTTAATTCTTGTTCAAGTAAACCCTAATTTGTGTTTGGCCCAAACTCTAGATTACTTGCTCTAGTGGTAATAGGGTTAAATTAGAAGGATTTATATTCCTATTCAATGTACGATTACTTTCCTTGTATGATTGAGATTCTATGCATTGTAATCCTCTATATAAAGAGACCCTTATTATCAATGAGAACACACGGCAATTTACTCTCAATTCTCGCTTCCCTAAAACAATTCTTATATTGAATAAAAAGGATGGAGACTTGGGGTTTCGTGACCATTTTTTTAATTGGATGTTGTTAACAAAGCAAGGCTGGCGGTTGTTAACTAATTCTTCCTCCTTGATAGTGGGAATTCTTCAGGCTCTATATTTTCCTAATTCTACATTTTATGGATGCTAATGATGTTAGTTGTAGGTTATTCTAAAAAAAATGATATTAGTTGTAGGCGTTCTTTATTAGGAGAAATCTGATGTGTGGAATGAGCTAGTGTGCTAGAGAAAGGTCAAATTTGTCACTTCAGTTTAAATTCACAAGTAAACATATATAAAGATAGGTGGATGGGCAGAAAGTTGAAAATAACTTTTTACCATTGGACTTTGATTAGATCTTGCAAATTCCTTTGGGGCATGTCTTGCCTGGTATTGGAGTAGTGATGGTCTATATCTTGTCCTAGTAGCTAGAAGACAGCTTTAATACTTACAAAAATAGAGAGGTTTGCACACAAAGTGGCTAGTTCTAATTCTGCCCCAACATTGTGCATTTTGGAGGAAGCTTTGGAATTTTCCAGTTGCAAACAAATTTCAACTTTTTCTATGGTGTACATGTTGGCTAATAATATTCTACCTACAGCTTAGAATCTTTAGGTAAAACAAGTCCTTCCAACACCTATATGTGTACGCTGTAGTAAGAAGATTGAAGCAACTTGCCATGCTTTGTGGGATTGTAGTATAGTTTGGAAGGTCTGGGAACAATTAGTGTTAAGAGGTGTGGTTGGTGGAAGCGTATGGGTTTTATTTCAATCTTTTTTTAACTTTTCATTTTTTAAACTCTGAAGAACCTAGGGTAGATTATTTATTTATGTAGGTTAATTTGGGATGACAGTAATCAATTGGTGTTTCAAAAACTTGTGCGTAACTCCTTGCAACTTATTGAAACTTCATTATCTTTATCATTTGAGACTTCATGGCTGATTTCGAATAACTCTTTGGTTGTTGTTGAAATTTCACATTTTCTAAAAGGTGGCAAGGTGGAAACACAAGTTTTTTTTTCTTTGAAGCTAGAAAAGCCTATGAAATGGTGGAATGGAGTTTACCGAAGGCAATCATGCTTCAATTCGGGTTCAATAGCGACTTGGGTGAAGTAGATTATGAGGTGTGTCAAACTAGTATCATATTCGTTTCTATTCAGTGGTGAGCCTAGAGGAAAGATATGTCTATCACTGGGTCTTCGTCAAGGTGACTCCATTCACCTTGCCCTATTATGTAAGAAGGCATTGTCTAGCAATATGATATTCATGGGGTCTCTATCTGCTCAGGTGCACCAAGTAATAGTTCTTTATCTTTTGCTGATGATTCTTTCATCTTCTTCAGAGCTGAGATGTCTGAGTGTTTGGCCTTGCATGAGAATCCATGGAAGTATGAGAAGGCATCGGGATAACAAATAAACTTCCAAAAAGATGTATTTCTTTTAATTTCAATGTTCCACTAGGGTTTCAATATAAGTTGAGTGACATTTAAGGGGTTCTAAGAGTGGAAAAGCACAACAAGTATCTCAGTCTCTTAACAGAACTTAGTTGTTCTAAAGAGGAAGCCTTCCGTTCTCTCACAAAGAGGATTAAAAAAAGGGCACAGGGTTGAGTGTAACTGAGAAGGAATCCTAACTAAGGAGGTCTTGCAATCTATCCCTATATACGTTACGAGCTGCTTCGAACTACCAAAACACCTTTTTCATGAAAGGCATAGGCTTATGTGCAAACTTACATATTACAGTGCTCTATGGGCTCACTCCTGCCCCTTCCCTCCTCAAAATTATTCTTAAATGTGCAAATCCCAATACCAAAGTTTAATGCAACATAGCTCAAGTTAACTACTGACACGTGTCATCAGGAATGGACTTGACCCTATCTGGCTAAGCTAGCTAGATTTTTTTTTTCAATTTTCATGCTTATCTATATCTACACTCGATCCTATTAACCATATTTATCTAGTTATTGTTTTAGGGAAACGATATTTGAGAGAGAATTGTTGTGTGTACTTTCATTCATAATAGGGGCCTCTTTATATATAGGATTACAATGCATAGAATCTGAATTGTACAAGGAAAGGTAATCATACATTGAATGGATATCTCTAAGATTCTCCGAGATTATCTCTAATTAAAACTCTATTACCACTAGGTCAAGTAACCTAGAGTTTGGGCCAGACATAAATAAGGATTTACTTGAACACTCCCCCTTGTGTTGCCCAAACGCAGCGCTTCTCTTGTTGCCTCTCTAAAAACCTTGCCGAGTAACAAAAAATTTGTGGGACATAAATAATCTCGGTCGAAGGGGAAAAAGAGCACAACACACCTTTCACATTTCGAGACCATACATGTAGACACCTCCCCCTGATGTCTGCATCTCCCCCTGATGACTACAGTCATTGGAGTTCTGATAACTTCTGTAAACGATACTACCAACATGTTTCTTGAAAGTGGAATTTAGGCAATGACTTAGTGAGCAAGTCTGCCATACTGTCCTCAGATCAAACCTAGTTCACTTTGATCTTGAGGAGAGTTTGTTGTTGCTGATTATCCTTGGTGTTGTCGCTTTAGATGTAGCCTTACTTCATTCGTTCAAAATAAGCAGCATTATCCTGAATGCTCGTAGGCTCATCTGTGGTAGACTTTAAACCATAATTGTTCGAACATGCGTAATTATGGATCCAATCCATATACATTCACGAACCACTTCATGAAGAGCAATAATCCCTACATTGTTCGAAGATATAGTGACTAGGGTCTGTTCTGTAGACCGCCAAGATATCACGGTCATTACCCATGGTGAACACTTAACCAGTTTGGGAATGACCTTTGTATGGGTTAGAGAGATACCCAATATCAGCAAAACCTTCCAAAACACATTTCATTTTAGGATGGGGAAAGTGGACGCAGGCCAGTGTTGGCTGCGTTCTTCGTGTGTGATGGTCCGAATCCATCATCTCTCTGTAGAGATAAAGCATGCCCATATCGATCGTACATCTCAAGTACTGAAAAATATCTTTTACATCAATCCAATGGCATCACGTTGGTGCAGAGCTATATCTAGCTAATAAGTTCATGGCAAATGAGATGTCCAGTCTTGTGCATTGAGCTAAGTACAATAATGTGCCTATTGTACTTATGTAGGGCACTTCCGCCTCTAGCACATCTTCGCCATCATCCTTCAGATGAAGAGGATCATTTTCAGGATCAAGACTACGGACGATCATGGGGGTGCTTGAAGGCTTGACCTTGTCAAAATGCCTAAGCATCTATCAACACGATGCTCAAGTTCCAAACCGAGACATAATCGTGTTCTCCCAAAATCCTTCATCTCAAACTCGGATTTCAAGTGTTCAACGGTTTCCTTTAACTCTTTAAGGGCTTCCAATGAAAATCATGTCCAACTTGAATAGCGATAAAATCCAAAACTTGTTATGGAAACGCGTGAGCATAGCCATTCCCAATCAAGTAGTCACTTTAGTAAGCGTTTCAATCTTGTTGTAAACGTGCTCCGTGGTCTAGAGCCACTTGACTTGGGTAAATGAAGTTCACCATGAACCTACATGTATATTCCATATCTAGATCCCCATAGAGATACGTAGTGACCACATTTGTAAGCTGCATAATCAGTTATTAGGAAACTACCAAAATGACAGGGTAGTGGAGTGCAATGACATCCATTACGAGAGAATATGTCTCATCGTAGTCGATTCCAGGGCGTTTTGTGAGAAGCCTTGCGCCATAAGGTGAAATTGCCATATCTTTTTCTCATCACGCTTTCTAATGAAGATCCATTAGTCAACAAGTTTTATATTAGGAGGTGTTGGCATCACTGGCTCAAAAACCTTTCTCTTCGTTAGAGAATCTATCTTAACTTGGATCGTATCTTTCCATTTAGGCCAAATTTCTCTTCGTTGGCATTCATTCATCAACGGAGTGTGGTTTGATATCATCAGACTCAACAAACTCATGCACAACTACATCAATTATGATGGAGTTTCTATCCCATGTCTCATGTACACTAGTGTAATTTTTATAGAGCTCTATATTCTCAGGAATAGGTTCTGACGTTGAGGCGTCCCTCAACGATAACCAAAACCCGGAAGATTCTCATGAGACGGAATGTACCACGCATACTAGCAAGGGCCATGGCCTATAACGCCAGAGTGTCACTCTCTTTGGCATTGGAACCATGCCTACCTCCGTGTAGGGAGGCGCTACTTCCTCTCATAGGGATGTACTTCCTTGCAGGCATATTTACAGCAGATGTGTGATCTCGTCACTTTAGTAGGGATAGAGATGGGACATAGTGGGGACAGACCACAACAATTCCTGTTGTTCCTGCAGAACATCCATGTTCTTATCTCCCCCTAACGACGGGAAGACTGTCTCATCAAAGTGACAAACAACAAATCTAGCAATAAAGAGATCGCCTTGCAATTGTTGGAGTCTCAAATCCAACGTAGTTGCCCATTCGTCTGTAAGAACCCATCATAGAGCGCTGTGGCGGCGCAATTGGCACATAAATGACACACTCAAATATGCGTAAGTACGATTCTTGTACCCAGTCACTAGTTATAACGCAGAGGTAGATTGAGTGGCAGTGGGTCGTAGACAAATTAGCATAGTTGCATACGATATTGCATCACCCCAAACGGATATAAGGAGGTTAGTGCGCATTACCAATATCATGACGATCATCGTAGTCATTTCCGCATGACCATTTGGGTGTGTACATGGGAATATGATGTCCAACATCAGTCCCAATGCAATAACCATCGAAAGTCTTCGATGTGAACTCTCTAGCATTGTCAAGTCCAATTTGACGGAATAGGATGATCCAGTAAGTGATTCCGTTGTCATATGACATGTGCTAGAAGTGTAGCATAAGCAGCATTACAAGTGGACAATGGCACAACACGTGACCAGCATGTTTGCGTGTCAACCAACATCATGAGATATTTAAACGTCCGCAAGTTGGTTGAACTAGTCCACAGAATCTCCACGGATTCAATGCAAGAACATAATGAGTATTTTTATATCCTTTGCATAGGACCGTCTTAGTCCTAATTTCCTTAAGGAACAGGCTTTGTATACGAGCAAGAGGCTTTAGAAGCAACCATTGAGGATTGTGGTTGGGCCTGAGGATTTGAAACGCTATTTGAAGCAAGTTGGTGATTGCAGCATCACCTGGGGCGCCATCACCATAATGGACGCCATCCATGGCGTTTATGGATATGGACTATGCCAGCCCTAGGCTGGTGGTGGATTGTGGTGGCACTAGAGGCAATGATGGCAGTCACACTTAGTCCAGGAATCAACTTTTGATTCATGCTTCGTTTCTCTCGAGAGAATTGATGTCCGTGTGAAGTCTTTAGTAGACCGACCATCATATCATGACTACGATGATCTATCCTGTCGTGACAAATTCAATATGTGTCTAAATCCAAGAGATCTTCTCTCATAACTTTATTGGATGTAATAGCTTGGAATCCTTGGATAGTGACATAGAGTCCACTAGAGAGACACATAAACTTCTCTAAGATGCGCCTTTTTTCGCAATCATTAGAGGTATTGCAAAGGAACTCATTTCCTTCCTCTACATACGTTTTCGCATGGAATCCGTTGGCTATTCATAGGTGTGATTTTCCTTATGAGCGTAGAGGGTTTTTGCCACAGTAATCAAGGTGTCATTTGGCAAGGGGAACTTGGGCTATTCTATGTCCTTGAATTAATACTGATGGCCCAGCCATCGTAGTCACAAAGTCATATGCTCATAATCAAAATGGAGTCATAATGAAAAGAACTCGAAATTTTATTCATAAGCCAACGGAGTTACATCATTGTCTCTTTGAACAAAGAAAATCTAATCCAAAATGCTAGCTAATGCAAAACAATGGTAGTTGTCTAACTTCTTTCGGTAATTCTAAAATAAATGTGACCAGGTGAGTAGAGAGATGTTGGTGGAGCAAGGCTCGCTTAAGTACCACTAATCTAATAACCTTCCTAGACATCACACTTACTTTGGGTGAGCCTACTTTGAAGAGAGACTAAACCATTTGCATCTACTACAAAAATATATAGCAATTGCTCATTACATCTCTTGGAAAAATAAAGACTTAAACAGAATTGGCGATCTATTGATCCAGATTATCTTCTTGATCTTCTTGTTCCACATAGTGAGCTTCTCTTGCTTCACAATATGCTTTGTAGGCGGTGACAATTTCTTCACGAGCTCTATAAATGTGTGCCCAATGACCGAATACTCCACATTGAGAACATACATCTCTTTGCTCAGACTCCATTGATTTAGGCGCTTTGAAAGAGTCATTTAGATGGCTCTTAGTGTTGGTGGAGCCACCAAAATGGCCAGAGGCGTTGCCTCCCTCTCTTCTTTCCACGTTGACCTCTTCAGTTTGGTGTTCGCCAATTTTGGCGGTTACCTTCCCAAGTAGAGCGATTATATGGACGAGAACTTCCAGAAGTATCCCTAAGGTTAGGGTTTCTTTCTTGGCCCTTCTCTTAGGGGCGCGACTATAATTGGATTCCAAAATATACTCTATTTCCATAGATCTCAAATTATAGTTCTTCACAAGGATGTCGTCATGCTTTTCAGCGACATTCATAGCTCCAATCAGCTCATGAAACCTTGTGATTCTTCCTGCAGCAACATCGATTAGCAACCATCAATGCAGAGACGGGGAAGCTAGAGAGTCTTCTCAATCAACATCGCATTTGTGATATCTTTACCACAGAATTCCATTAAGGATTTAATGCTAAGAGCTTTCGAGTTGTAGTTAAGAACTGACTTGAAATCACAGAAGCGGAGGCTATGCAATCTCACTTCTAGTCAAGAAGCAGGGAGTCACGGACGTTGCCAAATCTTTCTTCGAGTGAGACCCACAGCCTTCTGGGGTCTTCTTCATTCATACACTCGTACTGAAGCGAATCATCCATATGACGAGTCATTAGGATGACGCTTTCAGCTTATTTGCCTCTAAGGCTACTCTATTTGCTTCCAAAGCTTGAGCTTGCTCAACAGTTAGCACGTCCTGGCTAGGCTCGAGAATCATATCCAGGATTCCATCGGCCTTGAGATGCTGGCGGACATCACGAACCCACCTGTGATATTCAGAGCCAATTGTTCCCAATGGAGCAAAGTCCAATTTGTTCAGGTTACTCATCATGAAAGAGAACAAGAAAAAAAGCATAAAAAGCTAAGTGGTCGAAAACATATAAAATTCCTGAGCATAATCGCTTCCAGAAATTAGGAATTTCTTAGCATAATTGCTTCCAAGAGGTATTGAATTAGATCAAAAAAATGACGTAAGTGGTCGATCATAAATTCTCTACAAACTCTAAGTTTGGAGATCTCAACAAGCTCTAAGTTTGGAGTGAGCATGAACCCCCACAGTTCGGCTTAATTTGGTCTCCCCTATGATGAAGAAAGGGGGTAGAAGAAGGGAGGTTGCAAGTCCCCGATAAAAAGAAGAGAAATTGAATTAAAAAAACTCTAAAAAAACAGGAATTTTTAGAAAAAAATTACCTCGAAATAGGCAGCCGGAAAATTTGACCCTAAAAAATCGCTGAAAAGTGGTCGGAAAATTGGCCTGAAAAGTCTCCGGCTGTTGTTGACTGTTGTTGACAGGAGTTGATCGCTGACCAGGTTGACTGCTGACGTGGCAGTAGGGTCCAGTGCTGACGTGGTAGTGGGTTTGATGCTGACGTGGCCCGTGCTGCTAGCGTGGCTTGCGTCAGTGGGTCGCAGCTTGAGCTCGGCTAGGGCTGCCTCCTCCCTCTTTTTTTTTTCTTTTCTTCTCTTTTCTACATGTTTTATGCAGAAGGTTCAGTCGGCCGGTTCACTTAATTTTAGGCCGATTTTTGTACTTTTTCTTCCGGTTCTTAAATTGTCAGATTGAGAGGTGTCTGCTGACAAAATTTGGTGGAAATTGGATGTCCGGAAGATGGTGAACCGGTGGAATATTTGCTGCTGGTTGTATGGAGCTTCCGGTGGCCGGTTCGGTAGGTTTCCGGCAGGTTCTTGGGGTGTCGCCGCCGGTTCTGGACTCCTGTGATCGAGTGCTTCGAGGTGTGAGGTGGAGGCAGAAAAGGCTTCAAGGTTTTGTATTCGGATTCAAGGTTTTTAGCTTCTTGAATTAGGGTTAAGGCTTCGTGCTGATAACGTGTTTTAGGAAAATGATATTTGAGAGTGTTTTAGGGAATTAGAAATTGAGAGATAATCGTTGTGTATTCTCATTGATAATAGGGGCCTCTTTATATAGAGGATTACAATGAATAGAGTTAGAATCATACAAGGAAAGATAATTCTAGATTGATTCTTCTAACCATATTACCACTAGGTCAAGCAACCTAGAGTTTGGATTAAACACAAATAGAGATATCCTTAAACACTCCCCCTTGTGTTGTCCAAACGCGGTGCTTCTCTCGTTGCCTCGTTAAAAACCTTGCCGAGTAACAAAAACCCAGTGGGACAAAAATAACATCGGTCGAAGGGAAAAAGAGCACAACACACCCTTCACGTTTCGAGGTGAACATGTAGACATCTCCCCCTAATGTCTGCGCCTCCCCTGATGACTACGATCATGGGAGTTCAGATAATTTCCGCAAGCCAATTCTTGCCACATGTTTCTCGAACGTGGATTTGGGCAATGTCTTAGTAAACAAGTCTGCCATATTTTCCTCAAATTGAACCTAATTCACTTTGTTCTTGAGAAAAGTCAGTTGTTGCTGATTATACTTGGTGTTGTCGCTTTTGATGTAGCCTAGCTTTATTTGTTCAAAACAAGCAGCATTATCCTAAATGCTCGTAGGCTCATCTGTGGTAGACTTCAAACCACAATTGCTTCGAACATGCGTAATTATGGATCCAATCCATATACATTCACGAACCACTTTGTGAAGAGCAATGATCTCTGCATTGTTCGAAGATATAGCAACTAGGGTCTATTCTGTAGACCTCTAAGATGTCACGGTCTTTTCCCATAGTGAACACTTGACCAGATTGGGAATGACCTTTGTGTGGGTTAGAGAGATACCCAACATCAGCAAAACCTTCCAAAACACATGTCGTTTTGGGATGGGGATAGTGGACGCAGGCCACTGTTGGCGGCGTACCTGGTGTGTGATGGGTCCGAATCCCTCATCTCTTTGTAGGGATAAAACAAGCCCATATCAATCATACATCTCAAATATCGAAAGATATCTTTTACACCAATCCAATGGTGTCGCGTTGGAGCAGAGCTATATCTAGCTAACAAGTTTACAACATATGAGATGTCCGGTTTTGTGCATTGGGATAAGTACAATAATGCGCCTATTGTACTAAGTAAGGCACTTCTGCCTCTGACACATCTTCGTCATCATCCTTTCGATGAAGAAGATCCTTTTCAGGATCAAGACTATGGACGATCATGGGGGTGCTTGAAGGCTTGACCTTGTCAAAATGCCTAAGCATCTATCGACACGATGCTCAAGTTCTAAACCAAGACATAATCGTGTTCTCCCAAAATCCTTCATCTCAAACTTCGGATTTCAAGTGTTCAGCTGTTTCCCTTAACTCTTTAAGGGCTTTTAATGAAGATCATGTCCAACATGAACCGCGATAGAATCCGAAACTTGTTATGGAAACGCGTGGGCATATCCCCTCCCAATCAAGTAGTCATTTTAGTGAGCGTTTCAATCTTATTGTAAACGCGCTCCGTGGTCTAGAGCCTCTTGACTTGGGTAAATGAAGTTCACCATGAACCTTCATGTATATTCCATATCTAGATCCCCATAGAGATATGTAGTGACCACATTGGTAAGCTGCATGTTCAGTTATTCGGAAACTACCAAACTGACAAGGTAGTGGAGTGTAATGACATCCATTACGAGAGAATATGTCTCATCGTAGTCGATTCCAGGGCGTTTTGTGAGAAGCCTTGTGCCATAAGGCGAGATTACCATCTCTTTTTCTCACTACGCTTTCTAACGAAGCCCCACAGTTCGGCTTTCGGTCTCCCCTATGTAGAGAAAGGGGGGTAGAAGAAGAGATGTTGGAAGTCCCCGAGAAAAGAAGAAGAAATTTAAAAAAAAACTTCAAAAACGGGAACTTTTAGAAAAATTACCTTGAAAAATGGTCGGAAATTCTTGCCCGGAAAAAGTCTCTGGAAAGTTACTGTAGATGGCCGGAAAGTCGCAGGAAAAATGGCCGGAAAAGTCACAAGAAAAGTCACCGGAAAGTGGCTGGAAAAGTCGCCGCCTGTGGCTGGAATAGTGGCCGAAAAGTTGACCGAAGACGGTCAACCGGGGTTGACCAGAGTTGGCCAGTGTTGACGTGGCTACTGACGCGGACACTGGTGTTGACTGGACGGTGACGCAGGCGCTGACGTGGCAGTGCTGATGTGGCGCCTGAGGTGGATGAAGTCAGTGGGCCACGGTGCTGGGCTTTTAGGCTGCGCTGTGCTTCTGGGCTTCGTTGATCTTCTGGGCTGGGCTTACAGGGACAGGGCAGAGAGAGAATCTGCAAGCTGAAGGTGAGGCGGCGGTTCAGGGCAGGTGGACTTCTGGTGAGCAGTTCAGTGACCTTTTGGCCGGTTCTGGTGGTGAAATTTCTGGTTCCGGGTTTCTGGGGTGGAGACGCTGCAGGTGGTGGAGTATGGCTGCATGAGGTGGTAAGGAAGGCTTTGAACCGGGCAGAGGGACTTTTGCTACTTCCGGTGGCCGGTCCGGTGGTTTTCCAGCCTATTCTGGGGGTGGGGCCGCCGGTTCTGGACTCTTGGAGTTGAGATCTTCAAGGTGGGTGGCGGTGGTTTCTGGGATTTGAAGGCTACGAATTTAGGATTTCAGGGTTAGGGCTTCGTGCTGATAACGTGTTTTAGGGAATCAGAAATTGAGAGATAATCGCTGTGTATTCTCATTGATAATATGGGCCTCTTTATATAGAGGATTACAATGCATAGAGTTAGAATCATACAAGGAAAGATAATCTCTAGATTCTTCTAATTGAACCCTATTACCACTAGGTCAAGCAACCTAGAGTTTGGATTAAACACAAATAGAGATATCCTTAAACAGAGAGAGAATTGTTGTGTGTATTTTCATTAATAATAGGGGTCTCTTTATATAGAGGATTACAATGCATAGAATCTAAATTGTATAAGGAAAGGTAATCATGCATTGAATGGATATCTCTAAGATTCTCCGAGATTATCTCTCATTAAAACTTTATTACCACTAGGTCAAGTAACCTAGAGTTTGGGCCAGACACAAATAAGGATTTACTTGAACAATTATCTAATTATACTCATGCGGTAGAAATACAAGGAACGCTTAAACTTTACGATTATTCTGGTCAAATTTATGACAATTTTGCAAATCTGCAAGTTTTATAGTATATTTACATATTATAGATATTTATTTGTGATGAATATATATGAGTTCTTTTTTCTCCTTTTAGACCTTTCAAAAGATGTGACAATTTTTTTAGTTTGCAAGTTTAGTTACACACACACACGTATGCATGTATGCATGGAGGGCCCTTCCACTAAGGGATCCCTTTTTTTTTGGCCATTTTAAGATATCGCTTATTAGGCCATCTTTTTTGTTACATATCAGCATCTCCACCATTTAGTTTTTAGGTCTCTATGAATAGATAATTTCTGTATATTTTCAGCTAAATTGATAATTATTAGGGTATAGAACTTGATCAAATCAATGGACAAACCGAATTTGTTAAATCTGAACCATTCATGTTCATAATAGTAAAACTTGATTATTAATACCCAAACTATCATCAATTGGCTGAAAATTTACAAAATGGATACTCATAAAGACCTAAAATCTGAATGGTTGAGATGTCAATCTGTTACCGAAATGTTGGTCTAATAAGCGATCCTTTAAAATGGCCAGAAAAAAAGAATTCCCCACTAGAATGGCCATATATTAGTCACCCATTCATACGTGTGTGTGACTTATTATATATGCACTTTTTTTTTGTCTGAGACACACACACATATATATTACGGAATGGGTAACGACAGTATAATAATCGTTGATAGTGAATCAGAATTCTCCGACACTGTCATTTTCTGATTCTGCCAACTTGCAAATGAAGACCATAGTTAGTTGCCACTCGAAGTGCATGTAATGGAATTTATTTACAAGATTTTTACTAGCTTAGCCTAGCTAGTTGCAGTAGTAATAGTAGTGAAATAATAATACAATTGATAAAGTTTCATAATGGAAAATGGGGTACGCGCACATAGTTCGGTCTATCAAATCATCTTCTCCTTTCCCTTCTCACCTCTCTCGATCTTGCGTACGTTTCCTATCTTAGTTTGGAAAACTTATTTCATCAAGATCATCCAAAGATAAGTACACCTCGTCCAAACATGAAAGCTCTGTCCCATCATCGTCCTCATCTTCGTCGCACTCATAAACTCGACACAACACGTATCCACTATATTCCTGAGAAATGTTTTGCAAAAGTTTATCAGTTCATGGCACGTATGTTATACGTAGACTTATGCTCGATGAAAATACACATGCACAATATTTCGTACAGTAAATGAGTTAGTTTGCTAGCTATTTGATAGTGGGAGTGTGATTACATTAACTGCTTTCCGATGCCCTCTTCTCTTCGATGATCTAGTGGTGGAGGAAGAGGCATAAGTATCAGAATCTGCAGAGAGACGATACTCATTCATTGTCCAGTTTGTTTGGATCCCCAATGGAGCTTCTCCCACGTAGAACCCGAAGTATCTTTTGATTCCAACTTTGTTGTTAGAAGTATAAGATATGACAGGTTCCTCGGTGCCTAATGGCTTCCAGTATCCATTACTCGTAACCCGATTTTGCGCCCTCCTGCTATAGAAGTACCACTGCTTACCCTCACACAGAGCCTTACCTGTACATGTTATATGTATTAATGTTCGTACAGTAAACAAAGTAATTAGCATATTAAAGTAAAGGAGCGAAATAAGGGCAAGAGCAGTCTTGTTATATACAGGAATGCATTGGATTAATGGTACCATTTAGCTCCCATGGATCGTATGGACAGAGATCGAGATCAGGAATGACATCGGGGTGGAGGGGTAAAAGAGTTGCCTTGCGTTGAAGGAAATGGACAACGAGCTCTTCATCTGTTGGGAAAAATCGAAAACCAGGAGGGAGCTGAGAAGGGTTATCTGCCATCACAAGAAACCAGAACAAGAAGAAGAAGAGGAAGAAAAAGAATAATAGCTAGCGTGTAAACGAAGTTTCAGCTGACGATGGTATTTATAGCGTCTGTAAAGCGAGAGAGAGAGAGAGAGAGAGAGAGATGAAGTGAAGAACAAAAACAACGGAAAAAAAAAATAAGTGAGTGAATGAGTGACGTGAAAAAGAAGGTGGTTTTCATAACAAATGGAGGAGTTGATTGGTTCGTTGATGATGATGGTAAAAGTGCTCTGAGATGCAAGGCGGCGGGCAACTGCGTACCTGTTTAGATACTGAGTGCTGTCAAATGAGTGGGACTGTGGGACATATTTCTCTGCCACCAAAATTGTTTACAAAATAAAGAATAAAAACTTCTCGTTTCAAAAAAAAAAACAGAAAAAAAAAAATAGAAACTTCTTTAAACAAAAAATATAAATGTTTACATTTCTTGAATTTTAACGTTGGTATTAGGTTAAGCGGGTTATTTGCAAATTGGCGAGTTGATGATCTAAACCCAACCACTTATTAATCGTGTTTTGACAAGTTGACATGTAAATGATCAATTGTTTAATCATGCGTATTCAACCCGGTTAAGCATAATGACAATCAGTGGCGGACGCAGCTAAGGCCCACTGAGGGCAGCTACTCCCACTCATTTTTTTGGTTTTGTTTGATTTGCTTTATAGTATTTACCATAACGAAATCGTTTCAACAATATTGCCCCCGTTGAAGAGCAATAAAAGTCCCTACTCTAGAATAATACAAGACTTTTACATATAGTATTAGTAAAACACTGTGTTTGTTGGCCGACAAACATAAAAGAAATTAATAGAAAAACTCTCTTTCTAGTCTATTTTACATGTATTGTTAATTATTTTGCAGCTTGTTGATTGTCGGTTCTCTTCTTCTTCTGTTTTCGGAATTTTTTTTTTTCTTGTATATAATTAGAGTTATATTGATTGATAGTTGTTATGTTTTGCTCAGAAATGCATTTTTGTTTTCAAAATATTTATGGATTGGATTTTTATTTTTTATTTTTTATTATGAAGTTGTGGAAGTATTAAAAGTAAATATTAACCCATCTTTCATTAAGGAACATTCTATTTCTTTCAAAAAGATTTTGCCCCCACATAAATATAATCCTGCGTCCGCATTCTATTTCTTTCAAAATTCTATTTCTTTCAAAAAGATTTTGCCCCCACATAAATATAGTCTTACGTCCGCATTCTATTTCTTTTAAAAATATTTTGCCCCCACATAAATATAATCCTGCGTCCGCCACTGACACTGATTGTGCCATTATTAGATCTTCATTCGCATAAGCAAATAGCGATGCAAGGATGACTCAGCAGTGGATCATTGGTCAAACTTTCGGCATCAAACGACGAGATCGTAACTTCTATACAGATAATACAGGCAGTGACATTGGACAATGATCGACAACTACAAAAAGAAAGGTAATTTCAAGAAGTAACTGCCAATGTAAGAGTTTCCAAGCATCGGATTCTTGTAGATTGAACCCTATTATTTCAACATCATTGCTGAGAGGGTAGGCCGGCACCAGGGAAGGGGAAGAGTGCCTACAATGGGTGGGGTTGTTGGGTGTACTTTTTCTCAATTTCTCCTTCGAGTATTATACAAGGGTAAAACAGGAGTTAAACAGAAAACAAAAAGGCAAATGAGTAGAACAAAGGACTTGGTACTTGAAGCAGCTGCAATAAGAGTGAGTGGCTCTGTATATATGTATTTACTATTTAGAAGAACCCTAGAAATAAAACATTGATAATGTGAGTCAGCATCATCACCACTTCATGCTGAGATCATGCATGCACCTCTTGCCATCCACGTCGCACACATGAATATGGGTTTGGTCGTGAACCAATTTTAAGTTCGAGTGTGCCCATACACCAATAATTACTCGCTCATAATTACTAGTCTTTATATATATAACCTCTGGCTTTGTTCTTGGCTTCTAGCCTTGTCTTAAAGACTGGACATCAATATTTAATAGGAAAATTTGGAAGATGTTATAATCAGCATCAAAAGAGCTCCATAAAGTACAACTGCATCTATTCTCTGATGAAATTGTCGGATAAAGAATTCTTACACATGCGTATACACAGATGACAATATGTACAACCTACCTACCTAGGGCCTTCATGCAAAGTAGGTGCGATGAATCTCAATACTCCATATATTTACTTCAAAATGTTCTTTTAGTTTTGGGGGTGGGGGCTTCATACTTGGAACCTCATTCAACATTGTTGTCAAAAGAGACACCACTAGCTCAAAAGCTAGGTGGTTGTTTGCAAGTCCCTTTTTGCCCAAACTTTTATGATCCCCGGTTTGCACTTTGTGAATATATGCCAAGGTCTGGGATCGATGCCTCCGTGGCTTACATCACGAAATGACAATTTAAATAGATGAACAAGAAAAGTACTCTAGGGATGGATTAAGCGATTTGAAACTAATCCAATCAGTGGTATATAATATATATAGACGATTGGACGCCAATTTGTCCATTCAAACATATAAGATTTTTCGTTTTCGGACTGAGTTTCACTTCTAAATCTAACCATTTCATTAATGCTCACTTCCATATAAACACGCTACAAGGGAAACCATACCATTTTTCAGCCAGCAAATTTTACTTCCTCATATGAATAAGTTCGAACCAAAATCACTCAACTGGAGTCAGAAAAGACATTAGCATTGCGTCTAACCGAACTCAGCTGCTCATGTAGTGATCTGAATTTATCCTTAAGCCTCTTGATCTGCAAGACCAACAGCATGTTGGCAGTGGGTGAGCAGCAGAGCAAGTGAGTGAGGAAGAGAGCCAATTAACAAGTTAAGTGGAAGAAAGATATACCCTTTTAAGCTCAACCTCTACGTCTCGCTTTCGCTGGCCCAATAAGTTCCGCAGGTTTGTGATATCAAAAATATTATCCAAATCATCTTCAAAAGCAGATTTCAAGTCTTCTCTGAGGAGTGCAGGCAACTTATCTACAACAGGCATCAAGAGAAAGCAGTTGAACTGCAAAACAAAAATGTGAATTTTCAAGAACCATTGGGATATAGTAAATCATTGTATAGGCAAGCTCAAGCTTAGAAACAACAAGAACTTCTGTGAGGACAAGAAAAGACAACAAACCCATAATAAAAATTAATGGAAAATAATGGAAGCAGAATAAAAACAATGCTTCGATTAATGTTGATATAAACAACTGATTCTTTACAATGCATCAAGATCAAACTCTCCTTTAGGTTCTATCTCAAAAATACACATCAGCAACTGATAGTACCTTCTTTTTAGGGTTTGGATTAGGTTATGATGATGGAGTGTATGAAAAAAATTGGAAGAGATGGTTTCCATTTCAAATGCTTTTCAATTGATGCTTATACACCATATCCCCTGTGACATTCTTTGATTCGAAGGATGCTATCTCATCTTTCAGTTTCTAATCCCACAAAGATTCCAAGCTCTTGCAGATAAAATATAAGATGCCTTTTGGCTTCCAGACTGAAACAAAGTTGCCAAAAACTCAATTCATCAGTGGCATCTTATATTTGGGAGATCGTCCAATGACATGCACCTCTCTGTTTTTTTTTCTTCTTTTTTTTAAGAAGAATGACACGCACCTCTCTTATATAAGAGCAAATTGAAAATTATCTATCATTCTCTTAACCAATGGTAATAGTTGCCATCAATACCTAAGCTCTTGAATTTTTGCGGGAACCAGCTGCCTACCTTCCCACCCAGTAATATACATATATGTGGAGAGAGAGAGGAGAGAGAGAGAGAGAGAGAGGACAAGATGGGTGCTCTGAGGGAATCACAAGCCTTAACCAAAGAGCAAGAGGGAAACGTAGTAAAAAAAAAACTGTAATTTTGATTAAAACCATGATGCGAATTTGTGAGCCAATATGTTTCTTGAACAATTCAAATATGTTCAAGTTCAGAGAACTGCACATATTCTACAGCCACAACATCCACAAAGCAGCAGGACATAATATATCTTCATTAATTTTAATTAATATTACATACCTTCAACTCTGCGGAGGCCAAGAAATATTCTCTTATGCCATGAAATATCTGCTGCACCAAAGCATAAACAATCCTTTCAGATGAAGGAGCAAGTTTCCTATTCCAAAGTGTACTATCTAGCAGATCAGCCAGCCTTGTTTCTGTAGTTTGAATAGAAGTCAAGTCATTGCCAGAGGCCAGATGACTGAGCTTCACATCTGCCCGTGACTTGGTGCCCTTCTCATTGGCGACTGACCCAACTGCTGAATCTTGAGAAAGACCAGAAGACACAGAAGTACCACCCACAGTGGTATGTTCTGTTCCAGAAAACGAGTCCAAGAACTGACGTAACCCAGCACGATTCTAGTAGGCATCCAAAGAGATGTCAGACACAAATTGTATGGGGATAAAAAATTTACAGAAATAAACTGCTGACGGTCCAATTTCAATAAATTGGAATCATGTGAAACTTCAAGACTTGAATTTCCCTTTCTGCAGGGTACCTCTCTATGAATTAGGAAAATGGCATGAAATATGGATTAAAAAAGAAACTTAATCCTCACTCAAATTCATGAATGATTATGCTCCGTGACATACATTAAGATCCCCACAGAGGCATAACTCCAAAAAGAAATTGATGCATAGACAGCAAGAATACAAATGAAAAAATAAACAATTGTAGGTTATTCAGTACAGCGGCAATGCATTCTAGTTCTTATGTCTAATCCATAACTAATATTCTACAAGGATTGTAAGCCTGTAACAGACATCTAGTAACATATCCTGGAAAATCAATTGCAGGTTGCTCTTTGTTTTTACTGAGCCATAAGTAAAACAAGTTGTTCTTGTTTTCCAGATTGTTCAACTAGACATCATTTTTAACTGTATTTTGATTGCTCTAGCTCTACCTTCTATACTTTTTTTCTGGCATAATCAGATCTTCCTAATTTCCTATCTCAATAAAGTAGACCAATCTGAAATCAGAGCATACAACAAGTAGCATTTTCAAAAATTCAACTATGACAACCTTATTGTGAAGAGACCATGTGACGTAGCGTGTAGTGCTTACTAAATCCTCCATACATCTGCAGCGAAAAGACATTTAACAACAGAGGATGTAGCAATGTAAGAAGACCAGAATAAACAAGCATTAATAAAAAAAATTTTGATGATTCTATAACCTCAAGTCACTGTTATTTTACCAATCAGTAAATTATATCTTATCATTTCTTTGCAAGTCTTTGCATATGATAAGTAGCATAGGAGCCCTAACTAGGAGTTAACCAAAATTGCCAGGCGGTTTACTTGTCTCCTAAAGATAGGGTTCAGCAGGAAGCCCAGTTTTTAGCCTGGGTCCACGTAATGGGTTGGGGGGGATTTCTGGGTACCAAAAACGAAATAGCAGAGAAGCAAACTTAATTCCGTGAATTGCATATTAATCTGTCTGCAGTTTGGAAGCTTGAATTGAAGATAATGATAGTGCTTGCCATTAGGCATGTATTCATGTAAGGGAACACTTGAACATCGCATACTTCCACACTAAATTCATAGTTTACCAGACTGAAAGGGGTCCGAACAAATTATAGATAATGTAACTGGTTTATTTACATTTTGTGATGCCTTACAACCGTTATACAAGATGTCTGGTTCTTTTATCACATTTGAAAATTGTATTAGCTCTGACTCCTTTGATCTAGTTTTTGTAGGTATTTTCTTTTCTGTATATATCTATTAAAACAACCCCCCCCCCCCCCCCCCCCCCGGCGCCCGGCCCTGGCAGAGGTTAGGGCACAGACTGCATTGGCAGAGGTCCAGGAGTTCACGTCTTTCTTAAGGGTCCCTGGAAGATACCCCATGGATATGACCACTTGGTGTCTTTCACGGGGTGACTAGCACCAATTATTAGTTTATTGCCAAAAAAAAAAAAAAACAGAGAGAGAGCAGACGCAACAAAGAGTTTGCTTAATAAATAGCCAGAGACAAGAGATATCAACTGTGAAGGAGTTTACTTTTCACGACATGCCCTTTCGGTAGATTCTGCAAAGTCATTGAATGCAGAGGCAACACGCCTGAGAAACACCTCATGGCCACTCAAATACTCACCATCTTTCTGTATGAAGGAAGAAGAAATTGCAAGATTTTACTGCATAAAATTTTAGAAAATGTATCCAATATTTAAAAACCATAATCTATACAACTATGGAGCCCATACCTGAAGAAGATAAACAGATATTGGAAGCAATCTCTTCAGAATATGCAAGAGTCTACCACCCAACTGCAAAAGTAGAGAAACATGATTTTTCCCACAGATGGCTAGCAACAAGCAGAAACCAGTCAAATTTACTACCCAAATTTCCAACTGGTATCATCTCAGCATATGCCAGTCATACAAGTTATTTACTTTATATCCAGTCCAATTCATCATAATTAAATCTAGATCTAGTGCACAATGAATGTAGAATTCAAAGAAGAAAAATATAATGTTCACAAAATTGGAAAAATCAATCAAGTACAGAAGTTAGAAGCTCTCTCTCTCTCTCTCTCTCTCTCTCTCTCTCTCTCTCTATATATATATATATATATATATCCAGTCTAATTCATCATAAATCTAGATATAGCACACTGAATGTAGAATTCAAAGAAGAAAAATATAATGTTCACAAAATTGGAAAATCAATCTAGTACAGAAGTTAGAACTTAGAAGCAAATCTCTCTCTCTCTCTTCACAATTCGTTTTCTCCTCTGCCTAGTCATTGATCCTTGGGTGAGTCACAAAAACATCTCCATCCTCAGTCACGTATTGAAGCACTTTGGAAGATCAATTTTTATTTTTTTCATAAACCCCACTCACATGTCAGAGACTATTGCAAGATCTTTTTTCTTTTTTTTTTCTTAATATAACCCTCACCCAAATGCCAATACACTCACAAATACTCCTCCTGTCCTCCAAAAGACCCCCTGCTTTTCCTCCTAGAAGCAAAAATAGCTTGTCTCCTCATCCAATGTAAGAAGCCAATGCAGTGCTTCATTTGAATGAGGAGCGTCCACTGGTAGGGACCTTGAAATGCAAGGTTTGGACCCCATAAGGCGGTCAAACTCTTCTGTGTCCTATTTTCATCGTAACCTATTATATTACCCATTCATTCAACTAACTAACAAAGAGATTTTTATTTTTTATTTTATTGGTCATGAGATTTTGGCCACAAACTTTTTTATTGATTGCAAATGTACATTAGGATTCTGTTCATAAATCGAACTTCTAATAGCAAATGACACCAAGTACCTACATTGCACCCCTCATCACAGAACATGTGTCACAGGAAAAAGATAAAAGGAAAATAAAAAAAGTAGAAAATACAGAGAAACTGTTCATTACCTGATGAAGGAAAGGCTCAAATGTATCACGAGCCTTTGCAACAGCTATTACACAAGCTGTCCTGTTTTATAAGAAGTATAGTCAAAAAGTGAAAGAGATCAGAGGAAAATGAAATAAATAGTAAGTAAAGAAAAATTCAGAGCACAATTGTGACAGATATAGAAAAAAAAAAAAAAAAAAAAAAAAAAAGGAAAAACATGATCAATTATACAGGTATGAGTATGACTAAATCATAAAGGCATAAATACCTAGAGTAGTTTGTTCCATCATGTAAATCTTCAACTCCACATGCATTCACGATTTCTTCCCTTGTAATTGGAGGGCATTTTGTTCCTCCAACTACAAAACGAAACTCAGCCATGGCACGATGGTATTGTGCACCCCCATAGAGACGCATTCCTGCATTCTACACACATAGGACACACAGTTCTTACATTCGTACATAAAGTCTAAAAAGGTTCATGTCAGTTTGCATCCACAACAGATGAAAAAGTTATAGAAAGGATATCAGATAAACAGAGAAAGGCAGGCAATTCTGTGGCCTGATTTTTCTCATGGTTTATTAATCAGTGCCAGAAGTTACAGAAAGTATAGCACTAATCAGAAGGGTTTACTTACATAAATTTAATAATAGAATATGCAACGAATTCAAAAATCCAAAAAAAAAAAAAAAAACAGGTTCGTAAGAATAAAATTCTAAAAAACAGAAAAATTGCAATCAGAAAATTCTTTAACTCACAGGTATAAGCTTGTGAGGGAACTGAAGGCCATCGCTACTGACAAATGCTCCTCCGTTAGTTCGCTCATCTTGTAGTGTTTCTCCTTGAAAAGGAAAGGATGATACAAGGAAATTAAAACAGGCAAGGAACAACACAACATGAAAATAGATTAGGATTATAAATGCGGGTGGTGGAATTGATGTTGATATTTGATGGTTTCAACGATAAGAAAAGTTTTCCCTTCTTGGTAACCATTAGCATACATAGTCTGTTAAGCAACATAATAGTGATTTACCAAATTTGTCTGGCGGTGCAACAACTGTTCCTTTCAATAGCAATGATAACTGAGGTACAAAACAAATTTTGTCAGTAAAGATAAACCTAAAACAGTAGCATTATTTAAAGCAAAAAAATACGCATGTCAAACACTGGAAAAAACAAAATAAGAAACTAATAACGAAAGAAAAGAAAACTTCATAGAAGATAATGAGACTTTTACAATAAGCACGGAAGTACTACAAACTAAGCATTACACTAGCTCAAGCAAATCTTTCCAATGCGGAAGGATGCCGCTGAAAAGAATGGAACGCTCCCAACAGTTCTAGAAAAAAAGGCCTTTATCCACTTTCAACCACAACTAACATGAGGTCCATGGAGGGGACATCTCAAAGGGGTCCTACTCCTATTTTGTAAAGTGGCCATTCTCAAGTATCAAAACCCAAAGTTCTAGTAAAAAATATCAATATATAAGCCACCACGAAAAGATAATAAGAAATTAATAACCTATAACTTCTTGTCAAGGAGAATGCCACGACTAAAGTTACCTTCGTCAAGAACATATCATGAAATAATCTCCCTTTCTCCTTTAGTTTCAGTTCATCCAAAGTGCTGCATCAAGAAATAATGCAACATAACTATCTAAGTAACTAGCCAATATAAAAGAAAGAAACCGATGAAAAATGTTCGCAGTAGGTTGATTTTATATACATTTCCCATGTCATGGTGTTATTCAGTTTAAGCAAATGAAATGAAATAAACTGAAATCATACTGTGAATTGCATTAAGGAAAGTGCTTTGTGAGTTTAACTATGAACCTGAGTTCTTGATTTATTTCATTCATCCTTCTTGTTGCACTCCGGTATTCCTTCTCAAGAAGTGGAATGATCAGTGGTACATTTTCCATGTACCTTGCAATATATAATCCCAGAAAATTTTAGGTCAAGAGTTGAGCAAGTTATTTTGATCATAACAGGAAAGTAGAAATTATTACCTTTTCTGTAGCAATTCTTCCAGAAAAGACCTAAGTTTACTTACACCTATCCTACTTCTCTCTTGTACAGACAGTGACCGGCCCAATTTTTCCTCTAAGCTTGCAACATCTTCCTTTTCTCTTACAGATATTGCCTGCATTAGAATATATTACAAACATTATATGGTTTACAATCAATGTCATCAGCACAACAAAAATCGTATTTCAGGTCTTGGGTAGGACTGCATTTCTCTCTTCAGAAATACCAGGTTTTATCCAAAATAAGGAAAAAAAAAAAAAAGACTTACATAAGTAGGCTGACTAGTAACAAAGAGTACACAGAAAATAATTTGTAAAAATTATCATATGAGGATTAGTATCTTAATTTATTATATTCTATATAACTTCAAAACTGCTGCTTTTCAGCTTACTAAAAAGAAAAACAACACCATCTTATGAAAAGAGTATATTGAGTACAGATAACTCTCTGGCAGCCAAATTATCACTAATGACAAAATATTTCTTCAAGTAGTTACAATCATGTGAGCAACTAGATAGAAATAAACCCCATTGTGACTTCAGAAACCACCTTAAACATCTGGGTAAAAGTGGATTAGATATCACAACAAATGCACCATAAGATAATACATCCAACCCAAAGCTTAGGATTTAGATTCGTACGTGATAATAATTCTAACTGGAGAAATATAACTCGGGACACACAATGAATATCATTATCCCTCCTCAATATTGATTTTCAACAAAATGAACACGAGATAAGCGAGAACACCTGTTTAAACTCATCATTAGATCTGTAAACCGAATCATGTCCCAAACCAACTCTTCCAGACGGCACAGAAGTAAAGAAAGGCGAGTCTCCCAAGATGCACCCATCGAGCATACATGTGGGAGGTGACAGAAACACTTCCACGTCTGATGAGCGTGCAAACTGGGGTATTTTCGTATCGAGCTTGGTTGAAACAATTACAGTCCTCGAGAGCTCAGGATCGATCTGCACATGACCGAGGCAAAGATTCAAGGCTTCAAACAGTTGAACAAAACTCAAGCCAGTACAACAAAACACCTAAAAACAAAAAGAGGGACGACATACTTGCATTACTACCCTCCGCGTAGTTGCATTACTCCAGTCACTGCAATCTTCAAGACACAATATAATGAGCTCTTTATGCTGCATTTTAGCTCGCACGAGTGCTTCCACCGCACGAGCTTGAACCTGAAAACAACCATCAATCAACCACCATTGCACTTCCAATTCAGCCAGGACATGCTCCTACACCCTAAATTACTACTCATTCATATCGAAGTTTGGTCGTAAAATGTTATCACTCATATCAAGTTTGAATCACACAATTTCGCATAAAATTCATGATACATTGAACTTGAATAACCGTAATCGAGTTCGAATTGACCTGCAATGCTCGATTTTTGGGGCCGGGAGCAGGAGCAATGAGGCCAGGAGTGTCGATAATGGTGAGGTTGGGGCAGTACTTGTACTCCACTCTAATAATGATCTCCTTGGCGGAGAAGAGACAAGGCTCCTTCTCGAGCCTCATGTTCTCGGCCTCAATGTAAGCCTGGATGTCCTGGAGGGACTTGGGGTGGGCCTGGGCCGGGTCGGAGTCGGAGACGAGGCGGCAGAGAGGGGAGTGGGAGTCCGGGTCGTACTTCATGTGGAGAGTGATGGGGCGGCGGGTCTTGGTGCCGCCGCCGACGTGGTTGAACTGGAAGCCCATGAGGGCTTCGACCAATGCGCTCTTGCCATCTGTCTGGTGGCCGACGACGAGGACGGCGGGAGCGTCGAAGGGAGTGTCGAAGGCTTGGGCGAGGCCGTGGAGCTCGTTGTAGGCCTCGTACAGACGGCACTGCTCCTCCCATTCGCTTCGTTCTTCCCTATCCATTTCTCACTCTACTCTCTCTCTCTCTCTCTGAAGAAATGAGGAGCGTGGGGAGGTTCAAATTGTCTCTATTACCTTTCACACGGGCCCTGCGTGAGGGAGCCATTTATCGCCGTTAATTTTTCAAACCGGTTAAGTCTAAAAAATTAATAATAACGGTGGAAATTGAGGTTGGATGAACCGTACCCGCTTCGTAATAAGGGTAATTCCCTCCAAAAATTCGCACGTTCGAGCAAAATTTCGATTGACATTTTAACTCGTGGAACATGTCAACTAAGATTCGTAAACTCCGCTAGTTGTTAAAATGAGGAACATTTTACATTTTAATTAACCGCTGTGAGGCTAATTTTTTTTATTAAATTTCAGTAAATCAACATGTTTGCATATTCGTGAGTAGGTTATTGCTGCAAATTTTCAACCAGATTGAAAATCGTTAAGGCATTCATAATCGCAATTTATCATTTATGAACATGAAAAGTTTAGCTTTGACATATTTGATTCGTTGGTTGATCTATTCTAGCTAGCATGGTACCTTAACAATTAGCAATTTGAAAGAAAATTTTTACAAGTGATCTACTTATGGATAAACATCTAACGATTGATTTACCGAAAGATAATTGAAAAGTGGGTCTCACATCCGTTGATTAGAAAGTCCTCATTAGAGCATCTCCCTGATAACAAATACACTATTTGTATTTCTCATAATCTAACAAATACGCTAGGTACCTTCCCCTTTTACATTTCCCACTCAACAAATGACATATGGATTCCCCTACCACTTTAAACTCAATATTTATTACATTGAATAATTAATTCTATTTTTTCCATGTCTGCCCTTCTAATAAATGTCTCACATTTTTTTTCTTTCTATATTTTACTTTGACTTTGTAGTATGTTTAATTTCTTTTGCATTTCTTTTTTCTTAAATAATTTTGTATTTTTTAATTGTTATTTTGACAATATGGGTTGTGGTTTTTTCTTTTCTTTTTAGCTTGCATTATTATTATCCAGTAAAACATCACTTCCAATACTCCTAATCACCATCTAACTATGCTAGCGAAACTTTCATCACCTATTTGAGTCCAAGTATCCAGTGGAGGATCTATGTAGATCCGCCAGTGCAAGTATCATCCCCTGATCTAAAACATGCAAGATTGGTTATAGAAAGAAACTCACTATTGTATCGTACTAGTACTTCATAATCATTAGGACACAAACATGGGTCAACCGAATAAATAGAAGCTCTTCCATATGTGGTTTCTATGAGTGGTAGAAGAGTAATGGTATGCCTGGTGAAAGGGTTCAGTTAGCTCAATTTCTTTTAAAAAAATCAACAATTTTTAAAATCTTTGTTCAATTTCATTTCCCCCGCCAAAGAAATGAAATTGAATGAAGATTAAAAAATGAGAATGGATTTCAGAGTGGATGCTAGAGAAAAAGAAAGAGATAAAAAAAGATTTGATTGAACGAAGATTAAAAAATGGGAATGGAAATAAAAAGAGATAAAGAAAGATTTGAGAGAAAGGGAAGATAGGTATGGGGAAGTTTGACCTAGATGAACCCAGAAAGAAAAAAAAAACACAACCTAGATTGTCAAAATAACAATTAAAAAATACAAAATTAATTAAGAAAAAAGAAAAGCAAAATAACTTAAATATACTACAAAGTCAAAGTAAAATATAGAAAGAAAAAAAATGTGAGACATTTATTAGAAGAGAAATTATTCTATGCACCGACGGTGCAAATGACCAAATACTTATAGGATGATCTCAACCCTTGATATTTATAATTAATATTTTATTAATAACCTAAGAGTGTATTTAATATAATCTAACCATCTATTTATGTTGGTGCAAATGAACGTCGGTGCAATGAATCCTCCAAGGGCAGACATGGAAAAAATAGAATTAGTTATTCAATGTAATAAATATTAAGTTTAAAATGGTAGTGGAATCCACATGTCATTTGTTGAGTGGGGAAGGTTGAAAGAAAAAGGTGAAAGGGGAAGATAGTTAGCATTCCTCAAAAGAAATTGGGCTAAACCTGTTGAAGTAGATTGACATTGAAATTATTGATTCGTCATTTTGAATGAATAAAATGCCTAGTATACCATATTTTGATATGTTTTGACATCCTAGTTAGATCTTACCTTTTTTGGCAGCTCATGTGATATAGAAACCACCTTATCAAAATGTTTTACTAAATTATGGACTCCCATTCTCAAATGTGACTACAACACGAGTTGCAAGTAAAAGGAATAGAAAACTGCGATTTCACTTTTGTGAATATTAAAGATCAACTGGCTCGAAAAAAAGTGGTGGCTAGTCACACTCCCAGAAGTCGCGTCGGGATTCTTCAAGTGATCTACTAGCTATGTTTGTCGAATGAAATTCTGAGATCATTTGGAGGAGAAAAACAAAAGAAGCATGGTACATACTTCGTTAGTAATAACATTAGTGAGAAAAGCACAGATTATTTTATTTTATTTTATTTCTTTTTGTTTGGTTTCCACCATAAAACAGTCCCAATCACAATCTGAAAGGATTCACTCTTGCAGCCACATACAATACATCAAACAGGGGAAACTATCAAATCCATAGAAATTGCAACAAGAGATCCATGTCCGTAATTCATTATCCTTTATCAACTTTAAGTACCGAAATAGGTCATGCTATCAACTTTAAGTTCCGAAATAGGTCATGCTATCCAGATATTATGCACCATAGTTGGTGATCAAGTACTATGGTACCCAATCATCAAGGAGGCCCTCTACAAGTATAGTTGGCAACAATCTTGCTCAATCTAATCCCAGTCTACGCGCTAGAATATGAGCAGTAAGTAGGAACAATGAGGTGCAAAAGGGATCTAATCCGACAACAAACAGGACGAATGTACAATCTACCTTTTTGTGTGAAGTGGAAGCTTTCAGCAAACAGGTTACTACTCTGGGAAAATTTCAGCAAACACTGACAATCTCCTTCTTGTAGTAGGACCATAGAGAGAAGCAGTGATGTACTCATCTACATCTGCCTTCACAGTTGAAGAAGGCAAGACAACCTCAATGCCATCATCTTGGGGTGACCAGTCTCTGCAGCAGATAACACTAATGGGGGTCTTGCTGGTCCTATTCAGTTTTGGAGACAAGGCTGCTGCTGCTGCTGCTTCAGTAACAGCTGATGCCATGATCTGATAGACAAGGCGGGACTTTGAGCTGGGTGTGCATGATCCTGATCTAGGTGTAGACTTGCACAACTGTGCCCAGAGAAACAAAAATAGAAGAAAAAAATGGCAATTTCAGTAGTTGATTATGTCAAATTTGGCAGCTAACTACCGTTGTCTGATTGCTAACCTCAGATTTGTTCTTGCCAGGAAAACGAGTTGGACGCAAATTTTCTTTTCCAAGTACAAACTGCAAAAAAACATAAGCAATGGTCAAGACAAACGCAAGAAAATCAAACTTTGGTCAAGTCCTCACCATTAATGAGCAATTTGCGCTATGAGTTCAACATATATAATTTCAACTAGCACTACTGAACAAATCATCTCAAGACACCAGTGAGATTTGGCAAAATATAAAGGATGCATAACCAATGTATTAAAACAAACACTCAGAAAACCATCCAAGGCACCATACCACCAACCTAGTTCTCACAGAAATGCGGGATCGAAATATTCAGCCTCTGGAGATTTAGAGAGAGCATTATGTTTTGTAAAGAACCTTAACTACATAAATTGTTTTACAACTGCACTGACTACTTAAATGCAATCATACTAAATCATTAACTAACAATTACAATCTAACCCTCTGATGACTAATTAAAGTCAGTAGTCCAACTAGGATGATGCTCATGGACAGATGGAACATAAGCTGTTGTTGACTTTCAGTGAAAATAGGTAAACTGTCCTTAACTTCCTTATCAGTTCTAGAATCACACTCAAGATACAACTTTTAAATCGAGCACCAACCAACAGCTCAGGGACAGATGGCACATAAGTAGAAATTACTTCTGCAGTAACAGCTTTCACTTTCTATTAGCTTTCACAATTTTAAAAGGCCAATTTGATCAATCCCAAGATCATATGATGATAAATGTAGAGAACCATTTTCTAGATCAAGCAACCTAATTCTACATAACAAATTATAGTTTTTCAGTTTTCCTGCAACACTGATATATAACATGTAAATCACCCCAACTTGATAATTAGCTATAATCATTTTGATTGACAGTGACAGGAAGACTTACAGTACGGCCACATCTTAATGTGATACATAACAAAAAAAAGGGAACTAAATCTTTGTTCATATTTTTATAACTCAGAAAGAAAACAGCACTTCCAAATTAGAGTTTAAATGGACCCCAGGATAATCAGTGTGCAACAAGAAACTAGCTGTACTTGATGTGGACAAGTCTCTTACTTCAACCTTTGTATTTTTCCACACTAATCTCAAACCTTACGATACCACCTACTTCTCACTAATGAATCTTTCTCATACATTTCACAAGTCAAAACAATCTTTTGGTGGACCATCATTTAACTAACCACAGCATTGTTAGAAATCCCAAAGAATAGTTAGAACAACAAGCTTTACAGTTTTCACGGCATATCTAAGTAAAAGCTTAAGAAGCAGAGCAAAGAAACTACCAAAAAATTTGAAAGTAGAGGTCCAACAGAAACACTGCTTACCTATTAACTACCCCTCTTCTTCACTTGTAGACAAACGAGTGGTAAAAATTACATTGTTTCTCATAGATTATTCATTTGTAAGGTCAGAACAAGCTCTTAATGGACCATCCTTTTGACGAACCATACCATCATCTGAAATCTCAAGGAATTGAAATGTTGCAATCTGTTTACTTGAATGTTATGGCATTTAGAGGCAGCAAGTAACAACATATTTTTTTGGGTGAGGTTTTACTGACCATTGCATCTATTTGTACTTACCCTCTTCCTAACATGTTACTGAATGAGTGGCAAAAACTAAGACTGTTTCTCATACATATTTCACAAGTCAGAAGAAGCTATTAATGGGATATCATCTAAAGTATTAAACTGACAACAGCAGCATCTGAAATCTCAAGGACTTGTTAACTTGCAAATACTATTTAGTCGAATATGCTATTTAAGGCAGTAAGTAACAACATTTTCTGCTTTTGGACAACTGACTAATCAAGCTAACGATCCAGTTTGGTAAATTCTAAAGTTGTACGAGCAGTTACAAGCTTAAGTAGCAGAATAAATCAAAGAACAGCAGCAAAATCTATTCACGCAACAACAGACATACAATGATGGCTGAATTTGAGCTCAAGATGCTTAACCGAATTTGGTTTAAGTACAAGAACCCTAAACTAAAATGTATCCACATCAAACTAAAATGTATCCACATTGCATCTTGCAATCAGAAAATTCTAGCACCTAGTGTACCTAAACCATATGTTAGATTCCATCCAAAACAAAAGAACTCAAGTGAATAGAAAGGAAATTACTAATTTCTTCTCACAAATCGGTTGATGATGATGCCAATACAATAATCTTGGATCATTATTCATTGATAGCTAAACAGATAATTACTAAGAAAACAAAATTAGAATCGATGAACCAGTGAGAGGGAAAGAGATGAAGACCTGGCCTTTGTAGAGAGTCTTCCCCGAAGAATCCGAAGAAGTAGATGAAGGCGAACCAGAACCACCCGACCTCGAACTCCTCTTTCCATTGGTGACCAAAACGCCGTCCATCACCAGGACCTCCTCCCTCGGCACCGTTCTCACCGGTGAAGACCTCGCCGCCGCCATCAGATTCTCCACCTGGAGAGAGCGGGTGGCGCCGCTGCTTGAAGCGTCGACCGGCGACTGAGAGCCTCGCAGGTACCTGAGGAGCGGCGAGTCGAGGTCCGCATTCCCGAAGCTTCCTCCTTTCATCAAGTGCTGCGGGCTCAATTTCGGAACTCTCGAGTTGCCGTGAAGGTTCTCCATCGCTGCACAAACACTCACACAGTCATGGATTGGAAATCAAATCCATGCCAATTTTCCCGCCAAAAAAGTCCCATTTTTCTTAGGGGGAAAGGAATTTTCAGATAAGATTAACGGAGATGATCAAAGTCGCTTCGGATTAGGGAGACGTACCAATTGCAGAAGACGGAATTAGGTTTCGGATGAAGAACGTAGACGAAGGAACCTATGGAAGTAGCAATGGCAAAGAGGCTAATGCGAAGGAAGCCTAGAAATGAGTCGCCGACTCTGCTCAGTGGCTCTCCATGCTCTCGTACTAGTATTTATAGTTCAATTCCAATTTTTCTATTAAATAATCTTCTTTTTTTTCTCTAAACGGTAGTGTGACAACTTCTTAAGGATGTAGCGATATCTTATATATTCTCAGGGAGAATGGTTAAATTTTTGAACTACCTATTTTACTTACCCATAGTTCATTAAAACTCTAAAATATATAACCTAACATATAAAGGATATGTTGGTAATTGAAAATATTGGAAATGGAAAAAAAAAAAAAAAGTATAACCTAACGTGGGAGGTGGGATAGCATTGTCAAAAAAAACAAAGTACAATTTAGTTACCGTACAATATTGGGGAGAGGGGTCCAGTAAGCTAAACACACAAAATTTTGTATAAGTGTACAATTTCTTTTTGTTAATTTGCTGTATTGTCGTGTTGCATGGGGGACTCTGAATCCCTTCATGTGTAACTCCTTAGTTGTGAAGTATATATATAAGGATTACTATAGCCTGGCAGAGTGAGCTGTTTGCTGCAAATACGAAACCTCCTGTTTAGTATCAGCAACGGTGGTCCAATTAGCAGCTCCATCGAAACTGTCCACCTCGTATATATTAAGTAAATTTACTTTGATACCTAAAAAAGAGTAGTTTGAAATTAGAATATCAATGAATGAAGTCAGTTTTACATGTGAATCAAATATCAATGAATGAAGTCAGTTTTACATGTGAATCAAACAAGTCTATTTAATGTAACGGACTACTGGTAGTTAGGGGTGGACTCGCAAAGCTGAAAACAGAAAAAGAAAAAAAAAAAAAAAAAAAAAAAAAAACCCCTAACTGAGGCAAAAAAAAACCCTAACTGAGGCAAAAAAAAAACCAAACCAAAGTGCAAAAATCGAACTGAACCGAATACGTGCGGTTCAGTTTTCGGTTTCGACCCAGTAACAACCGAACCAAACTTACCTAATACGACGTTGTTTTGGGGATCCCCGAACTTACCTTATACGGCGTCATTTTGAACACACGAAGAAACCCTAATACCTAGCAGCCCGACCTCGTCCTTCATTCACTCATTCAGTCCTAAACTCCTAATACCTAACTCATTCCTAACCTAATCCATTCGTCGATCGCCGATCTCATCTAGTCCACTCAGCCCTTCAGTCATCACTGGCTCGCCGTCTCCCTCGCGTCCTCGCCGTCTCCCTCGATAAGCACTAAGCAGATTGTTTTCTGTATGATTTTTGGAACACCCTCAATCCCTAATTGGTTTTCCTTTTGCTTTTGGTTTCAGTCCCTAACCTTTCGGTGTGAAACTACCTCGGTAAGCAGATTGTTCATTCCTTTTAATTGGCTGAAGGTGGGTTTTGCTCAAGGTGCTGTTTTTGCTTGTTTATTTAGTTGTTGGATTTGAAAAGAGTGAAAAGAAGTTTGGGGTTCTGAGATGAGATGTGTTCTGGAAGCACATATGGGCTGTCTTCGTTTTCCTTTTCCAGTTTTGATTTTGGTTAGTTTATGTGAAAGGTGTTAGCTTTCAGTTTTCCGTAATTGGTTTTCTCCTTTCTTCAGTCTCTGATCACCCAGTCTCCTCAATCCGTAATTGTTTGCCTTATAAATCATGTTTGTTTGATTTACCTAGGTAGTGAATGTTTGTTCGAACTTTGAAGCTTGAAGTTTCTGTTTTTAATTTTGAAGCTTTAGGTAATGAATGCTTGTTTGAAGCTTGAAGGTTTTTTGTAGTGAATTTTTTTGGATTTACTGGCTATATAAGAGATCGATGATTATGTGACTGTGGATAGTTTAAAATTTTGATAATCTGGTGCTTTGGTTTGATTAGAGATGAGTCATATCACTCCTATGAAATTGAAGATTTTAGCTGTATTTTTGTGTACTGATGTTCTGTAGTGATGTTCTGCAATTTTTAGTTACTGATGTTCTGATTTTGCAGGTGAAAAAATGAAGCAAGCATTACAGGTCTTGATCACCATTGTCCACCACACGGTATGTAGTCTTTCTTAGTTGTCCTACTCTCCACCATAGCAAATATTTGCAGTATTAGAAAATTACATTTCTTATGCCAATTCTGTTGTGAATCATTGAATGATGGAGTAAAACTTGTTGTTAATAGGGAAAATGGTCCGTACAGTACCCGAACTTTGCCTCCTTATAACTTTTGGTACCTGAACTTCAAAAAATATCAATACGGTACCTGAGGTTCTCAACCCGACCGAAGATAGGTACCTAGAGAAGTAAGCTCCGTAACGGAGGTTGCCAGGTGGCAATCTTGAACTTAAAATACCAATTTACCCTTTACTTTTTTTTTCCTTATTTATTCTTTTTTATATAATTTAAAAAAAAAAAAAACATTTTTTTTACATGAATGTTCATTGTCACTTCCTCCTTGCTTATCAGTTCTTCTTTCTTACTTCTTCATTTCAATCACCCTTGAGAGCTAGCTGCAACAACAAAGAGATCTTGCCCCACTTCAACTTTGAACCACCTTCTTCAAGTTTCAGTCAAGAGAGAGAATCCAGACACACTTTATAAAGGCCAACCCAAATCATCAAATTTCAAACCTCTACTTATCTTGCTGGGTTTTTTTCCACCTTTGCTTTCAGGATTTTCTTCCCCAATTTGATTCTAATCTCGTCCCACCTAGTTAGACTTGAAACTAAAGAAAAATCAAACTCTTTCTAGCTATATGAAGCCGAGAAGCATTAAGATTCCAGTTTCGTTTCCAGTGCCGGAGCCAATGGAGCCAAATCTCATTCAAAGGCTAACAAGAACAATTAAGAATCCGAGTTGGGTCCTTCTGGTATAGTGCTTGATACACTTTTCAAACCCAAAGACTTCCATTTGAATCTTTTTGATTAATTTCTCAGAACTATGAGTAGAAGCCAAGAAAGAAATTAATCAGAATTCAAGTCTTCCTTTTCTTTTCCGCAACAGAGACTACATCCGCCCTAATTTGAAACAACACAGAAAATCATGTTTAGCCTATCACCCAAATTCGCATCTTTCTATAAATCAAGCATAACCAACAACCACAGTAGTTGAATTTGCTTGCACTAAATTAAAATTGGGACAGATACATTCATTGCAAAAAGATGGAACTGTTGCCCATGTCCTCTTGGAGGCTGTGGAGGACATAGACTGCGGCGGCCGTCGAGTTGGACTCGATGGTGGGTCGGCAGGAAGGCTCTATGGAGAGAGAGAGAAAAGTGCCGGCGGTGAGGTGAACCCAGTGGAGGAGAGGGGCAGATTAGGAGGACGACGGAGCCGCTCCTCTACTTCGATCTCCTCTCTGATCTCATCTCCGCCGTCGTCGAAGAGCCCAAGGTCCATCTGCATATGCTATTAAGATTGAACTCTTTGTTGATAATTGGATTGAAGTTCTGTTTCTTTGTAGTTTTTGCTATGGAAAATGAATTTGATTTGTGTTATTGTGAAAATGGTGAACTTCAAGAGTCGATGGGCAGCCATGGGAGTGGAGAAGAGGAAGAAGGAGAACAAAGGAAGAAGAATTGAAGAAGCAGAACAAAAAGGGGAAAGAAAAAAAAAGAACAGGTGTTGGACCCAGAGTGGGCCACGCAACACTTGGTTAGGAAGCGCTGCCCACCAAGTATTTTCCGATAAGAAGAACATAGAAAGAACAGAGAGAGAGAGAAAAGAGAAAAAAATGATTTAGAGGAAAAAAAAATTAATTAATATACGAATGGACGAAAATGCCTTTCTAAAATTACCAGCTGGCAAGCTCCGTAACGGAGGTAACAGCCATATGTACCAATTTTCGGTTGGGCAAAGAACCTCAGGTACCGTATTGATATTTTTTGAAGTTCAGATACCAAAAGTTATAAGGAGGCAAAGTTCGAGTATCGTACGGACCATTTTCCCTTGTTAATAGATTGAATCATTGAATAATGGGTAAGGCAGTAAGCTAAATAGCTAATAATAGGTTATTCTAGACTACATATTACTGTTTTTATATGCAGTAAGCTAATTGAAATTGCAACTCATTGAATTTGAATAGGAGTGATCAGTAGCAAACATTATGAGGAGGCAATCTAAATCTGCTGCTACTAGTGCCGGTGCTAATGTGAAATCAACTTCTTCATCTCAGATACCAATTTTGTTTCTTTTAAGTGCTATGGGATTTGGATTTTCTGGAAATTTGATTTGGATTTGAGATAATCACATTACACATGTTTATGCTATTTGGTCTATATATCAAGACTGTTTGCACTTTGTAGTTTGATTTTCTGCTTTGTGCTGTCAATATTGTAGTTTCTACTTTTTGTTTTGTGCTTTCATTATTGCAATTTCTGTTTTGTGTTGTCATTATTGCAGTATGAGTTTTGCGCACCAAAACTGCAGTTTCTGTTCTTTGTCTCTTATTGCAGTTTTTGTATTTTGTTTATGTTTGCAGTTTATGTTTTTTGTTACTTATTACAGTTTATGTTCTTTTTTGTAGATTAACACTAGTATTGGTGAATCTATAGCACCAATACCTCCCCACAAAGGAACTTCTGCTGCAACTCCGAAAGTTTAAGAACGTCAAGCAACCGAGCTTGAAGATGATGGAAATGTGAAAAGCATCATTGAGGCATTGAAACAGAAAGAAAGGTAAGATATTTGGAATCATTTTGAGAGGAATGTGGTGGATGGTAGAATTAAGGGTAAATGTAATTATTGCGGAAAAGATTACTATGCCGATCCTAGGAAGAATGGTACAACCTCCCTTCTAAATTATATGGAAAAGTGTCCAAAGTATCTCCCTAATATTGAGATGTTGAAAGCTAAAAGGCAAAATATTTTCTCTTATAAAAAACCAACTACTGAGTTGTGTACTGTAGAATCCACTCAAGAAGAGTTATCTATGTTATGTGTGGAGCACATTATATTAGATGAGCTACCATTTTCTCCTGTGGAGGGAGTTTAGGCGTTTTATGGGTAGAGCTCTTCCTTATTGGAGAATTTCTTCCCGTAAGACAATAGCAAAGGATGTCCTTAAGCTTTATTTGGGGGAAAAGAAAAAATTGATGGATCAATTGAGTAAATATAGGTTGTCTCTTACAACCGATATTTGGACTTCTATTCAAAACATTAATTATATGGTCTTCACTACACATTTCATTGATGATAATTAGGTGTTGCATAAGAGAATTTTAAAATTTTGTGTGATTCCAAATCATAAGAGAGAGGCTATAGTTAGGCTATTGGAGGATTGTTTGTTGGAATGGGGTGTAGAGAAGATTCTCACAATCATCGTTGATAATGCTTCATCAAATGATGTTGCATTGAAGGAGTTGAGTAAGAGGATAGGTGATTGGGGTGCCCCTAATGCATGAAGGGAAGAATTTGCATGAGGTGTGTGGCCCATATTCTTAACTTGATTGTCAATGATGGGTTGAAGTGTGATGAAGATATTCATTGGTGCCATTTGCAATGCAGTGAGGTATGTTAGATCCTCCCCACAAAGGCTTGATTTTTTCAAGGAATGTGTTGAAAGGGTGAAACTAGAGTGCAAAGGGCTCGTGATTTTGAATGACCCTACTAGGTGGAATTCCACATTCTTGATGTTGGAACGGGCTTTGAAGTTCCAAAATTTTTTTGATAGAATGGTGGATGAAGATGCAAGTAATTTTTTGGCATGGCTTCAAGGTGACAAGGGTGAATAGCCAAAAGAAGGGCCACCTATGAGTGTTGATTGGCATTATGAGGAGTAATTTGTGGATTTCTTGAGACCATTTTACGAAATCACTTTGAAGGTATGTTGTTCTAACATTCGTACCGTTCATAATACTTTTGGTGATTTATTCTCTATTTATGGTCTCTTAAAAGAACAAAAGAACCCATGTTTATCTGAGATTGCATCACCCATGCAAGATAAGTTTCAAAAGTATTGAGGTAGCTTTGATAAGTTGAATCACTATCTATTCATTGCTATTGTTCTTGATCCACGTCATAAACTTGAGAAAGTTGTTGATTATTTTGAGATTCTATATGATGGGGATATGGATGAAAATGTGTAAACTAACAAAAAAAGTGTGAAAGATCTCTTGTATGACCTTTATAAGGTGTATGAATAAGAGGGAAGGGAGAGTGGTGTTAGTGAGGTTGGTGGTTCTCAAGTATCAAGTGGGGAAATATCTAGTTCAAGTAAAGGTGTAACAGAGTTAGAAAGGAGACTGAAAGAGAATGAGTAAAGGAGAAGAGCAAAGAAAGCTGAGATCGTAAACAACGATGTGGATAGATATCTTGGAGATCCTATTGGAGGAGATGGTGAAGGTTTTGACTTGTTGAATAGATGGATGGTGAATGGAGTTTGTAAATATCCTATATTGGCCCGCATTGCAAAGGATATTCTAGATATTCCGGTATCAACCATAGCTTCAGAATCTTCCTTTAGCACGAGTGGGAGGATTATTGATCCATACTATAGCTCCCTAAGTCCTAGAATGGTGGAGACCTTAATATGTACACAAAATTGGCTTATGAGTGAAAATGTGTATCTATATCATATGCCTACTATTGAGGAGATGGAGTTATGTGAAGAAGCGGAAAATGGTAATTGTTTCTATTTTCTTAGTTAAAGTTTTTTGGGTTAATGAAGTTGTAATATTTATGTTATATATGATTGTATGTATTTCTTTTCTAATGTTGTTCTTTTTATTATTCTCTTATACTAATGTAGAGATGCTTAAGATGCAATGTGGAGCTGCAGTGGGGAGTAGTCGGAGCGGAATGTTACCTCCAAAGTTGAAGACTTCATCTTTCCGAGCTTGAGATGATCATGCCATTGCCCTCCTTCATATGTTGATGTTGGTTCATTCTTTTTGTGATGTTTAATCTTTTAGTGAACTTATACATTTCTAATTTGTGAGGTTAGTGTTGATGTAATGCTGGATTGTTATAAACTTTGGACTCTATATTTTTTGACCGTTTCATATGTTGATGCTAGAACTTGATGGACTATTGGACTATATCAGTTGAATTATATGGACTACGGAGTATGAAATTATAGATTATTGTCTATTGAAGTACAAAGCATGCATTAGTAAACTTGTAAACTCATTGTTATAGATTATTATTATAGGTTTGAAGAAACAAAAATTTCTCGAGTTACAATACAAAAGAAGTATAATTGGTAAACATCTGTTTTCCAAAAAAAATTATAAAAAAAAAACCGAAACTGGGCCGAACAGAACCGAACCGAACCGTTCTTCGGTGTCAACTTCTTAAAACACAAAAACCGAACCGAGCCCAAATTTGGTTCGGTTTTCGGTTTAGGCTCGAAACTGACACCCCTACTGGTAGTAACTTATTTTCTTAAGGAATATATATATATATATATATATATATATATATATTAAGATTCATAGCAGTTTGCAAGTGGAATGGGAAAACAAGGGTTTGAATTAGAGGTTGTCTACAACTTTCAATCATTTGTTATGGCTGAAGAGATGGCGACTCGCTAATCGACGACCATAGCACTAATTAGGAATGTTTTCTCCATCCCCGCACCCGCACCCGCACCCCCATTGGGCTTTTATTAAATGGAAAAGCCCCACCTCGTCCCTACAGGATACACACTAGAAAACATTTTGGTCCGAGAATCCTGAAAACAAAAGTTTAGTTTTTCATTGTTTTCAACAAATTTTGAGCAACCTGGTCAAACCAGAAAGAGTCTCCCCAAAAAATATTCTTGCCCAGATGAGGGAAACATTTTGGCTTGTAAACCACGAAAATCGAAGTTTTATTTTTCGTCTTTTTCTTCACATTTTGAGTTTCCTGGTCAAACTAGGAAAAGTCAATGTTTGGATTTTTGTTGTTTTCTCCCTGGACCTTCCTTGTCAACCTAGGAAAAGTCACCCTAAAAAAGATTCATGGCCAAATAAGGAGAACTCATAAAATGATGCAGTGATGATGTCATTATGACATAGAACACATAAACAGTGATGCGAGTGCAAGATTTGATTCCTAGTCATTTTTACATTATTTTTTTTTATTTCTTTTGATTTTGACAATATTTTATTATGTTTTTAAAAAATTAAGATGTATAAATATTGTGAAGAATGAGGAAAAAGAAAATTGGGGCCCCGCTATAGTGGCCAGAATTCCCACAACTATTGTCGTAGGAACTAGGATTTCTAAATCCCCAACCCTTGCCTTGGCATATGACCGGGAACCCTCTTTATGTCCTGTATGGGGCATTCCTCGTGGGGTCCTACTCCAGCTCTTCATTTAGTCATCCCTAGCACTGATTGTGAACGTGGTTAAACAGCTCTATGAGAACTAAGACATTATCCAAGCAATTATCTTTGTCAACTCGAAGCAGAGTCTTTAAATTCTTGTTGATATGATGAGCAACTGCAAGCATAGTATTTCTATCTTTCATAGTGACATGGAGCTAAAGAGTGTGGACAAGAATATGTTGGATTTTCTTTCAGAGAATTCTACAGTTTTATCACTGATGAATTTCTATGGGGAATTGATTTGCAGAATGTTTCTCTACTTATAAACTATGGAATGCCCAATGCTTCGAAAGACTATCTACATCGGGTTCGTAGAATTAAGAGGTTTGGTAACAGAGGTTTGGCTATCAGTCTTGTTATTACCAATGATTGATTACTGAAATTCAAAAACGTAGTGTCAACCTATATAAGCTCCCCGCTAATATAGACTGTTAAGTTTCATAATCTCATGATGCATTGATTACTGAAATTCAGTAACACATGGAACATTTTGTTTTGTTTTGTTTTTGTAAGTTCTATAGTGGGTAGATTTTGTTAGTCATGTAGTGGATAACCTAGTTAGTTAATTTGAATTAAGAAATTTAAAACAAAAAAATTTGAGTTTCCTGAATTATTCTCAAAGATTCACAAAAATTTACACTTTTTTTAAGTCAACCAAATTATTCCTGAATTATATGTATTCCAGAATTTTTCAATAGACAAAAGTAAAGTTTAAGACTAATTTTGAATTTTAAACTTCTATAATTAAAAGATTATACAATTGATAGTCATAAATATTTAATAAGTTATTCATTACATGTTTCATTTATTAAATAACTTAGATGTGTTGGAGTTTGTATATCCAAATGATAATATTTGGAAAAAATTATGGCTCACCTGGATTTTTTCTTCAAATTATATGTTTTAAAAGTCTTTTAACTACATATAAGTACTAAAAATGACATATATTGATATTTGTATGTCCGTATTTTTCATTGCATTTCGTTTAAAACACATGGGTATTAAATTTTATAATTTTTCATTTTTGAAAGAATTTTTCATTTAAAATTACCGAATCATCACGTACATATTTTTGACGTTTAATTCCCATCCCGAATATTACTAACTATGGTGGGCAGGAATCTAAACTTACTATTTATGTAACTATATCAGTATTAGTATGTCTTAAAGGTTGCAGTTCTAGATTCTTGTGGTTCTAGTATGTACTAGATGTTCTAGTGTGTACTGGATTTGGAGTATCCTGGTCATTTGTAGTTTTATTCTAGTGCAAAAAAACTACTACATAGAGGTCAGTAAATCTGATAAAATGATCTTATCATCAAATGTTGATGATCAAGAAGGTATTTGTAAATACTTTCAAAAGTAGTTTGAAGCTTATCTTCAGCCGTAAATAAAGGAGCATACTGGCCGACTTGACCCCTAGTGCTCAGAAGTTGCTCAATGACTTGAAGAATGAAGATGTATACTTATATTTGAGCCATAACTTTTATTTGAAAAGATTGGATTAGAGAATTAGATAAATGTGATGTAGGTTTTCTTTTTTGGTGTGAGAGCGTTGTTCTCAAGCAAAAGGTAGACATTTCTAGGCTGGACTTCGCATTCGTAATTGTGTGCGAGAGCTCCAATCGTGGTTCTCTCATTGTGTATTCTTGATGATGTTAATCTTTCGACATTTCTGCAATAATTTAATGAGCTTGGTGATCATGCTCAAGTTGGATAATTTCTTTTCAATTGCTTAGACTTAACAATGATATTCACTGTGATGGTAGAAGAAAGTTGATGCTTTACACGTTTGGTGAAAATTTGGTAATTTACAATCTTTCAACAACCCTACAATCTTTCAAAAACCCTACAATCTTCCAACAACCCTACTAGTAACAAGATAAATAATAAACAGACTATCGTAGTGTATGAGCACAATTAGCCAATAATTGGTAACTTTAATTATGAAGTGTGTGAGCATAGATTCCTTTTGGTTCAAAGTCATGAAGTCACCCAAAGAAAAATGACAAATAATCCACCAATTTGCAATAACTTACATTGCTATTTCCATGAACGCTAATTGATATGACCAAACAATTAGCCAAGTTACCAAGATGCACTAGTATCAAACAGATTGGTAAACTTAATTACAAAAAGACATAAAAGGGTTGAAGTTGGATCTCGAAGTAAGCTCAAACCAGGGCCGAACCTGAGGTTTTCATACTTGAGGGAATTGAGGAGAATTTTAAAAGTTGGGCCCTCTAATTGTAGTAGGCATTCAATTTTTTTTTTTATAAGAATCTTCCGGAAATATATTTATGAACTCAAAATCAAAGTATAGAGTAGCAAACAAAATATAATATCAAAATATTTATATTCAAATAATAAGGCCGAAGATGTTCCAAACCAAAATTTAAGAGATTAAGCCAAAGATATTCCAAATTAGAACTATAAAAATAAGCTAAGAGCATCTCCAACAAAGTAGCTAAAGCAAAGTTAAATACAGTAGCTATATTTAGCTAGGAATTTCAAATAGTTATATTTCTATCTCCTATTTTCTTTTCCTTTTATCAAGACAGTAATTTAAGGCTTGTAAAGCATTTTAAGTATTGCTCAAGCAAAATTGTTAAACTTATAGCTATATTTGACTTTTTTAGTTATTTTGACAAATGTTATTGAAGATGCTCAAAACATGTTCTACACCAAAAGTATTAAAGAAATGGTTGACAAACATGAGAGATTTACTTGTCTTTGATCTTGCAGTAATTGTATTGTTGCATATAATGTATATATACTTTTCTTATTCTATAAATATAATAAATCTTATCCTAATTTAGATTGGGCTTTTATTTGATATGCATGTGTGTGTATCTTATCTTATATAGTATGCAAACAAGGGAGTCAGGGACATATCTAAGTGAAATTGTGAATGATTGGCCCAATTCAAAATTCTTTCAGTCAGATACTCAATATAGAAGAAAGACTTAAATTAGTTTTCCAAAACCCTAAATATGCACTTTGACTACATCTCTATTAAATAAGGTTGTGTGTGTAAAAAAAAAGATATAGAAAAGTGTATATATATTAAATGATGATGATTAGGCTTTCATTTAATATTATATATATATATTTTTGAATAAATATATATATTATTATTAAGAGAAGATGGTTTGTTAGCCAAAATCAAAAATGTTGACAGAAATGACCCTAGATGATTAAAAAACTTTGAAAATTAATTAAATCGCAAGGACAATGATGACATTTACAAAATGTATTTTTATTTTTTCTCTCCCACTATATTTTCTCTGCAATAACTGTTTTTTTTATATATTCCGGAAAATAAAAAAAATAAAAAATAAAAAACTTGTTCATGCAGATTGCAGAGCATGTGTGTGGAGAAAGGCTAGTATTAATTATAACGACCATTAGGCAGAAATTAAATAATTTTTCAATAACCATAAGTACCATGCACATACATCGTACAACTGCATTAGAATATTTATTTGCACACACACACACACACACACATATCTAACTAGAACAATCCACCATCACACTATATGTCACTATAATGGGCGAAGACACTGTTTGCTTCCCATCATTCCAACTCAACCTCTCAAACTCCACACCATTTTTGAGCACTAGATCAGCGAAGAACTCCCTGTCAATTGTGCTTGCACCTATGGTGGTGATCCACAGTGCAACGTTCATGACAACTCTTCACGTGGGCCAGTATTGTTTGCAGCGGCTAAACAAACAATGTTTTTCCCTATTGCGGCAAATGTTGTGATGACAATTGGGTCCTTATCATAAGGCAGAAGAATCATTCTACCAGGTGACATAGAGATGACGTAAACCCAAACTAGTACGGCTTGTCCAATTCCAGCTAGTATGTTTGATGGGTAACATCTTGGTTTTGCGCACACCTTGTAGACTGCAAGTCTGGCTTTAGGAGTTATTCCGGATGAGACTCCTTCGGCAAAACCAAGGAATGATGCATCTGCAACATGTCTTCCGACAATGGTCAAAGCAATGTGTGTTTCATGGTTAGCATCATCTCTTGTGGAGGTTATATTATTGCCCTCGCGACCAAAGAATCTTGCTCCAATAACCTTATGGTTGCAAAACGAATTAGGATTCTCAGAAGCTTCAGGGAGGCAGCAGCCTTTCCAATGTAAATCTTATCCGAATATTTAGAACTCTTGAGATGCTTTACCTCAAAAGTATACATAATACTAAAAAACCATGCCACATGAAGCAAATGAGATTAACTTTTAAGGGTGCATGCATAATATGGATATTGAAAGATTAGATTAGATGCTGAACTAAAGCACATTAACTTGAGAATGGAAAGTCCTGATGAGTCCTGACCATTCTTAACAAAGTTAAGCGCAAATGGAATGTGCATTTTATTTAGTCAAATGTTTATACACATCATCTTAAAAAGTTTCGCCTATTGTTACTTTGGAAATAGTAAGTAGAACCTTAGATCATCTGACTCATCTCTACCCCGTAATTCTAATATAGACCTTATTATTGTTCATTGAGCTAAATGGTTCATCTCAAAACTATTCATTGAGATTATCCATGTAGCTCCAACCATTCACGTAATAACTAGTTATATATATATATATATATATATATATATTAAGAGATGACATCCTTAAACTCTTAAAGTGAGGATATTTTTATTTTTAGGATGTATTTTGATAATCACAACCAGTCATTCTTTAATTATCTACACACATATGTATTCCACAAAAAATTGGTCAAATCGAAAACCATTTGATTAGCACAATATTCATTTTAGTTTTGTAATTTTGCTTACACAATTTTGAATGACCAAATGATTATGGATTTGGTTGATTTTTTTGTGGACATCATTCTTGCATAATAATTTAAAAGATCAACGGTTGAGATATTTGAACTAGATCACATACTGGTGTAAAGTAACAAAAATCCTTAAATTCTTATAGTAAGGAGGTCTTCTCTAGAATGGGCCTATATATATATATATATATTATACTATATTTACTATATATTATTTATATCATATATATTTTATACCATATTAGGCGGTTATATAATATATGTATACATGTATATGTGTGTCTATATATATATATATATATATTATATAAAACAACAACGATTGGGCTTTCATTTAATATCTGTGTCTGGGTGTACAACATCCTGAAAAGGAGAAAAAATTATTGGGCCTGAGGCGGCAGTCTCCTAATCCTAGCCTCAAGTTCGAGCGTGGCTCCAACAGTCAAGTAACACAACTTCCAACAAGAAAGAAAGCTCAAAGAAGAGAGAGACACTCCTTGCATGCTAGTTTCAGCCAAGAACCACCGAGCAACCATGGAAGAAGACCTATTTGCAGCCAAAAATTCAAAGGACACCGTGGACAATGTACTTACAAAACCTAACCTATTGTTTGCAGCGGCTAAACAAACAATGTTTTTCCCTATTGTGGCAAATGTTGTGATGGCAATTGGGTCCTTATCATAAGGCAGAAGAATCATTCTACCTGGTGACATAGAGATGACGTAAACCCGAACTAGTACGGCTTGTCCAATTCCAGCTAGTATGTTTGATGAGTAACATCTTGGTTTTTCGCACACCTTGTAGACTGCAAGTCTGGCTTTAGGAGCTATTCCGGATGAGACTCCTTCGGCAAAACCAAGGAATGATGCATCTGCAACATGTCATCCGACAATGGTCAAAACAGTGTGTGTTTCATGGTTAACATCATCTCTTGTGGAGGTTATATTATTGTCCTCGCGACCAAAGAATCTTGCTCCAATAACCTTATGGTTACAAAAGGAATTAGGATTCTCAAAAGCTTCAGGGAGGCAGCTGCCTTTCCAATGTAAATTTTATCCTAATATTTAGAACTCTTGAGATGCTTTATCTCAAAAGTATACATAATACTAAAAAACCATGCCACATGAAGCAAATGAGATTAACTTTTAAGGGTGCATGCATAATATGGAGATTGAAAGATTAGATTAGATGCTGAACTAAAGCACATTAACTTGAGAATGGAAAGTCCTGATGAGTCCTGACCATTCTTAACAAAGTTAAGCGCAAATGGAATGTGCATTTTATTTAGTCAAATGTTTATACACATCATCTTAAAAAGTTTCGCCTATTGTTACTTTGGAAATAGTAAGTAGAACCTTAGATCATCTGACTCATCTCTACCCCGTAATTCTAATATAGACCTTATTATTGTTCATTGAGCTAAATGGTTCATCTCAAAACTATTCATTGAGATTATCCATGTAGCACTAACCATTCACGTAATAACTAGTTAATATATATATATATATCAATAGATGACATCCTTAAACTCTTAAAGTGAGGATGTTTTTATTTTTAGGATGTATTTTGATAATCACAACCACTCATTCTTTAATTATCTACACACATATGTATTCCACAAAAAATTGGTCAAATCGAAAACCATTTGATTAGCACAATATTCATTTTAGTTTTGTAATTTTGCTTACACAATTTTGAATGACCAAATGATTATGGATTTGGTTGATTTTTTTGTGGACATCATTCTTGCATAATAATTTAAAAGATCAACGGTTGAGATATTTGAACTAGATCACATTGTGTAGTAACGTAAATTTCTTATAGTAAGGAGGTCGTCTCTAGAATGGGCCTATATATATATATATATATTATACTGTATTTACTATATATAATATATATTATTTATATCATATATATTTTATACCATATTAGGCGGTTATATAATATATATATATATACCTGTATGTGTGTGTGTATATATATATATTATATAAAACAACAACGATTGAGCTTTCATTTAATGTCTGTGTCTGTGTGTACAACATCCTGAAAAAGGGAAAAAATTATTGGGCCTGAGGCGGCAGTCTCCTAAGCCTCGCCTCAAGTTCGACCGTGGCTCCAACTGTCAAGTAACACAACTTCCAACAAGAAAGAAAGCTCAGAGAAGAGAGAGACACTCCTTGCATGCTAGTTTTAGCTAAGAACCGTACCACCAAGCAACCATGGAAGAAGACCTATTTGCAGCCAAAAATTCAAAGGACACCATGGACAATGTATTTACAAAACCTAACCTAACAGAGTAAGAGAGTAAAACACTCTTTTACACGAGTAGTTTTGATAATTCTATATGGAGTGGGTCAGTCTATCTCACCAAAATAATGGTCTAACTCGCCATTAGCCTCTGGCCATAATTATAGGTTTAAGAAAAATAATGATTTTTTTTTCTTTTCATGTGCAAAATAGGATTTTTTTTTTTGGGTACAAATGATAACTTTTTCCTACCTCATTCATTGTATAATTTTAATGAGATTTGAACTTTTTTTTTAATCAATCCATCAATGATTGTATTAATCAAAACTCAAACCAGAATGACCATTACGTACGCCTCCACTACCATTCAAAGATAGACAAGAGGTTGTGGGGATAACACATGGTACATAGTACTAGGCCATTCATTAGACATCCGATGCTTACTTATTAAAGCAAGCCTATTAACTATGATATACTAGGACATATTTATAGGCAAATGTAAAGAAATACTACACTTTTTGTATGCCCTTTAAACTAGGGTGGGAGGGATAAACACATTTATCATCAGTAATCTTGGTTCGTTGACTCCGATTTTTGGAACTCACTTCCAAGGTTCTATGTTGTTCCTGCTGCTTCTAAGGCTCATATTTTTCCCTGGATCTCATTAGCCCAAGTTGAGCCCACTTCCAAGCTATCCAGTCCCATGGAGAAAACCAACCCAACCATTTGATTTGGGCCCCAAGTAAGCCCTCCACATTGACCATCTTTGATCTGGACACCCAAGCCCATTCGGTTAACCCGACAAGCATCGGTCACCTCATTTGCTCATCACCGACTGCTTCATGTCTGTTCTGCCATTGCCAAAACCGTTATGCCATCTTTCAGGCCACACCAAACACAAAATCCACTCCTCGCTCTGCAACACCAGAGCCATCAAAATTTCGATCACCCAAACTTCTCACTGCTGCAACGGTACTAACCACGGTGGACCGACTCTCCAGCATTTGAGATCTCCAATTTTTGGATCAATATCGAGGCCAAGGTTGAGATGGGTAACCAGGCAATATCGTCCACCCAAATGAGATTGAGTGCGACTGCCCTTTCAGGCTAGTGCGTCTCCAACAGCACTGAGATCATCGCTGCAAATCTGGTCTCTCGTTTGTGAGCAACAAAGGTCGTCTAGGACTAGACTTTCTTCGACATTGTCCCCACCAATCCGCGAAAGCACAAACCCAGAATGGAAGGGTAGAGGAAAGATGGATCAGAAGATTGGAAAAGGCAAAAGGGCTCACCAGCCCTTGGGAAGAGTGGACGAAAAATTCTTGAAGTTTCAAAGCGGTCAGAACCGTTGTGCTTGTCGCCGCAGTCATTAGTGAGCAGCGTTAGGGAGAGCACGACCAAAAGTGCGCTAGAGAGAGATTAGGGTTCGGCATAACTATCCCGCTTGTGGAATATAATGAGATTTGAACTTGTTACGCTCTTTTAGATAAATATTTTCGGAATGTAGGTATGCTTTTCTCTTTTCATCTACAAAACTAGCCTACAAACACATGCTCTACATGTACAAGAAATTTCTCAAATAAAAAAATAGTAAAAATTATTATTAAAAAAACAAAACAAAAAAAAATGTTAGGAAGTTGTATGATAGTGGGTAGTTATCTGAATGATCCACTCGCCGCAGATAACTGTAAATAATGAGTAGTTCTGCACACAGAGTGAATTGTATTTTCTTATTTTCTCATTTTTATCTATTTTTTTTGTTGTTTCAATATTTTGATGATTATGTTCTTGAAAAATAAAAGTAATTCTTCTCTATCTTTTTTTTTTTTTTTTTGAATCAAGCCCACAGGGCGAAATAGTATATTCATCACAAGCCAGAATAGGCCGTTACATACCCTTTCGCTGTCATTTAATAGACAAACAAGAAGGTAGTGGTAGTACCCACAATGGTACGTAGAAATAGACCCACTCATTATACATTTCAGATCGTAAAAATAGCGGATATCCTCCTTCAGTACTACTCCAGAGACGCTACAGAGACATAGCACATCGGTGCTTAGTTTCCTAATACAAGGAATTAATTATTGTAATTTTGATAAAAACTAAAAAACATAGGGTTGGGCCTAGGCCCTAAACCCTAGTAAACATTGGACTAGGGCAGAAACCCAGCCCAACAATTTGCAGCCCAACATGGTATTCCGCAAGGAAGTTCGCCTCAGGCCCATCAAACCAGTTCTGGCCAGTCAGCCTGCTCCTCCCTTCCTCATCGTACAGCACCGTCCTGATAGGAGCATTTTAATGCGACGTTTTAACTGTTATTTCCCTATATTTTCTGCGTTATTTCCTTAATAAAACTCTGTTTAGGAAAGTTCCCATTCTTTGATTGGGAAAGTTCCTAATTATAGAAAGTTTCCGTTTTGTAGTTTCTACTTTTCATTTTTAGAAAGTTTCCCATTTTAGTTTAGGAAAGTTTCCATTTCTTATTTTAGAAAGCTTCTATTTTCAGGTCTTTGGAATAAATAAGCTGAATTGAGTTCATAAATGGGAAGAGAAGCTTCATGAAGATGACATGGCAAGAAGGTGACACAAGAAGCCCAAGAATTATCAAGGGACTTAAATTTTCGGCAAAAATGGAGGAAGACCCATATGATCTAGGGTTTTTGTGACGTCAAGAGAAAAATGTGGAGACTTTAGAGTTTTGCCGTCCAAAGCAAGAGGAAATCAAGGAAGAGTTTTTAAAAAGGAAAATATATTTTCCTTGGGGATTAAATTTGCCGTGTAATACTTAAGGAAAAACAAGGTGACAACGTGGGAATTAAAGATGATTGATTGAGGATTTCAAGGAGAGATTTTCTTGGGAGACTTTTATGGAAAGAAATATTGTTGGAGGAATAATTTGGTGTGATTGCCAACGTGAAAATCAGAAATAATCAAGGTGACGCCAAGAGAGATTCAAGGGAGATTTTTATGGAAGGAAAATATGTGTGCACCAAGGAAAAAGCTCAAAACGTGTCTAGGTGCATCCCTAAATTCCCTAAAGGAATGTTAGCCGAAATTCATGAAGAAAATCAGAATAATTTCAAGGAAATTCGGCAATTAAATATTAGGGAGGTATTTTAGAGAATTTTGATTGGTTGGAACACATCACAAGGCTTACTTGGCATTCTATGATTGGTTGGACTACATCACAAAGCTTACTTGGCGAATTCTCATTGGTGGAAGCTATGTGGAAATTTCTGATTGCTTTGTGAACCCTAGCCGTGCTCCTATATATACCCACCTCTTTGACGTTGAGAAGGGTTCCACACCCTTAGAAAATACACATTGTTGCCTTGAGCTTTTCTCATCCTCTCTCCATCCTCTAGTCATCTCCACGGGTTCAAGCAAGGCCAAAGGAAGAAGAAGAAGCCGTGAGCACCACCATCCATCCCCATCCTTGAAGCTTGCTTTCGAGTTTCAAGAGACCACAACGTTAATCATCCATCTTCATCTTCCATCCACGGTGTAATTCGACCTCTCCTTTGTAAACCTTGTTTTGAATTCGTTGGTTATGTACTAGTTGTCGTTTATGTTTGAACAAAATTTTCAATTCTGAAATTTTATATGATTGAATGAAATTTTCAGATTCTATTATTGTAATTCGAGAGTTTCTTATGTGAGTTTGTTTAATTAAATTTGCTTTATAGATATCTTTTGTATTTTAATCTTATGTGGTTCGAAACACTTAGGGTTTTGATATGAATGGTGCTAGATTTAAGAACATGAAATCAACTTTTTGTTTTGTGTAACTTGAATCGAAGTAGTAAAGGTTTTGGACAAAAACCGAATTTAATTAAAGAGGATTGCAATTAGGTGGACTTTTTCATACTAAGTTGCACACTTGAGTTGATAGCCTTTCTATGTGTTTCATGCGTTAAACATGTCATGATTGACTAGCTTTCTAGGGCTTGATTACATGTTTGAGAGGATTAATCTTTGTGCTTTCACTTAGGTTAATTAGCATTGAAAAGTAAAAAATGGGAAATTATTTCCTTTCGAATATTTCACATGATCAACTCATTTCTCATGACTTAGATGAACAATATTAGGGTTGAATCGAATTTGATTATAATTTCGGTTATGATATTTGTTCTCTCATTCCATTCGTGTAATTATGTTTTTAGTTTTCTTTGTTTTCTTTACTTAGTTTATTTCCGAAAACCAAAACCTAAATTCCCCCTTAATTTCGTAATTATGTATATACTTTATTTTATTTTTTTAAATAATATACTTTGTGTCTTTATTAATTGTTTAATTGTCCTACATTGACAGGTGTACCCTCAATCCCCGGATTAGATCGATCCCTACTTGCTTATACTATTAATGATATTTTTAGGGTTAAATTATGCGCTTGCTTTTAGCTGCATCACGTCCGGCAAGATCTGTCCGACCCACGGCTCCCGATCCATGTCGCTACGCTTTGCACTGCCACGCCATCCTCTTAGCGTTCCAAACTGCAACGACCTGCATCACCACGTCACCCAAGCAACGCCGCCATGACTTGCATTACTACGGACCAAAACCATCCTCGATCCAGGCTGCCCAAAACCCCACCGCCATCGATTGAGATCTCTGACGCCTACGATCCAGGAAACCCATCGGTGGGGATCGTAATACTGGCCTGTGTAGCCCGACCACCACCATCTGAACCATCCTAGCCAAACCAACTAAAAAGCCGGAGCGCATTCCTCCGACGAAGTCACCATGGGCAGTAGTTCTCCCGTCCGGCAGGAGGCCAGAGGCCAGAGGCCATCCCAACATCCGGGCGCCGCCGAACGAGAACAAGAATTAAACGAAGTAGGCCTTAGGGTTTCTAAGGTGAGAGAGAAACCTAGAGAGAATCAAATACAGATCCCATTTTAATTCCTATGATTTTACCTTTTACAAAATTCTTCTCTTAATAATAGTATTGAGAAGAGATATTTAAAAAAAGAAAAAGAAATTTAGTAGAAAAAATAACTTTTTCTCACCTCCATTTTATCATGTCAATGAGATTTAAATTTGTGACCTCTTCAATATTAAAAAAAAAAAAAAAAAAAATCTTAGCCCACCCTACCCTTACATTCTTCTCTTTTTTTTTTCTTTTTTTTTTTGAAAGAAGGACGTCAAGTTTTATTTAAACAAGAGATTTAATTCGTACACTGAGCAGCTAAGAAGCTACTTAGGCCTAGGGGAATAGAACCACTCCACCTAGCAGATACATCAGAAAATAGAGCCAACTTAGCAAGCTCAGAAGTCAATGAGATTTAGTAGAAACAATAACTTTTTCTCACCTCCTCCAAATTATCATGTCAATGAGATTTAAATTTGTGACCTCTTCAATATTAAAAAAAAAAAAAAATCTTAGCCCACCCTTCCCTTCCGTACATAGAACAAGAATCGAACGGAGTAGGCCTCAGGGTTTCTGAGGTGAGAGAGAAACCTAGAGAGAATCAAATACAGATCCCATTTTAATTCCTATGATTTTACCTTTTACAATATTCTTCTCTTAATAATAGTATTGATGATAAGAGATATTTAAAAAAAGAAAAAGAAATTTAGTAGAAACAATAACTTTTTCTCAAAATGGAGGAGGTATCATGTCAATGAGATTTAAATTTGTGACCTCTTCAATATTTTTTTTTTATAAAAAATTTAACCCACCCTACCTTTACATATGTCAGTGAGAATTAAACTCATAACATTTACAATATTGCAATTATAACTTATCACCCCAACATCAACATGTCACAACTTAAGGGCAAAATAGAAAGTATTTTGAGTATGAAATTGATTTAGCACTTGGCACTTTGGCAGACTTGTATTTTAATTTGGTATGAAATTTCCTTTTGGGGGCTTCTATTTATACCTCCAGAATTGATATTTCGACCTCGATATTTTTCTAAGTGATAATTTACTTTGTCAACTCATATCAAATTACCAATAAGGATGCAATGAGGGAGATTTTTTTTATTCAACAATCATCTTAAATATAACAAAACTCCAACAAAATTCAGGACAATTAAATTATTCCCGACTCATCTTCAGGACTACAAAAGAAAAAGAAGAAAAATCTCTCATATTCAAATCAGTTAGCAAATAGGTAACAACCTTGTGCTGCATCCTATTCTTTTTGTTCACCAGTATGTTAGCTTACATTTGCTCGTTCTAGTTCTACACTAGGCTCATCTGATCTTTTGAATGCTTTACTTTCTGTTTGTCTTCCTCTGTATGTCGACAACACATATAGACCAGTTAATTTAATAGTCCAGGTGTTGATGGCTTGTTTTCAACTCTTATTATGATTTTGCTACTCCAACCTCTAGTTTTGTAGTCCAAGTATTTGTTATTTTTGTCTAGCTGGCATGCTGTTCTGCTAATTGTTTACAATAATCTTTTGGTTGCAACGAAAATGCTATATTTTGGATAACAATGCTTGGTTGTGTCATTTGATCAAAGGTAAGAATGAATGTGGGTTTAATCCTGACAGCCATCAGTTTCTTCTTGTTGTTTCTCCCGTGCATCATTAGCAAGTTTGTAAGTCTCAGCATTGGGCTTTCCTGAATCGTTTGACTGAGTACCTCCCAGCAGATAATTAATTGAAGAACTCAAAGATTGGAGTGGCCTTCATGGGTTTACCTTATTCATGATCTGGTATATATGGATCACTTTACCGTATTTCATTAGAAAACCCTTGATTCTTTTTATCAAAGTTTATTTAGTTTCAGGAATAAATAGGTTTTTATTAATTTTATTAGACGAGGGACATTATGAAAAAATGAGGGAGGTGTAGATAGCATATTAATTACTTATAAAAGTAAGTTAGATGTCTAAATATCAATTTTAGAGGTATGAATAAAAGCTCACTTTCCTTTTTATAGTTGAACAAACAAAAAATTGATGAAAATATGAAATTCCCTATTCATGGCTGAAAAAAAAAATTCGATGAAAATAAAAGAGATGGATATAACTCAAGTTCCAATGCATATATATTTGGCTTGAGTACGTGCTTAACAGACTCGATCTCTTTTTTATTTTCAATGGTAATCATCATCCCTAGAATTAATTAAGGTACCTTTCCATCTGAATATATGACGACTGCCAGAATTTTGATTGATTAGTAGAGCCAACATGGCCTAGTGTACTGTGGAAATCACCTACAAAGGGTCTATACTTGTGTAACCGAAGCGACAATCACAACGTTTAGGGTTTAGTGAAGACATTGGGAAACGCGAATGTTCATCGATATTTTTTATTTTTTATTTTTTTTTACTGAAAGCTAGCGTGCGTGTGTGTATATATAGGGTCATCTTAATTCTGCAATTAATACAAAATAAATTAGTGTCCTATTCCGGGTAGATTCCTTTGTAGCTGGGCTGTTTCAATCTCTTACCCGGTAAACATCTCAAGTCTGAGTTGATATAAGTTTTCTCAGTAAGTCTGCTTTCAACCGTTGGAGGCCGATTGGAAGAGAGAGACTTTATTGCCCTTGCATTGCATGGTAATACTATTCATTCAGCAAAGGATCGGATTATTTCATATGTTTTTGGTTTTAGTCTTCCTAGCAAAAACTCATTAATTTGGTTTTTCGTTTTGCTTCTGGGTTTTAATTAGGGTTTAGACGAAGGGATGAGGAACAAGAAGAAGAGGGAGGTGGTGGAGGCAGAGGAAGAGAAAGATTCAGAGGATTGGTGCTTCGAATGCAAAGATGGTGGAGATCTTATTATTTGCGACTACAAGTATGTTGTTACTTTCCTTCTCTACTCTGGGTATGCATGTTTTCCTTGGAATGATTTGATCAAACTTAGTTTGGCATTCTGAAGATGAAGTATTGTACATGCAAGAAACTAAGGTAGTCAACGAAAACATTCCCTTCCTTCTCTTTGTACTTGGGCTTGCTTGACTGGGCCTTTTTTCCAAGTAGTGCTTCATATAATTAGAAACGAAAAACCGGCGTGGGACTGAACCTCCCTGGTTCCAAATCACAATTTAAAAAAAAAAAAAATTAGAAACTAAAATTTACCAAAGAGAACTGAATCTCATATACCAATGGGTTGAATTTGGGATCCAAATTATAAAATTTATTACTAGTATGACATTGATACAATATTTGTTCGTGCTATATATGATTACCACCATTGTTCTTCTCAATTTCTAAATCTAAAGTATGTCAAATGCAAACAATGTGTGGTTAATTAGTAACATAATTACACTTTATAATTTTTGTTTTTTGGTCTCAACTTGGTTTATTTAGTGTTTAAGATAAATGAAAAGCACCATGAGGATCAATAAAAGTTAATTAAGTTTCTACAAAATGCCATGCATTTAACAGAAACTTCTGTCGTGTGCATCGCTAATAGGATTTTTTTTTTGTTTGTTGAACCTCAACCTGTACTTTGTGTCCTCATGGCACTTATGCACATTATATGAAGATCTGTGCGTCTTCTTTGGTATCTTCTGTTTCATGTTTGATGCTTATATACACCTTTACCGATTGATATCAGGGATTGCATTAAAGTTTACCATCCGGGATGCGTGGGGAAAAAGAAAACCTTCATGAACTCTGGAAGGCACTGGACTTGTCGTAAGATACTCATCATTTGAGGATGATGTACTGGTGTTTTTCTTTTCTTTGTTTTTGTTACATTGGAGAATGTAATTCAAATCCTGATCCAATTCCCCACCCTCCTTACCAATACCCCTACTTGTGTTTCTGTTGACTACTTATCATTCGTTTAATGTTCCAAATGCTCGTGTATGACGCTAACGACTGTTCACCTTTCACACATATTCTATATATACTAATTGAGGGTTATTGGCACTGTAGCTTAGGAACAGTGATGTCTTAGTAACAGTGCCGGCTTGTTAATTCTAAGAATAAACTCTTCAAATTCATGTATTCCCTTCCCCTTTATGAACATGTGTTTGTGAAATCAACAGTTCCACTCACTCTTTTGCCTCATTTTGTCTCTTACCAGTAAGTTAGATGTGATTGGAGTTCTTTCATTTGGCTATGTATTCATCATTGACAAGGTCATTAATCTACTGATTAATCAACCTGAAAGCTAGCATATATATTACTTAATGATCTGCATTTTCTTTGGACTTCTTAACAAATGTAAAAAAAATCACACAGACAAGGTATATAAGTGTTAAAGAAACCCAGTTTTTAAGCTTGCAAATTTTATGTTGCAGCATCAATGCACAGATTAAATACTGGAGTAAAATAGGTTTAATTAATGTTTTTAGTACATTTTATGTATAGAAATTTAAAGGATGATGCACTTCTGTTTTTCAGGTAGGCATTCTTGTTCAGTGTGCTCTAGTATCCCAAGGTTTTATTGCCTTTGCTGTCCAAATGCATCATTATGTAGAGATTGCTTCAGTGCTTCTGAGTTTACGCTGCTAAAAGGGAATAATGGCTTGTGCAAGAGTTGTTTAAAGCTTGTTCTGCTTGCAGAAGAAAACTCGGAATATGGTTTAGAAGGAGTATGTTTACTAATCTTCCTTCTTAGAAATTTTAGGAATCTCTTTTACATGATTTAGAGACATTTAGCAGCAGTTCTTCCTCTCTTGATCATTACCTTTTCTTCAGATTTTAATTAAATTTCTAGGCATTTCCACATGATTGCAGTCTCGTTTGGGTTATCTGGATTTATATGGAAACTTATTTCATTTTAGAAACTTAGGAAAAACGAAAGGGTAATAACTACAAAGTTAATCACCTCCTGGCCTGTAGCTGTTCAAACCAGTATACACATTTTGGAAAGTAATGATAATTCAATAGTAATCGAGTAATACAGCATGTACTAACACATGTATGATGATGTCAGATAGGTAACAAGTAAAATAGTATGTTTAACACCTGTAAATTAAATTGAATTCAGATAACGATATACACGCGGTAACGAGTAATACTGCATGTACTACACATGTAAAATGAACTCAGATAATGATGTATATATCATTTTCCTTTGTAATCTGAAGGTTTTATATTTTTTCTCATTGGAAAATTTTCGGGGTGGTCAGGAGTGAGAGAGGGGTATTGGCTTGTCTGCAGCCCATAATTTTACTCTTTATAAACAAGGTACTTATATTCGCCTGATCTGAAATTTTATGTCATATCTTTGGAGATCTGCTTACAGATAATCAAATCTATTAGATGCGTTTTTAATGAACACAAGAGATCTGTTCGACTGCGAGTTTTTGTACTTGATACATGTTATGAATACCACTATTTTATTGCAAATTCTTTTAGCTCAAAGCGATGAGAAAAGACATCTGTTTTGCTTAAATTTGAGTCTCTTTATTATTCATTATCATGGTTGTACTTGATATAGACTATCATAATCTATGTTTCTTTTTGTGTTGTGTGGTTGTTGAATTTCAGGAGAAAATAGACTTCAAGGATCGTGATACTTTTGAGTGCCTGTTTAAAGAGTGTTGGGAAATCCTAAAGGAACAAGAAGGTTTCACTTTGGATGATGTCTATTCCGCATGTGCCACATTAAAGGGAAAAAACCATAATTGCAGATTTGATTCAGTAAATATTGGTGATAGTGACGAAAGTAGAGACCTGACAACATCAGATGGCAACACTAGTGCTATAGAGTTTCAGAAGACAGTAGGCAAAAAGAAGAGATTTCAGCCAATGGAATTTAGAGGATGGGGTTCCAAACCTCTCATTGAGTTCCTAAGATCAATTGGGAAGGATACGACCAAGAAGTTATGCCGGTTTGAAGTGGAGTCTATCATCTCTTATTACATCAAGGATAATGACCTCCCAAAACAGAAGAAAATGGTTCAATGTGATAATAGTCTGTATTCTATCTTCAAACAGAAATACATCAATATGGCAAAATTATATCAACTTCTGGAGGAACATTTTGCAGAAGACATTATGGTAATAGAGGATAGTGGAAGTCAGGATGAAGATATAATCAGATTGGAAGATAAGAACAAAGGTACAAAGAGCAAGAAGAGAAGAGTGAGCTCAGATGTAATAACAACTGATGAAAACAAAGCTCCTAGTATCCATAGAAGCTGTCTTGCATCTATTATTGCTGAGAATATGAAGTTTGTTTACATAAGAAGGAGCTTACTAGAAGAGTTATTGAAGGAGCCTGATCATTCAGAAAGCAAGATACTAGGGAGTTTCGTGAGAGTGAAAAACGACCCTCAAGACTACCTTCAGAGAAATAGTCACCAGCTTTCACAAGTTAAAGGTATTGTATATGTTATTGAGTCAATATTATGTGATTCATTGTGTTAATAATGTCAGATTAGATAACTGACCTTGTAGTTTATATTTGGTTGTATGCTTGTCAATGAAACTTCTCGATGTATCTATGATTGAATTGTTGGCCAAAATAACAATCTGGGAATGGATATGACCCTAATGAGAATATAACAACATTAAAGACTGATCTTTAGTAAAGATGATATTATATTGACACCTTCACTAAGATATAATATTGCACTAAGATATTCTTTATTCTACTTTATTTTATTTTCTGGCAGGCATGAAGAAAATCACAGCAACTAATGGAGCAGACTTTGAAATTCTCCTGCAAGTTTCCCATTTTACAAGAGATATTCCCATTTCTTTGCTATCAGATTCTGACTTCACTCAGGTATCACGTTGAATGCTGAATAGGTCTCATATTTACAACAATGAATTGACACTTAATTTCTGGGTATACATAATTTACATAGAAGACTGAGATTCATCTTGCTTGTCTGTATGGAGATGTGACTTTTCAAGCGTCAATATGACAAACATTTGGACCTGATGTGAACTTCTTAGAGCTCTTATGACAATGTAAATACAAGGTATCTTGTGTAAGCATCAACTTATAGAACATTTTGGCCTGGGAGACAGGAATGTAATCTTGATTGTCCCACTAGCTGCCTTAACATTCCAAATGTCTGTAGAATACTTATGTGATAATTGAGAGACAAACTAAACTTTTCATACTATTCCCAAATTGTCTTGATGGACAAGATATGATTTGCGGTTCTGATTAAGCTTTAGATATTATATAATTTCTAGAACCATACAGGTTATTTTGCTGCTTTGGTAATAAGTTTCGATTGGAAATTCCCCTCCATTCATGGAATTCCACTGTGCTACTTGCAGGAAGAATGTGAAGATTTGCGCAAACACATGGCTGAAGGCTTGCTAAAGAAACCTACAGTTGTAAGTTTAATTTTCTCTTCTTGGAGATCTTACTGCAATGATAATGAAGATCCTTTCTATTTAGTTTTCCTTTGGGTTTCGAGCAAAAGTTTTGGGGTTCACCACAAAGATGTGGACTTCTGAGCTTGTTTCTTGTATGACATATAAATTTTTCTTTTGCTCTGAGCTTTCAAAACGGTGGTTTATCAGATTTTACTCTTGAATCAGCCTGTATAGTGTAATGGTACATTACCACACATACATAGATATTTTTCCCAGCCTTAACCTGTGTTATTGTTTAATAGGTTGCGCTTCAAGAGAAGGCAAGAGTTCTGCATGAGGACATAACTAAGTATGTAGGTATTTCTTACTTTTTGCCTATTTGACATATCTAATGCCTAAATCTTTTCATTATTTGCCAGCCTCAAATGTATTGCTCTTCACATTTTCTGTTCCTTTCTGCATCTTATGAATATAAATTGTCAGTGGATTCAGAAAGAGCTGGTGAGATTGCAAAATCGGGTTGATTACACAAACGAGAAAGGATTGAGAAGAGAATATCCTTCCATAGTCTTTATGCAAGTCTGCAGTCGTAAACGTTTGGTATCACTACCTTTGAATGCTTCAAGTAATTTATTTGTCATAATTCTCCAAAACACATTGCACATGCACCAGGTATTAGCATTCATCCAAGGTTTTTGTACTGCCAACACATGATGGGAATACGGGTGTAATAAGCTGGGTACACATTGCTGATCTAATTCCTTAAAAGCTTACCAAAAAAAATAGACAGGAATTAAATGAGTGAGGTGCTTAATCTAAATAAAAGTTGCACTTTCTTATCCCCATTTAGTCATATTTTTATAGATAACGATACAACCTTCCTTTTTCGAGTATTTCATTATTTTTTTTATTTTTTTATTATTAGAGTGGTGTTGGGTTTTGCTGTATCATTTTTTCTTAAAACATCGGGTTTCTATCTCTCCTGGATAAAATGGTGGTGAACCTTAACCTGCTTTGTCTTCAACGCTAGTTGAATATTTGGAGCAAAGAGAGCGACTAAAGAAACCATCTGAACAGGAACGACTGTTAAAGCAGTTACCAGAGGTCATTCCTGAGGTTATAGACATTGAATCGGGGTGATTGATAAGCGGTGAAGTGTCTGCTCACTACAATTGATCTTGTTGGGGTGAACTGTTAATTTATTTGGATGCTTGGTGACAAGTTGACCTTGAGCAATCCGAACTTCTCTTTTTGGCTTTCAGTGATATGAGTTGTGGACAAGTTTGAAGATTTTGCTTCAGAGTGCTTTTGCTATTTTTCTTTGAGAAAACAGCTTTGGTAATGGGATTTATCTTTCTTAATGACTTCCATTTCTGGAATGACTAATAACCAAATAACAGTAACTGAACATGTATATTGCAACACTAAATTATAGAAAATATATGCAAGTGAATGAGATATATACGGAAAGAGATGAAAAAAACATATGTTCAGATCTAATCCAGTAGCAAGCATGTTTGTAAATCGTTGTCCGAGCAAGCTTAGCTCAGATAATAAAGAACATAAACAAAATCCAAATCACCCGTTCACCTTTGCATTGCAGTAAAGTACAGAAGCTATGTATGAGTCATTGAGCAAACATTATACACAATTCCATCATCAAAGTGTCCCAATACTATAAAATCTACATGCTAAAACATCAACTAGTATTTATCAGATGCCATCAATAGCATTTTTCAAATTACCACCAAATAGTGACATGAGAGGTCCTCCATGGACCCTCCCCTCCGGAATTTTGAAGTCAAAGCTCCTTCCCCCGTCACTGCTCCCAACACCAGTTCCATACCCGTTTCTCTCTTCCTCAGGCTTCTCAGAACTCAATAAATTTGAATAGGATGACGAGGACTTCATTGATAGAGGAACCAACACCTGCGACGGTATGAGATGCCTTTTTCCTGGATTTTCTAGCGAATCAATGCTGTCGGAGATAACACTGATTCCTGAAGAAGAATGAGTGTAATCAAAACTGCTTCCTGCAGTTGAAGATGCAGATACAAGCCCATGGAAAAGTCCGGGTCCAATGAGACCTCCCTTGTTCATCTCCCTCTCCAGGACCAGGCTGCTATGAGCAGCACATAAACCACTCTTGCCTCTGGCAAATTTCTCACATTCTCCCTCTCCCCAAGTGCATCTCTTTCCCCCACCATGAGCCTTGCAGAAGTCTGTGCTTCCTTGAGCACTTTTTCCACAGTTGTCAAACTTACATCGCTTTCCTCCACCATGCCTGACACAACAATCAGTACGGCCACGGGCACTTTTCGTGCAGCCTGACACAGAACACCTCTTTCCACCACCATGAGCAACACAGAAATTAGTGCCTCCATGTACACTCTTAGGACAAATCCCACCACCATCAAAAAGGCAACGCTTTCCTCCACCATGTCCCTTGCATAATGGTGTGCTTCCTTCAGCACCCTTGGTGCAACCTTGAAATACGCAACGCTTTCCACCACCATGTGCCTTGCAATACATAGTACTTCCTTGGGCTCCCTTTGCACACCCCTCATGCTGGCAACGGCGGCCACCACCATGAGAGATACATAAACCAGCCTGTCCTTCAGCACTACGAGTGCAGCCTTCCACCTTACATCTTTTACCCCCACCATGTCTAATGCAAAGCCCCGACTTTCCTCGTGCAGCCTTGGTACATCCTCCAGAATAGCCACATCGTCTACCACCGCCATGAGCTATGCAGTTATCTGTTTTCCCTTCAGCACTTTTAGTGCATCCCAAGTGCTGGCACCTCTTCCCTCCACCATGTGCCTTACAGTATGCTGTTCGGCTCTCAGCACCCTTGTTGCACCCAGGTTTCTGGCATCTCTGTCCGCCTCCATGACCAATACAAAGACCAGATGCCCCTCGTGCTCCCTTTCTACAGCCTAAAAACTTGCATTTCTTCGGATTGCTAGTTCGGTAGTCTGCAGATGTTCCTGTAGTTGCCTGCTCAGAGATTGTTCCTGCCGAGTACTCTTCTGTAGAAGAAGGTTCATACCTCAGCTGAGATTTGGCCCCAAGCTTCAAGAGTTCTCGGGTCTGCAAAGAAACCTTGGTGCTGTCCATTCTCGGAGCAAAAAGAAGTGATGGCATATAACCACCTGATTTCTTGGCTGAAGTAGAACCTTCATCAACAACTGGAATCGAGAGTTGATTATCATGGTTCCGGAGAAATGACATATTAACATCAGTCTCTCCTGAAATTGCGCAATCAAGCACCATTGAAGCTTCCACAGTCCCTCCAGAGAGACCGAGTTGGAGGATTGAATCGCCCTCAGATGCAAATCCCTGAGATAATGCAGTGGCCAATCCTTTATTTTTTGTAACCTGAAAATTGTAATAATCATCACAGTATTCACTTGGTGTTGGGCCCAATCCAAGTACTAATCTGCAGCTGTCATCAGGCGCACTGGAAGAGTCAACCCTGAAGTTGCTTTGAGAACATCTATACCTGGTTGTGTTGCTTCCACTTAAGCCAGGGCTATTCAAACATAGAATGGTGTCACCATAGTTGCCATTTTTTGTGATCTCCCCATCGTGGGAAGATAGTATGCTCTTCCTGTTCAAATCCATTTGCTGAGAGTTGCACTTTTATGAGACCAAAACAACAAATCACTCTTTCACCATATACAGTTCTCAGGTCCATGTAACTAAATGAAAAAGTAGACAAAATCCAAACACATGGTCTCCACTGCTAACAAAGCCTGATGTATCTGACCTGTCCATCTTACTCAAATTAAGCTCCAACATCCCAATTCATATGATCACTTCTGAAAATATCTGATTACGTTTCTTGGATAGAACCCCTTTATGAGAATAGTTGATATCAACCTGCAAACGTCGTCGGGGCTTGTTCTGCTCCCTGATGAAAAATCATTGAGCTTCATTAACCCTGACAATAAGAGGAAAACAGAAAAGACTAATTATAAAATGTATGAACCAAATTGAAGAAACAACATCTTCAGAGAATATTGAAAACGAAATCATGCAACTTAATTGCAGTTATCCAGTTCAAAGACAAAAACAAAGGAAACTACCACAGAGTAGAAACAACGTTTCAGAAAGTCAACATGGCCCTTGTTTGACAAAATGAATAGCAAAGTAAGAGAGTCTGGATCTATGCATGGATTTTTTCCATAAATCAAAAGAAAATGTGTGAATATCCAATACACCATACCAATTAAATATTGATGTCATCATATTCTGCAAGTTCAGCCACAACTGTATTCTAATATATTCAACTGGAAGTGGAACTATCAAACCAAATAATTTCCAACATCATCACCAATATAACTCAAAGCTCATAACCATGAACCAAAGGTGCAGCAGCAACAAATGAATGCACACTCAATACCATTAATTTCACGTTTACAATCCAATGTTCATAAAGCACAGAGAAGTAAATAGTTTCTAAAATATTTTGCCATGTTTTTTCGACAAAGAAATATTTTGTCATGCAGAGTTTTACAACAACAAAGCACTTCCTGGTCCTTAAAATAATATCCGGATCTTTTGTATTTACCTAAACGAAAACTGCAACCTTCAAAAAAGAGAGGAAAGTCAACTCCATGGGAATGATCTTAAAGTCTTAAACCCAACTTACAAAATTTTAAACTCAACAAATAGCACATCCAAGTATTTCTAGAAGTCCTTGGAAACCAAAGGATTTCCACAAAATGCAGGACATACTCTCAACTACTCCGTGGACACAAAATTGCCATACTCCGTGGTTGACTACTCATACTTATCTTTATTTGAATCATCCTCTCACCACAAACAAATTTTATTTGAGTTGCACAAGTTTTTACTATTATAAAATTACAATCCGAAGACGGAAGTGTTGATCTTAACCTACAAACTTCCATCGACTGAAGCTCTATTCCTACCCAAATGGTCCAACAAGCATTGCATTTACACTTCATCATTGAGATAGTCGCAAAAATTTGATGACGAAGCAATATGTGGAATCCTTGGTTTTGGTATGATGATGTCACAGTGACAGACCGCAGTAAAGCTCATCTAGCTTAATGACAATATTAGCACTCTGACGTGCTTAGAGATCATGAAAAAAGGTTTGAACTTTAAAGAGAACGAGAATGACTCAAATGCATTCAACTCCGCTGCTATTCCACATACTGGAACCAAGCGATTGTATGGCAATCCGAGTTGAATTCTTGACTTTGGAGGTTTTCAAAAACAGGTAGTAGGGGCCAATTCCCAGAGGCTGGTAAATAACTTTTGTTCCAGAATCATCTAAAACTAATACTAACCAATATCAGGGCCACAATTTCAATATCAAGTTTCTTACTTTCCTCCAGAATAAAAGATGTTTTCATTATGCCATATACACCATCTAACTTTAGCTATAAAACAGATCAAAAATACAACAAAGTCAAAACCCAAATCCATAGTTAACAGGACACTATTTTTCAAGATCTACAAGAAAACTATGATAAGAAGTCTTACAACAAAGAAGTTAGTAGAACACACAACTAGATCACAAACACCCAGATTACCATAGCCAAATTAGTACCCATATAAACTAAATTTAGAAACATATATATCAAAAACAAAACAAAACTGGAACCACCCAATGAGTTAAATACAGCAAAGTAATACATGAAAAAAAAAAAAAAAAAAAAAAAACAAGAAACATCCCAGAGACAGAGAAGCAGTGAAACAGAGTTGAAAGAAGAGATGAATACCGTGATGAAAGATATAATCCAAGGTGGAGATCTGAGAAGCAACAGCAGGAAGAGGAGGACATATTCTTAAAGCTGGGAAATTTTTCTTCTTGAAACAAAAGCTTTAACAAGAAAGAAGAAAAACGAAACAAATATAAACCAAGCAGCACTGGCAAAGACCACTAATTAGGTACACACAAGATGGGTTCAATATTTCCTATTAATTTAATTTATGTATTCGTCATTATTGTCCACTATTTTTTTGATTTGGGCGGCCCTCTGCGTTTCTTCGTCATTTCTCTTTAGCATTGTCTTTTACTCTGTGAAATACCGGAAATAGCCTTGGTTGGGGTCACTAACTGTCAGAAACCCCAGAGGCGTACCGCATACCTTCCTGATTTGGACTATGCATACTTTTTCGTGAAAGCGACCGGGTCTGCAAAGACAGTTTTACCCTTTGCCAGCAGCCGCGTAAATTTGTTTAGTTTTCTTTAATGAATAATTATATAGAGATTAAATAAACTTCGATATTCTAAATCAAATGAATATCAAGTGACACCACTGTAATTATGTTGAAATAATGCAACTCTCATGTAACCTAAAATTGAGAATTTAAAAGGTGTTATTTCTCTATGGTCAGACAACAAATGCTAGGGTTTCATCCTAGTGGTTGTTCCTTTCATGATTTTTCTCATATTTTCTTCTTCCTATCACCTTCAGCGGATGTGAAAGTGAGGCTTAGGTTGGTCAGCCTAATTGAAAACTTTATTTGACATTGTGTAGCTTTTATAGGTGATGTTGTTCTTGCATCATTTATCTGATATCGAGCATAAGATCATGCTTATCTTCACATAATGTTGAGTTTATCCAAAAAAGGCTTGATACCATTAGGATATTGATTTGATTTCACATCTAGCACATGATCGTACCTATGTATGTTGAGTTTATCCCAATTAAGAAGTCTCGATCATTAGGAGTAAAGATGTCTTTTTATGAGCCTCGATCAAATTAAATATCATTTGTTATGGTTTTATCTCTTTTAGATTAATATCTTAAAATTAAACGACTATGAAAAACTGATATATGCATGTATATTAAAACAAACTCATTTCTCCTTAAAGCAAAATTATTATATGATGTAACTGAGATAATCTTTATACTAGCCTCTTGACACGCACTCTGTGCGTGCCATTTGGCCGTTTATTTTTGAAAATTTATTAAAATAAATAAAGATTGAAAAACAAAAAAGAAAATAAATGGATAGTGGGTAGTTATTTTCAGTTTTATGGCTAATATCAATTTCACCATCTCATGATGAAAATGTTGTTATTCTTCATATTAATAAACTATGGGCATTACAGGTACTTCAAAAATTTAACCATTCTCTACAGTATTGGCTTAATTAATAAAGATGTATATTTATCTATATATTTTGGTTATTGGAGTTGAGAAAGAATATAAGAAAAGAAATTGAAAGATAAAAATCCAACCCTTTGCTAGCCTCCTACTGTTGACCAAAAAGGCAAAAAGAAAAAAGGAAAAAGGAAAAAAGAAAAAAGAAAAAAACAGGCTCACCTAGAGTGTCTGTAGGAGGGAGCCAGAGGACACATACCTACAGTAGACAACTGAACTGGATTGAACACCAGGTCGCCCCCAAGTCCACGCTGCCATTGCGCTGCGTACCGAACACGTGTCAAGCACCCATTAGGCAGAAGAGCAATAGTTTGGTACTTGGTTGGTTAGTTGGAGATCCGTGCCGCGTTTCGAGCGTGTACTACTAGATTTCCCATTTGGGTAATTAATTAATTAAAAAAAGGAATCAATGCCCCCACACACTTGCTTGCGTTGTGAAATTGTCCTCTACTCTTTGTCGCTAAACGGCAGAAGGGGCCATGCATGATGATGAGGTTCAGAATTATTACTGGAAGGCAATATCAAAGCAAACCACACGACGACGTGACGTGGCTTCCTCCATCATTGGTGGCCGCCTGCCTTCTGTGACGTCCCAACAGCACATGGCCTGACCCGCCTTCCGGACTGTCCTATGCTTTCTTTATTTATTTATTTATGCCTCTCTCTCCATCGTTGCCCCAAAATTAATTACTATTTTCTCTCTCTTCCTCCAATCATATTTCTTTCCCAAAAGAAAATGAAAATGAATTCTTTTATTAACCCCCAAACCTAACAACGCTGTCGCTTTCGTGCAAATCAGGGAGCCAAGGGGGTGTTGATTGGTGGGATTCTGGTCCTTCCTGCACTTGCAGATATTTAGCTGGCATTTCTAATTACAGTTCTGGATTGTAGATGTCGGTTAGTTAGTTTTAGATTAGTACTCAGATTTTCTTTTCTTTAAAGATAGTGAACTACGATATCTTTTTTTGTTTTTGATGAAAAAACTTTGCTATTTTTGAAGATAGAAGTTCTTATCTCAGTTTTAAATGTTTTTTTTTGTCTTTTTTGATATTGGCAGAGCCTTTTTTTTTTTTATCCAATATTGGTAGAGGTTTTGGTTTGTCCCCCTCTTTCATCATTTTTATTTAATTTAATTTTTTTTTTCTTTTAGATTGATCGCAGTATCCCAAAAGCTTCCCAGACCTAAATACTAATTCGTTGAGGTTCGGACAGCCAACAGAGCATTGCAGCCCCTCCCCTAACCACATTTATAATTCAACAATTATACTAAGCGAACCCAACGTTTGAACGCAGGATGTGAGGACCCAGTGCATTTACTAAACCACTTGCTGTGATTTTTATTTTTCTTATTTTAATAAAATAAAATAGTAGAACGAGCGATGGATTCCTGGGTGCAGCGATCCTGTCTCTATTTTGGAGAGAGTAGGCGCCTTGTGCGATGATCGTTAACGATGGACTAATATTACATAATCCTCTATTTTAATTAAAGGAAAAAAAAAACTGAAAGCAAGGTCAAAATTTTGGTTTCAAGGAAATGAATATTTTTCATATTTAAGAAAATTATGATCAATTTCGGTCAATTAATACTCAAAAATTATTCTCGAAGATATTTATAATATCGCTCAAATATTGATAAGCTAAAATTACAAAAATTTTGGTAGTTTGAAGAAATTTAAACCCTTACACAAAAGTTATTTCCTTTGACCCAATATATACTAGCATATTCATCAATCCTTTTTTAAGCCAAATTGAACCCGATTAGAAATTTGTTGTCTAGCCACCATTTGACACAAGCACAAATTTTGCTCATACGGTCGGTGCATTCATATTCCTACTGTATAAGTATTTATACAATTCATGATGATCACGAACTACGTCTCAAAATCTTGTGATACATTTGATGGCTCTTCAATTTTAGACTGACTCTAATCATTTTTGACATCGATCTAAGTATTAAAATGCATCTTTCCGTTGTGATCTATGTGTAGTTTGTAGTTTTAGCTAATTTTAGAAGATACTTTAATAAGTTAAAGGCTTTGTTTGTTTCGCAGAATCTGAGTATTGGGAAATGAAAGTGTTTCATTTCTTGTGTGTTTCCTGTGTTTGGGATGGCCAAGGAAGGGAAAATGATTCCCAAATGATTCCCAATGAAAAAGAAAAAGAGGAGGAAACTGGTTCCCCCCCACGGCCCCACCCACTTGCAAAATTATATGACTAAATTGTCCTTACTCAAAATCATTATTTGCTAATATAAGTATATAACCAATTGTACTTGTTGTTTGTATGATTATCCCTATAATGAAAACTAAAATGTATAGTACATTCCTAGTCTTTCCAAACAATGGAAAGGAAAATTGCTGGAAATTGCAATTCCCATGCCTATGGAAAGAGCAAGGAATTGATTTCCTTTCCTTTCCTTTCCGCGAACCAAACGCGGCCCAAGTGAAACTCTATTGCCCATTCGAGAATCCAATTATCAAGCAAAACAAGTGATGATCTCCTATTTGACTAGTTAATTGCAACTCCATAAATAACTTGGAGATCGTGTTGGAAACACTCACCATTACACACCTCCGCGTTACATTATTGAAACCTGTGAGAATTGGTTGACTACTTATTTATACTATTTTTGCTGACTTTTCCATTAAAACTTTTCAAGTGACATAAGACACCTAGAATATTTATTCATTTATCTTGTACAAAACTTTTTTCTTTCATGGAAAGGCTTATGGAAAAGCCAAATTGTATAATTCATTTAATCATGTTCATCAAGCCCTACCTAAGTTGGATGTAACCTGTCATTTTCTATTTCCAACTAACATTTTTCATTAATCAGAAATGACGACGCAATTAAGATTAATAAATTGTAGCATGATTGTTAAGATATGGACCTCTCGTTGATAATTCTCATATAGGACAACTTCTTATATCAATTTTTCCTTGACGATTCTTAAAACACTGTTTGATTTTGCCCCTAGTAGGACAAGCTTGTAATAGAATTGTCGTTCAATTTGTTACGTTATCTATCTAGATCGAGAGAAAAGAAAGGTGAATTATCCTCTTAACTTTATGAACGAAAATTCTGATATACACCAAAGTTCTTATACACGAGTTGATTTTGGACGCATTCAATAATTAATTGCGCAGTTTTCAATCACAGTCATAGGTAGTCTTCTCCAATAATAGCATTCATGTCCAAGTTTCGCATTTACTGTTCTGATTGTTATGACTTATGAGCTTCAATCCATGTCGGTGAACAACAAAACCATAATTGAGCTTGGAAAGAGACTGCTTGTGAAGAAATGTAAGTACTACTTTAGGATAATTTGAATCTAGAAACTTTGCTAGTTGCTTTAGTGGCACTTGATTAATACGAGACCATAGATTACTACTCTAATATAGCCGAAAACTCACATCGGCAATGGCAGCCCCACCATCTATTTGTGGGTTTTCCGACCCAAACAATGCCTGTAATGTTACTATATTTTTCGTGAATAATGGCATATTGAATCTCCTCTAGATGTTATGACAACGATTATAGGTTCTTTAGATGCCTTTGTGACTTCAGTGACTAGAACTGCTGGCTTTCCTGGAAGATTGAGGGTCTGCTATGAACCTCCTCTAGATGTTATGATCTGCACCCAACATGAGTCCAGTTGCACCTGCCGAGGCTGCTACCATCTTAGCATCTTCTACCCGGGGAAACAGCGAATTGGGTTTGTATCTAATTTTCACTTTTCCTTGTCAGATGGAACTTGCTTCTTAAAATCATAAATGAATTTTTGACAATTAAAAAAAAAAATCTATTTAGTTTAGCCCAACACAGACGACCATACTGTGTAAATCAACTACACTTTGCTATATTAGATTTGCTGGTTGGGGATTAGTCATGAACAGATGCACATGTCTTACCATGGACATCCACATTGACACATGACCAAAGGGATAATCAAAATCTAAGTCTCTGTTTGCCAGTCCAAAACGAAGCATACAAAAGGCTAAATTGTACACTTCTTTACCTTCACTAGATACAAATCTCTACACGAACTCATCACCTCGAACCATTCATATTATTTCTTCATGAAATCAATTGTGAAACTCGGACGTCCATCAAATTGAAATGTATCTTTATGCAGAACAAAGATATTTAAGCTTCGAGACTCTAGAGTTAGGCTGGTAGGTTCTGCTTTTGTACGTGTTTTGATGGGTTTTCAACCCCATTCATCCCAAAGAAGGGAAAACAACAGATAAGCAAACTTATATAAGCAATAGTATTGGAAAATGAACAGTCTATGCTCAAATAGAAAGGGCAGTTCAATCTTATACGCGAGCTATATATACATATAAAGAGAAGAAAATTCAAGTTCCAACTAAACATATAAAACTAAAGAGAAATTCAAGCATATAGAAGATCACACTCAATTGCTGCACGTCAGTCAAAAATGTCCTCACTCGCTTGCATCCAAGTAACAAGGCTATTGACATGAGGCAGGCACCTTGGTAGTCCATTAATCTTCCCAATCTCTGTCATCTGTTGCTGTTGGAAGTCATAAGCATAGAAAGAGCCGTCTTTGTTTCTACGGAAAATAATATCTCCCTTGATTCTTAAACTGCAAAGGGGAACCATGTCTATTTTGGAATCCACTGTGATACCGTGCTGCTTTGTCCACCCTTCCCCAGATAAACCCTTCAAGATCCAAATGTCAATGTGGTTCATATCCTCATGGGTGACAAAACCTAAAGAGCCACCAATTTCAATAATCCTATCATGAGTTCTGCAACTCCTAGGGAGCGGTATTTGGTGAAACTTCTCCTTGTCAACTTCCATGGACACTACGTAATTGCTTCCATTAAAATGAGGAATCCAGTGCAAAGCTCCGGCTGCTGAAACAGGTGCATATCCAAACCCATTATTACCAAAGAGCCCGAAAGAAGGACCACTGACCTCTCTCCATGCTTTCTTATTAAGGCTCAATATCTCACAGCCAACAAACCCCAACTGATCCAGAAACAAGTGGACTACTTTATACTCACCAGTTACATCACTCAGTGCAAAACCATATGATTCTTGATGTAGAAGACGACACAAGGTACCCACAGGAAGTGCAATCACCTTCTTAGTCACAGGATTCAAGACTATAACTCCTCCCTTCTTCAATTTGTTGTCAAGCAATATTAGACCATTGCAGGTGGCTCTAATATTATTGCCCAAGCAGCTTAAACCATATTCTCCTATGTCACTCTTACCATTTTTAAATTCCAGAAACTGAACAAAATTTTTTGGAGAATTTAAGGCTGGGTGACCAAAAATGGGGATACTGTTTGGATCAAAAAGTTTTGATTCAACTGGAATTTTGTTTTGCTTCTCCTGTAGGTTAGATGCCATAGGATATGACCTTCCATTTTCTCCCACTTTTAGCTTCTTAGCAATAGGGTGCAAACTTTCCTTTACATTTGGTGTTAAAAAGATCAAAACAGATTCAGAACGTTGGAGATGAGCATGAATTAATTTGGGGTTTTTAACTACATTATACCATGGCTTGCAAACAAACCTCGATCTTTGAAGAGAGTCAGCAGGAAGTCGTGCAAGGATGTTTGAGATACAGTCCTTGGGGATATATGAAATTTGTGCTTGCTTTTTCTCTTCCTCTGTTTTCTTCTTCAATAACCTCTCCTCCACTGACTTTAATAGGCCTGAACTCTTGTTTCTTGTCACCATCATGACTCTTCAATTTTATCAATCAATACCTATGCATAAAATGACCACATTACAGATTTTTTTTTTTTTTTTTTTAATGAATGAAAACTAAGGAAATAGAAACAGAAAAGGATGATACAGAATTTTCTTTGATGAATGTAGGATGAAAGGAGAAAATTAGAGTTTACAGACGGAGAAATAGATTGATAGAATAGGAGACAGAAACAAAAATTAGAGAAGAGAAAGCAAAGATTCAAGAACTTTATTCAATTATCATCTGCAATCTTCAAGTCTTCAGGTCTGTCTAGCAACTACAATGCCTCTATTTATAGAGACTAAAGATAATTCTAGAAAGGATACGTATTATCTAATAACAATACACTAAATTGAATAAGTAATATAAGATTCCTAACAAAACCCTCACTAAAGTACTTTCCTCATTTGATTATATTCTGCATCAACAACACTATCAAATGAAACGTGTATTTTGTATTTTCTAATTTTGTCAAACAAATAGAACATGCCATAGAAGTGAAAACCGAAAACCACTGTACTTACGTTTAAAAGGAAGCATCACTATTACCTACCTATTTTTCTCTGTCTCGATTCAGTTCATTTCTATATTAGCTAATTAGTAACCAAGTAATTGCAAAAGCTCATAGTTGTTGGTGTACATAGACAAACCCACACAAGTTTTTTTCTCGCGTTTTTTACTTTAAGGTTTTGTGAGGGCTCCTTGAGACAGGTTTTTCTGAATGCCACTAGTACTCCCTCCTCAGCAGCCTTCCCCAGTAAGCGACAGTGTACACGTGACGAGAAAGGCAGCAAGCTGAGCCACCATAGTTGAAATTAGGAATTCTAGGCATCTAGTTCATTATGCCCCAAAACGGAACTCACCTATTTTAAGGAAGCATATGTAGTTCTTTAAACCAAGGGTAAGTCTTTTAGGACTAGGCAAGTAATTCTCAAAACTACTTTGATCTGCAATCAGTTTCTTGACTCTTGATGCATGAATACAATTATTATAACTGACTCCTATACTCTGAATGTACGGACAACTAGAAGGGACTTCCAGAACCGAGTTGCAGTAATTCGGGTGACCATCTGATCATGATTATGTCCCAGTCTCGAAGTTCATTCGGCCCTCATTTCACGGCAAACGCTTCCTCAAACAGAACTACCCTATTTGCTATCGTTTCCTGCCCTTTTAAAGATTGTAGGCTTTGGAAAGAGTTTGGAGTTTCGAGCCAGGGTCCATGAAGCTGGTTTGGGGATTTCTGATTACCCAAAAACGAAAAACAGAACATGCATAGTGGTGTGTCATCATGATCAATAATAAGATCAATCCCCCCATATAAAAAAGGTCTAAATTAGGTGAATGATGAATCCAGAAGAAGAAAAACAAGGTTCTTTGAAGACTAATCCCACAGAAAAGTTTATATCTTGATCCTTCCTGAAGACTCAATTTCATTATAATAATGTTCCCCTGGCAAGGAAACTAAAGTTAAAGACACACGATAAACCAAACCATAACATGCCCACAATTCACAAAACCCTTGAGCTGATCAGAGAGTTGAAAGATAAAAGATCAAGACAGTGGTGTACCTGAATGAACAGAACCAGTGATCGGAGGTTTTCTAAGGGTCAAGAGTTCCGTAAGCAGAGGATCACGACCAAGAATGGCTCCTCCGTCAGACCGCTCATCTGATCTCCTCCTCGTACACCCAACTGTTTTGCTTCAGAGGCTTCACCTCCCATTCTATGTCCTACCAACTCTCTCCTTAACACGTGCGCACTTTTTACTTTATATATATATATATTTTTTTTTCGGGATTCGTTTTATCTTAAGAGCAACTTTATTTGCTTTTTCTGCTTACTTTACTTGACTTCACTTCTTCTACGTTGCTTGACTTCTTTTCTTCTTGATCGTGAAGTTAGATAAGTTTTAAATATATATATATATGTCTAGGGCATCTCCAACAGTGACACTTATATTTATAGTTAAAAGTAAAATATAACTAGTTAACTATTGAGTTATGCTCAAGCAGAATACCTAAATTCCAAGTTAAATTTAGGTTTTAGTTAAATTCTCTTTCATCTCTAGCTAACTATAACTAGAGAATTTAGCAAAAGTTAAATTTAACTTTTGTTTAAATATTCTGCTGGAGTAAAATTTTAGCCTAAAATTAGCTAAATATTAAATTTATTTTGAAATATCTTATTATTTGACCAAATTAGTACCTAAATTATCATTCATCTAAAAAAACATGAAATATCTTATTATTTGACTATATTAAGGGCTACATTTTAATATGATCAGTATATATTAGTATATTGACGTCTTGTAAATGACCATATTGATTACTTGAGTTAGTTATTGGGAAATCTATAAAGATTTATTATTGTTCTCTTGCCTAGAAATACATTTTGTATTATTTGAGTTCTTATCCACTAAACATCATGTTGATCGAGTATAAAATTTTGAGTTGAGCATTCAACTAAAATTATAGTAGTGAACATGGGAGAAAGTGTCTTTTCTATCTCGAAGAACCCTAGCCGCCTACTTGGGAGGAGGGTTGCATGGCGCTAGATTCCCTCGGCGAGCACTCCGGCGACTATCATCTCATCGATCTCGGTGGTTGACGCCTACTCCGGCTTCAAGGATGCTTTTGCCATTATCAGGCTTCATTCTTTTCTTGGCAATCTGGTCCCAATCTTCAGGCTTTCCCGAAGCGTGGGGTTTGCTTCGCGGGAAAGGTGCGAAGGTATGATGACAGTGGAGAAGCAGGCGGTAGCGATAATGGTGATGTAGTCGATGCCCCTGATCTGTACAGGGGTCGCGGTGGCTTTGCTTGGAGGATTTTCCATCTTGGTGTGGACTATGGTGGGGCTTGGCTTCACTGCTACAAGACTTGGTGGCAGGACTCCGGTTTCTGCTGCAAGGCTTGCTGCTACACATGGGATCACGGTGACAGTGGTGGCAGTTCAAATGATGGCGGTGACTTCTTAGTGGATGGGGTGCCCAACCTATTGGGTGCCCATAGTGAATGGGGCTAGGCTCATTGGGTCTGGATTTCAAGCCTTAGAGCTTAAGATCTAGTCTCAGGCCTAGGCTTGTTTGGGCCTGTTTTAGTTTAGGTCTTTTAGTCTACTATAATAATGTAGGGGTATTGTCTCCATATTGCTACCCTAATCTCGTCCGATTACCTTTTTTCGGTGCTTATTCTTATAGTGATATTCATCTAGGCTTCTAGTCTAGGTAATGATTCAATATTGATGTAGTCCTACTGGGGTGAGTTATTGTGTAATGTTGCTTACATCTTCATTATAATGGATTGCCGCCCTCCCTCTGAAAAAAATTAAAAAAAAATAAAATTATATCAATAGTTTATCCACAGTGGCGAAACTACGAAGTTGTTACTGGAGGGCTAAAAAGATTAATAATTATAAGGGTTTTTGTCCATTTACCCTACGCCTAGAGATTTTTTTTTCCACTTACCCCATTAAGTTTTTTAAATTCCACCTTATCCATAAAGACTCTAATAAGGTGATGAGCTCTGATTGAATTCTCAAAATTAACCTTATTGACAATTGTTAGTATATTGCAAGTAGTGATCGTTCTATCCAGGGATTGAGGGTGCTCCTGTCATTTAAACGTCAAAGAGAGAAATATTAATTACATGTATATAATATATACAGGTAAAAGGAGTTTTGAATTGTTTTTATTTCTATTCTAATTAAACTAATTCCATTGATCAATCAAACCATGAATCAATGATAAGATAGGCGGCAAAGATGTATGATGTAGTCAACAACCATTAACACGAAAACAAGATATCAAATAACAAATCACGAATCAAAACATGCACTTGGAAGAAATCAATCAAGAACAAAGAGGAACGCCTACTAATTCTTTTTACTTTCCTTAGTTAAATTAATTAGATGAACGCACCATAGTTAACCCTATTAAACATTCAATGCTAGTGAATGATCAGTCCATTAACAAAACATATTCAATGCAATAAGCACATAGAAAGTTTGATTGATTTAAGAAAAACACACAAGTTAGAACGCTAATCAAGCATGCTCTTTGTTGATTTACCTAAGGAATTATAGGTTTTCCACTTAACAATTAAGACCTAGAATGCTAGCAATCTTAATTTGGATTCAATCATGCAATTTGAAACCTAAGTTGGCCATCAGAGAAATCAGAAATCATGAAAGGTGGGATTGAAGAACAAAATCAACAAACATCCGAGAACATAAAATGAATTTGCAAATTTATAATATGAAAATCCTAAAACATTTTCATGCTTCATGGTTAAAGAAAACTAAACATCAATATATACACTTTTTTCTAACAAACATTCAAAACATCTATTTAAAACAAAAACATAGATCGCTATAGAATCTGGTTTTAACGTTACAAGAACATAAAACTGAAAACAAAAGAATAGAGGTCATGGTTACACTTTCAAAGAAGCTTCAAGAACACAAGAAGGTCTTCAAAGGTGGTGGAGGATGGTGAATGGAGGATGGAACTTTGCTTCAGTCTTGAACAATGGAGAGGAGCCGAAACTTTGAGAATAAAGGGGAGGTATTTCGATTTTGGTTATGGGTTTTGATGATGATTTTCACGTCTCACCCCTCCTTATATAGTGCACGGCTAAGCTTGGTTTCCAAGTCTTTCTCTGCTTGTCTTTCATCATTCGACCAATCAAACTATTTCATGAGAAGTAGAATCCATATCTTCCTCTTGATTTCCGAAATCACCAATGAACCTAGACCATATTTCGGCCAACTTTCATCTAGAATGTAATCAGGAAACCTAAATTATAACTATTCTCTTTATTTTCTTTTCCTGATTGAATACAAATTAGATTTTCTCCCAAACTCTCCCATATTGGAATTTCCAAAATCTTCTTGAATCTTCTATGATATTCACGGCAAAAACCAATCTTTATGGAATTAGGATTCCTTCAAGATGTCAAGAATAGTCTAGAACCTCATGTGCAAGTCACATGCTTCAATCTTTGGACCAAGCTTCTCAATTGGATAATTTCAAAGCCCATCTTCATGTATGACGCCATTCTTGGTATTCTAGAACATTCTTCAACTACCTTGAGTCATCTTGAAGCCACAGCATCTCTTAACCTTCTCAGGTCTCCTAGTATCATCAGAACTCCTAGTGTGATCAGGTTTCCTAGTCCAACTGGGATTTTGTCATTTCTCATTTCCGAACATTATTTTTTCGAGCTCATTCCTAGTTGACTTAGGATTCCTACTTCAACTGGGATTCCTTTTCCTAGTAGGACTGGGAAAGCTTCATTTCTCCATTTCTCCATTTCTTGATTATTTCTGCGCCACATTTCTTCCTTGCCTTCATTTGTTTCATTTCCAGCTCTTGATAGCTCATTTCTTGCGTTCGGAGCTCACTTGTACCTAACTACAACAAAGTAAGTTAGAAATGATAATCTTAAGAGAAAAACTACTAAGTAAAATGTAGAGAGTTTATCATTAAAAACATAGCAAATATTGCTCCCATCATAAGGTCTTCTCTAATACCCAATTATGTTTTTCTTTGGTTCTTTGTTTATTTTTGAGACTATTTTACCCTCACACATTTATTACATAGAGAGAGAGAGAGAGAGCGAGAGAGGAAGCATAGGAGACTTCGCCGGAGTCCCGTCAACTGCCGTGGGAATTCGGTCACCGGCGGCCACTATCGGACTTCTCTAAAATCCTCACCGAATGTCCCCAAAGAGGACATCAGAGATCTCATACGTTGCCGGAAGGTTTATTGCCCCCAATAAACCTCTATTGCCCCAACAAAAGAGCAATAATCCTCTATTGCCCCCCAATAGAACGTTCGGTCACCAGAATGGGAACTAATCTCCATAAATTTAGACAAATAAATTTTGATTAAAGAAAAAAAAGGAGGAGATTACATAAATTCAAAACGTCTATTGCCCCCCAATAGAATTTTTAGTTGCTGGAATGGGAACTAATCTCCCTAAATTTAGACAAATATATAAAACTTTGATTAAAGAAAAAAAATGAGGAGATTACATCAATTCAAAATGTCTATTGCCTCCCAATAGACATGTATTGACGCCCAATAAAACTTTCAATGGCCAGAATGAGAAATAATCCCCTAAATTTAGACAAATAAAATTTTGATTAAAGAAAAAAAAAGAGTAAATTACATCAATTCAAAATGTCTATTGCCCCCTAATAGACCTTTAACAGACCTTTATTACCCCCCAATAGTCTTTTATTGCCTCTTAACAAAAGTTTTATTGAGATTCAATAATCAATGAAAAATTAAGATTGTTCTTGATTTAAAAAATTTTAGCAACTCAAAACATATTGAACAAAAAAAAAAGAAAGTAATTTCATTAGAAATTGCAACAGAGTATACTTACAATATAATACAAAATAAACCAAAAAATAAAAAGATTAGTTTACTCTGTACAAATCTAGAGAACTATTAAGTCCATGACCTCAACTTGGCATATCTATCTTCTGGACCATCTCATTAACAACAAAGCAACTACACTTAGTTTTTCTTCTTTCTTACCCTAAAATATTCCCAAACCATTAACCCCTTCAGAAAAGCTGCCAACCAAAACCCAAACGTCCCCACCATACAGTACTCTATCTATCTCTCTCTCAATAACAGAGAGAGTACCAGTTTGTCTTATTACCTTATGCATGTGTTCCTTCATAAAATTCTTGATGCATTTTGAATCCAATTTCTTCACCACTTTGAGCCAATTGGGAGAAGGAATCAACCTCTCTAGATTAAAATGGCTACTCACCTACTCTTCTTGTGGGGCCACCCGGAGGCCGGATTACCACAGTGCCGCCTCCCCAGGGAACCCTACACCCGTGACACTTAGGGAGTAAGTTCTTTGGCCTAGAATTCCTCAAAGAGACAAGGCCTTTAGGTTTGAGAACAAGAAATCTATAAGCCTAAAATTCTTAGGCTTGCAGAGTGGGCTTGGCTCGTAACCTTGAGGTTACGAGCTGGGCAAGAAAGAGAAAAGGAAGGTGGTGTTGTGTTGAAATTAGAACCTATGTCATTTTTAGTTCTTAGCCGAAGTTTACATTGCTCATTAAATGGTAATTTATGTGAGTCTACTAGGTCTAACCCACTAGGACCTAAGCTCAACTGGAGGTTCTAACCCTAGGGTTCCACTTTGGAGGTAAGCAATCACACACATCATCAACCATACATATTTTTACAAAAAATTTGACGGGATCAAATACGTCAAATAAAGAGAAAAATAAACTGTAGATAAAACAATTTTGTGGCCTCCAAGAATAATCCTTCGTACCATAAGCTTCGACAGCAACAGCCTGCAAAACAAACTAAAGTAGGGGTTAGACTCCTACATCTAGTCATTACCCAAACTAAAGTAGGGGTTTGAAAACATAAGTTATCTTTTTGTTAAAAAGGTAGTAGATAAAACCGGTTTGCGATTCCAAGTGATCGTCACCACGTAATTATAAATCCACGGCAATTGATTTCCTTCCACAACTTCCATCATAACGGTCAATCTAGCCAATCACTTTCCGGAATTTAATCATTGTCACAAGGCTAGAGACAAAGGGGAAAATCAATAACACGGGCATGATGCACACTACCCACCACCGGTGGCTCGGGATTTTCAATCCTCGAGGAGGAACAAACCATCTCCTTACATCCCCATCAATTGCCAACACATCATTTCAACCACGCAAATCATTTCAAGTGTAAAAACATATAATTTCCAAAAACATGCAAGAGGCCTCATATAAAACGTAGTATATGCAAGAAAAGCATAGATAGAGTTAAAGACATCCCCTGCTTTCTCTTGCAGTATTTGGCCTCAATTCAACCTTGTAGCAACCACCGACTTCACAAGACCCTACCAAGATGCCGAGCCTAGATCAAATAAGCGACAAAACAACGATAAATAGGACTAGCAATTCACTCTCAATACTCTCCCAAGAAAACCCCATCGTTTAATCTAATTTACTAACTAATAACCAGACCATTTGAGTTCTAAGAAGGAGTTGGTTTTCAGGAAAAAGTGGTAAGAACACCTTTAAAAGACAAGTTGTGAAAAAGCTGGAAACATAATTTAAAAACAACGGCCAAGGATCACGGAAAATTGTTCAAAATACAAGAGGTAAATTCTTGAGAAAATTTTGAAAGAGGATGGTTTAACAACTAACTCAGTAAGATTGAAATGGTTATTGAATTTCAAGTGTAGCCATTTAAAGAGTAAAGGACTTAAAGGTTAAAGTAAAACAATGTGCAAATCCTTTCTAGAAATATGGGCTTCTGTACACAATTTTCAAAAATCCATAACTAATTCTAGAAAAATGCTTTTAGAGTGATTCAAATTCTGAAACGTTCAGTTTTGTGTCTACTATCTTTCTCTAGAAGAAACTAACCCTTTCTCACTTTATTTAACTTCAGTGCATAACCACTGCAAGTGATCTAGTGGTTCTTGCCTAGTTGAGTGTGCTCCCCAACCTAGGTTCGAACTCCGAAGCTATCAAAGTGGCCAGGCACTGTGCTACAATGCACAGTTGGAGCATTTCACATGCGCCGAAGAGATTTATCTTGGGCCTAGGAAGCCTTGAGTTCCCCTTTAAAGAAAAAAAAGATGAACGGAAACAACTGTAGCTACATTTTTTTTTTGTCATAGAAGTTTATGGGTAAAAAAAGTAAATTTATGTAAATAAAAATGAGGTAAAAAATTACTTCTATTTTGTGTTGTATGTGAATGCCAAAGATAAACATTTTGATAATAGGTATGTACATGTAAAAGCAAGAGGCTAGGGGACGAAATGATAAAAGAAGAACATGATGAGAGAGAAAGAGAGAGAGAGAGAGAGAGAGAGAGAGAGAGAGAGAGAGAGAGAGAGAGAGAAGATGGAAATAGAAAAATAAAATAATAAAAAGACAAAAAAAAATTTAATACAAAAAGAAGAAAATTATAAATCCACATAAATCTTGAGTCTAGAAGTTAGATTAATTTATGAAAGCCTATTTTCTTAACACTAAACAATCCATGCAAATCCATCATTTAATGAATCTTTTACAATTCTTAGATTTTTTTTCAAAGCAGGAGCACTTCTATGAACTCATTAAAAGTGAACAAAATCATTTTTTAAAATCCACGGAATTTCATGGATTTGAAATCTGCTTTTAAAAATCTAAGTTAAATATACTTAGACTTTTAGAGATTTTTTAACAATTCTAATTGAATACCCCAAAATTTTGAATTTAATAAAAATCTTTAAAATACCATAAAAATTCAAAGACAATACACCCCTTTAATTTCTTTAATAAAAGATATGGCTGCTGAGAAGAATGTGATGGCTTTCAACTGGCTAGTGGTGTTGAGCATGGTACTAATGATTGGGTCACCTAATTTTGCTCTGCTTGCGATTGCTGATTGTGGAAGTTCTTCACCTTCAGACAATGGGTGTCCCGGCTCCTTATGCAACATACTTGGGAGCGACAATTGTTGTGATGGCTGTTTCTGTCAACGTAATCGTATTTTAACAGGGATTTGCATTAACAATGGGGGCTGCTGTGCAAAAGGACTTCCTAATATGTGATTGCTTACTCTAAAGTAACAATCTCCTTTTCGTTTTTGTTGTTAATGAATAATAATCCTCCTCTTGTCCTCTATCCCCAGATCCACATGGGAATGGTTTGCTCTACTGGGGGTGGGTAGTTATTGTCCTAGTATTGTCATCTAGTTTGTCCTAATAACTCACCGGCTGAATCTTTGGCCAGGCTCTTTAACACCTGGTGGTGGCTGAAGACAACTGAGTGTTCTTCTTGTTTGGGTCTTGTATTTTCTATTCCCTCTGTACTTCCAGTTTTATTTTATGTAAGTTGTAATGTACATCTTTATTGTGGGCTGTCATGTTCCTCTTCTATGATATATTATTACCATCTTATAAGTGTTTTTTTTTTTAAATTTTTTTTTATCATAACCATATTATAAGTGTTGAACAATATTGTTGTTGAAGTAGTTAAATATTGTCATCCGGAAAAAAAAAATCATATCTAGACTTTAAAAAAATAAGCTCATGAGCCTCCAGCTCAAAACAAAGGTTAAATTAACAACGGAGCCATTTGGTAAATGCTCGTTTGTTCCTAGTTTCCTAAGTCATTTTCAAGATGTAAAAATGCTGCAAAGAGGTTAAAAAATATGAACCAAATTCTAGGGATGCAAAGCAAGTGAGATGTTATCATGAAGATATTAGTCTTTAAAAATATGTATACACTCAATTAGAAAGCACAACCTCTCTCTCTTCATTACATTCCTCCATATCTCTGAAAACCTAATCGAAAATGACTGGGAGACTGACCGAGGCATGGAGGAATGCAAACTTGTTGAAGTGACCGCTTGGAGAAAGCTCTCGAATGCCAGGATGAAGGCTTTCAAAATGATTTGATCGGTGGTTCAACAAACAATCCAAACTAGCACATCAATTGCTGCAGTGGTTGTTGGCATCAGATCATACCATGACTCCACCTGTGGAGGAAGGGCTTGAGTCACATGGCTCCACTGTTCTGCGGTGGAGAAGAAAATGAAGAACCCATTGGGTTGCAGTGGTGGATGAAGATGCGCTCTTCGTCGACTAGCAAGCGTCAGTCTTTCTGTGTGTGCAGACTCTTGGGGTAGTTGGTAAGTACCCATTTCTCCTCTGCAGTGAAATAGAAAAGCTTGACTGTGGATCCCATGATTTTGGGTCGATAGGTCATTGAGCGATCTTCCTCTACATTGAGATGAGTTCTAAAAAAAGAAGAAGACGACAATCCCATTGTTAGGGTCAGTCAGTGGGTATGTCATAGGTGCATTCTTCCTCGGCACCGAGAATGGTTTTGGAAGAAGCCAATCGCATGGTTTTGGATTGATGGGCCATTAGACCATCTTCCATGGCCTTGAGATGGGTTTTGGAAGAAGAAGAAGACGAATCCATTATCCTGGCTTCTGGGTTGGTGGGTCATTGAGTGATCTTCCTCGACACTAAGATGGGTTCTGGAAGAAGAAGAAGAAGAAGACGATGATCTCATTGTTCTGGGTCAGTAGCATGGTTCTGGGTCGGTGGGCCATTGGATGATCTTCCTCGGCCTTGAGATGAGTTTTGATATAAGAAGAAGACGACCCCATTTTCTAGGTTGGTGGGTAGGTGCATCGTGGGTGCGTTCCTCGGCACCGATATGGGTCCTGGAGGCCGATGGCATGGTTTTGGATCCCTGGGTTTGTGGCTTTTTCTTCAACGAAGAATGGGTTTTGGGGCAATAGCAATGAAGAATTGAATAGAACTAGAAACTAGGGTTTGTGATAGGGAATTGGATAGGATGAAGCTGCGTTTCTTTTTTCTTCTCACCGTGCCTTGTTTACATGTATGTCACTGGAAATAATATATAGATACATGGCTTAAGGATATTGACTAATGCCCTGAATGTCTCTCTGAACTCCCTGTTTGATGGAGCTCTCTAAAGTTTGGTTGTTTGGCAAATTAATCATTTCCTTGTTAAGTAGCATTGTTGTTTCTCTAAAGCAAACAAACATGCATTGTATACTTGCTTGCTTTTTATCAAGATACTAGCTCTATTCTTATGATGAAGAATGAATTGATCTTTTCTTAGAGGTTTGAATGAATGAAAAGATATTAAAGGTCGTGTAGTTTGATCATGCTACAACTACTAATGATTCATCGGTTCATCAAATTATAGAGGAGACTTCAAAAACGTATATAAGCTTTATTTTTAGAAAAAAAGGCTGGTGCGGTTACCTTTTGTTGGGGTGGATTTGTACAGAGGCTGCTAGGATTACTTGATTGGCTTGATCTGCTCTATTTACCCCTTCTGAGTTCAAGAACTAGGCCCAAAGCTTCTTGAAGCTTTGTAGCATCTTCCCTAAAGATCCCCTGCAGTAATGTTGGTCTGCTGCGATGGCATTCTTCTGGTGATACGTAGGCAAAAAATTTATATAGCTTCGATAGATGAACAAAGGTACATAAAAAGGCTTGCAAGAAGGCATGTGGCGTGGGAGCTAGAACCATGTGAGTTGCAAAAGATGAGAGATTTGTTGTGCTAAAGATTTGCTATGGTGTAATCTACTACAGTGAGGAAAGAATGGATTTTGGTGATGGTTGATGGGTGTAAGGTCGTTTAGAGCTTGGAAATGGTTTTGGATTGGAGGCTGGGAATACTTGGCTTGTTGCTTGAGACTTGCTTGAAAGATGTATTGTTTAGAGGTTCTGAAGTTTGCTGCTTGGAGTTTGTATGATGCCTTTACAGTAACCAGAAGCCTTAAATTTATAGGCTAGAGGAGGTGAGGCCAAGATACAGGTTCATGGGATGAAACTATTGGACTTGAAAGAGAATTACAATATTAAAGTCAAATCTAGAGAACAAGGCAATAACCAAATGACTTAGAGGAAGTGTCTGTTGTACTATTTTGCGTGAAGTAAGGAATTGGAGTTGCAAACTTCTAGGGAATAGCTGCTGTGGTTATAGTCTAAGTTGGATTGATAGAGGAGAATTCAGAAGAGGTGATATATCTTATTGGGAAGAGCTGCACGTTACCCTTGGAATAGCTTGTAGCAAGCTAGAACTGAGAATAAATAAAAGAAGAGATTTGATTAAGGCTTTGCATTTGGCGTAGAAGAAGATAAGTTACTGCAGGGTAAAAGCAAGTACTATTTTTTGTGCGGCTGGAAAAGCTATTGGTTTTATGGTTAGGGCAAATAATTGTATTTAAACTTATGAGTTTGGATTCTCTCATCTTTGTATGCCCATGTAAGGATTTAGATTGTCGGGCTTGGATTTTGGTCCCAAGTCCAAAAGCTCCAACAATCGGAATCGATAATGAGCCTTATGTATTTCTGTAACCTTCCACACCACACCCAATCTTGTAAGCCCCAAAACCATGATTGTGGCTTGGGTCCACGAGCATGGTATTACTCTTGGTAAGAAGAACCGAAGGTTAAATATGCGAACAAGAATTCTTTCTAGTATAATGGGCTTTAAGCTATTAAAGCCCATAATGTGTAGGTTTGCGTATCAATGTCATTTCTACTTTTATATTGGGCCTTAAATTTTTATTGTGCATGAATATTTATTTTTTTGGTATCAACACCTTTACGCCTTATCTGTTAATGAAACTGTAAAATACATGGGAGGAGGGGGGAACATACTGCCTTAACCCTAAATTACAATAAGCATAAAGAGAACCACCTGAGATAATAATAGGTGTCTCACCTAAGAATATGCATTCTAACATGCACCATTTAGCGAAGAGTCCTCTACAGGTTACTCCACTCGCTTTACAATTGTGGTGACAAATTGGAAAGACAATGCTCACACGGAGCCATGAGGTACTAATACTATTAGCTTTCCTAGTATGCTGCCACCGGACAAATAACCCGGTGACACTTAGTTTCATTCTGCCACTAGGAGGCTGCGACAATTTGACAAAGTAAGGAACTCGCCGCCTTTCTAAAGCAGACATGGCATGTAAAGTGCACAGGATGGGACAAAACTCACATCTCCAGGCCAAAAAGTGGTCGGAACTTTTTGCTTTATAGGTGACCTGACATTTATAAATTTTATATTCTTAACTGAATAGAGACATTGAGAATAAAATTGGAAATATTTACTATAAAACTCCATGCTTCTTTGGGCTAGAATCGGAAGCTACTGTGAGAATAAAAAAATCCATGCTTCTGTGGGATAGAATCAGAAGCTTGAAGGCAAGCTACTCAACAACAAAAACAACGACATAGAGTTATTTGTTGCTCCACTACTGCCAACTACTATTATTCTATGATAAGTTATGTCTCGCAATTATAACAGCTCACCTAAAACTCCAAGATACTGTTACCCTTTGCAAATGATGAATCCAAGAATGTAGACACAGTTGAAGAGTTTATGTAAAATAATCGGTTCAAACAACAAGTATAGATCATTTTTTTACCAAGCCTAACCATCTTTTCCAACACGTACAAAAACACCAGTTGTGGTTTAGCATCTCTCACTTTGATATAGCTACGATACTAGGTTTTGAGATATGTAAACCATTGTATGATGTAGAATTAAATATTGTTTACTCCCTATACTTATAGGGTTTCATCGTTTCAGTCCCTGACCTTCGAATTTCACCTAAAAAGTCCCTAAACTCTCAATTGGTCCCTGCCGTCAAAATTTTCTGTTAAAGTTGCTGAAATGTCTATTATGCCCTCACTTACTATTTTTTTTTAATTTATTTTTTGGGGCCGTGACCATTTACCCAATTTTAGCTAAAAAATTGCCCACTTGCTCCACTAAGAGTTTTCTAACCCCATTTACCCAATTCAAAATCTACTGACAGTTTTGCCCCTATTAATCAAATTGAAACTCACAGAGTCACAGATCTCTCTCCTCTCAGACTCTCTCTCCTCCCGGACTCTCTCTCTCTCTCTCTCTCTCCAGCTGGCAGTGGCGACCACGCCTTCAACACCTTCTTCTTCGACCTCGAGCCCGACACTGGCTAGCACATCCCAAGCCCCATCTTCGTCGACCTCAAGTCCACCGTCAATCGCCGAACATCGTTCTGGTGCCAATCACCGATCTAGTGCCGACCACCCTCAATCACCGATCTGAAGCTCCCATCCCGCTGTGGTGCCAGAACCTCACCAAACCGAGACCGGTCGGAGATGGGCTGCAGGTGAGCGACTGGAGAAGACGAAGGCTGAGATGGGCTGCAGGTGAGGACCTGGAGATGGCTGCGTCGAGGCTGGGACCGGTCGGAGATGGGTTGCTGGTGAGTGACTAGAGAAGATGAAGGTGTCCGGTCGGAATCGGGCTGGAGGAGCATGGGTGTCCACAGGGGAAGTGTGGGTGTCCGGAGAAAAATTCTGATGGTTTTTTTTTTCTTCTGATTTCGATGGTCTTTTTAATTTTTTTAATTTTTTTATACTGATTTTGATGGGAAAAGCTCCGAGAATGGGGAAGGGAAAAAAAAAAGTGAACGTTTACAATTGAACATATAAATTGATCAATTATGTCTGTAGTGTATTCATTTTGGTTCACTTGAGGGCAATAATATGATTATTGGAGGGCAGTAATATGATTATTGGATGGTACTAATATGATTATTGGGGCAATAATATGATTATTAGGAGGTAATAATATGATTATTGGGTGGCAATAATATGATTATTGGGTGGCAATAATATGATTATTGGAGGACAATAATATGATAATAAATTGATCAATTGTGCCTGTAGTGTGTTCATTTTGGTTTTGGGAGTTCATACAATTCACTGGGAGGCAATAATATGATTACTGGGGGGCAATAATATGATTACTGGGTATTATTGGGGGTAATAAAATCAGACGCAGGAATCCGGTCACCGATCCGGTAGCCGAATTCTAGATTCAGGTCACCGATCGCCGGATTCCAATCACCGGTCGCTGGATTCCGGTCACTGGTCACCAGAGTCCACTGCCGGCCACTAGTCATCGGAGCACAGCATGGTGGAGGATGAAGTTTCTCTCTAAGTAAGAAAGAAGGAGAGGGCAAAAAAGTCCTAAAAATAAATAAAAAGAATAAAAAAAGAATTAATTGGGTAGTAGGGAAATAATCCCTTAGAGTGTTTTGGATAAATGGGGTTAAAAAACTGTTAGTGGAGCAAGTGGGCAATTTTGTTGTTAAAATTGGGTAAATGATCATTTCCCCTGATTTTTTTCTCTCTCTTTTATTTCTTTTTTTCATTTCACCTCTTGAAGGTCAGTGGATTGGAACCATCTTGATGAGGAGATGAACAGAAGGAGGCGAGAGAGTCGGAAGAAGAAGAGGTAAAAAGAGAAAAAAATAAAAAAATAAAAAAAGAGAGGAAGAGATTTTTTTTAATTTTTTTTAAGTAATTGAGGGTATAATAGACTTTTTAGGGGAAAATAACGAAGTTTTTGACAGATACTTTGACGGCAGGGACCAATTGGGAGGAAATTTGGAGTTTAGGGACTTTTTAGGTGAAATTCGAAGGTCAGAGACTGAAACGATGAAACCCTATAAGTACAGGGAGTAAGCAGCATTTAACCCTATGATGTATAATACAGTTATGTATGTCTCTTACTTTGTAATTGGGATGGGTTTCCAGATTTTGGAACATGTAAACTACCTTATAGTACATCATGCAATTATGTAATATCCCTTATTTTGAACTCTGTCTAAGTTACCGGATTTTTAAACATGTAAACCAACAGGCGGGTTCTGAAGCGGACATCCGCACTTCACTAAAGTGTGGACGTCGAGGTAGCAGGCGGGTTCTAGGCGACGACAGTGGCGCGGGGTTGGCCGGAGGGAGGCCGGAGGCGTCCCAGACCTCTTCTGGGCGGCCTTCGAGGTCGGAGGAGGTCGGGCTTGCCTGTTTCTGGGCAGCCTCCTCACTTGCAGTTGCAGGTTCTGTGCAGCACCGCAGAACAGTCGCCGGCCACTCCACCGCACCGCATACCCCTCCGCACGACCCCTGGCGTCCCTCGGGCAAGCCGCGCCGCGCCGTCGCAGCTCGATCGAGGCCGGAGGAGCGACGTCCCACTTTTTCTGGGTTGCGGACGTCCTCTTCAGAAAATTTTCGTGTAAACCAATACATAATATATAATAATCTAAGTCCAGCAAAATTTTCTCTAATTGCAATATGCATCTCCTCCATTTTATGTTAAGTTTGTTGCAAAAACGAAGTGTTAGAATCTTGACAAATTCTGTGGCACATTATAAATAAAGATATCCATGATTGCATATATATGTTTAGCCATAACTAAAATGCATCGATACAAAGTCTAGAGCCCTGCAGCATCATGCATGAATTCTTTTTGGTGGGTTATTACAGGTCCACGAAATAACACAGTTAAGCCAGTTAATTTGCGAGTTTTTAAGCATGCAGGCTTTTCCAACACGAATTAATAAAATACTCAGTGCAGGTTGATAGACTCCTTACTCATTTGTCAGGGCTACTTCAAGTGATTCACTTCCCCAAATCAATTTCCCAAACTTAAATTCAAAATTATTTATTAACTTGAAAGTATATTCTTATTGAGATTTTTTCCCCTTCTTTTTTCTTTTATTTTTCTTATTTTTATACTTCAAAGTATGGGTCATCATTTAACTCACGGGCCCAAAAGCCCATATGGGCACACCCGACCCTACTTGCAGCAATGCCCGTTTGGCATGAGGAACGAGTAGGGCGGAGTGTTCAAAACCCAGGGTCAACCCATATGTCCATTAAAGCTCATCCGACCAGGCCTTATAAGACTAGCTTGATAGTCCATTCAATTCTAGTATTATTATTTTTTTTATGCAGTTATTAGTTGAATATGTGAACTAATTATTGCACTAGGTCATAATTTCCTTTAATTTTGTATTCTATATTGTTCAATCATTAACATATCATAACTTTTCGTATTTATTTGAATAAAAAAAATTACATATAAATATAATGGGCTCGGCCTTGCCCACCCAAATAGCAGGCCTGTGAAAGCCCATAAGTCCCAAACCTGGGACTTGATTTTTAAGAAAAAGACTGGACCTGCACAACCTAAAAATTAGAAGATGTAAAAATATGAAAAAGAGGTTTAAAAGATATGGAACAAGTTCTAGGGATGCAAAGCAAGTAAGACATACGTTATCAGATATTAGTGCTTAAAAATATGTATACACTTAATTAGAAAGCACAACCTCTCTCTCTCTCTCTTTATAACATTCCTCCATATCTCTGAAAACTTATTCGAAAATGACTGGGAGACTAGCTTAGGCATGGAGGAATACAAAACACATTTGGATGACAGCCTAGAGAAAGCTCTTTGAATGCCAGAGTGAAGCCTTTGAAAATGATTCGATTGGAGAATCAACAGACAATCCAAACCAACAGATCAATCATTGTAGTGGTTGTTGGCATCCGCCCATGGAGGAGGGCCACAATCACATGGATCCATTGATCCGAGGTGGAGAAGAAAATAAAGAACGCTAATAAGTTGAAGAAAATAGATGATTATGGTGCAAAATGAGGTGCTGAAAGAATTGAAACTGACCCATGAGTGTAAAAAAAGTTGTTGAAACAATCAGAGCTTTCAAAAAAGTGGTCCTTCTGGTGGTGATTTCTATGGACTAAGCATCAGCAATAACTGGGTGGGTAAATGAAGCACTTAAAGTCATGTTGAAGTAACCTTGAAATTGTGTTTATTAAAAATGTGGATGTTGAAAACAATAATGGTAATCTAGCTATTAAAACTAAATCGGACATGTAGTGAAATGTTAATATTGTGTATCTATTTAGTCATATATATATATATATATATATATGACTAAATACTTGTTACTCCTCAAACTTTTCTCTGAAAAACAGTTTAGTCCCTCGCCTTTTAAATTAAACTGGATAGTCCTTATTCTTTGCAAATCCCACACAGCAGGTCCACAACATGTCTAAAATGACTATTATACCCCTCACTTCTTTTTTTATATATTTTTTATTTTTCTCTTTTTTTATTTTATTTTATTTTACATTTTCTGCTTAACTCTCTCTCTCTCTCTCTCTCTCTCTCTCTCTCTCTCTCTCTCTCTTCCTCTCTCCATTTCCCTCCGGAGGAGGCAGCTCTCGTCTACGACGGCGCTGCTAGGTCTCTCCGCGGCAACAAGACCAAGACCAACTTTCTGGCGCCGTTGGACCAGAGGAGATCTCTCCCTCGACCTTAACATGTCCTCCGCCCACTTCGGCTATCTGGTTGGGTTTCTCCACATCGGCATCTTGAATGACTTCGTTTGCCCAGCGTAGGAGCGCGACATCCATGCGAGCCCAACGTAGCAGCCAGGAAAGCATAGCAACCCCGCGCACGGTAGGCAAGCTCAGCCAAACCTCAGAGACCAATTCCACCATCTCCACCTAGCTCCGATCCCATTTCCAACAAGCGTACCTCTACCGATCTCCATTCTTAACTTCAATCCCATACTCGCTGCTCTCGGAACCTTGGACCTCAATCAACCTAATCGACTTCAATCGGAGCCCTGGACAGATCAAAATTCAAGCTCGGCAATGTAATTGAGTGGGGGCTTGGCGATGAGGAAGGCGTCGTTTTGGGTGGAGTGGCCCATCAGAGAATGGGGCGGGGCCGTCGCTATCGAAGAGAAGAGGAAGAAGAGGAGGGTCACCGTTGGTGAGAGAGAGAGAGAGAGAGAGAGAGAGAAACAAAACAGAGAGAAAAATAATATAGAAAAAGGAAGTGAAGGGTATAAATTTCATTTTGGACATGTTGTGTGAGATTTGCAAAGAATAAGGACTATCCAGTTTAATTTAAAAGGCGAGGGACTAAACTGTTTTTCAGGGAAAAGTTTGAGGAGTAACAAGTATTTAGTCCATATATATATATATATATATATATGTATGCACTAAATTAAGCTCAAGTACTTACAACATGGCATATTATAGTTAATTTATACTAATCTCACAATAATTCTCTCTTTTCAATGCATTGATATGATAAGTAGGTGTAAATGAAATTGCCCACTTGATCCATAAATAGCTGTTTTGAAAAATGAAGCTCAAAAGATTAAAAAATCAAACTCAGTCCCATCATTGGTGTTGGAAATAACTAATTAATGACACAAAATAAACCAAAGAAAAAAAATAAAAATAAATTGGTCCACATGTAACCAGCCAGTCGACAAACTTACAAAGCCGAACGACTGATTGACCAGTCAGCTGACCTATGCTAGAAATTGAAAATTTGGCACATCTTGGTGTTTTTTCTCTCTCTTTTTTACGAATAACTTAAAATGACTAAAACAACGAAACTAATGAATGTTTCTTTCCCTCCACATTTGAATCTAACATTGTCCTTAATGTTAAAAACACTCTCAAAGCATTTACTTTTCGGTATGTCACCACAATTGTAAAGCGAATGGAGTAACTAGTAGTGCACTCTTCGTTGATTGGTACTTGTTAGAATACATTTGTTTAGTTGAGACTGCTGTTATATATGATCTCAGGAAGTTCTCTTAATGTGTTTTTGTAATCTGGGCTATAGTCACCATGTCCCCTCCTCCAAATGTATTCTATAGTTTCATTAATCAAGACTTAAGAGTAGCCGCACCGGCACTTACTTAAAAAAAGAAAAAAGAAAAGAAAAAGAACACTTGAGAGAGCTTTATGATTAATACATTTGAGCATGGGAGGAGTAAAACACAATTATTCACAAGTTTACAACACTAAACATAAACAAAAATAATAACAAGAACAACAAAGCAACAGAGGGATAACATAATTCATATTTGAAGATCATATAAGAATGAACATCACATAACAAGTTAATAAAACGGCTTCACCCCAAATATGTAGGGGAGCACCTAAACGTGTGATTACACGCATTTATATACGTGTAATTATATCTAAAACACTAGAATTAAGCTAATCCTCATGTCAATTATTATGTAATTAATCCACTTTTATTTATATTGTAGTAAATAAGCGGAGTTGTGGATTTCGGAAAAAGTTGTACCAAAATGGGGCTAATTGGAGTTATCGACAAAAAGATGAAGAGTTAACATTGGTCAACCGGTCAATACAAGCAAATTTGTGAAAATCATTCGTTTGAGCTTGGCGAAAGCACAAGACGAAGAGAAGAAAATGAAAGCAAAAGAAGGGAAGAACAAAAAAAGAAATGGTGGAGATTTGTTAATTAAACAATTGTTTAATTAAACAAATGTTTAATTAACAACATGGTGCTGCACGTGCATTCAAAGCAAAGGGATTGAAATCAAGTTGCTTAATTAATCATCAAGTCATCAATCAGCTGCACGTGCTCTTTCATTTTCCTCCTTCTTTTATGTCGTCCTCTTTATTCTCTCCTTGTCCACTCACATGCTGCCACGTGGCAGTCTCCACCCCAATTCTCACCCTCAGCGATCATGAGCCACTCACCCCATTGGTATCATCTGACCATTATATCTCCTTTAATTGATAGCCACCGTATATATAGAGGACGACCTAATTCTTCCCCTGGACCATAAAAAAAACAGACACAGCGCCGCACTACACCAAAATAGGGCAACCCCTTGGGCTGCTCTCTTCTCCCATCTTCTTCCTCCATTTTTCATTTTCCAAATTTTCTCTAGTTTTTATTTTAGGAATTTGAAGGGCTACTCACCCAAAGCTTCAAGAATCCATCAAGGAGCTCAATTTCTACAAGATTCAAGATTTGGGTATTTTGTGGGGTTGTAATTCAAGGCTAGTCATGCTAGCTTCATAGCTATTTGTGACTATCCTTGTTTTCTCTTACACTTCTCTACTCTTTGCTATTTGAATTTTGTAATTTTGATGTTCATGAATATGGGTTGTGAGTAGTTACTTTTGGGAGCTAGGGTTTCTAACTCTAGCTCAATTTTGATGTAATCGACATATTTTTCAAGTGATAAATAATGTATTTTCATATGGGTGCACTCTAATTACTATGCTAATTGATTCTTGATGCATTAATTTTAGGGAATTGACCACTCTCTTTGTTATGTGTTGAGATTTGTGTTGTGTGATACAATTGGTGGTTCTTTTGTTCACTAGCTTCATGTAATTAGTGTGGTGTGTCAAGTAGTTGCTTAATCGAAAATGAATGATTGCCTAAGTTTCTATTTTCTTGTGCCCTTCGCCTTTAATCCTAGACGTTGTGGCCCTAACAAGGCATAATGATTAGGGTTAGAGAGTTCATTCTTGCCTTAACCGGAAGAATGGATACCAAATAAGAGAAATTGACTTAGTGGCCTTAACCGGCATTAGGTAGAGAACTAAGTAATCGTTACATTTTAGGTTGTGACTATTGCATGCTTAAATCCCTAATTTCTAGAGCTCTACGCCTTTAGCTCATGTTTTGGTAGCCCTAGTAAGGTACTAATTCATGAGTTAGAGAGTTCATATTTGTCCTAACCGAAAATGTGAATACCCTTAAGGAAATTCGGCTTAGTGGCCTTGACCGGCATTAAGTACGGGATTTGGTTCTCATGAAGATATGTTTGTTTGCTTAAAATGTGTTCGTTGCATTGAAATTGCTAGAGAGTGATCCCTAGCACCCAAAAATCTATCTCTCTTTTATTTTTCGTCATTTTTAATTGTTGTTGTTAATTTAGTTTTCGACTTAGTCTTTTAGAAAATTACAATCACAATTTTGAATCAGAATTTCTACCTCATTGTAAATAGCCATCACTAGGCTCTTAGTTTTGATTAGGCTTTGGTGCAAACCAAAGCCGAGCATTGCTAAGGCTTGGTGCCTTAGAATAGTATTTTTATTTTATTTTTATTTTTATTTTTTTCTTTTTCTTTTGTTTGCTTAGTGACTTTAGTTCCGACTACCCAAGGATTGTGGGTTAGCCACTAATCCCCGTGGTACGATAAACTTTGGGCTCAATATTTCCCTATCTTGACAACGATACGTACGCTTGCGTAAATGTGTATCAAGTCAACGTGTCAAGTGCATATATATTATAAATCTTGAAAAAACTCACTTGTTATTATTAGCATCCATGTTGGTAATTTGTTAATTTTGGCTCTAATTTGCATGTTATTGAGGATTTGAGGTGACAAAGACTATGCTTATGAACAATTTTAAGGAGTCTTGACCCAATGTTTAAATTTTAACCAAAAACTCTCACTCACCCCACCAAGTGTCTGCTAAACTGCTATCGGAGAGTAACAAGTTGTCTGTAAGTGTCATGGTAAGCAGGTAGTTTAGCTTTAAACATTGTGGTCTTGTTAAGTTTTGACTGTTTACTCATTATAATGTCTTATAATTAACCAAGTGATAAACAGCGGGTGAATGTGGTGAATTCTTCCATTCTTAGTGTTCATGCTGCACCTTGGTAATCCAGAAAGTTCTGTCAATTTTGGAAGCTGGGTAATTTTGAATTTTTTTATAGTTTTTTTTGGTTATTTCTGAATTATTTGGCTAGGCAATAACAAAGAAAATTAAGAAACAAACAAGAAAGTTTTGAATACTATCTGAACTTCTCTACGATATTTCTTTTTCTTTTTTGATTCTGAACAACTTGGCTTGGCCCAAAGAGAGAACCTTTGACAAACTCTCTTAACTTATTTAAAGCTCAAATTTTCCATTTGTCTTAAGAATTACAATCGCAGCAGAGGACTTGAAGACTAATTTCAAATCCTCACACTCAATGTCTGTTTCAAGTCTCCCACATGTAGTACATGATCTCCCAAAGCAACTTTCCTATTTCCTCGCTCATCAACCACACTCAAGTGCTTGCAAACATCCACATTGAACTTGACCAATGCTTGTCCCTGAGAGCTAAGGAACACCTTCTCGAATCCCAACAAGTGCTTTTTAGGAGAATTGTGCACAGATGGAGGACTCGAATACAATAAGACTGTATGACTTCCACTCATTTTGCCCATGTTTTTCACCCCCAAATGGATATCGAAAGCTAGATTTTGACACCTTTCTTCTACAACATCAACTGATTGGCAATTTGATGAGTGGCATACATGATCCTCCTCTAAGGGAATGGAAACTTGCTTCGGTGCTCGAACTAGGCGGTGATTGAAGGTGGAATAGCTTATTCCGTATCCAAATGCATAAACTGTGTCACCAGTGTAAAACCGGTATGTCCTGCCCGGGTATCCACTGGCAGGATCAGGTCTCATATTCATGTTTGTCATAGGGACCTTGTCTAAATAAGCTTGTGGATACCACGTCATGGGTAGTCTTCCACCTGCAATAATAGCAGTCATCTATAAGGTTCTGATGTTTGATAAATGCGAAAGGTTCTGCATTAACATAGGGACTTATTCAAGTTGTTTTACTTGCATTTAAATGACTTATTCAATCAGAGCTTAGAGCTTACTTGGATTATAAAAGCCAAAAATAACGTCAGCAATGGCAGCTCCACCAGCTTCGCCGGGGTAACCAACCCATAGAATGCTTGTAATTTTATCATCATTTTTTGCAAAGGTAATATCGAACCCTCCTCCAGACATTATGACAAGGATTACAGGTCCTTTAGAAGCCTTCGCTACTTCAGTTATTAGAAGAGTTTGCTGTCCTGGAAGATAGAGGTCGGTTCTATCATGACTCTCTGCCTCTATTGATAGATCTGCACCCACTATAAGTACAGTTGCATCTGCTGTGGCTGCTAACTTGGTAGCATCATCTACCTGGGCAGTGCCACAAGCCACATTAACGCACCCGGCCACCAAAGTTGTGGAAACTACGGCTGTTAGGCCTTGCAAAGGAGTTGTATAGTTGCAAGGGGTGCCTGCAGAATTTTTCAACCAAGTTAATGTCAGAATAAATGTGAAATGCATTGCAGTCATTTGATCGTTTTATTACATGTACCTGCGTAGTTGCCAATCATAGTGTTTGTGGCATTGCTATTGGGACCTATAACTGCCATGGATTTGATGGCTGTTGGAGACAGAGGCAGTGATTCTGGAGTGTTCTTGAGCAACACTATCCCTTGTCTCGCAGTTTCACGTGCCAGCTCCTGGTTCTCTGGAGTGCACACATCCTTTGGACCGAGATCTCCATATGGTTGCTTGCTTGGATCACCATCGAAGAAGCCTAGACGCATCAATGTGCCAAAATTGTTTGTGATGGCCTTGTCAATGGCTGCCTCAGTTATAAGTCCTCCTCTCACTGCTCCTTCTGTGTAATTGCTTAGGAAAAATCCACAGTCTAGATCCACTCCTGCGAATTTAGACCAGTACGTAGCCTATCAATATTTATCATGATGAAGATTGTTTCAAATGATATAAGGGATATAAGGGAAACTTATCTCAGTGCTCAATCAATTATGAACAATATGTAGAATAAAATCACCTGCCAATATAGCCGTAGCTGCAGCTTCTTCTGGTGTTTTGGTGTAGTGTTGGTTGTCATAGTACACCTCTATTGAATCACAATCGGTGACTATGTATCTACAGCATTAATTCAATATCCATGTAAAATTAATACTAATTCTCATTGCGAATACGTACACAAATCATATACTGGGAAAGGAGACATATTAGGAGAAAATGACATGCCCATTCAACTTCCATTCGCCTCGGATAACCCCAGAAAGAAGGTCTGGGTCTGCGCAGGTTGGTTTTCCATTAACCTGTTGGTATGAACACATGACACTAGCAGCATTCCCATCAAGAACACAACTTCTGAATGGTGGTTGAAATGTATCATCCATATCTTGTTTTGTTACCTAATGGCAATGTCAAATGTTAGTAGCTAGTCGAAATAAATTGACGAAAATTGAACGAACTCAACTACTTACCACTGCATTGAAGGTATATCTGTCATATCCGTTCCAATGGTCCAAATCATAGGCTGTATAATGTTTACAACATGCTGCAACTTTAAGCCTGTTTTTGTCTTCGCTATCGGTTTGTTGAAGACCTCTAACGTATCCCGAACTGTAGTTACTCGTGAGCAATGGGTCTTCTCCCGGAGTCTCCTGGCCTCTTCCCCATCTCGGGTCTCGGAAAATGTTAATGTTTGGGGCCCAGAATGTCAATCCTGCCAATCCCATATTGTACATTGCTCTGGCCTCAGTAGACACCACCTGCATATGGTATATACAAAAGTGATTAATTACCTTAATGAGAATTTGACCACTATTAGTCATTCCACGAGTGTTTCACCACAAAACGTAGGACTTTAAAACTCTTGTAGTTTTCTTTCTCTGCAAGCTGGATTCCCCTAAAAGTCATTGTGTGCTTGAAGAACCTGTGACCCAAAAACATTAGCTTTCTAACAACTACTTAACTACTGGGTATGGTGGCCAAAACCCTAAACATAAGTCAATCATTTATAGTAAAAAGTAAAAGAAAGATGTCACTCATTGAATAATGAATAGCAACTGTTCAATCATGACTCGCCTAATTGGTACAATCATGAATAGAAATAGTGCAATACACCCTTCCCTTCTCACTGTCACTTTTGCTTGCTGATATTTCAAAATATCGTAAGGGAAAAAGCACCGACCCATGCTTTTGGGTTCAGTAGCTGTAAAAAGTTTCCTGGATAAGGAATTAAGAATATATAGTGGTTGCATATATATTTACAATAGGCCACAAGTATTTTCATTTTTTCATGTTCATGTCCATTTAATTCTGTAACGCTTGAATTGCCTTTGTCTTTGTTTGTCTACATGCACTGAGCAATCAGAATAAGAACCAAACGAATTAATAAATTAAAATCCAAGTAATGATTCTAACGATGGTCGACTCTAATGCTGACATTAACAATGAAACTAAAATGTTTTTCTGAATCAGAACCTCAAAACATGAATGTGAACATGAACATGATCGAATAACTAGAATGCCTACCCTTCCAATGGCTTCGTAGAGTGAGTTGTTGAACGACGCGGCGGTCAAAATGGGCTGAGGGAAGCTGGTAGCTCCCGGAATGTCAGTCGAATATCTGGCCCCCGGGCGGCCGATGGACGACACTCCGTGTAAAGCCTCCGACCACCACTGGTAGTTGGGTATTCCAAGCCTGCTCACATTCCCTGCACTGTCCACCAGAAATGTAATCTTCTCCTGCAATGTCAGCCTCTGCACCAGGTCCGCCACCCGCGCATCGGCCGCCAACGACTTGTCGCAGAACGGGAAGCTGCTGGCACCGTCGCCGCAGGCAAACGACTGGCCGGAAACTGAGATCACAGAGAGAGAGAACAACAGTATGTAACAAAGAGTGAAACAGAGCAAGAGCAAGGCCTTCGGCACTGCTCTGTATTGAAGTAGTCTGTTCTGAACAGAGGAACAGAGAAAGGAGGAGGCCATTGAATATGTGGCCTTGAGAGAGCTTGAGGAGGAACAAAAATGGCTTCTATGTTTTATGGAATGGTGCAGAGGGTGGTTCTATATATAATACATTTCGTAGGCTTTCATTAATTAAGGTAATTAAGGAGGTAATTAAAACTAATTGGGTGGTAATAAACGGTGGTTAATTCGAAATTTAAGATACAGAGCAGCCCGTGAAGGATAAGGAAGGATGATTGAGAACGGAGCTAGGTATTTGAAGCTAGCTAGCTCAGCTCCATTAATGTAATTAATGCGGTTTTGGATTTGGTGGTTTTTGGCAGTGAGAATCTATAGTACTGTATTTACTTCCTTTCCTTTCTGGTACTCGTCCTATTATTATTGAAATCCTATTCCTGAAGAGCTTAAACGAGTTTGTGGATGATGAGAGAGCTTTTCTAATTAATGGGTGTGGGTGAGGTGGGATATGTTCTGTTGGATGAATAGATGTTCTGCAATTTAGGTGTGCATGCATGTGATTATGTACTAAGAAAGAAAGACTGAGTTGGAAATGATTATGATCAGCCTGAATGTGAAGAGAAGGTCTTGCGTATGTCAGCTGTACGACGTGTCTGGTACGGCTGACTAATCAGTGCCTTAGTAGGAAGTATTTTTTTTTTTTTGGTCAAAAGAAACATCGATTAAGAGGCCCAAGGCCTAAGAAATAACACAGCCTAAAGGACAGGCCCCAACAACACGGCTCACACGGTCAGAGCTAATTAAAGCAAAAGACCAGGACACCAAACAACATGGAAAACAAAGAGAGCAGAAAACAAAGAAACTGGAAACAAGAAAAACCGACAGCAGCACCACAGCTCCGATGAAAAAACACACCCGCCAACCTCGGATAAATCAGCGGTGTCTCAAGTGATCAATCTGAAAAGGTGGGCAAGGGAGGCCGTCGCGAGATAGGATATGCACAAGGGAAGAAGGCGGTCGGTCAATCCAGACCTCCGGGCACTTCTTCCGCACAACTAGCGAGGCAACCAAATCAGCTGCAGAGTTCGCTTTCCGAGGAATCCAAAACCAAGCAAAGCGCGGGTTGGAGGTGATAGAATTCCTGATCATAGACACTGTCGGAGCAATTCTCCAATCACATGCACTTGTTGACCTGTTGATAATGTCCACTAAAGACTTTGAATCTGATTCAAGGATAATCGGCGAGGAAGGGATACGCTTGGCCACATCGATAGCCACCGCTGCTGCCGCCACCTCCGCCTCCAACGCAGAGCCCGATCGGCACAAAAGAGTAGCTCCCTCAAAAAGGATGCCATGAGAATCACGAGCAAGAGCAGAAACACCGGTAAGCTTCGAACTCTCAATCCAAGCTGCATCACAGTTGATTTTGATATGACCAGGAGGAGGTGGACTCCAGTTTTGGGCCTGATTGCACATTGCACTACTGCCTGGAGAATTATGGTGCTTAATTTGGCACTGATAGTGAGAATGATATTGTGGGAATAGAGATGATTGTAACTGGTGGTGGTTTGAATTTGAGGTTTGGAGAAGGGATTGGGGATGAGACTGATGAAGTACGGGATGATTATGGAGGGGAACTGAAGTGGGGTCAATGTAATGCTGATCACTTGGGCAGGCATAGTTAATCGTACCAGATGGGATGGGACCAGAGCAATGAAAATCGGGGTGTAAGGGGAGCGGAGAAATATGAGGCAGAGCTGGGTTTGCTCCGAGAGAAACAACAGGGTTGTATCCAGAAGGGATAGTAGAAGTAGAAGTAGAAGGGTGAACAGAGATGGGGATTAGAGTAGAAGAATGAGTGGGGGAAGGGGGACTACATACCTGAGAGTGTCGCGTGTGCTCATGAGGATGAGGATTTGATCCTGAAATGGGATTGTGATTATTGCAGGTGATGAATTCAGCAGCAGCGATACCAGCTCTTCTGGCAATCAAACTCGGATCAATAGGGATAGCCTCATAGACAAATGCATTCCTAGCTTTCCAAATTTCCCAGAGGAGGAAAGCAACCTTGGTGAGAAAATCCTCTTTAATTGTTTTGTTGCCCTTCACCATGAGAATAATATTTTCAAACCATATATCAAAAGTACTGATGGCTTGCAAATTGATCTTGTAATGCAATTCTGAGGCAAACCAAGCACACACTGCACCAGGACAGTGAAGAAAAATATGCTCAATAGACTCAGGAAACATATCACACACAGGGCACATAGGGGAAGAAATGATTTTCCTTCTGTGAAGATTTAGGTAAGAAGGAAGAGCCTTGGCCAAAATTCTCCAAAGAAAGTTACGAATCTTAGGAGTAGATTGAGTAGACCAAACCGTCTTCCAGACAATGTGGTTCATTCTGTGGGATGAGTGGACCTGTTGTATGGTAGGCTTGCAATTTTGCGCATGTATGAAGTGGTAGCCTGACTTGACTGAGTATTGGCCACACTTTGTCTCCGGCCAAATAATTCTATCCATCCTGGACTGGTCACCCAAGGCAATGCACTCAATATCCAGCTGCTCTTCCTTAGTAATTAGGTCACTGATCATATCAAGCTTCCAACATCTATTATCCCAATCAATTAGGTCCTTCACCAAATGTGGTCTAGAGCTATTCACAGGAAGTAGAGGCTGCAAGAAACCATGGGTGGACGAAGAAATCCACTTGTCAGCCCATATATTAATCATCTCCCCATTCCCAACCTGCCATCGTGCCCCATCAACAATTAAACTTTTACCATCTAAGAGGCTACTCCACGCCCATGATGTGCGTGAACCCTTTCCAGCATTTAGGATATCGGAGTGTGGATAATAAATACCTTTTAGAATCTGAGCACAAAAAGAAGTAGGATCGGAGTGAAGTCTCCAAACTTGCTTAGCTAGGAGCGAGGTATTGAACTCACTGAGATTTCTAAAGCCCAAGCCACCCCTTTCTTTAGGCTGGCCAAGAAAATCCCAGCTCCTCCAATGGATTTTGTTCTCATCCTTCTTCTGACCCCACCAAAAAGTAGCCAACATAGCATCAAGCTCCTTGCAAATAGTGACTGGAAACTTAAAACAATGCATGGGGAAGGTGGGAACAGCTTGGGCCACTGATTTAATAAGAGTTTCCCTCCCAGCAAATGACAAAGTGCAAAGTTTCCAATTCTGGATCTTGTCAGCCAACTTAGCTTTGATAAAGGAGAGGGAAGCTATTTTCGATCTACCCCAAATAATAGGGAGACCAAGATATCTCCCAGGATTGATAGTTGCTGGGACACCAAGAATCCCGGAAAGATCAAGAACATCTGCATCAGTCATGTTGGGTGTACAGTATAGAGTAGACTTATTATGATTCACAAGCTGACCCGAGGCAACGCAATACACATCAATGATATGCATCATCTCAATACAATTAGCAGTTGTGGCCTTCAAGAAGAATAGAGAGTCATCGGCAAAGAAAAGGTGTGACAAAATTGGACCTTGCTGACTGAGCTTGATACCATGTAGAGTTCCGACTTCACAAGCTTTTCTGATAAGTGAGGAGAGAACATCTGATACGAACAAGAACAAATAGGGGGAAATTGGATCACCTTGTCTCAAACCTCTTGACGGTTTGAAATACTCCCCAACCTTACCATTTAGGGTGACAGCAAAGGACACAGATTTAACACATGCCATGATTAACATAACAAAACCATTGGCAAAGCCCATACGCATAAGAACCATCTCAAGAAAATCCCATTCCACTCTATCGTAAGCCTTGCTCATATCCAACTTGAGAGCAAGCTCTTGAATGTCTCCAGATTTCCTCAACTTCAAATAATGAAAGGCCTCATGCGCAACCAAAATGTTATCTTGAATTTGACGACCCGGAACAAAAGCACACTGATGAGGAGATATGATACTTGGCAGAAACTCTTTCAATCGATTCGCCAGCATTTTAGAGAGAATCTTGTATGAGTAATTGCAAAGACTAATAGGGTGGAATTGATCGACCTTCTCAGGACAAGGGATTTTTGGAATGAGAACAATGTTTGTCTTGTTCAGATCCGAAAGAATATGAGCAGTTTCATGAAATTCTGTTGCAGTAGCACTCATAGTCTCATTGATGATGTTCCAAAAATTCTGAAAGAATATCCCATGAAAACCATCCGGGCCTGGTATTTTGGGTATTTCAGTTTTGAAAAATATGGATAGTTTCGAAATAAAGATAAAACATGGAGGTGCGGCTGATGTATGCAAGGATTTCTCGAATGTGAAAATGGCTACTGGCGTATCCTGTGAAACACGGATACGCGAATAGGTAAACTTCAATACCAAAAGTGTGTGTTGTCATGAAAATATCAAGAATTCGTTATTTCATTATATATTCGTACTCTTAAATATTTGTCCATATGACATTATGAAATTAGACGGTTAGGTAAACTTTTTATCCTCAAAATAGTTGCGGCAGTTGCTCACTCACATGAGAGTCGGCAACTGATATATCGATCGTTTTTGCCAAGCCAAATCAAATAGGAAAGAAGGTTATGCAATTGAAACAACTTTTACTTACGAGAAAGTTTTGAGTGCGGCAGTCGTGCAATGTGGGTGGCAATGATATACAAATCGTAATATAGATACGTGAACTATAATATCAAAAGTGCTTGTTGTTATAGAAATATCTAGAATTCACTATTTCTTTATACATTCATATTCTTATATATTTGTCCTCATGACACTACTAAATTAGATGGTCGGATGAATATTTTGGTTTGAAGATTGTTGTTTGAAGGGGTAAAATTCACATATGATACCTGAATCCACAAAACACACTTTTTTATATTTATAAATTTTTAGAGAGTTTAGTGGTACCTGTACTATATATCTCCCTTTAGTCTATTTAGTACTTATGTTCATTATTCCATTGAAAATGTCTAAGTGCCGGTCATATGACACTCACATGAAAAAAAATCTCAACAATAAAATAGGCTTTCCATACATAATATTTAGAATTATAATATTTAATATATTTTACATATGTGATATTTTGATACATAAAAAAAATAAAAATAGAACTTGTAAAAGTAAAATGACAATTGGAATTAGTATAATCATTTAATTTCATAACCCCTTTGTATAGGGAGAGAATCACAATGGAAATATCAATTACAATGATGACATTAACTACTGATTGGTCATTGATCCATGCTGATTGATGGTGATTGCTAATTACTTGATTCCCTCTCCGTCAATCACTTTGATGAAGGCACATAATGTGTTTTTCCTTTAATAGAACCTACTTACATTCTTCTCTGTTGTTGGAGTTCTCGGAGCAATGCATTTCAATACATCTGTTTGTGTTTGGTTCTTTTTCATGGAAATGTTAATATATATTTATTTGGGTCAAGTAAGGCTATAACTTATTTCTTTTGGAACAATTAATGAGACTAATCAATAGATGTGGTAGGTAAATTTAGATACTTACAAAAATCCAATTCTAGTCTTTTCTTGAGAGATGACGCTTGCACACACTTTTGCTTTGTGTTCTAGTTAACATACAGTATGTCAATTAATGCGATAACTAATTTTTTTTTTTTTAACAATTAATGAGATTAATCAATAGAGATGGTAGGTAAATCTAGAATTTGCCGAACTTCAATATAAGGAAGGGTTTTCTACTCAATATAAGGTGGGGATATTATTATAATCTTCAACATCTCATGTCTATATAAAGGAGGGTTTTTGATAGGAGCATAATTATGCGATAATAATGTTGTCAATTCTCATATTTACTTTGTTAGTTTATCTTATTTTCTGGTTAATTTAGTTATTATTATTATTTTAAAGGGGTTTGGAGGCTCAGCCCCACGCCCGGTTCCATTTATTGAAATAGTAGTAAAATTTTGCATCGGGGGGGGGGGGGGGGGCATTAAACCTGAACCCCGAGCTACATTAGAATCATAAGGACTAAATACTGTTTAGTCCTTGAGATTTTGATAAAAAAACACTTCAGTCCCTGACCTCTGAATTTCACAAGTTTAGTCCTCGTACTTCGAAATTTAGGACCAATAGGTCCACTCCGTCGATTCTCTCGGTTAAGTAGGTGACCTGGCATACATGTGGACACCAACTAAGAGCTAAGTAAGTCGGATGGATGGCAAATTCTCCATTATGCCCCTGTCGTTTTTTGCAATCGATAAGGACCCGATGCCTAACCCATTCTCCCAAAACAGCCCTAATTATCAAAGTCATCGATTGAGCTCTCTCATCTCCTAATCCCGCCTAACCCACAAAATCGAAAACCCCAAAGTAAGAAAAAGGAAAAATCTTCTGAATCGGGGGATTGAACCTCAATCCCAGGCGTTTTGAAGCAGTAGAAGAAGCTGGATATAGAGGTGGTGACATGGCTGGAGAGGACGGTGATGTTTGGGTTCTGAGAGTTGAAGACGGCGATCAAGTGGACATCCCTGAATATAGTGAGTTTTCTTTCCATTTTGAACAACATGATGACGAATTGAACTAATTGATGAACTATTTGGATGGTTTCCAGTTTTAGGGTTTTAAACAAAATTTGGGGGTTTCTATCGGGGTGGTATGTGGGTTGTTTTTCGGTAGTTTCTGTGTTGTTTCTAACATTTTTGTAAAGGGTTTTGTGTTGGAATGGAAGTTTCGAGTTCTAGGGTTTGAAAATCGAAATTGGGTTTTATGGATTTCTGGGTTTTTGAGTTTAGGGATTTCCACACTATTTTGGGTTTGTGGTATTTGTGAACATGGTTACTTCAGGTTCACTGTGTTGTGTATTTAAGTGCTTCAAATTTGTGGAGTGTTTGTTGAGAAGGTTGGATTTAGCTTTTAATATTGTTGGACTTGTGGGTGAGTTTTCTGCTTTTGCTTTTAATATAGTACTGAAAGCGTTGAAAGTGGTCCATTAGAGGCAGTAAAGAATTTTTTTTTTCTTTGTCTCCCATGTGTGAAGAATGGCATTTCTGGTCCTAAATAATGTTTCAGCAAGTGGGTCTGTTTGTCTTTTACCTATGGAGGCATTCACTTTGCACATTTGTGTCTTGGTTCTTGCATGTACAGTGGCTAGGGTTTAATTTGCAAGTTCATTTCTGTTTTCCTGCTTTGGGAGTCAGCACTAATGTTGTTGTAATCTTTATGTAGCTCACCCCGATTATTTCACCATAAAAGTGTACCATGGAGGCTGCATACAGAAGGAGTGTTATGTTGGAGGGAAGTTTGACTACTACGATAATGTAGATAAAGATCGGATGTCATTGGTGGAGGTAGATAACATGGTGAGGCAACTTAACCCGGCTTATAGACAGCAAAGAATCGACTATTGGTATAGGGTAGGCGATGAGCATGATACACTTATGAAGCTAGATACAGATGAAGATGTGGTTGTCATGTGCAGTTCAGTACAGGCATAGAGGCTTATCATACTGTACTTGGACCATGTGGAGCTTCATGAAGTATTCGGGGATTCAGATGACGATGTATTCATGTACGAAGATTTCTTCTTCAGTCAAGGTGGTAAGAGTGGTGTTGTTATAGAAGAGCTTCCTGACTCGCCAAGAAAGAAGAGTGGTGTTGTTATAAAAGAGCTACCGGATGAGCCCAGACCACATTCAAGCAAAGGAGTTGTGATTAGAGGGGTTGAAAACCGTGTACCAACTCAAGCAAGCCAAGCTCGAGGTTTGGATCCAAAAGATAAGGGAAAACAGATGCTTATAGAGTACCATTCCAGTGAAACCTTCAAAAGGTGACCAGCAAGCATCAAGTAGTTGGGGCCAGTCAAGTATAGGACAAGGGAGTAGTGGTATTGGTTCAACAAGTGGTGTGCAAGGGACAAGTGGTATAGATGGTGAGGATTTTGGTCTACATGATATAGATTTGTTGGACTATCTTCAAACCTTTGGTGGTGGTGAGGCTAATGTGGAGATTGAGGATGTTGGATTTGTACAAAGGGGCAGTGAAGAGGCAGATTCAAGTGAGGATGAGGATTATGATCCTTAATTTGATGATGAGGATTATGACCACTATGGAACTGAGGATGAAGATTGGTTGGAAGAAGCTGGGATGGAGGCAGCTTCAAAAGGCAATACTTCAAGGGTGGGATCAAAGGGTGAACAGTCAACAGTGGAAGAGGATTTAGGGCACTTTTCTGATGATGAGGATATGTTTAGGGAGGATGGTTCAGATGATGAACAGCTGCAATATGCTATTAATTCTGATGGAGAGTTAGAGGATGTGGGGATTGAATTCAACCCTCTAACTGATATGAAAAAACCAAAGTTTTGCTTGGGAATGAAGTTTGCAGATGTAAAGGTATTGATGGATGCCTTAAGAGAGATGGCAATTCAGGGAGGATGGGAATATGTCTATATCAAGAATGATAAGACCAGGTTAAGGGTGGTGTGCAAGGAGGATAACTGCCCATTTTTTTTGTTTGCCTAAAAAATGCAACATGAAAGCACTCTTCAGATGAAGGAGTATGTACCAACTCACAACTGTACAAGAAAGTTCAACAATAGCATGGTTCGGTTGAGATACCTAACTGCAAAGTTCAAGGACCAGATTGCTCTTAACCAAGAGATAACACCAGGTTTATTAATTCTGACTTGTTTCTAACCACTTGTTTATGGTTCTTATCTGTTTTTTAACTATTAGTTCTATTTGGTATTTGCAGATTCTCTAGCTAAGACCATGTCATCTTCCCTTAGAGCTAGAGTTTCAAGGTCCCAAGCTTATAGAGCTAAAAGAGCTACCATGTTGGAGGTTGAGGGATCCTTTAGATAGCAGTATGCTATGCTGAGGGATTATGGGATGGAGCTGTAGAGGGTTGATCCAGCAACAACAATAGACATAAAATGTGACTTCAACAACCGGGAGAAGCCACCCATATTCAAAAGAATGTACATTTGTCTGGGAGCTTTAAAGGAGGGGTTTAAGGCTTGATGTAGAGCAGTTATTGGACTTGATGGAGCACATCTTAAGAGTTGCTTTGGGGGTCAGCTTCTAACGGCTGTCGGAACATATGCCAATAACACTTCTTGGGTTGTGGCATATGCAATGGTGCAGCTGGAAACCAAGGATAGTTGGACTTGGTTTCTTGAATTGTTGGTGAAGGACTTAAGTATTGATAATGAAGGTGCAGGCTGGACTTTATTAGTGATAAACAGAAGGGGTTGAAACCTGCATTTGAGGATGTTGTCCCATCTGCAGAAATCAGATTTTGTGCAAGACATTTATGGACAAACTTCACCAAGTTGTTTCCTGGAAAGGTTATGAAGGATCAGATGTGGAAAGCAGCAAAGTCAACAACTTTGCCTTACTTTATAAAGGAAATGGAGGAGTTGAAGTCCCTTAATGTTGATGCTTATAATTGGTTGACAGGTACTTAGCCTCCACTTAAGTTTCTGTTTGTGATTTTTAGTTAATGATTTTGTTTGTTATTTGCAGCACCCGAGAGGCCACCCAAACATTGGTCCAGAGCTTACTTCAGACCAGGCAACAATTGTGACGTCCTCATTAACAACATGTGTGAGAGCTTTAATGGCCTTATTGTACATGCAAGGGGTAAGCCACCTATCACAATGTTTGAAGAGATATGGATGAAGTTAATGAGGAGGGTTCAAAGGAGGAAAGACAAGATGGCAGCTTATGAAGGAACTATCTGTCCAAAGGCCAGAAAGGTTATAGAGAAGAATAAGATCAAGGCTGTTAAAGACTGCATTTCAACATTCAATGGTGCGGACCAAGTAGAAGTGGAGAACATTGAGGGTTCCAAGAATGTTGTTGACCTTGCTGCAAGGACATGCAGTTGCAGGAGGTGGGATTTGACTGGAATCCCATGTAAGCATGCAATTTCTGCCATCTTTGGAAAAAGGGAGATGTAGATGCATATATGGCCGATTGTTACCTCAAGAGTACATATATGAGTATCTACTCCAATGTGATAATGCCTGTTAATAGCATGGATATGTGGTCAAGAAGTGAAGAACCAAGCATCTTACCTCCTCAATATTCAAGGCAACCAGGTAGGCCAAAGACTAAGAGAATCAAGGATGCTTCTGAAAAGGTTCAAGATGGTGTTGGGAAACTTGGAAGGGTGCAAAGGTCACTCAAGTGTAGCAACTACAACCAAGTAGGACATAATCTCAAAACTTGTCAAAGGCATTTGCCTCCGAAGGAGAGGAAGACTTCTGCTATTTCTAGGAAGAGGAAGGCAAATAATGAAGCTGGTCAAGGTTCTCCAAATCAGGTATACAACTTTTCATTGCACTTTATTTGTAGTTTCAATTGCAAAGTTTAAAAGTTAATTGTGTGATAAAAAGCTATTTCATATGGTTAATGTTTGCTGCAGTCCAAGAGAGGTAAAAAGGGTCCTATGACTACTAATGAGTTGAGGGAGAAAGTGAAGGAAAGAGCTCAGTAACAAAGGGTATCTTGCATGCCATTTTTACTATCTACTACACTTAAAAGTCTCATTCTCAAGTTAAATTGAATCTATTTTTTTCTTGTGTGTCTAGAAAAAGTGGGCTGCAATGAAGGCAGCAAGCTTGGCAGAAAACAAATCTGCCCAACAAGAGGGAGGCCCAGACAAGCCACATCTGCCCCAACTACCTCAAGACTTGTTCAAGCTACCTCAACCAGCAAAAGTTCAAGGCATCCACAAGATCCTAGGGCATCAACCAAGCAAGTTGCAACACCAACAAGATCATCTCAAAGGATTAGAGAAAATTCAGGTAAAGGAAACAGAAAATAGGTCTGCAGATTGATGAAGTGTTAGGCTGCCAAGCAAATGAAATTAAACATCCTTTTTTTGTGCAACCTTGTGCTGTGCCACTTGGTTGCTAGTTCTAATATTTTGATAAGATGATTAGAGCTAAACTATATGCATAATAGAACAGTTCTTGAGGATGTAATGCTCTAGTTTTTGTTTTTTGTAAACTAGAGGTTCTTCATTGGCTTGCTGCTGATTTTATGGATTAATATGAATGAATTGGCATATTATGGTATTTTCCATACTTTGGTGATTTTTTTTCTGTAAGGATTTTTCTTGTGGTATTGTGGCATACTATCAGTTTATATTGGAATTGGCAGATTTCTGCAAAATTTGTGCAATTCGCAGATGGCTGCAAAATCATTTGTAATTGGCAGATTTCTGCAAAATTTGGAGGAGGTAATTTTAGGGGAATATATGAATGATTTGAAGGGAATTTGAGCTGCAGATGGGGGATGATGAAGCAAGGGTCAATTTGGACAATTTACTAGTGACATGGCATGCTAGTAGCTGAGTTGGCATGGAAGGAAACGCCATGTCAGCCACTTAACGGTAGCTTTTAACGGACGGTTAACGGAAAGGACCTATTGGTCCTAAATTTCGAAGTACGAGGACTAAACTTGCGAAATTCAGAAGTCATGGACTGAAGTGTTTTTTGGTCAAAACCTCAAGGCTAAACAGTATTTAGTCCGAATCATAACAAGCATCCTCATAGAGAACATCCTGAATAATAGCAGGTGTCTCATCTAACCAAATATCATCAACATACGATAAACTAGCAAGGTGTGCTAATCGATTTGCAACACCTTTTGCTTCACGGTAAACATGCCTACACTGTAAAGATCTTATACCATGCATATAATGCTTATAATCGTCTAAAATCCTCCCCACAGTAGACAAATCAGTAACATCACTAGTCAGAGAACTTACCAATAATGAGCAATCCGACTCCACCTCAGTCCAACCTTGATGGATAGCTAACGATAGGTCATCACGGTAAGCTTCAACCTCCATTTGAAATGCAGAACCTGCGTGAGAGAAAGGCCTTGCCAAAGCTGCCACAAATCTCCCATACTCGTCTCTAACGATCACCCTAACTCCACCTCACCCGGACTCTTCTTGAAAAGCTCCATTGATATTTAATTTCAGCCGCCCACTAGGGGGACACCCCTAACGTTCCTTAGGACGTTGTTTTTTCACCAAGCTACTTTGATATTCCTCCAAAGTAGTACTTGCCCAGCTCACCATGTGCATGGGGTTAAAATCCCCACCTCTCCATAATATATTATTCCTTTCCATCCAAATAATCCAAATAATTTAGTTATTTTTATGTTTATTAGGTTTTCCAAAGCAAGGAAAGAAATAGGAGCAAAAGGAAGGAGATATGTGCAAATAATGGAGAATTGTGGACTCTTGATGAATTAAGGAAGCTTAAGGCAACATGAAGAAAAGGATATTCAGCAATTAATTCTCTTGGCTACTCCTATTGGATGGAATGATGTCAATGAATCCTAAATCAATCAGAACATTAACCAAGGAGCTTACCATTGAAGCCAAGGAGTTAGAGTCCTAAAAGGAAAGAAGGAAAGAGTTACAAACTGAATAAAATCTCTCCTTGGACGTTCAAGAAACCTACCATCTCACATACAAAGAAGCATAGATGCACCAAAGCTCAAGTAGAAGCAAGACTGCAAAACCACACCAGAAACGATCTATCGTTGGAATTTCCGAGATCGATCGCTGACCCGTATTCTCCAATTTTCTGATTTTGTTGTCTTCTTTTTCCATGAACTCCTTTGTGTTCTTGATTCCCATTATGTATAACTAAATTTCCAGTAGTTAGGGGGCAGTTGAAGCCCCTAGACATGATCCATAACATGCTTTGACATTCAATTGTTTTCCAATTAATAAAGTTGAGGTTTTGTTTACCGATTTCTCATTGATGAATTCTATGTTTGTGTGCTTTGGAGGCCTACTTAGTATGCATGCTAGGGTTCTAATACTTTGATTGTTTGATGCCTGGATCAATAGTTGGATTCCTCAAATTATCTAGAGAAGTAATTGGTAGTTTTCACTAGCAAGTAAACAAAACCCTAGGTTTCGCAAGGCTCTAAGTTATTTACGATGCCTAGTGGTTGCTCAAACTCTTTTCAAATTTAATGATCTCTGCATGCTTAATCTAATAAACGTACCTTTAGGTTGCATTTCTTGGGAATAGTCTAGGTGTAGAGCACTTCTTGCCTAGCGTACGAAGTAAGAAAGAGTAATAGGCTGTGTTTAAGCGTACCGAGCCAACCTAAGAGTCTTCAACTAAGTTAATTGGTGGTAAATTAGACAAAGTGTGTTGTGTGTGATTGTTGGGGGTGGATACTTCCTTCCTAGCTAATTTCATTATCTTGATCTCAACCATTCTCAAATCAGCTTTTCTTTATTTTATGTTCTGTTCTCTGTTTTCCTGTATTTGTTTAATATATCAAACAATATCCAAAAATTCTCAAATTTGGTGTGCTGGATTCCTTATGTATCTAGTATACCTCTGTAAATTTTCGTATTTTTCTGGGTTGTTTGAGTAGGTTGTTAGTTTGTTTTTCGACTGCTGTTCAGTAGGAGCTGCAGTCACGTTTTTGTGACTTCTGTTGAAGCATTTAGTTTAACTTAGTCCTCTGCGGGAGACCCTTATTTCCCTATATTACAATCGACATATTTGCAGGAGAATAAGGAAAATCAATAGCTTTAAATTTAGCTATCAGTTTTCTACTCAATAATGCACATCTCATTCTCTACTTCTCATTTCTCTCGTCTCACCAAACTCTCTCACTTTTATGTTTTACAACAGCGAGTTAATCATTGTTTTGTTGGCCATTGTTTAAAATTCTGGTATAAGATTTGGCTTGATCTTCACTCTAATATCATGTCTATATAACCCTATAAGGGAGGGTTTTCTACTCAGTAATACACTTCTCATTCTCTACTTCTCATTTCTCTCCTCCTCCAAACTCTCACACTTTTACGTTTTACAACAGCGAGTTAATTATTGTTTTGTTGAGCATTGTTTAAAATTCTGGTATAACATTTGGCTTGAATGTGCATTACTGTTTTTCAAGATGGTTCCTATGGAATGTAATAATTTGATAGCGATTGGAGAATATTGCTTTTATGGGGGGATAATTTCAATCCTTTGTCCGTCAAGTTCTGAATTTCTGATGAGATTACAGTTTGCTGTTAATTCTAACAACATCAAACAATAACATATTAATTATAATTTTTCTTGTAACTAGAATAACTTAAGCATGCATGTAATTACATTTGTTTTATGGAAGCAAACCATCAAGTTAAACTACTATGCTAGCCATATGTAAGACTAGAATCACATAATGAAGAATAACAAAAATCGGGTCAATTTAGACTAGATTGTTTTTGTTCGGTACTATTTGGTCACATAAGTCTCCCCTTTATAAGTGGGAGATCTTGAGTTCGACTCACAAAAGACTAAAAGTTGTTTATTTAATAAAAAGAAAAATTAGATTGCTTTTTTCTCTTTGTAAGAGGAAACACTTGGAATTATTATTATTATTTTATGAATTAATTACTGTTTACCTACCTAAACTTTCACCCATTCTTCATGTTAGTCCTTGAACTTCCAATTTCATCAAGACTACCCCTAAACTCCCAATTTCCATCACCATTGTCCAACTCTTCTAACGTCGTCCAAAGATTTCGTTCACTGCTGATGTGGCACAAGTTAGCAGGCAAATATTTAAGCCATCAGGCCCACAGAGGGGGCTAAAATGGACAATTCCCTAGTTTCCTGCCAAATTCAAAAATGAAGAAGATTTGTAACAATTATACCCAATCTGGACATCAAATTGTCATGCCTAATGGGTCTAAACCACATATTTCAAAAAATAATTGTAAAAAGCACTTAAAGTAAACATTGCATAACCTTATCCCATATGATAATAATGACATTGTCTTAATAATTAGCAGCCAAGTGGTTGCATTCTACTGACATTGTCTTGAGAAAATACACTAGGTTAAACAGATTGCAATTCAAAATAGCTCTAATCCTCTTAATCAAAAAATTAGAGCTAGCAACCATGTGACACAGCACATGGTTGCACAAAATAATGCAACATCCATCAATATATAAAAACCTGGCTTGCTAATTCCATCTCCTAGTAGGTCTATTTTCCACCCTCCTTTGCTCCATCTCTAATCCTTTGTACCTTGTTGGTGCAGAAGCTTTACCCTTTGAAGGAGCTTGTGAAGTGGCTGAAGCAGCTCTTGTAGTTGTTGATTTTGTGGTTGCTTTTGAAGCAGCTCTTGATGCTGCCTTCTTCTCATCCCTCTTTTTCTGCAGTAACACATTAACATAGAACTGATATAATCCGAGAAATCACAAAAACCACATTCTAAAATTCAAACACAAATTCCAAGACACAATTCCAACAAATTATCACAGAAATTTTAGAACTTTTTACCTTAAGCTTTTCTGCCCTCAGCTTCACTTTTTACCTAAGCTCATTCTTTGACAATGCAGGTTTTTTTACTATCCTTTGCCTACATCAAAATACATAGTGAGATATCCACAAGTTCAATAACCATAAGTAAGGGTAAGCTTTTTATACCTTGGATTGAGATGAGGTTGTAAAATATTATTTGGACCTAATATTATCTACATTAAGTAAATAACAAACGGATTAAACTTATTACAATAAATGGGAAATATATGAATTATCTACCTAGACACCTAATGGGCTTTGGTATGTCACTCATATGGTTAGGAATCCATTTTGATAAAAATAAATATCTAATTAGTTGATATGATAATTATAGCATCTTTCAGAAATAACTCATTGGCTCGAATCAATGATTCTTTAATGGGAAGACCTATCTAGTTTGTATATATAGGTGCTTGAAGTCCCTATTCACTATGTGACAAAACATTCAGTCCTGTCCCATAGAGAGGAGTTAAACACATAGTTGAGTAGAAGATTTCTTGCGTGTGGCTGCTTGAAGTTTTGGAGCTCGGATTATTTGTGTTGAATAGTTGTGTTGCTGCTACTGCTTTTGAAGGAATGGCTGTTATGCATGAAGCAGATGATGCATCTCCTCTTGTTGTATTCTAGTTCATATTGTATTGATCATTTGGTTGTGTTTATGCACTTTGTGAAACGATCTTGGTTTGCTCATTAAGTTAACAAATGGTATCAGAGCAAAATTTCACAATTCATAAATCATTTTTAGAAGTTCAATTCATTGTATTTTGAACTGGAGTTTTGTGTTATGTTGAATTGCAAAACATTTTGGGAAATTAGGGTTTTGGTTAAAAGGCCAAGAAAAAAAAATTCTGATTAAGATTGATTTTGGGAATTATTGCTTCCGCTAAAATTGTTGCATAATTGCAGTCGCAAAGGCTAGGCTTTCTGAGAACCATGTTTTGATTCAAAGCTTTAATTTATTTTCTGTTGAATTACAAGAACACTAGAAGCATTCCCGGCGTGCACCTAGGCTAGAGTAGATGGTGACCGGATGAAATTTAAGTTTTGGTGTGCTTATGTCTCCGAATTGAATTGAGTTGAATTGAAATGATTTTGTGCTTTCTCTGTGACTGCTTATGGATGGTTGTGCTTAATATTTTGCATTCTGCTAATATATATCTGTGATTGAACAATGATTATATTATATGATAAATTGATGAATGTTTGAGTTAAGAAGTTCAGTGTCTCCCTGTAAATGTTGTCATATTTTCATTGAGAAAATTGCGGATTGAGTAAAGTTTCTTTTCAAGTGCCTTGATGTCTTGAATTGAATTTAGTTAAACTTTATTTAGGTCACAGGTTGTTGCAAATAAAAATGGGGGTGTTGCACAAAGCAATTTCTGTTATTATTTGCATTTGATCATTAAGATAAAAATGACCTAGAAACTTGTGTTAATTGTTTTCAAACTGTGCTTACTTGTGTCTTCCAAAGAAGTGTTAATATAGCATAGTTTGGTGACAAACAGCTTCACACATGATTTTGAATTCATATTTTGATACTTAAAGACTCTTCTACTGTCATAAGATGTTGATTGTCTTTTTGGATAACTTGAGTTCTCTAATTATGGGGGGAAGATTCAAAAACTTAAGTACATTATGTCTACTGCTACAAAAGTGTTGCCTAATGTGAAATTCAGATTTGGGGTATTTTCATTGACATAGTATCTTGTGGTACTTGTTGCCATTATGGTTGATATTTTGTTTTGGTGTTTTATGTGTTTTTGAACTGCTTTTGGAACTAACACATAAATCTGCAGAAATATTGCTAAATTGAAACTTTGTATTTTTGCATTTTGAAACTGAAACTTACAGAATTTTTCTTTTTGACTTTGCTCATTAGGAAGTATTTAAATGAACCTCAACAATGTTTTGATGCTCACTGGAACAAACTTTAGAGCCTGGAGAGATTCGGTAGAGCGTTATATGATGATGCATGAGAATATAGACCTAGTCTTTCATAAGGATGAACCTGAGGCATTAACTAAAGATAGTTCAGCTGAGGAGGTTAAGGCATTTAAAGCCTGGCACAGGTCAAATAAAATGGCCAAGAACACCATTAGAAACACTATGTCTGACACTGTAAGAGGTAGTGTAGAAGAACCTGATTTGGCTACTGACTATATGGAGGCCATTGAGAGAAAATTTAAAGAGAGTGAGAAAGCAGAGGCTGCAAGATTGTCTAAGGCTTTCCATGAGCTGAAGTATGAAGGATCTGGGGGAGTTAGAGAGCACATAATGAAGCTGATCCACATTAATGCTAGGCTCAGGGCGTTACTGATGGGAGTGAATGATAGCCAAGTGGTGCATGTTGCACTGCATTCTTTGCCAAATACCTTCAGTGGGCTTAGAACTAGCTACAATGCTCTAAAGGGTACCTGGACCATAGATGAGCTCATATCATGTGCTGATGAAGAAGATAGAATTAAGAAAGAGAGAGAGCCTGCAACCTCTGTGAACTTGGTGGAAAAGCCAAAGAAAAAGAAGAACAAGCTTAAGGTCACCAAAACCATCACTAAGCCAACTGGAAACACTGCAGCACCTAACACCACCAAAGCTTTTAAGTTCAAGTGCTACTTTTGCAAAAAAGTAGGACATATGAAGAAGGACTGCTCAGGTTTTAAAGCTTGGTTGGTGAAGAAAGGTAAGAATTTCTTAAGTACTACAGAAACTTTTTCTTTAGAAATTAATTTTGTCAATATTGAACCTCACACTTATTGGTTAGATTTTGGCTCACCCTTGCATATTACGAATTCTTTACAGGGATTCACAAAGAAGAGGGCACCAAGAAGTGAGGAAATCAATGTCTGTGTGGGAAATGGCATGAGGGTTGCAGGGAAGGCTATAGGAACCTTAAGACTAGATCTAGGTTTTGGGAAATTTTTTAGTTTTGGATGATGTTTATTACATTCCCTCGATTAAGAGGAATTTGCTTTCTATGTCTCTTTTGGTTAAGACTGGTTGCTGTTTTTACATTGATTTGGATGGAATAAAAATTTCTAAAGGTTCCTTGTTATATGGTTCTGGTGTTAATTTGGATAATTATATGAAATTGAATTGTTCAATACCTCAACAAGTAATCTCACTTGTTGAAGACAGAAATAACACATTGATAAATCAGCTTACTTGTGGCATAGGAGACTAGGCCACATTTCAAAAGAAAGACTGCAAATATTAGTAAAGAACAAAACAATTCAAGAACTAGACTTTTCAGACCTAGCAGACTGCAATGAATGTTTTAAGGGTAAAATGACAAACTTAAGAAAAAAGACTGTTAGCAGAAGTGAAAAACTGCTAGAGTTAATTCATACAGATATATGTGGTCCCTTCAGGCATAGAACAATATGTGGAAATGTTTATTTCATTACATTCATAGATGACTATTCAAGGTACTATTACATCTACCTATTGTAAAAAAAATCACAGTCACTTAAGGCATTTAAAATTTTCAAAACTGAAGTTGAACATCAACTAGAAATGAAAATTAAGACTGTGAGGTCTGATAGGGGGGTGAATTTTATGGTAAATATACTGAGTAAGGACAACAAAAGGGTCCATTTGCTTTATATTTGCAGGATGTAGGTATAAAAGCTCAATATACAACACCATACAATCCCCAACAGAATGTGTTGCAGAGAGAAAGAATAGAATTCTGTTGAATATGGTAAGAAGTATGATGTGTACTTCTGGGTTGCCAAAAATGTTTTGGGGGGAAGCTTTAAGAACTGCAAACTATCTTTGCAATAGGCCTCCAAACAAGTCTGTGGATAAAACACCATTTGAGTCTTGGTGTGGTAGGCAACCTAGTCTGCATCATTGCCATGTATGGGGTTGTAAAGCTGAGGCAAGAATTTACAATCCCAATTTAGGAAAACTTGACCCTAAATCTGTAACTTGTCATTTTATAGGCTATTGTGAAAAATCTAAAGGTTATAAACTCTATGCACCTCACTACTCACCTAGAATTTTTGAAACTCATCAGGTTAAATTTCTGGGGGAGAGTATTTGCAATAAAAAATTTGAAGATTTAACTGATGATTTTGAGGAAATTGCAGAAAGTGAGGATACAGAAATAGAAATGCCAAACTTTAAAAATAATGCAGAAACTGAAAGTGAAGTTCACAATGAAGCAGATGGTGACTTAGAACTTGAAAACCAAAATGTTGAAGTGGCTGAACCTATACCAGATCAAAATGTTCCTGAACCTCAACAAAATGTAGCTGAACCTAGAAGATCACAAAGAACTAGGAAGCCAACTTTTGGTGGTCAAAATGATATTTATGAGGTTTATCTGCAAGAAGTTGAGAGCACTTTAGCAGATGATAATGACCCTATCAATTTTAAGCAAGTTGCAGAAAGTAATGAGTCAAAACAATGGAAGAAAGCTATAAATGCAGAGCTTGAATCCATGTATAATAATGAAGTGTGGGAGTTTGTGAAGCCAGATCCAAATCACAAGCCTATAGGCAGCAAGTGGGTGTTCAAAACTAAGAGAGATGCCAAGGGAAATATTGAGAGACATAAAGCAAGGCTTGTGGCTAAAGGGTTCACACAAAAGGAGGGTATAGATTTTACATAAACATTTTCACCAATTTCAACTAAGGACTCTTTTAGAATCATAATGGCTCTTGTAGCTCACTATGATATGGAGTTACATCAAATGGATGTAAAACAGCCTTCTTAAACGGTGAACTGGAGGAAGTGATATACATGTCACAACTAGAAGGCAATATTGAAACTGGAAAAGAAAACTTAGTTTGTAAGCTTAAGAAATGTACATATGGACTTAAACAGGCATCTAGGCAATGGTATAGAAATTTGATTATGTGGTTGCATCTTTTGGTTTTACTGAAAACCTTGTTGATGAATGTGTTTATCTTAAAATTGTTGGAAACCAGTTTGTTTTTCTTATCCTATATGTAGATGACATTCTCCTTACTAGCAGTAACATTAAGTTGCTGAAAGATACCAAAATATTTCGGTCGAAATTTTTTGATATGACGGATCTAGGAGAGGATTCTTATGTATTAGGAATTGAGATAAAGAGAGATAGAGCACAAGGTTTATTGGGATTATCTCAACAAGCCTACATTTCAAAAATACTTCAGAGATTTGATATGGCTACTTGTGCTCATGGGGAGGTTCCAATATGTAAGGGAGATAAATTAAATAAGGATCAATGCCCTAAAACAAATGTTGAGAAAAGGGAAATGGAGTCTGTACCATATGTTAGATTAGTTGGCAGTCTCATGTATGCACAAGTGTGCACTAGGCCATATTTATCCTTTGCGGTTGGCATGTTTTCTAGATTTCAATATGATCCTGGACACAAGCATTGGACTGCTGGCAAAAAGGTATTGAGATACCTACAGAGGACTAAGAGTCACATGCTTGTGTATAAGCGTGTGAAGAAACTTGAACTTGTGGGCTTCACAAACTTAGATTTTGCAGGCAATTATCCTGCATCAATGAAGTCTACTTGTGGCTATGTATATATGTTGGCAGGTGGTGCAGTGGCTTGGAAAACAATGAAACAATCATTGATAGCCACATCCACCATGCAAGCAAAAATTATAGCCATATATGAAGGTGTATGTGAAGGCCTATGGATCAGAAACTTTCTTTTGGAAACAAAGATTTTAAGTAATCTTGTTGATGGAAAGCTGAAAGTTTATTATGATAATGTAGCTGCCATTAGCACAGATGCACAGCTTGCAGACCCTTTTACCAAGGCATTACCAGTTTCAATTTTCAAGAAGCATGTTGAAGACATGAGAATTCTCTCTAGTTTAGATTCCTGAGTTCAGAAAGAGAAAAAGTCATAAAGATTATGTTTTCAGTTTCTTAGTTTGAAAGTTTCAATTTTATTTCAGTTTGCAGTTCATGTCAGAAAAAATATGTATTCATATTTTGGTCAAATGAATAAAGCTTGAGGTATTTCCAGATACAGCTTGATCTTATTTTGATAATATTTGATTGCTGCTATTTTAGTTTTGTTGATTATCAGGTGGATGGAAATATGCATATATTCAGTAAGAGGCAAACATGCAATCCATTGGTGCTTAAGTAAATAATGTTTGCATTATGATTTTGATATTCAAAATTTTTAGTTGGACTATAATCAAGTGTTTACTGCAGAATGACATACTTTACCACTTGATTTCATCATATCAGTTTTGTAGTTCATGTGAGATGCAGAGGTTATCATTGGTAATTTGGAACAAATATGTTTACATAAACATGTTTATTTCCAAGTTCTATTTTAGCTACTGCGTTCTTGACAGAACTGAATGGATCTTGAGAAACCATATATTTCAGTGCACACTTTGGCTATTTTATGGAATGAGTTTTGGTTCAGTTGTTATGTAGACAACATTGGTCCTAAGGGGAGATTGTAAAATATTATTTGGACCTAATATTATCTACATTAAGTAAATGACAAACTGATTAAACTTACTACAATAAATGGGAAATATATGAATTATCTACCTAGACACCTAATGGGCTTTGGTATTTCACTCATATGGTTAGGAATCCATTTTGATAAAGATAAATATCTAATTAGTTGATATGATAATTATAGCATCTTTCAGAAATAACTCATTGGCTAGAATCAAGAATTCTTTATGGGAAGACCTATCTAGTTTGTTTATATAGGTGCTTGAAGTCCTTATTCACTATGTGACAAAATATTCAGTCATGTCCCATAGAGAGGAGTTAAACACATAGTTGAGTAGAAGATTTCTTGCGTGTGGCTGCTTGAAGTTTTGGAGCTCGGATTATTTGTGTTGAATAGCTGTGTTGCTGCTACTGCTTTTGAAGGAATGGCTGTTATGCATGAAGCAGGTGATGCATCTCCTCTTGTTGTATTCTAGTTCATATTGTATTGATCATTTGGTTGTGTTTATGCATTTTGTGAAACGATCTTGGTTTGCTCATTAAGTTAACAGAGGTGCCTTCCCCACTGTTTAGCTTCCTCTTCTTGCTCACCTTCCTATAGGTGGTAGGTGCCTGTTACAGGTCTTCACATTGTGCCCTAAGTTGCCACAACTACTACACCTCAATGACTTCTGAACTCTTCCAAGCTTGGGAGCCTCAGTAGCCTTCTCAGATTGATCCTTCATTCTTTTGGTCTTTGGCCTACCAGGTTGTCTGTTGTACTATGGAGGTAGAATTATAGCAGCATCAGTTGTAGCCCACAGACCCATTCCATTTACAGGCTTGATTGTGTTTGAGTAGATTGCCATGTAAGTCTTTGTATGGTAACAAGGTTCAACATAGTCCTCACGTTTCTCTCTCATGAAGTGGATGGCAGACATAGCATGTTTGCAAAGGATACCACTCAAATCCCATCTTCTACAAGCACAGGTCCTCCTCTGAAGATCAACTACATATCTAGCTCCTCCTATACTTTCCACTTCAACTTGTGGGTTGCCTGAACCATATGGAATGCAACCTGTTGTAGCTTTCACTTTATTCTTCTCAAGAATTTCTCTTGGTTTGAGGCAGATGAGATCTTGAACCTTTGCCATCTTATCTCTCCTCATGTGAATCCTTTTCATCAGCTTGACCCTCATGTCCTCAAACATAGAAATCACTAGCTTTGATCTTGTAGGCAGTATTGTAACGCCCCAAACTGCACCTCACCAGCTAGAGCATGTTACAGTGCCGTGAGTCTCTAAAACATAAGCTAGATAATCCAACTTATGTCTTAAATAACCGCAAGGCATTCTACTTAAAACAAACCATAATTTATGAAATTAGAAACTCAGAGTTAAAATCGAAAGCGTGAAATAGTTTGAGGTGTAAAACATTCTAAAAATTAAGTTAGCTTTCTTTGAAGTTGAACTAAAGATCACAAGGCAAGAATAGTGTCGAAATACAACTCAAAAATGACATTTTCACAATTAAGCAAAACATGGCTCATTGACGGTGTGGGTAAGTGGTCAAAGAATAAGGCAATTGCAAGACAAACCATTCCAAGCAAGATTTCCAATAATACAAGAAATGTGCCAAACACTAGGATATGAAATTGAAGCCTTACGTGTGATTTCAAAGTTTCAAAGACACTTAACATTGAAAAATTATGCACACCCAGCTTGATTCAGCTCTCTCCATTCTTGTGCACAGTACCTGCATCCAAGGCTGTTGTAGGGGTGAGCTTCCGTCCTTGCTGCTCAATAAAGACTCAACCCGACTAGGTTTGAAAACTATTTAATTTACTGGCTAGTATGTGAAAACTATATACAAACCTGATGACCAGTCACTATGCCAACTACACCCTTACCAAGATTAACATTTCAACCGGTAAGGAGTAGCAAGAGTGTCCATTTACGCGTATCACCTAGAAATAGTGCCACACCACAAAGGATGTCAGACACTATACCGTCCATACAGCCCCTCCGGAGGTTTAGGGGATTGAAACCCAAGGTAGTCGCTATGCTCTGCTCACTTTCAGGTCATCATACAATCTCGAAAATAATTGAAAACAAGCATGGCGATTAAAATATCAAAATCTTTAAATTCATAAGGAAATAACCATAGCCATGCAATCACCATTGTATATACGTTATATATGAAAGCCACTAATCAAGGAGAGTCTTGAATCCCCTACCTAGTATTCCTGGAGCTTGAGCCTTTACTCCACAATGTTCGGCAAACACCACCACTGCTCGCATCGTGGATAACTGGAGGTCTGTCCGACAAATCCAATGTTAATTTCTTATTTTCATGAACAAACTTTTCTCAAGCTCATCATGCTTAAAGGACTTAATTACTCAAAATTCCTTGATTTACCAATAACTACTGATGAGCTTCCAATTTCAAATAAACATATGGTATGACCACAGTCATCTCAATGAACTTGTTTTCATTATTGGTATTTGGAGTCTCTGTCCAAGCTTATAAATTAAGCTCTACCTCATATTCGTTTTCAATTGGGTTTCTCACTACACAAATCGAACAAAACCAACCTTTGCATTCACTTAATTCCAATTAAACAAATCTGGTACTTCATCACATTTAATGGCTAAGAGACCATTTTGACTCTTTTGTCATTTCTTGCATAATTAAGATACCAATTACACCTTTCAACTTTCAATTGAACCAATTTGTAATCTTGTGCAGTATCTTACCAAATAGTCAAAACCACATCACCCAGCACACCTATAGCAGCCTAACAGTACTTTGACCAAAATATAATCAAATCCAAGTTCCAACAATAACAATCCAAATTGGTTTCCCACTTACCTTATAAATTAGCTTAAACATTTTCCTTCTTGTTGCGTCGTTGGACAAGAAGCAGCAACACGCCTTCTTCTACTTCTTTGGTTCCTTCTCTCTTCTCAAAGCATGACTCCATTGGAACTAGCGCCAACTTGTTATCCGACTCCACCCATTGAACTCACCCAATTAAGTCCCAACCTCCCATCATCACTGAAAACCAAAAGCCAAGTTCAAAAACCCAAAATCAAACTTATTTCTTTGATAATCAAAGATTGAACACGAGATAGGTTCCCAGACGTATACTTACAACTTGGAGAGGTCTGGGTCTTCTGCCGCAAAGCCCATGAACAAGGGAACATACGCAATCGAGTCCGGCATCGTCGTCACTAGCAATGAAATTATTAACAACAATCAGAACCCAATTTCTCTTAAAACCAAAATCCAAAATAGATGGGTTCTTCGGTTTTCACCTCACAATGACAAGAGGAGAGGAACGATGATCTTGCATGTCGGGTTCTACAAGTCATCAATGTCGACGGTGCATCGCTGAATGACCCGAAATCCATTTCCGCCGTAGCCTCGAACAGAAGATTGGCATCAAACCCTGAACTAACCAGCAGCTACGTCATCTTGACCATGATCAAGGCGTGATGTCATCAGAGAGGATAAGAGAGAGCGGGAGAGACCGAGAGAGAGTTCTTGAGAGGAAGATAGTGCATGCGAGAAGCTTCTAGTCGAATTCCATACCAAGCTCTTCATTTTATGGTCCAGCGTGTGAAATTACACTCTGACCCTCAAGTTTACACTATTATCACATTTGTGACCCCAAAGTGGATTTTGTTGTTCCAAACTTTCTCTATAGGCCCAATTCGAAAATAAAAACCTTCGAGCCCAAACGAAATCAAGCAACGTTGCAGTCCATAATAAAAATTGTTGACTGAAATTTATTCGCGATTTCAGTTCGTAAAACCTTAATTATATCGGGGCTCACAAGTATGAATGCATTGAAACTCTCACATAGATTGTACAAGAGAATGTCACATTTTAAAACTGTGTTGAGATGTAACCTGGACCAGTGTCTAGCAAGTCTTTGGGGATCTACAAAACACAACCACAAAGTGATTAGAACATGGTTTAGGGTCTGAAACATAAAAAATGAGTTAAAGTTTGAGGTTCCATACCATTAAGCCAGTCCCAAGCCCCTGGATCCATTTGGTTCATGATGACCATATCCTTAAAGTAGGCCGTTGTGGTTAACTTTGGAATGGCCCATAACTGATCCTTTAGTGCTTTCCCAGGAAATTTTTGTTAAAGTTAGTCCATAGATGCCAGACACAAAATCTGTGATATGCACATGGCATGACATCCTCAAATGCTGGTAAAAGCCCCTTTTGCTTATCAGAAATGAATGTCCAGCTAGCTCCTTCAGATCCAATGCTTAAGTCTTTGCTCAAAAGCTTTAAAAACCACACCCAACTATCCTTACTTTCTATTTCAACCATTGCAGAAGCTGCTATCCAAGTAGTGTTATTTGCATCCAAGCCAACTGCAGAAAAAAGTTACCTTCCATATGGACTCTTAAGATGACAACTATCTAGTCCTATAACTGACATACAGCCTAACCTAAACCCCATTTTTAGTGCACCCAAACATACATACGTCCTTTTGAAAACACGATCATTACAGGGATTGTTGAAGGAACACTTGATGTCAACTATAGTGTTGGCATCAACCCTCTTAAGCTCTGCAACATAGCCTATGATCCTTGCATATTGCTCTGCATGTGATCTCTCCAACTGACTCAGAGCAGCCTTCTTTGTTCTATAAGCTTGCTACACAGACACTTTGGCCTTCACAGATGTTAACATAGTCTATGCTAGAGACTCTGTGACACAAACCGAAGCAATGCATAAGACATATTGGTAAATGTAATGAAAGCTAACTAAACAAAGTTCAAATTGTACCTGTTGACCAATCTGGGTTCAACTTTATCTGCTCCTTGAACTTCTCAGTTAGATTCGGAGTCTTCACACAACTATTTTCCATCACTCTTGCACAATTGTGTGTGGGATTGTAGGTCTTGATCTAAAGAGTGTCTTCATGCTGCATCTTTGAGGCAAAAAGCTCAAAGGGGCAGTTTTTAGCTTTGCATATGACCCTCCCCTTCCATATTCAAATCCTCCTGGTATTGTTTAGCTTGAAGCACATCAATGTCTACTAAGTCTTCTTTAGTTTTAGTAGCATAACCCTTTATCTCATCCTCAGCTAAAACCTTTTCTTTCCCTTTGCCTCTACAATCAGTCACTGGAGCCTTACTTTCCTGAGTTGGTAGGTCTTCCTAAAACTCTCTTATGGTAGCTCCCACTGCCCTAGCTTTAGGTATGCTTGCATAAATTTGTACTTCCTTCCTAACTTTAGATCTCCATTTGGAGCTTTAGGTGGTGAATCAGGTAATTCTTCAATCTTTACAGATGACTTCTTCCTCGGTGACTAAGAAAGTTCTTCAATCATAATAACACTAGAACCAACTTGACTGTACCCCCATGTAGTTAGTTCTGGCTCAAACATCTCTACATCATCTTCATCATATAAGTAACCATCATGAAGATCTAAGTAATCTAAATAGATGATTACCAACCTGATTTCTGGTACACAATAGCACATGGTTACGGCATCAAAGTCTGTGGCCAACCCTGTCAAAGCATCATCTTCATTACCTATCCTATTGTAATACCCCGAAAAGTCATTATTAATTTCTTGAAATTTGCAGGAATTAATAAAGTTTTGTTTAGTATAATTTTGTGGTTCGAGGGTGGAGCGAAAGTGTTTCGGACGAATAATTACTCGAAACGTTTTATTTTTGAGCGGTCAAAGAGTTGACTTTTATTCGTTAAGTTTCTGTGAAACATTCCTTCATGAAAGTTGTAGAGCGCGTCAATACGAGTTCATGGATATATGGAATGCGAAAATCGAAGTTTGTATGAAGAAGTTATGAGCTTTGAAAAAAGTTTCCAAATTTAGTATAAATGGAAATTTTCCAAAAATAAATTCAGAGTTTCAAAAAATGGAAACTTTCTAGAAAATTTAGGAAACATTCTCTCTCAGCCAACCTCCCGACCCGTGCGCATCCAGCCGACCCAATCTGGTTCCAGATTTCGATTCCGGCAGCCAACGGCTGTGGACCCAGCCCAGACCGACTCGCCCAGACGTCCTCTTCCTCCCCATGGCGGCAACTCACTCCAACATGCACCGTGGACTCCATTAAACGACTCAAAGTATGGCGGTGGTCCGACCCGATCAGAAATCTCAACTCCGGTGACGGCAACGCGTGAAACGAAACTTATTATTCTCGTGGGAGTTTCCTCTTTTGATCTATGGTGGTGGTTGTGGAAGATTTTCACCAAAAAATAGTCAACTCGATGTGTACAGTATATCCACAGCTTGTGAGCTTGATCACGGCCGAGCTAGGCCAATCCGGCCAAAACTCCAGGTATTAAAGTTTCTACTATCTTCATTGTGCACATTTTGGACAGTTGCAATAACGTGGTTTTGATTGTGGCTTGCAGTGGTGAAAGTGGCGCCGCCTGTCTGTGTTATGCCCTTATCAGGGGCAGTTTCTGGTTTTATATATCTTCTACTTGTCGGTACGAGCATTTTGATATATAATATGTAATTTTTGGAGTTAGTATGAATTTGTTAGGGTTTTTACCGTTTTCAATTGTCTCAGTTTTCGATCCATGAGGATCCAGCCGTCCGATCAACTTGTAGTTTTGATATATTGACCTTAAAAGTGTTCTGAAGACTTTCGAATGAGGTTTCGCCTCGATTGACGTCACTTTCGGATTTTTGGATCGAATTAGGAGATTTGAAATTTAATGGGCTAAATACTAGTTACTACCCTATGGCTTAGGTCCAAAATCAATTCAGTCCCTGGACTTCTAATTTCATCAAAAACACCCATGTACTTTCAATTTTCATCTAATAGGTCCAATTCGTTAATATTCTGCTATGGGTTCAACTTATAGTTGGATTATTTGATGAAAAACTTTTTATTTGATAGATTTCTAATAGTGAGACCCACTCCTAAATTGACTATGCATGCCACCTCAACACCACATCATAAAACATAGGTCATATAAGAGCCACGTCAACAAGTTAAATGACTCAATCATCAGAAGACTAACAGATTGTGACCTATTAGATCAAAATTAAAACTGCAGGGATGTTTTTGATAAAATTAGAAGTCTAGGGACTGAATTGATTTTGGATCTAAACCACAAGGTAGTAACCAGTATTTAGCCCAAATTTAATTGTTGTTGTGATTCGTGTACTGAATCGAGGCTATATTTTCCTTAGGTGCTTAGCAGAGTACGTTATGTAAATTACCTAATTTTGTGAAGATGCAACTGGAATGTAGAGGTGAGTAAATCTCACGTGGTTCATTTACAAATGAATTTACTTAATTGCATAATTAAATGATAAATGGTGAATCGTTTTCGGAAATGAATATTTGTTTTAAACGATATGAACTCAATCTACTACAGTTCATAGGACTACAGTTAAAAGGTATGGAAAATGAGTTTTTAAGTATAAAAATGAGTTTCTTGAGTTTTGTGATTGTGAACTATAGTTGGTATTAGTGGCATTCCTGAGTGGATAACCACGTATATATGTGTGTGTGTGTGTGTGTGTGTGTGTGTGTGTGTGTGTGTGTATATTTGCGTGAATTATATATATGGATGGCGTGACATTGTGATGTGTGTATGAACTATGAATTATTCAGAATGTTGTTTTGTGCGTTTACTCTTTGTGGAAATACGTTATATCATGGGATTGTTGATTTTGTCATGTTGAAAGAGGAATTGAGTTTTGGTAACATTTGAGTCATGTGGACTTTTAAATATTTCGGTCTGAGGACATTTTGTCACATTGGCGATCTAGACAATTATATCGTATGCTTGAACCTTGGCTGAGGTGACAGGCTACGATTCAATTAAAGGTCTAGTCTGTCTGCCAATGCACTGCTTGGGGGATAACTTTGGGCTATCGTGCTCTTGAGTGCAATGTATTGCTTGGGGGATAACTTTGTGTTATCATGTTCTTGAGTACAATAAACTGTTTGGGGGATAATTTGTGTTATCATGATCATGAGTATATATTTATAAAAGAGAGTTTTGGGTTGTCTTTTCTTTTGTCGTCCATGTGGGACTTTGATTTCGAATGAATTGTGGGGTTGATTTTGGTACCTGGAAATTAATCTTGAGTTGAGTAATTTTAAATGGAATTAAAAGGGTGATTTCTTGGCTTTAGTGTGAGTGGTTTGATTTCCTTATTTAATTTATTTTCATTCTATTTATTGATTTTAATGTGATCTCCTAAACTACATAGCAAATTAGGGATTACTGGTTTATTTAGTTTAAAAGAAAAATGAATTGTTGGTTTCGTAGATGAGATTTTAATTTTGTGGTTTGTCACAGTGGTGACATGAGTTCCTTTAAAAGAAAAGGATTTATTGTTTGAAATTAATTATTATGTTGATTATTGTCCTTGAGTCAAAATGAGAGTGTGTGGTTATTTTAGTTTACTCATACGGGCTTGCAAAAGCTTACTGGGTTTATTGTTTCAACCCGGTGCACTATTCCATGGTGTAGGGGTTATTGTGCAGCTTAGAATATCGTTTAATCGTCATCGAAGCTGAGGTGTACCTTTTGTAGCATGGACGTAGAAGGGTACTCTTAGTTTGTCTTCCGCTGTGTAGAGAGTATTTGGGTGTGTTTACTTATTGAATTGTTATTCAGTTTAATTTGTAAACTGTCTGTAATATAATATGTGACTCTAAAGAACGAGTCAGTATTGACATTGTGAGCTCAGTTTGTTGAATTGCATAATTTAAATGAAAAATTTTCTAAGTTTTTTCTTATGCTTGTTAAGTTATCGCGTTTCAGATTTGAATTTCTTTATGCAAAATTCGGGGCGTGACACTTATACTAGTAGTTCATCATTCTACCAACATAAGCAGGGTCTTCTCCTCTGACCATAGAATCCACCTCCACAAGCGACATCTTGTCCTTGTCCACATTGTCGTAGTAGCTCGCCTTTCCTCCAACATATTTATTGTCCCTTATTATTCCACCATGAAACATCTTCACTGTGAATAGGTCAGGGTGAGTTGCATGTCAAACAACGAAGTTAAAATTCATAGCATAACCTAATGAATTAACATGAATACACATGCACTACACCAACTGTTTCCATAAACAACACTAAACAATTGAACACATGCACATCACAACAAAATTATCACCAAAAAAGGCAGAGTATTAAACACAGAAAACTCCTGTTGTAGCTATCCAAATAGGACCACAAGCATATTTTCCGTACTTTAATCCAAAACCCTAAAACTAATAAACACATCATGACAAAATCAAATAAATAAACCCTAAACCCAGCCACCTAACTGCACTATATAAACCCGATTTCAATCCTCAGCTAAAACCCATATATTATAAACCCCTAAATCTCGAAATTATAAACCCTAGCTCGAAACCCCCAATTCATGACCTTCCAAACCCTACCTATTAAACCTCCAAGCTCCGAAACCCCTGTATCAGGAGCTTCGAAACCCTCACTTGAAACTCTAGCTTCAATCTCTAAATTGTAGACCCTAGCTCTATACCCCCAAATTGGGAGCATCGAAACCCTAATTCCCAACCAATATCGAATTTTCCAACTTAGAACCCTAACTAACCAGAAATAATCTTCAAATTCGAAGCCATGAACTTACTGTAATCGGGGATTTCATCTCCTTCTTTTTTCGTACGCAGGACCTACTCTTCAATATCAGTCCAAGCCATTGAGGCCAAACCCAAAAGCTCAAATTTTGGGTTGGGTATTCTCAACAGAGAGTTGTGATGATGCTGTAATCATTTTTGGGTGCCCGAAGTCTGTAATGGAGAGAGTATTAAGTCGTCAAGGGTGTTTCGATTTCGATTTTAGGATTAAGGGGAGTGTAATGGGGGTAAGGTTTTTTGGGAATCAGTGCTAATTTGAGGGAAAACGTTCACAAGGGCCAATTTCGGTATTTTGCTTGCTGACTCCTGCCACGTCAACAGTAAACGGAATCTTTGGACGACATTAGGAGAGTTGGACACAGGGGTAGTCTTGATGAAATTGGAAGTTCAGGGACTTACCTGAAGAATGGGTGAAAGTTCAGGTAGGTGAATAATAATTAAATATATGAAGATGTTCCTTCTCTCTCTAGCGGTGCGTAACTGAGAGTTTGGGTTGCCTGAGCAAGTGGAGTGGCGAGCAGTGTCCCTTTGATGTGATCAATTCGATTTCTTTACTTAAGTTCCTAGTTGGTGTTGATAGTACTATTTGGTTGGTCAGGTAACCTGACTGAGGTTTGGTATAGTTCTTGACTTTGAATGAAACACTGCGCGATTAATGAGTAAAATGTCAGCACTCTTTAGAAAGAAGGATTTTGATGGCAAGGAGCAAGATTGTCGTTCGAAAGAGTAACAAGAGTTGTATGTTCAGCTAATTAACGAAGGCAGTTTCGACTTCAATTATTGCTCCAATTTCTACGAACCTGAGTGAAAGGAAAAAAGACTGGCTCAAAGTCAAAATTGGTTTTGAGCAGGAAAAAGAAGGATGTTAAGGCTAAACTGGGCTTGGGCCTGGTGATTGAGAAGAAATGTTTGAAACCCAAGGTGGGCAGGAAGGCCTTGGGAGGTAAGAGTTGATGTACTTATGGTCCTTGTGGACTGAAAGGAATAATGTTATTTGGAGAGATGGCTACTTCATTCATGCATATAACACAGAGGCCTGGAAATTAAAATTTCTAGAAGAAAATCAACTTTTGCATCCGGAAGGGGTTAAGAAGAATCAAAGGATGTAGGACCATTGGTAGAATTCTCCTAGTAGGAGGCTCAAAGTGAATGTAGATGGAAGTTTCAAGAGTGAAATCGAAGATGGTGGTGTTGGGGCTATAATCAGAAATGAGCATGGTAAGTACCTAGCTGCAATTGCATGTTACTTGTCTCATGCACTCTTGGCTATTCATATGGAAGCTGAGGCTTGTAGGGTAGGCTTTCTCCCGGCTATTCACCAGGATTAGGATGAGATTGAACTGGAAAGTGATTGCTCAATTGGTTACTGCATTAGGAGTCGCATGTTATTATTGAAGACGTACTACTGTTGTACTAGTTCTAGAGGTCAGGGCCCTATGTTCTCCTTGATGCATATTTCTCATTCAAATATAATAAGTCAGGCGTGGGAATGAGCCTTCCAGCTTGGCTAGGTTCCAAAACCCTTCCAAAAAAAAAAAAGTTGGTCATGCTTTATTGATATGAAGTATACGAAAAGTTTCTCAATTATTTCACACGTTGGTAGTGGAAGGTGTTTGGTTAGGAAAAAGGTCATGAATGATTAGAGGAGTAAAACCAATCGAATGCATGAGCAGAGAAGTTCTCGAAGAATCGGATTTTGTAGTTTGATGACAGTGTCCACTAAACTGCTATTGGAATGTAACCAGTTGTCTGTAAGTGTTATGGAAGCAGGTAATTTAGCTTTGACTATTGTGGTTTTTGTTGAAAAATATTGACTATTGGTGTGCCAGTCAAACAAGGATTAGTTCTATTGTTGTAACAGGAGACAAGATTCTAAATTTCCAAACCAAGATAGATTAGGAATCCTTGTACTCCAAGTAATTATACTATGTAATCCCTATATACAGGGCTTCTATTATCAATGAATAAATACAATCATTCTCTCTACAATCTTCTCTAGCATCCTATTTCCTCAAAACGTTATCAACACGAAGCCCTAACCCTGAAACAAATAGCCAAAACCTTAAACCGGTGGCAGAACCACTAGAACTAGCCGGAAACCTACCGAACCGGCCACTGGAAGCTCCAAACTATCCGCAGCAAATTCTTCACAGATTCACCACCTTCCGGACCTCCGATTTTCACCAAAATTTTCCAACAGCTACTCCTTGATCTCAGGATTCATGAAGCGAAAGCAGAACCTCAACAACCTGTCTAGAAGTCACTGAACCGGCCTCCACATCGACTGAATCTCCTACAGAAAATTGAAAGAAGTAGTTTTTGGCTAGTTTCTCCTTGTTCCGGCTAGCACCAACAGCCGCCAGCCATCCCTAGTGGCCCGGTCAACCCTAGCAGGCCTGCATCAACACGCGCGTATTCTCAAGCTTCAATTATCAAGTAAGTCTTTACAATTAAAGTTCTCGCTTTCAATAATTTACTTTTTATTTTTATTTTTTTTCGGGGACTTGTGATAGGAGCGTAAAATGCAACATTTATAATTTTTAACTCCTTATATTTTGTTAAGTTGTTTCCTTTAACTTGTTCAATTTAACTTAGTTAGTGTGTTATAGGTAAAATAGAGTCTCAAAGTCCAAAAATGACTAAGGAAGGCACAAGTGACGCAGAAATGAAGAAATGGAAGTTCTCCCAGTTGAACTAGGAAAAGGAATCCCAGTTGGAGTAGGAGTCTAAAGTTGACTTGGACTAGGAGTTCTACTTGAATAAGGAAACTCAATTCTACGTAGATAAGGAAACCTAGTGTGATAAGGACTCCCTGTTGGATAAAGATTACTCATAAAGGTTCTGGAAGAGTGTAGAAGTATCTCTGGAAAGAAGTTCGTATTTGACTAGGAAACCTGATTGCATGTGGAGTCCTGGTGATACTAGAAGACCTGTAGAAGCTAGGAGATGTCTTGGAAATTCATGAAGCATCTAGAAGTGGCATGAAACTCATGTGCAAGTCATGTGCCGTGCAATACATGTACAACTCGGATTTTGGAATCAATTTGGAGAAAGGACTTCGAATTGGACAAGGAATGGACATTGCCGTGATATTCTTGAAGCTTATAGGAACTTCTTGACGTCAAGACTTTATGGAATGCATATTGGACACGGATTGGAGATGCTGATGCAACTTTGATGATGAGGAATTAATTTATTGGTCCAAGAATGTGTCAACCAATCAGAAAATTAGAAGGAAAACCCGAATAAACACAACTTTGGAGAACTCAAGTAGGAACGAATTGGGAGAGCTCTTGACGTTCCATTATATCAAGAACCATCTTTCTAACATCAAGGAGGTTACCATACTTTCTATACAATTTCAATTCCTCACTTGTGTGCTCTTGAGTTTCAGGTTTTCACATCTTCAAGTTCCTAGCTGTGCCATCCTCCTTCCTTGTCGTGATCTTCACTTGTTGCTCAGCTAAGGAGCTGCTTTGGATCTTTGGGACTTGACTAAGGGTTGATACCACGTCTTCCATGTATTCTTCACGGTTTAGTGTTCTTTTAGATAGAAATTCTGTTTTTGATTTTCTTTGTGTAAAACTGAAACTATGAGTGTACAATCTGATTTTTGGATTCAATTGTGATGTTCTTTTGAATGTTTGATTTTTTTATGTATTCTTGATTCTTGTTAGTTGCCGAATTTATGAATTATGATCTGATTTTGTTTGATTGAAATCTTTTATGTGCTGTTTTTTCTTTGGTTCGAAACAATGAGTAATTGCATGTAATTAGAGCTAGTAATTAGGTTTATACTTTGTAACTCTAATTCAATTAAGTAATAAAGGCTTAGGACATAAGTCGAAATTAGATTGTTTGTGCATTGAATTGACTTGCTTTGAGTACTTGGAGCTGCATGATTATCAACTAAACTTTCACATGAACTTAATGATTTGAAACTTGAGTTTGCATGGTTGCTTTGATTGTGTAAAACATGCTTTCAAAATATATTGTTTGAGTGCTTTGCTTGATCAATGTTGTGAAGGGAAGTAAAATAAGGGACACTGTTTGCTTTTAACTTTGTTTCTTGGTTGATAACGTTCCATGGTAACTAATAAGGTTAAGGAATACATGAATGAATTGATCTTGAATTGTTCATGATAAATTGTTTTCCAAAGATTCTTCTTTTCCCACCTATGTAAATATAAAATGTTTTATCTTTCTTTTACAATCTGAAAATTTACGTTTTTAATCTTTACAACCCCCCATGTTCTTACACTTTGTGTTTTTGTACATATGTAAATCGATTTAGGATTTTTAGTATGCATGAAACTGTAAATAATACATAATATAATCTGAAAATAATGTTGTTAATTAATAAATAAGTGTTTAGGAATTAATTTTGGCCGAAATTATGCCTTGGTGTTTTGTAGGAATTAGTTTGGTGTTTTTTAGGAACTTGCTTTGTGTTTTTTAGGAACTTGCTTTGTGTTTTTTAGGAATTGTGTATTTTAGGGATTTTGTTGGTGTTCTTTAGGGATTTTAATTAGAGTTTGTTTCCTACTTGTATTTGTATTCCTAATTAGTGTATGACTAGTATTCCTTATGTAATATGGATTCCTAATTTGACTATAACTTGTAAATTATTTTCTAGTAGGAGTAGGATTCCTAAACTAATTCTAACTTGTATCTCCCTATAAAATTCGAAACATATGTCAATATATAGTTGTATTTTTTTGTGAAATTGTATAATTGTCTCTTTGATTTCCTGTGTTGCATGTAAGTACCCTCAATCCCCGGTTTGAACGATCCCTGCTTATTTTATGCTATCAACTTGCAACCTCCTTTCTCTTTCATCCCACCTTTCTATAACGTGGGTTCGATTCTATAAAAGAGTAATTTTGGGGATTTACGCTATATGAACGAAGAGTGTTCGTAAACCACGAACTCATAGCATTCGTAAGCCAAGAACTAAGAGCGTTCATGAGTATCGAAATATTACGAACTAAGAGCGTTCGTAAGCTACGGACTAAGAGTGTCCGTGAGCATCAAAATTTGACCATTCATGGAACGCTCTTAGTAGCATTTTGATGGAAATCGATTAAGACCGTGGTCTAATCTAAATATTAAGAGTGTCCGTGAGCATCAAAAGTTTCGGTCTAATCTAAATATTCATGGAAATCGATTTCTTGGTAGCATTAAGGCTCGGAAATCTTAATATTAGTTTTCATGGAAGCATTAACTCAGAAGCTAATCCATTCTTTCTTTCCTTTTTCAGGATGTCAAACTTGAATGAGCTCGATTTTACTCCATTGGATTCTGCGGGCATGGGATATTGCCTTGATTTATTACCTACAATCCAAGAGCTCTATTCTGAAGGAACACTTAAGACTCTCAAGCTGAGATAGATAATTTCAGGGCCTTTACCCTGATGAAGCGCCATATGGAGATAGCACTCCAGCTTGAGTACATGAATTAAAGTTTTCTGAATTCTATCGAATCTTAATCAACGAAGAACGGATCACAAATTTCAATAGGCTAATTGGAGCTATGGCATGTGTTGAAAGGCACAGCCACAAATTTGTGAATAGAGAATATGGTAGGCCTCAAGATGGCTACCATGAGCACTGTTCGATGGCTAGAAAAAGTCGCCATGGACGATATGATCTATATGATCAACCTACTTAAGAAGGTAATCACCAAAGTTGGCGAGTACATAACCAAAGGAGTCATGACGTTGAGCGTATAAGGGTTGGACACCATGGCGCCACTTTTGGACATGGTGATGCTATTCCAAAGCCATTGGTCCTAGAAATCATATCTCAATCAAGAGAGCATCCTTTTCATGGTATTTTATGGAGTACCTAATCGATGGTGATCAAGACATCGAGTTATGGAAGATTTTAAATTTGGCGATGAAGATAAAATGCCATAGATTTTATCTAGTATAGTCTTTTATTTTTTCAAGAATTATGTAATGGCAATTATGCCTTTAAATCAATAAAATGACATTTTGTTTTAACTCTTTCTCAGTAGGCTCATCCAATTAATTTTGATGTCTAGGAAAGGTTTGACCAAGAGAACGGTTTTACAAGAGAGCATAGCTCCACCAAAATCTTGACTTACCTTACCTAGTCACAACCAAATTGTAGTTACCGAAAGGATTGAGTGACTACGATCTGTCTAAGTTTCATTTTTACTTTGGATTAGATTTCGGTCAAACTTTGATGTAATCATTTACTATTACTAATAAAGTATCAATTTATTTTTTAAATGCCTTCGACATATTTTAATTTTGAACTTTATTATTTTGCAGTATGCTTCCCGGAGAGCTAGAATTCCTCGTGGATAGTGCTACTACACACACCATACTTTGAAATAGGCAATTATTCCTTCGGATATCGCCTACTCGATCTTCTGTAACTACAATGGCTGGATCATCAAAATTGATTCATGGTAGAGGACCAGCCCAACTTATGTTGCCAAATGGCAAGAATATTGATTTCACCGGAGCTCTATATGCTTCTAGGGATGGAAGAACCCTATTGAGCTTCAAATATAGAAGAGCCAACGGTTTTCATGTGGAAACACATTGTGAGAATGGAAAAGTGTTCATTTGCATCACCTCTAATGACTACGGACATAAATGAGCATTAGAGAAACTTATGTGTTGTTCTAGTGGGTTGTATGCAACCACTATTCAAATCATTGAGTCTAACCATGTCATGAGAGATGAATTATGGGATTCCGACACATATAGGCTTTGACAAGACCGTTTGGGACACCTAGGTCATAATATGACGATCCATATATTAAAAACTTCACACATACATCAATTTTTCAGAACGCAAAGAAGTAAAAACAGAAAGTTGGTTCAAAGAGAAGCACATGTTCCTCATGGCGCCAAACCTATGCAAGTCTGGTCATTCAAGGCCATAGCCGCCTACCCCCAGCCGCCCAAATGTGGCTTTGACGCCACAAGTGCCTCTTTGACCCCTTTTTCTAATTTCAAAGTTAATTGTGACTTCATGACTCAAACAAAATCCTCATTTGCTGCTTCTAAAGCCCATCATTTATTCTGTAAAGCCTACTCTTTAGCAAAATTAGGATCGGGACCATCCTATGCAAAGGACACTAAAGAAAATATTCTATTCTTACAAAGAATTCAAAGTGATATTTGTGGACCTATTCAACCGCCTTGCGCACCATTTAGATATTTTACGGTGTTGGTTGATGCATTAACACCTGATCACATGTCATGCTATTGTCGATAAGGAACGCTGCATTTGCTAAACTCCTAGCACAAATTATTAAGTTAAGGTCTCACTACCCTAATCATCATATTAAGTCAATACGTCTTGACAATACTGGGGAGTTTACATAAAATTTTTTTGATGATTATTGTATGTCCATTGGGATTGAAGTTGAACATCCAGTTCCTTATGTTCACACCCAAAATGGTCTCGCAGAGGCTACCATTAAACGACTTTAAATGGTTGCTAGAGCATTGGTTATGAGCACCAATCTCCCTTTTTCTGCTTGGGGTTGTGCAATATTGCATGCAACTGTGCTTATTCATCTGAGACCTGTTAATGTCTAAGATTTAGCGGTAGCTAAACCTCGGTTAACACTGGTTCGAGGGGCGAACCGCTACTTGTGATATTCTTGTTGTTCCCGCTACCTATCAAATGAAATACAAAGGGCGTCAGGATGAGACCGATGTTGGCAGTCTTCTCTTATTCGATGCCTAAGTTAGTCAATGTATTTGTGTTGACAGAATAACGGTAAGTGGTAAATGCGTAATTAATGAGGAGAGAGGAGTGGACCTTTTATAGGTGGGGAAGATGCTGACCTCTTGTTTTTGATGTGGGATTGAAATGCTTCAGTTCCTAGCTTCTGATGCTTCAGCGAGACGATCTTGGCACCGTGCGTGGTTGCACGTCAGCGGTGATCTGGGGGTGAGCCGAGGCTCAAGTGATAGCCTGTTTGGTTGTGTTGCTGTAGGTCACACCATTGATGGTTGTAGGTACCACTGGCGATGGTATGAACGTGGCTCATTATAGCTAATTATGTTTGGTAAATACTTATGTAAGTACAAGTCCCCCAAGTCCCCAGTCAAGGAGGGCAATCTTGGTTAGGGAGTTGACAAGCGGTTTGAAGCGTTACCTCTGCTAGACTTGCGAAAGCATAATTAGCGTTAGTGTGTTGTCATCCATGAACTTGTTCTGAGCAAATGCTTTATACCCTTTCGGGTGGGCCCCTGCTATGCCCCCCAGGGAGTCCCCCACTCCCTGGCTAAGATAGGCCTCCTTTTATATTGTTTGGTGAGGGGAGCTGCGCTGAGGAGCGGGTGTTGGGTAGCGAGTCCAATCTTTGATACTCGAGTGGAGAGGGTCAGCGTGCCTGATCAGGGCTGTTGAAGACTGTGTTGACGTGTCCCCTTACTTGTCCCGAAGGAACAGGGCTTGACTGCAACGCCGCTTGGTGGTCATTGTCATTTATAAGGCGTTTCCTCGGGAGTTGCCGTTGGCGGAAGTCCCTCCACTGAAGGTCAGCGGTATGATGCGTTGCAAGGACCTTGTCTGTAAGGTGGTACTGAGTGGAGTTTCTCGTTTGCAAGATGAAAGGGAGAAGTTCCGCTAGCGGTGTTGCGTTGAGAGGAGACTGTCGCTTGCAAGGTGAAAGGAAGAAGTTCCGCTAGCGGTGTTGAGCTTAGCGGAGACTGTCGCACTTGCAAGATGAAAGTTGAGAAGTTCTGCTTGTGGTGTTGCTCTTAGTCGAGACTGCAAGATAAAAGGGAGAAGTTCCGCTAGCTGTGTTGCGCTTAGCGGAGACTGTCTCGCTCGCAAGATGAAAGTTGAGAAATTTCTCTAGCGGTGTTGTGCTTAGCGGAGACTGTCTCACTTGCAAGATGAAAGGGAGAAGTTTCGCTAGTGGTGTTGTGCTTAGCGGAGACTGTCTCGCTTGCAAGATGAAAGTTGAGGTGTTGCGCTTAGCAGAGACTATCTTGCTTGTTGATTGGTATGCTTGCTTTTTTACGGTAACTTCGGATAGACGCTTCGTCTGACAGCTCCCGACACGTGGTTGTCATGCATTTGGTTGGCGTGTGGGTGTACGCCTTCTTAGCACGTCCGTCTCTTCGCCATTAATGCAAGTAAATATCGTTTTTGTAACCAAGGCGACGCCTCAGTTAATCTGGATAGAGGGTGCAATCGTGGGGCATGTGTACGGTTCTCTAGCGATGTTGGTTTTTAGCGGACGACCTGGATCTGGTTGATGTTGACATAAAAGAGAGGGAAACCAAGGGGGTTTCGATATGTTCTGCATTTCAAAACCTAAATCGTTTGTCTTCAAGATTTGTTCTCTGAGAGTTGAGGATGGTCTAAAAGTCATGTGAGGGCGTCGAGTTTGGAAGAAAAGAGAGATTCGTTGACTCATACCCAAGCGCCCAGAGTTCCCCTTTTCAGGTTAGTAATCTAAGCCTCATGTTGACTTCATTAAGAGAATGTGGTCATATATATATATATATATATATATATATGAGTAGTCTCCGTCTGTTTGTGAGAGCCAAAAAAGATCAAGGTTGGTGGTTAATTAGATGAAGACCACGTGTGCTGATTGCTTTGGTAAGAAAGGGAGATGAATGCCAAGTGTCAAGAAATAAATGGCCTGAATATAAACTTTGGCCACCAGCCCATAATTCCTAGCATGCTGCATGCATTGTGTGATTATTAATTAACCAATTAAGCTCAATTAAGCTTAATTGATTAATTAAGCCATCCACAATTTTCCTTTTATCGGAATACTCCAATTTGCTCTAATTGCGCGCAACTCCTTCCGAAATCCACAACTCCGCTTATTTACTACAAAATAAATAAAAATGGATTAATTACATAATAATTTACTTGAGAATTAGCTTATTTATAGTGTTTTAGATATAATTATACGCATATAAATGAGTGTTTCTGTCAGTTGATGTTTTTTTTTTTTTGTCATTCGACGTAGTTGTTGCCATGTTATGGTGTGTCTGAGGGTCTAGAAAGGTTTGGGGAGTGGTTTAGGTGTTTGTGGCAGAAGGTTGATGGTTGTGGATTTGCTAGATGGTCGAATCTGGGTTTTGATTGTGTATAAATTGTGTTCTTGTTTTGATGTTTTCTAGTTTTCTGGGAATGGTTGTTCTTGGTTAAAATCTGACATAGGGATAGTTTAGATCGTTTTGGAACTGACTGACTTGGGTTTTAGGGTGTTTACGATGGCTAGCGTCATACATATCTCGAGCAGTGAGGATTCCGAGTTTGATGTGTCGCTTAGCGATTCCGATAGGATTTTTATTGACACGTTGCGTCCGTTTGCCCCTGCAGGAACCTCACTGCCAGAACCGCTAGACATCGAACCGCTTCAAACTATTCCGTGGGAAGTAGCCATGGCTCGTTCTGGGCGCCTAGAAATGTTAACGGTGAGAGAAGAAAACGCCACCCGTGAGCAACGTGTGGATAGCCTGGCTAGCCACAGTGCTGCGAGTGGTTCTGCGCATGGGGATGACGTCGTTGAAGAGGATATAGAATCGGCTAGGGTTCTTCGCGATGCCATTCCAATTGAAGAGGCAGGAGGATCGATGCCTCCGTCCGCGGTCACCAAGCTAAAGAGGGTGTTCCGCCTCCCTAGAGTAGTAAAGTTGCGTTCACCCAAGAAAGACGAGAAGGCGTTGTTTCTGCCGACGGGTTATGCCATTGTGCACGAGGCTGGGTTCCGCCAAGGTGTAACATTTCCGCTGCTACCTAACCTTCAGATTCTGCTATGCAAGTTTGATCTCGCCTTCGGGAAAATTTGCCCTAACATGTGGAGGTTACTGATGGCGTTGAACTCCCTCTGGCAGTTGTCTAGGTGCAAAGGGCAAACTGTGGCGGAGGTTCTTCATTTTTATGAGCTTGTATACGTGAAGTGTCAGGGTTGTAGCGGACAAGTGAATCTGACCCGCCGTCGATTGAGAACTTGAAGGACTCCATGTCCCCCTGGAAGTCGACTTTATGTGTTGCGACCGAGGGTTGGGGGTTCAACGTGGGGGTGAACGAGCAAGCGCCGACGTTTAGGATTAAGTCGGAGTTCCAAACTATCCGAGGTTGTCGCTAGTTTCCGTTGAGCAAAAAAAATTTGTATAATAAATATCACCCCCCCCCCCCCCCTTTTTTTTTTTTTTTTTGACATTGTCTCTATTTTGTTCTTTGTGTAGCAGGATTGCGGTTCACGTTGACACAAGAGGAGCAGTGTCGTATAGCTCTGATTACAGGTTACTGGAAGAACCGCAATCTTCTTAACCTTCGCTTGCTCACCTGCTGGGAGCTGTTTTTCGACTTGAAATTAACTCGTGCCCCTAGTAAGTGTCTCTCGCCAATCTGTGCCTTTGTCAACCTGTCGTACGCTAACTTGTATTGTTTTCTTGTTTGTTCAAATCCAGTTCCCGGTAACAAGGTTAGCCGGGACGCTTTTGACAAAGCTATGGACCAAGCGAAATTGCAGAACTTCCTTGAGGGCATGTATGTTGCTGGTCTGAACATGAAGTAGACCGTCGTTGATCCTCAAACTCAGGCGCTGAGCCACTCGGAGGTTGAGGTTGTGATGCCGATGCCCCATCATTCCCATCTCGTCGCTACTGGTCAGACTGTCATGCAGCCCGAGTCTCGAGTTGAGCTGTTGGCGGGAGCAAGGCCAATGCTGCTCCCAAGAAGACCAAGGAAAGAGTGCCTGCCCAACGGCGTGGACCCCAGAGGAAGAGGACGGTGCAGACGAATGAGCCCGTTACCATTGCGGGCTTGGAGCCATAGGAGCCGCCAAGGGCCGCTACTGTGAGCACCACTTAGGGTCCCCTATAGAAGAAACGGTAGAAAAATGACCTCGCTAGAAGTGAGGAGGTGGAGTATTCGGTGCCGATTGGGATCCGCCAGCAAAATAGGGCTAAGCAAGGTCCTCAGACGGTGACGGTGGCCAATGGTGGGGAAGTACCGACAAGCGGGTTGGACTCATTTGTTGCTTACGCCGAGTTCCTGAAGGATCCTGAGCAGGAATTTCTCTTCCACATGTGCGAGCTACTCGGGTTCGGCTAGATGGAGGGACGGTGCGCCCGACGGCCTTTCAACAGTCATCGTTCAACTCTGCCTTCTGGTATCTGTCTGTTGGCCTCCACGAGCTGTTCTTAGCGACATCGAAGTCGTCTCCCACTGAGCAGCAGTTGAGAGAGGAAGTTGAAGGTCTCCGGAAGGAGTTGGAGGAGACGTCCAAGAAACTGGCGGACACCCAGTGCCTCCTGTCCAACACCGAATGTGACTTGGTGGATATGCAGGGAAAGCTGAATGTCGCCATCAACCTGGATGTGGACCAGAACAACAGGGTGGCGCAGCTGGAGAGTGATATGGCTCTGCTACA